>CM035422.1:49881606-50481606 GCA_020310875.1 Ceratopteris richardii
TGCATATGCATATGCATGCTTAAGCATGTATGCATATGCATTCATGTATACATATGCATTCATGTATGTATGCATATGCATGCATGCATGTATGCATATGCATGCATGCATGTATGCACATGCATGCATTCATGTATGCATATGCATACGCATTCATGTATGCATATGCATATGCATTCATGCATGTATGCATATGCATTCATTCATGTATGCATATGCATTCATGTATGCATATGCATTCATTCATGTATGCATATGCATGCATGCATGTATGAATATGCATGCATTAATGTATGAATATGCATGCATTCATGTATGCATATGCATGCATTCATGTATGCATATGCATGCATTCATGTATGTATGCATATGCATGCATTCATGTATGTATGCATATGCATGCATTCATGTATGTATGCATATGCATGCATTCATGTATGTATGCATATGCATTCACGTATGTATGCATATGCATGCATGTATGCATATGCATGCATGTATGCATATGCATGCATGTATGCATATGCATGCATGCATGTATGCATATGCATGTATCCATATGCATGCGTGCATGTATCCATATTCATTCATGTATGCATATGCATGCATTCATGTATGTATGCATATGCATGCATGTATGCATATGCATGCATGCATGTATGCATATGCATGCATGCATGTATGCATATGCATGCATGCATGTATCCATATGCATGTATGCATGTATCCATATGCATTCATGTATGCATATGCATGCATTCATGTATGTATGCATATGCATGCATCCATATGCATGCATGCATGTATCCATATGCATGCATGCATGTATCCATATGCATGCATGCATGTATCCATATGCATGCATGCATGTATCCATATGCATTCATGTATGCATATGCATGCATTCATGTATGTATGCATATGCATGTATGCATATGCATGCATTCATGTATGTATGCATATGCATGTATGCATATGCATGCACGTGTGTATGTATATGCATATGTATGCATGTATGAATATGCATGCATGTATGCATATGCATGCATGCATGTATCCATATGCATGCATGCATGTATGCATATGCATGCATGCATGTATGCATATGCATTCATGTATGCATATGCATTCATGTATGCATATGCATTCATGTATCCACATGCATGTATGCATATGCATGCATGCATGCATATGGATACATGAATGCATATGCATACATGCATGCATGCATATGCATACATGCATGCATGCATATGCATACATGCATGCATGCATGAATATGCATACATGCATGCATGCATATGCATACATGCATGCATGCATATGCATACATGCATGCATGCATATGCATACATGCATATGGATACATGCATATGGATGCATGCATATGGATACATGCATGTATGTATGTATGCATATGCATGCGTGCATGTATGCATATGCATATCCCTCATGCATGCATATGGATACATATGCATGCATGTATGCATATGCATTCATGTATACGTATGCATGCATGCATGTATGCATATGCATGCATGCATGTACGCATATGCATGCATGCATGTGTGTATGTATGCATATGCATGCATGTATGCATATGCATGCATGTATGCATATGCATGCATGCATGTATGCATATGCATGCATGCATGTATGCATATGCATGCATGTATGCATATGCATGCATGCATGTATGCATATGTATGTATCCATATGCATGCATGTATGTATGCATGTACGTATGCATGTATCTATGCATGTATATATGTATACATATGCATGCATGTATGCATATGCATGCATGCATGTATGCATATGCATGCATGCATGTATGCATATGCATGCATGCATGTATGCATATGCATGTATGCATGTGCATGCATGCATGCATGTATGCATGTGCATGCATGCATGTATGCATATGCATGCATGTATGCATATGCATGCATGTATGCATATGCATATCCCTCTCTCTCTCTCTATTTCTTAAACAAAAATAAAGAGAGAAGATATTAGAAAACAAAAATATAAAGAAAGATAAAAGAGTGATATATGTTTTACTTACATGGATGTAATTTTTGAATCAAAGTTGTCAAAATCCACTTGAAATTCTCCTTCGTTGAATTTCCAAAGATTTGATCTCAAAAATCTCTTGCAAAACTAAAGAGAGAAGATATTAGAAAAGCAAAAACATAAAGAAAGAAAACAGAGTGATACAATATGTGCGATCTACTTACCAAAGCGTCAGATCTATAAAAATAGAGGTGTGTTTAGAGAGAGAGAGAGGGAAAGAGAGGGAGAGAGAGAGAGAGAGAGAGAGAGAGAGAGAGAGAGAGAGAGAGAGAGAGAGAGAGAGAGAGAGAGAGAGAGAGAGAGAGAGAGAGAGAGAGAGAGAGAGAGAGAGAGAGAGAGAGAGAGAGAGAGAATTGTTTGACATGATCGTCAAAATCCACTTGAAGTTCTTCTTCGTGGAATTTCCAAAGAATGCATCCCAAAATCTCTTGCAAAACCAAACAAAGAACATATTAGTAAAGAAAAAGCATAGAAATAGAAAAAGAAGAGAGAGAGAGAGAGGGAGAGAGAAAGAGAGAGGGAGAGAGAAAGATGGAGAGAGACGGAGAGAGAGTGAGAGGGAGAGAGAGAGACAGAGATAGTGAGAGAGAGGGAGGGAGAGAGAGAGAGGGAGAGAGAGAGAGAGAGAGAGAGAGAGAGAGAGAGAGAGAGAGAGAGAGAGAGAGAGAGAGAGAGAGAGAGAGAGAGAGAGAGAGAGAAGGGAGGGAGAGAGGGAGAGAGGATGACAAATAGAGTTCTGCTATCGGCGCGCGCAAACCCAAAAGCAGAAGTTCTACATTCCCAAAAGCAGAAGTTCTACATTCAAAACGAGCAGAATGACGAATTTCGGGTTCGGGCCCAGTTAAAAAGAGAGCGTCCGTATAAGCGTCGGTATTTCCAAAAAAGTACCGACGCATATACCGACGCCGTGATTCTGAGGCAACGTAGCTGTGATTCCGAGGCAATGCAGCTTTCCCAAATTTGCCGAGGGGTATACCGACGCCGACAGCTGCCCGTTGGTACACTGATCGTCGGTATTCCCTCGATATGTTGTAGTGCTACCTACCTACCTACCTACCTACCTACCTACCTACCTACTTACCTTCCTACCTACCTACCTACGGCCCGACTGACCGACCGACCGTCTGACTGATTGTCTGACCGACCGTCCCACCGACCTACCTACCTACCTACCTACCTACCTACCTACCTACCTACCTAGCTACCTATCTATCAATCAATCTATCTATCTATTTATCTATCTATATATATATATATATATATATATATATATATATATATATATATATATATATATATATATATATATATATATATATATATATATATATATATATATATATATATATATATATATGTGTGTGTGTGTGTGTGTGTGTGTGTGTTGGAAGTGAGGTAGGCCCTTAGGCTCATGTCAAAGGTCCATGGTTCCATAGTTCCAGTCATGTACAACATTAATTCCAGCAATCTTCCATATTGACAAAACATGAACATACCACAACTTAATCATACAAATGATGAGACAAAGATAGAGAAAGAATAGACGTCATGTGTAAGGTGTTACGTAAGCCATCGCTTACTCATAGTATCATATATACCAATGTTCAAAGTACAATGTGGGAGCAAAAATCTCAACCACTCTATGTGATGAGAAATAGATGAATGAGTGAATGTACAATGTAACAACATATTCAGGTGTATGGGCAGTAATCTGAATATATATGAGATGTGTGACCTTATAGGTTATAGAAGAGTGAATATGAGTGACTGAAAGAGGAAGGATCAGTGTGAAACTGATAGTCAACAAACCCTCATTTGAACTTAGGCTATGGAAGACCCTAAGTCAGATACGTGTGTGAAAAGATCACATACTTATAAAGTAGCATAGAATGCTAACAAGTTTGCTGCTAGAAATCCTCAAACTCATGTGAACACAGCTTCTCAAACATCTCATCAAAATATGCATAAAGCATATACGTACTGTTTCTCTTGTACCTATGCCGAATAAGACTCATCCTGATATGAACGCCACACCCTCCATAAACTTCAAGTAGTACCTGTGTGCATAAAGAGAATATGTACCTGAATACTTAACATAAGATGTAAATCTTATGTTAACCACCATCCAATGTCTTTGAAGTAGCCCGACATCTTCTTGTAGAAGACAATCTTCAACCTAATATCTTCCTGTAGAAGATAATCTTCAAATACACAATGTAGATGGCCGATCCTCACCATCAAGCTGCTAATGACCAAGTCTTCTTGCCATGAACAAGAGATAACCTCCTCTTCATGAGGTAGAGTGTGAGCACACCCTTCATCTTCTCCAAGAAGAATCACCAAGAAGAACTCCATAGCTGCTCCTCAACATGCTTCAAGTTAGCACCGTGGCTGTCCCATGTGCTAGAAGAAACACCACCTCTACTGAGGTCCAAGCTCCAAGCTTGTGTTGATCTTAGGTGAAGGATGAAATATAATGAGGCCAATACTCTCCTTATATAGTTGTGTGTACTCTTGAAAAGTACCCACAATAAAGCTAATAAAGCACATCCGATTCTACGATCGTAAAACGCTCTGTGATCGTAAAAGAAAACGTCCGCGTTCATTCTCTCCAAAAATCACGCCATTATGAAAAGCATATTAAAAAATCCTTGCGTTTTAACTTCTTCACGCGACCGCGTTTTACGGGATTTGAAACCACGTCGGCTGGTTGAGAGGCTTACACCTTATCCATGATACCCACGCTCTTGTCTTGTACAAAAACTGAAAAAGAGTCATAGATACGTTGTTCCCGCCCGTCAGCTTGAGGTAGTATAAAAGCTTGTAGAGGAAGTCTTTAGAGATTCTATACTTGCTGTTTTCTCTGAGCAAGATTGACAAGCTTTGACCACTTTCCAACCAATGAGACATTGTTTTCCAACAATATATATATATATATATATATATATATATATATATATATATATATATATATATATATATATATATATATATATATATATATATATATATATATATATATCTATCTATCTATCTATCTATCTATCTATCTATCTATCTATCTATCTATCTATCTATCTATCTATCTATCTATCTATCTATCTATCTATCTATCTATCTATCTATCTATCTATCTATCTATCTATCTATCTATCTATCTATCTATCTATCTATCTATCTATCTATCTATCTATCTATCTATCTATCTATCTATCTATCTATCTATTCATCTATGTATCCATCCATCCATCTATCTATCTATCTATCCATCGATCCATCTATCTATCTATCTATCTATCTATCTATCTATCTATCTATCTATCTATCTATCTATCTATCTATCTATCTATCTATCTATCTATCTATCTATCTATCTATCTATCTATCTATCTATCTATCTATCAATCTCTCTATCTATCTATCTATCAACCTATCTATCTATCTATCTATCTACCTATCTATCTATCTATCTATCTATCTATCTATCTATCTATCTATCTATCTATCTATCTATCTATCTATCTATCTATCTATCTATCTATCTATCTATCTATCTATCTATCTATCTATCTATCTATCTATCTATCTATCTATCTATCTATCAATCTCTCTATCTATCTATCAATCTCTCTATCTATCTATCTATCTATCTATCTATCTATCTATCTATCTATCTATCTATCTATCTATCTATCTATCTATCTATCTATCTATCTATCTATCTATCTATCTATCTATCTATCTATCTATCTATCTATCTATCTATCTATCTATCTATCTATCTATCTATCTATCTATCTATCTATCTATCTATCTATCTATCTATCTATCTATCTATCTATCTATCTATCTATCTATCTATCTATCTATCTATCTATCTATCTATCTATCTATCTATCTATCTATCTATCTATCTATCTATCTATCTATCTATCTATCTATCTATCTATCTATCTATCTATCTATCTATCTATCTATCTATCTATCTATCTATCTATCTATCTATCTATCTATCTATCTATCTATCTATCTATCTATCTATCTATCTATCTATCTATCTATCTATCTATCTATCTATCTATCTTTCCATCTATCTATCTATCGATCTATCTATCTATCTATCTATCTATCTATCTATCTATTTTATCTATCTATCTATCTATCTATCTATCTATCTATCTATCTATCTATCTATCTATCTATCTATCTATCTATCTATCTATCTATCTATCTATCTATCTATCTATCTATCTATCTATCTATCTATCTATCTATCTATCTACCTACCTACCTACCTACCTACCTACCTACCTACCTTCCTGCCTACCTACCTACCTACCTATCTACCTATCTATCTATCTATCTATCTATCTATCTATCTATCTATCTATCTATCTATCTATCTATCTATCTATCTATCTATCTATCTATCTATCTATCTATCTATCTATCTATCTATCTATCTATCTATCTATCTATCTATCTATCTATCTATCTATCTATCTATCTATCTATCTATCTATCTATCTATCTATCTATCTATCTATCTATCTATCTATCTATCTATCTATCTATCTATCTATCTATCTGTATGTCTATTTATCTATCTATCTATTGGAAGAGGACAATCATAAAATGATGATTACAATAAAGATTGAAGAGTGAAGATGAAGAAAAGATCAAAGAAAGGAGCATGAAGGGAAGAGACTTGAGATTAGTGATTTGTATATATATATGGACATTAAGCTTGTCATTAGTTCACTTATGCTTTTGAAGTGGTGAGGAGTATGTATATAGATATCTATATATACTTTTATAAAGATAGGACATATATGAGAGAAGAGATATAGAACAAGAATAGATGAGTAGAAGAGGAAAAATTATGATGAATGTATGAGATTCATAAATCAGATGTTTTTTATGAAAATAGAAGAAAACTCTTGAAATCTGTGTCAAGATCTTTTCTCCATCTCTTCTTCTATACTTGATCATTTCAAAAATCCTTTTCTAGATGTCTAAAGTCCAGATCTATGGTCAAGATTTGAGAGTCTAATTGTAATCAGGCTGAGAGAATTGTAAGTAGGAACATTTGTATGTGAAGAAGTGATAAGTGTCTTGTGAAATAGGCGCGATCTCGATGATCAACGAATTGATCAGATCTCAGTGCATAGTGTAACGTTTTACACAAATGAGGAGCCAAAATCTAAGTTGGATGGTAAGCCATCTACATCTAAAAGAATTTCATTAAATGGGTTATATTTTGTGAGAACCAAATGATTAAAGTTGCATATGTAAAAGTCACCTGTAGAAAATGCTTGTTTTAGATAGAGGTTTACTTATGGAAGTAAATATAAAGTTTTGTAATTCTTTGGAGAACTTTAACTTGGTGTAGTTGCGCAAACACTAGAAGACTGTTGTATCAAATTTTCATAGAAAACTTTAATCATTTCATCAGTCAATGAGTGAATTTTGTGAGGCAAACATTTTTTAGTGAAACTAGTTTTCGTAGAAAAGCTGAGTGTTCATAATTTGGTAAAAGATTTCAAAATTGGTGAAGGTTTTTGAGCTATACTTGACATAGAGGTGTTCTAAACTCAAGTGTAGCTTGTTTTTTGGAGATTAATCATCTCCATCAGTGGTATCAGAGCAGATTTGATCAAAGTTGAAGCAAAAGAAGACCTTGACTACTGGAGACATACAAAATTCAACATTTGAAGATTGAAAATGACAAAGTGTGAAGGAAAAGCTAAAGGGAGACACACGAGAGCAAACAAAAGGATCAGAAGGAGTAAATCTCAAAGCTAAGGTACATTCATTACTCATAAGGTTGAAGTTTTGAAAGTACAGGTGAAGAGAGGATGGGAGATAGTCTCCAAATTGAAAAGGTGGACAGAGAGAACTATCTAGCTTGGTCTATGAGGATGGAAGCTCATCTTATGAGCTAAGATGTGATAGGATATATCACAAGAGAAAAGCGAGAATTCAAAGATCCTAGTGTTCCTACTAGGGAGGAGCTAGCAGACTTAAAGGTTTGGATGAAGAAGGATGGTCAAACAAGGAGCATAATCTTTATGACAGTAAATGATTACTTGCTTCCTCACATTAGAGGACTTGAAAGTGCAAGTGATATATGGAATGCTTTGGAGGAACATTTTTGGAATATAACAAAGTCAAGGAAAGCATCACTATGGGTAGAGTTTACCACATTCAAGAAGATAGCCTCACAATCAATATCTGATTATGTGACAAAGATGAAAGACATTGATGATTCTCTAGGTCCAATTGATGAAGAAATTGAAGAAGATAAATTTAAGACAAATTCTCACAGGTCTACGATGAGATGAAAAGTGGAAGCCTTTTATCTTGTCAACTGAACTTTCTTTAGATCATTTCACTCCTAATTTGAATCAATTATTAGGACATATGCTAACTTTTGAGAATGATATCAAAGGAGATGTTGATAAGAGTGCATGTCATGCAATGTATTCTAAGGATAAGAAGAAAGCTATCAAAGGAAAGCAACAATCAATTGAAGATGAAGGGACTCCAAGGCAAGCAAACTTCCTAAGAGGAAGAGGAAGTGGTAGAAGTAGAGGAAGAGGCAGAAACAACAAGGATAATGTCAAAGCTTGTTGGATATGTGGTAAGACTAATCACCTAGCTCATGAATATTGGCATAACAATCAAAGTGTTAGTAACTTTAATCAGAGTTATAATGAAAGAGGCGGAGGTGGAAGAAATCAAAGAGGAACTTTCAGAGGTAGAGGTAGTAGAGACTTCTTTGGAAGAAATGGTGGAAGAAACTTTCAAAGTCAGTCATACAACAATACCTACTACAATTATGCATCACATCAGAAGGAGGATTCAACTCTAATCATGAATGCAACATGTGAAGTTCCAAGTGAAGATCAAAGAGTGTTTTACATTGATTCAAGATGTAGCAATCATCTGAGTGGTAACATTGCTTTAATGACTAATTTGGAGAATAAAGTGATTAATCATACAGTTCAAACAAGTGATAATACAAAGCACAAGCTGAAGTCTATTGGATCAATTAAAGCCAAGGATGGAAGTACTCTCTTTAGTAAGTTTTTGTATGTTCCTACAATTCCAAAAAATTTGATTAGTGTAGGAGAAATTGTGGAAAAAGGATATGAGGTGAGGTTCCCTAATCATGGAGTTTATGTTGAAGACCCTAGCCAAGGGTATAAGCAAATTGTTATAGGAAAAAAAGAAGGGAGGCTCTTCACATTGAGGGTACAAGGTAATGTTGGACATGCCTAATTCACATATGGAGAGCAAGGGCATTCAATTTATGCAAGTTGATGGTGTAATGGCTTTGTGTCAAACAAAATATATTGACACATTATTGCAGCGTTTTGGCCTTGAAGTTTGTAAGCCTATTGCCACTCCTATGGAGACAGGTTTACGATTGAGTCTTCATGATGCTGGAGATGCATTTGATGCGGTTCTCTATTAGCAGGCTATTGGATTGTTGATTTACGTATGCATTACTTGGCCAGATATTCAGTTTGCTGTCTCACAGATGAGCAGGCTTATGCATTGCCCAGGAGTCAAGCATTGGCAGACATTTAAGCGCATCTTTTGCTATTTGAGTGGTACTCAGCTACTTGGGTTGTTTTATCCCAAGGGGGGATCACTACTGCCAGATTTGCATGTTTTTTCTGATTTTGATTGGGCTGGTTGCTATGACAGAGTATAGGGCAACTTTCACAATGACTGTTGAGTGTGTGGGGCTTAGATGGCTTATGGCTGATTTGGGTGTTGGTCAGACTTCTGCCACCACCATCTTCACTGACAGTCAGAGCGCATTGGCAGTTGCAAGGAACCCTGTGTTCCATGCTCTCACTAAGCACATTGAGGTGCATTATCACTATGTTAGGGAGAGGTTCTCTGCTGAGGAGATGAACTTGGCATATGTGCCCACGCAGGAGAACATTGCAGACCTTTTCACGAAGGCTCTGCCTAGGGAGAAGTTTGAAGCTTTCCGCAAAGCTTTGGGCTTGCTTCCTTTTGTGGAGTGATTTCCACATAGCTTGGCACTTCCTTATACATGAGTGCTAGCTCCTTGTTCACCGCATCACTGCCAGGGGGGATTTGTTGATATATTTAGGTAGTGATGTGTGTGAATACACTAGGACCACCAGGGCACTTTTTTCCCTCTTTAAGAGGTTTTTTTCCCCCGGCTTGTATATACACCTATTTGCCCTAATGGGCTACTTATCTTTGTACATTCTCTAGTAATACATTCAGTATTGTGTGTTGTGCTCCAAGCTTCTTCTTCTTCCTTGTGCTGTTCACGTGCTTCTGCAAACGCCTAACTCCAACAGAATGCACTATCATAGTGCTTGTGTAGGTTATTTTGTCTTTTTGTGCCAGAGATATATAAAGGTTTTGGTTTTCCAATATAACCATCTTAAAGTTTGCTATAGGTCTAACAGAACTTGTTAGGGTAATTCTGTTCAAATTTTTTAGATACAATCATTTTTCTACATCAGGGTATTTTAGTCAGTGGCCATGACTGAAAGCAGTGATGTATATGTTGGCTATTGAGGATAAGTTGGATGGTACCAATTACCCATTGTGGTCGTATATGATGCGACATGTATTGGTTGCAAAAGGACTATGGAACATTGTGTAGTTGGCAGAGATGCTCAGGCACATGCATTGATAGCTTTGTATGTCAAACGTGCCACTATTCCTCACATTCGTTCTTGCAGAACAGCTAAGGATGCTTGGGATATACTTGCCACATTGTACCAGGCTAGGAATGAGGATCGAGTTGCTTAGCTTTGAAAACACCTAGAGAGTGAATACATGAATGAAGGTGATTCTATGAATACTTTTTTGACAAAGATCAAGGATTTGAAGGAACAGTTGATTTCTGCTGATGAAGTCCTTCCTAATAGTTCACTTGTGTAGACTGGTCTGAATGGTCTTCTCGACTCATATAAGAGTTTTGCTTCTACTCTTTGTTTGATGATGAAAGGCAATCCAAATTCCTTAACATTTTAAGAGTTAGTTTCTATTATGTTGCAAGAAGTTCAATCTAGGCAGAAGAGGTCTATTATGCGTGTTGTAGATGAAGCTTTCTTGTCTAGTCAAAAGGGCAAAGGAAAATGGAGCTCTTCTACTAGTAAGCAGAAATCTACTAATTCTGCACAATTGAAGAAGGAAGACAAAGATGAGAAGAAATAAAAAAAAAAGAAATTGTTTTGCAAATACTGTAAAGCAAATGATCATGTCATTAAGAGCTATCCAAAACTGGCTGCTAAAGAGGCAAAGAAGAAAGTGGCTTGAATGGTTCTTGTAGAGGCCTCTACACCGAAAATAGAGTCTGCTAATCTTGTGCAGGATGAAGAATGGGCATTTACTACTATTTGCAATTTTGACCCATCTTCTCATGAGGAGTGCATGTCTGTAGTAGAATCAAATGTTTGGTACTTTTATAGTGGGGTGACCAAACATATTACCTTGCAACATAGTTTCTTGTCTTCACTCGAGCTTGACCCTACATGGAATAGTGTTACATGCGCCAACAACTCCTATTATCCTGTTATGGGAGTTGGTAAGATCATTCTGACTACTATTGATGCTAGTTGTTTTACATTGTCAGATGCTTTATTTGTGCCAAGGATCAAGAAGAATTTAATATCAGTTTCAGCCTTAGCCAGATTGGTTTGGTTGTGAAATTTATTGATGACAGATGTACAGTTCATGATCTATCAAGTGGCGATGTGATTATTGCATCTAGCATTTTATCGCGTGGGTTGTATAAGCTCATAGATTATGAAAAATCTATGAATGATTCAGCATGTACAGTACATGATTCTCAGGCTATGTTAGATGCAAATCGCACACTTTGTTCATCTGAATTTTGCTAGTTTGGTATGCCTACATAAATTTGAAGTTGTGTCCTCTTTGCCCAAACTTGAGGCACCCAAAAAACATGTCTGTGAAGGTTGTATTTTGGGCAAAATGGAGCATTCCTCCTTTCCAAAAGATGGTTCAATTTGGGCTACTCAGAAATTGCAGCTTGTACATAGTGATGTCTATGGTCCTATGCAGACACCCTCTTTTAATACCTAGCTTTACTTCGTGACTTTCATTGATGATTTTTCAGGCATGCATGGGTGTATCCATTGAAAGAAAAGTCCAAAGTGCTCATGTGCTTCAAACAATTTTTAGTTTTGGCTAAAAATCTAGTAGCATGTAAAATGAGCACCCTCTGTTTTGATCAAGGGGGAAGTATATTTCTTCTGGATTTAATGCATTTCTGGCTAAACGTGGGATAAAACATCAGTGTATAGTGCCGTATACACCTAAATAGAATGGAGTTGTTGAATGGAAGAATAGGTCATTCATGGAGATGGCGAGGTGTATGGTCAAGAGTCAGGCTTTACCACATAGTCTCTGGCTTGAGGCTATCATGTATGCAACACATGTGCTTAAGAGGTGTTCCACTAAAGCACTGTAGTCTATTGCTCCATATGAGCCTTGGCATGGCTGCAAGCTCATCTGCGTGTTTTTTATTTTCTAGCATATGCATTCTTGGGAAAGATGGATGGATGCTCCAAGAGACTGAGTAGGTACTGCTAAGCCTGCTTTGTACCAGCCCTCTTTTGCTTTAGAGTTGATAACTAGACCTCCTTAGCTTTCCAATGACACCATAAAATGTCCTATGTACTTTGGAAATGATGTGTGTAATGATTGAATCAAAACAGATAACTTTGGAAGTCACAAACTCAAGAAAACCTTCTATTTATGTCTTGACACTTGCTAGGTATTTTGCTCAGTATGACCAACACAGTAGGGATTGGAAAAATTCCTTTTAGGGGTATCTAACTAGCTTAGTAAGCTACCTATTCCAAGTGAAATGATGTAAAATGATAAACTATGCTAAGAGAAATCAATTTAGCAAGTTAAGCTATACCCCCGACTTTTTAGGACTGTAGCAGAAAATGACCAGAGATCACCTCGACGTGAATTTCTCCAAAATGGCTGAATAGACTGTCTTCAAACTTTGATAGCATGTAGATTACTTCAAGCTGAATCCAGAAAGCTTTGAATCACTGAATTTGGTGACGAATTGACCAAGATATGCCCTTGACAAGTTGACAGACTTTTGAGTAGACTAACAGAGAACTCAGAGATAGACAATGTGAATGTATGTATTAATGAACATTTGTATACAACTCCATTGGCATGAATATCATTACCAAATGGTGTAGAGAGGTGTGGGGTAGAGTGTAGACCTCACACACACTCAAAAATCAGTAATGCTAGGCTCGGGAGTGCTCTCTCTCTTACACGCGACTTTTCATATCCATTTTTATAAGAGATGGGTAAAAATTTGAATTCAAATTCAAACTTTTGGCTCCCCATGATCAAGCTCCTAAATGCTTGGAGATATTCTTTCAATCAAACAACTAATTTTCCACGAATCCTTTTGGTAGGTGATTACAAGAGATTCCAAGTCAATTTGACTTTTACAATGAGATAAAGTGGTAATTAACCACTAGCAATGGTTCCTATGCTTCTTCACATATGTAAGATCTTCAAGATATCTTTCAAGCCAAATGTGTAGGCTTGTGATTTACACCAACAACTCCTCCTCAAGCCAAACATTTTGGCTTAAGTCTTCATCTTCAATCTTCAAGTATATCCTGCAATCCAATCATGGATTTGAACCTGCAAAGTTTGGTTCCATCCAAAGCTTTAGTCAACAAATCTGCACATTGCATGTTGGTTGAAACATAGGTTAGTTGAATGTCTTTGCTTATCAACTTCTCTCTCACATAATGGTAATGGACCTCTATGTGTTTGGTCCTAGCATGATAAATAGGATTAGCTGCAAGGTGAAGAGAACTTGTATTATCTCCAAAGATAATTGGTGACCTAGTATATAATCCCAATTCTGTATACAAAAGCTTAATCCATATTGCTTCTTGTGTGGCATTAGCCAACCCTCTATACTCTGCCTCTGTGGAAGACAAAGCAACAGTAGGTTGCTTCTTTGAAGACCATGAAATTGGTTTGTCACCTGCAAAAGAAATATATCCAGAAGTACTCCTCCTATCATCCTTGCATCCTGCTCAATCTGCATCTGAATAAATTTTGATATCAATATCTGAAGTGTAAGGGAAATACAAACCATGGTTCTGTGTACCCTTGAGATACTTCAAGATTCTCTTGGCAGCCTCTAAGTGAGGTATCCTTGGCTTGTGCGTAAATTGACTTAGCACACTAACTCCATATGCAATATCTATCCTTGTTAAGGTAGCATAGTTCAAACTACCCACCATACTTTGATAACCTGTAATGTCTTTGACTTCATCACCTTCATGGGCACTTAGCTTTAGGTTTACCTCCATTGGAGTGCTTGTTACTTTGGCATCCTGCAAGTGAAACTTCTTCAACATGTCCTGTATATATTTTTTTTGAGTAATATATATCCCTGAATTAGTGTAGACTAATTCAAGTCCCAAAAAATATTTCAATAGACCAAGATCATTGATCTTGAACTCCTTCATCATTTGACTTTTGATATATCTGATTCCATTGATATCATTACCTGTAATGATGATGTCATCAACATAAACACAAAGGTATATTACCTCTGAATTACTTCTCTTAATGAACAGAGAAGTATCTGCCTTGCTCATGACAAATCCTTGGTCTTGGAGGTATGTAGTTAACCTGTAATTCCATGCCCTAGGTGCCTGCTTCAATCCATATAAAGCCTTTTTTAATTTGCAAACATATGTTACCTTCTTAGGGTCCTCATAGCCAGGAGGTTGTGACATATATACCTCCTCTGAAATCCATCCATTCAAGAAAGCATTCTTGACATCCAATTGGTACATATTCTAATTTTTTGATGCAGCCACACTTACCAACACTCTGATTGTTGGCATCTTGGCCACAGGTGAGAATGTCTCCTCATAGTCAATGCCTTGGGTTTGTGAAAAACCCTTGGCTATCAATCTGGCTTTGTACCTATTAATTGTGCCATCAGAGTTTCTTTTAAGTTTGTAGATCCATCTGGATCCTATTACCTTCATTGAGTCCTTCTTAGGTACTAACTCCCATGTGTCACTCTCTTTGAGTGCTTCAATCTCCTCATCCATAGCTTCTTTCCATTCTGATTTGGTTATTGCTTCTTCATATGACCCTGGTTCTTCATTTGACAAATCTTTGGCAAGATAAACAGAATGTTTAGTAGCAAGAGATGTATCATACCCATATCTGATAGGTTTTTTGCTTTCTCTTTGTGATCTTCTAACTGGTTGAGTTGAAGATTCAGGTATGTCTTCAAGCTTCTTCATCTTCATTTTGCCTTTGGACTTCCATGCTTTGAATTCTTCAAGGTTGATAGTATCTTCATCATCTGAACTTGAGGCTTCATTCTGAGTAGGTTCCTCCTTTGTAAGGCTTGGAAATTCCTCTTCCAAATCATAGGGTCACTTGACCTTCCTGCATTCATTCTCATACCAAGAATCATTTTCATCAAAGACAACATCTCTGCTTACCATGAATCCCTTATTGATAGGATTATAAAACCTATAACCTTTCTGATTTAAATCATACCCAATAAAGATGCATTTTTCAGCCTTTGGGTCTAGCTTACCTCTTATCTGAGAAGGAATGTGTACATATGCTACACATCCAAATATTTTGCAATTGTCAAGTGAGGGTCTCTTACCATGCCATGCTTCATAGGGTGTCATGCCATCAAGAGACTTAGATGGTAACCTGTTTATGAGGTAAGTGGCAGTGGGAACACTCTCTGCTCATAGATAGTTAGGTAAATTTTTCTCATTCAACATAGACCTAGTAGTCTCAACAATTAATCTATTTCTTCTCTCAGCTACCCCATTCTGTTCAGGAGAATACCTTGTGGTTATCTCTCTTTTGATACCTCTGTCCTGCAAGAAGTTTTCAAATTCATTGGAGAAGTACTCACCTCCTCCATCTGACCTTAGCCTCTTCAAATTCCTTCCTGTCTGGTTTTCAACTAATGCAAGATATTTTTTAAAGCAATTAAATACCTCATCCTTGTGCTTCATGAAGTACAATACAATCCATCTGCTATAATCATCAATGAAAGACACATCTCTTTGGTGGGTTTGTCGGCTTTGCCAGCCCACCACTCCTTGAAGAAGATTTGCAAGTTTTTCCTTTGTAATTCTTCCTCGTATCTCAATACTGCTCTGAGGCCTTTCTGGGCTTGTTGTTTTCCTTGCCATTTCTAGGGTTTCCCCCCGAAGGATACCACCCAACCTCCACTCCCTTCTTCATGCCCCTATCTCGGAATCAGAAATCATTGAGGTCATTGATGCCCTCCCCCTCGGTAAAAGCCCAGGACCCGACGGACTCACTAACGAGTTCTTTAAATCCTTCAAGTTGGTGGTTGCCACCCCCCTTCGGATGGTTTGGCAAGAAGCGCTAAAGTTTGGTGCTCTTCCTTCTTGTCTAAATAATGGAATTATCAAGTTGATTCACAAGAAGGGGGAAAAGAACAGAATCGAGAACTGGCGGCCTATTACGATGCTCCAAACAGGATACAAGATCATCGCCAAAGTCATTGCCAACAGACTCTCATGCCACCTGAGATCGTGGCTTAGTGAGGACCAAAAAGGTTTCATCAAAGGCAGGTCTATCCTGGAAACCATTATGGATATTTGGGAAGGTATTCAATTTGCGAATGAGTCTAATCAAGATGTGGTTTTCCTCAAGATCGACTTTGACAAAGCCTACGACAGGCTAGAATGGGACTATATTCTGCAGTCGCTCCAAGATCTCGGACTTAGTCAGAAATTCACCAAGATGATTGCGACCCTTCTCGGGAACGCAACGACCCAAATTAACATTAACGGCAAACTTTCGAAGGCGATCCATCTTAGAAGATCGATTAGACAAGGATGCCCTCTGGCCCCCCTTCTTTTTGCCATCGCCACTGAGGGGCTGAGCAGACTTGTGGCTCATCATGTGGAGGCTGGCAATATCAAAGGCCTCCGGCTGCCTCACAACCACAGTCAAATCATCATGAGACTTTTTGCTGATGATATGAACGTGTTCGTCCGCAATGATAGTACCAGCCTGGAGACTTTTTGGAGGTGTCTTGCTACCTTTTGTGACGCCTCTGGATCCAAAATCAACCACTCCAAGACCGCCTTCAGGGCCATTGTGGGACAGCATCCTGGCCTTCTCACTGATCATGGCTGTCAAATCATTCCGCAAGGCCAAATCCTTTGACTTCTTGGAATCCCCTTGGGGTTTGGCGTCTCTATGGAGCAGCGATGGAACTGGGTGTTGGCTAAACTCGAAAACAAACTTAACTATTGGAGAGGTATGCAAATCAATCTCGCTGGGCGTGCGATGGTTATCAACACGTTCCTCCTCTCTTCTACCATCTACTTCCTTTCTTGTTGGAGACCGAATGAGCAAGGCCTGTCCAAACTGAATAGTATTTGTAGAAACTTTCTTTGGACGGGCGATCATAACAGAAGGGGGGTGCCTAAAATCAAATGGGCCATCTGCACTAGCCCGAGAGATAGCGGGGGGCTTGGTATCCTGGACATTGGGTGTATGGCTAACAAATTGGCAGCCAAATGGATGATTAGGGCTTGGTGCAATAGGGAGGCCTCGTGGGCCAAGCTGATCTTCAGAAACAAGAATGAGTTGGCCCTCACGGGGTTCCCGAACTGGAAGAATCTTGACATCATGACCCTGCTTTTCTCCCCGATCCCCGTCTTCCCGAAAGGATCCAATCTCGTGTGCTCCCTTTGGAAGGGCTGGAATAAAGTCAAAAGCTTCACAAGAATTAGTGAGGACTGGAAGTGGGTGGCCGGAATAAGACAAAACGACTCTATCTGGTTTCCGATACATGGCATCCGGAGTGTGGAGTCGTGGAACATTCAAAATGCCAAGAAACTATGGAACAAAGGATTCAAAAAATGGAAACACCTCTGGAAACATGACACCAACAATTGGATCAACTTCGAGGATATTGACCCTCGCATAAACATCTCCTACGAAGAATGGAACACTTTGCAAAGCAGATGCCTCGCTTGGGATCGGCACAAGACGCGCCTTCTCATGGGACACGACACACCGAACTCGCTTGGTCTCAAATGGCACAACGGAAATAGCCTACTCAAAATCCCGAACATCAAAGAAACGGCTGACCTCCAGATCAGCCTCAACAAGAAGTGGTGCCTGTCTTGGACGCGGCTTCGGTGGGACATGAAATTCATGGGTATCTGGCACCCCCTTATTGAGATTAAGAAGTCTGTCCTCTTATGGCAAATTCTTCATCGAGGAATTTGGACCAACCATAAGGCTAGCAAAATTTGTGGGATCCCTCCTTGGTGCAAACGCTGCCACCGTGCTATCGAAGATGTCCCACACATCTTCCTTACTTGCCCCAACTCCTACAGAATCTGGCAGACGGTTGGAATGAAAATCAGACTTCAAAAACAGCTTAGTTGGAAACAAGTCCTTTTGGGAGAAGCGATCGGCTGCTCTGCGACACTCTGGAACGCCATCAGAGGGGAAGTCCTCTGGAAAATTTGGCGGGAGAGGTGTGCTCTCAACTTCGGCGATCCCCCCAGGGAGTGGTCGATTGAGAAATCACTATGCCTCCTTGGCAAAAGGATCGTTAACAGTAAGAAGTCCCCCCCCTTCAGACACCATCAAGTTCTCCTTTTGATCAACAACAAGCTCAAACCCAAGTGGGCCCCGCATGAGGGCGATGAGAGGGTGATTAACCTTCTCTGTAATGCAACCTAGGATTCAATCAAGTTTCCCCTGCTTTGTGGGATTTGGGGGGTCCCGTGGGCACTAGTCCCCTTCTATTGTACCTTTGTTTCTTAATTTAATTCAAGTCCGGGAGAGTAGGCTATTGCCGAACTTCCTTTATATTAAAAAAAAATCATCAATGAAAGATACATAGTACCTTGAACCTGAGACTGAGGGGTCTTTGCTTGGTCCCCATACATCTGTGTGGACAAGCTCTAGGTAGTCTTCATGCATGCATCCTTTCCTTGAGAAGGGTAACCTGTGAGACTTCCCAAATTGACAAGCACCACACTTATAAATCATATGCTGCTTGGATACATTAGGTATCCCAAGCACACATTGGTCCCTGCACATTTGTTTCAAGGTTCTTTCTCCTATGTGCCCTAACCTTTTGTGCCAAATCTCAAGCTCTGAAAGTGTCTGATCTTTATAACTGTATAGTGCAATGTTCTTTGTATCTTCTAACTCAAAAGTGAAAAGTCTACCTGATTTTTCTCCTTTAGCAATCCTCTTGAACCCATGTCTTGGATCCTCCACATATGCTCCATATTGGTTGAATCTGACCTGCAAACCTTTCTCCACAATCTGACCAACACTCATCAAATTTTTTGTAATAGTTGGTACATAGAGTACCCTGCTCAACAAATTCTGATTTCCATCACAAGTCTTAACATTTCCAACTTTAACTACAGAATGCTTTGTGTCATCACCTGTTTGGACTTGATGCTTACCTTTTGGTTCCTCAAGATCAGAGAGTAATGCTACATTGCCAGATACATGATTTGAACATCCTTAGTCAATGTAGAATAGGTGGTCATCATTTGTACGTGATTTTGAAGTCATGTTCATGATTAGAAGAGAGTCATCCTGCTCCTCTGTGTAGTTGTTGTAATCCTTCCTAGATTTGAATCCTCCTTGGTAGTTGCCATTGTAATTATTGTTATAGTTGTTGTTGTAATTATTGTTGTAGCCTTGGTGATGGTTGAAGCTACCTCTTGACTGTGAGTAGCCACCTCTTTGATATCCTCTTCCTCTCTGATTCTTGTAATTCCTGAAACACTCATATGTAGTATGATTTGATAGACCACAAATGTTGCATGGTGAGGAGCTATAAGATCTCCCCCTACCTGGCTTTCCTCCTCTACCTCTGAAAAGGTTTCCCAAGTCTCTTGGGATGTCTTACAATTTCTATTATGTGGCAAAAGAAAATCAGATACAGAGTTGAGTAAATAAGACCTTGCCAATGCATCCTTAGCACACCATGTGTTGAGCCTTTCATGTTCTTCCTTGGTTGGTAATCCTCTTGTTTTGAATGAGGGCAATTCCTCATCTCCTGAGATGTATCCATAGAGACACAAAACTTTGAATCACTGAATTTGGGGACGAATTAACCGAGATATGCCCTTGACAAGTTGACAGACGTTTGAGTAGACTAACAGAGAACTCAGAGATGGACAATGTGAATGTATGTATTAATGAACATTTGTATACAACTCCATTGGCATGAATGTCATTACCAAATGGTGTAGAGAGGTGTGGGGTAGAGTGTAGACCTCACACACACTCAAAAATCAGTAATGCTAGGCTCGGGAGTGCTCTCTCTCTAACCTGCGACTTTTCATATCCATTTTTATAAGAGATGGGTAAAAATTTGAATTCAAATTCAAACTTTTGGCTCCCCATGATCAAGCTCCTAAATGCTTGGAGATATTCTTTCAATCAAACAACTAATTTTCCACGAATCCTTTTGGTAGGTGATTACAAGAGATTCCAAGTCAATTTGACTTTTACAATGAGATAAAGTGGTAATTAACCACTAGCAATGGTTCCTATGCTTCTTCACATATGTAAGATCTTCAAGATATCTTTCAAGCCAAATGTGTAGGCTTGTGATTTACACCAACATGAATTAGTGCCTAAACAACATTACACGAAATTGGATGGTAAAGCAGTAAAATGTATTTTTGTTGGGTACAATTTCGAAAGCAAAGGCTATCATCTGTATTATCCACAGATTGAACACATTTTGGTTAGTCATGATGTTGCTTTTGTGGAAGATGCTACTTAGCCTTTACTTTCATGTACCATGGAGACAACTGTTAGCTCTAACGACATGTATGATACTTTGCTACCTCTTTTTATAGGTGGAGAGTCTAGTGTTGGTCCTAACGAGGCAACTTCTTAGCCTTTGCAAGTTTCAAATGATGATGTAGAGCATTCCATTTCTGATGCAAATTTACACGATGCACTTATTAACGAGAGAGCTGATATTGAGGAGGCAAAAACTATGCCAAATGACTGGTGCAGACTTTGTGTGGCAACAAATTAGATGCATGTAGCTCAGTGATGAGTAACACCTCCTTTAATGTCAATCCGGGAAGACGTGAGGATGGTATGAAGACCTCGAGCAAGTGGCGGCACAAGTGCGTGAGTGAGAAGCACACAAGCATGCACACACATACACACACACACGCACACACGGCAAGACAAAGAGAGAGAATCAATGGAGTTCTTTAGATTACTTTCAAAAGCTCTTACAAGTTCGTTTCAATTACAATCTCACCCCAAAAATGAGCTCTCTAGCTCTTTTTATAGTTTTTGACTAGCTTTTGGCCCTGTCCAGACCTAGTGTCCGGCCTAGTTAAAAATTAGGTTCCAGGGCTTATTTGAGGGCTCAAACAAAGTCTAAAAATTATGAAATTTGGTACGATGGTACTTCTAATACTCCTCAAGCTCGAGGACTCCTCGACTTGCACAAACTGGAGTCTAATCTACCAAAAACGGGATTTACAATGTTTGTGTAGTGATTAAAATCACTTGGGTTGTACATCATCTATGGGAAAAAATGATCTGGCCTTGTTGCCGTATTGTGCATGACTCCTTTGTGGCCTTGTTGCCGTATTGTGCATGACTCCTTTGTTGCTTTGTATGCCAACACTCCCCCCTTCCTAGCGTCTGTCGCCCCTGACAGACCTTTGTTCGCGCGGGTGGTCGATGTAATATTGGATGACATTGGTGGCCAGTTCATGTTCTCCTATCCTTAAGCCTCTTGCTAGATCGGCTTCCAATGCCTCCCAATTTATTGCACCGGGGGTTTCTGGTTGCGGGGTGGTGTAGTACTCTGAATACATTGCTTGTTCACAAGCAAACAGTTGAAGTAGATGTGTCGGCTTTGGTGCGAAAATCTCCGAGTGGTACTCCCAGAAACCTGATCTGAACATTTCTTCGAAGGTCTGTTTGTAGCAGGCGGGGAGGTACTTGATGCGTGCATGCCAAGCGTAAGCCACACGGATACTGGGGGTGGTGCTCATGTCATACACCAAGTCGTAATTTCCATTGCTAAACCCCGGAAGACGTACCTGTGGTGCGGCTGCATTTCTAAAGGTCTTCAGCACTACTTGCATCATATCTAAGATTTTAAGCATCATTTGCGCTGCTACATCTTGCATGGGCTTCAAGCGCGGCATCCAGTGGCGAATGGTCCCCATCATATATGCTACCGATGGTGGTCCTTGTGGTGGCGCGATGTACGGGTAGTTCAGCCATTCCTTGCATTGCGCATTGTTCTGTACCTTGATATTAAATGCCTTCCACGACCTGCGGCGGGGGACTGGACCGTAGCATGGGTTGTACAGGAGGTGCAACGGCGCGTTGTTCCATGTGCGTAGCATTTCTGGATAAGTCTCTAAAAGTTTCTGCCGCCATGTTGGTTGACGAATCTTGCCTTTTCGCACCTCTGGAGGAAGGTCTTCAGGTTGAAATTGGGTCGCAAAAGTAGGAATCTGACCCGTGACTCTTTGTATTTCTGCATTATAATCAGCCAAGATAATATAATAGGGCCTGTACTGGAGTTCCGATGAGAGGATCAGGCGTCTCGATGACAAGTTCTTGAAGTAATCTGATTGTAAAACAGTCTCCTCTATGACCCTCATAGCCTGATTTTGCACTACGGTGCGCTCTTCATGCGAGGTCCCTATTTCCTCCACTTGTCGTAACCATGGCGGCCGTGGTGCCTCGAACGTGTCCTGCGCTTCTTCTGTTTGTTGGCCTCCTGGGAATGGTTGAGGATCATATTCTTCATCAAACGTTTGTTCCACAGGAATTTGCACAACTTCTTCGTCCGTGGGAGCCTCCGGAGGGGAAGATGGCCTCTCATATTGTAGTAGGCGTGTCTGCAATTCAGTTACCTGTTGCTGGAGATCTTTTATGGCCTCTGCGTCGGAGGGAAGCGAAGCTGCAGAGGGGGTGGTTGGAGGGGCAGCTGTTGGGCCTTGTTGGTTTTCCTGCTTCAGTTGTCCTAGCTCCTCCGATAGCTTATCATGTGCTTCGAGTAGCATGGCATAATCTTCCAATATAATCTTGATATTATCGGGGGTCACTGCTTGAAACTTGGATGGGCTGATGGGTGCCCCCGGTGTGCTCTCAATAGCTGCCTCCAGGTTCTCTTGATTTTGTATTTGCAGACGTCTGTTCTCTTCCTAAGCAGCCGCAAGATGGCGTTTAAGTAGCGCCATATTTCGCTGAAGTTTTGAGTTGCGTTCCAGTTGTGTCCGTAGGTGACTTTCTACCACCTGCACTGCTTCCTGATCTACGTTCTGTAGCTGTACTTCCAATATATTATGGGCATCTTGGAGGGTTTGGAACTGTGTGTGGAGGCGAGCATTCTCCTCTTCTAGTACCGCAAGGCGGAGCTGTAGTGTCGCTGAGTGCTCTTGCAGGCGTGCGTTTTGTTGCTGGAGCTGAATGTAATCTGTTCTTAAATTTGATATACAAGCCAACATGGTGTCCAATGCATTACCTATAGATGAGTGGGGGGTGTTTACTGTGGAAGATGCATGGGAAGGGAATTGGGGAAGGGAGACAGTGAATGATGTGTCTATGAAAGTTGTGTGTGTGGGTGAAATTGGTGGAGGGGGAATGGGAGGAGGTGAAACCGTGGGTGGAGGTGCCGTGGGTGGTGAAATGTCCATCCCTTCAGGAGTGGGTGTTAGTGTGGGGCCTGCCATATACACTGGTATGGTAGGTGGTGTGTGTGTGGAAGTGGTGAATAGATGTGAAGTGGGGTGGGGAGCTGAAAAGACAGGGAATGGTTGAGGGCCTGGTTGAAAAGCCCTAGCAAAGATGTCCTGGAGGGATTGTAGAAATGGAGAGAGGGATATCGGGGGTTGGGGTCGTAAATTTGAGGAGGGCTGAAAGGGTTGCGTGGTAGCAGGGAAGCCCATGAATGTGGATCTAGGGTCAGGATGACCCGTGGCTGAGGGCGTTGGGGATGGTTGCCCTAGGGCAGGGTCTCGGAGGGGTTCGGCGGATTGTGTAGTGTTGGGGTTGTCTTCGAAGATAGGATTATCAGTGGTAGAGAATAGGGTGGCACTGGAGATCGGAGTGCGGAAGATGAAGGTGGGGTCGGTGGGTTGAGTAGTCGATGTGGTTTCTACTGTTTCTCTTCTAGGAGGTGATGGTGGGGGAGTGGATGGTAGTGGTTCGGTGGACTCCTCATGGGTGGCGGGGTGCTGTTGACTAGCTGTTTGGGAGGTTGGTGTAGTAGTGGGCTCTTCTGCAACTGTAACGGGAATTTGGATATTTTTACCTGAGCGAGGTCGTGTCTGGAACCTTCGTGGGTCATATTGAACTGAAGGCCTCTGAATGGCAGTGCGCACAGCTTCTACAACTCCATATGTTTCTGCCATCAATAAGAGACCTTCCCTGTACTCTGAGTCAACTCCCGCTTCTTCCAACAACTGAGTCATAAGTACTCTGCTGCTCTGTTCAGTGAGTAACTGCTGCGATCGCACTCTTTCCATAATCTGATACAGCCTTCGGAGTTCTACTGTATATGCTGGGGCTTCAGTGGTCTCTTCTTCATATGCTTCTTCTTCTTCCTGGTGTCCGTGTTGTTGGCTTTGCTGAGCGTCACTCCAATGGACATGTCTACCGTCTGTAGACTTTCTTCTTCTCCGTGAGGATGTGCCCTGCTCCTCTGCCTCTGAATAAAACTCCACATCAGAGAATTGTGTGCTTTGTAGGAATGCTTCGAAATCCTGGGGGTCCAGTCCTTCAGCCTCTCCAGTGGCAGCAAACTCGAATTCAGGTGTAACCGGCGGAGCCGATGGGGTGGGTTGTGTCGTAGTGTCAGATTCCGACCTGGGTATCCGAATGGTAAAAGGAGGTACAGTGCCCTCTCTTAATGGTGATGCCTCAGGAGTAGTCAGGACTTCCCTTGTCTGGACACACGGAATCGCGCCCCTCATGCGCTTGGACTGATGTGTGGATGTCTTGAGCCTCTTAAACATTTGTAATTGTGCCCAGGTTAAGGCACGCTCAATGGGGACATCATATGCCAAGCATCGGTAAATGATGCGTGTGAGTGCACAGCATCCGTTCACCACTAATTTCCTAGAATCCCGTTTGTTCGCTTCATACAACTGATCTATAATCCACACTGGTAGCTTAATAGGTAGCGCACCTGCTTCCACCAAGTAGAGAGCAAACCAGATCTTCTTGTGTGGTTGCGTGAATCGGTCTTGACCGGGGAAGGCGAAATGTTGCATGCACATGCGGAGAGGGATGGACACATTTGGGGTGAGGGCTGCCATGTCTTTCAGCTTCACTACTTTCCTGTCCTTCATGTTGTTGGGAACGAGAGCATCCTTTTCTGAGGGTACATGCGTGCCATGCATCTTTAAAGCATCACTTACCAGCTCCACAGTAAGTTCAAACCTCTTCAACTCGTTGTTGCCCAGCAGTGAGGGGAGAACAAATGATCCGGGTTGGTCCTTATCCTCATGAGCTTGTAATGTGGAGACCAGATAATAACATCGGAGGAGATCGGGTTTAGGTAGTGGGGCTTCAAAATATTCCGCCAATCCTGCTCGTTGCCATATGATCTGTAGATCTTCTGTGTTCTGTAAAGTCTCGAACTCCTTGGAGAAAAATTGGAATCGTACCCATGATCTGTCATACTCGCATTTAGACTCCCAGATATACTTGGCCTCACCTAATGGACCGGGCATGCCATTGAACCAATGAGAATTCGCATGAACTCTTTCCGTGATTCCTGTAGGTGGATCTGGCACCGGAAGTTGCTGGAGGTGTTGCATCTCCACTGGTCGTTCAGTCGGGGGCACATCCACGGGTAGGCTATCCACATCAATTCCTGCAGTAAGGATCCCTACTTGTGAGCCCGAACCTGTCGCTTCTGCCATTTTTCTTCTTGCCTTCTGATTCTGTGAGAATATAGAATCATGTGTTAACATCGTAATGGACAGAATAAATCCGTTGTTGTCCCCGTTACAACATTAACATGAGGTAGATGGTGAGTTAGTGGTTAGTAAGTGCACAAGGACAGTGAGTGTAGTTAACGTTTGTGTATTCCTAGGAGACTAATGTCGTTAGTAAGTGGGGTGAATTTACAAATCGGGGTCGGGGGGTTTATTACAGATCTTAGACTGCCAAATGCAGTGGATGGGCTTTGCTTTCGGTTTTGTAGAGACTCCAGAGAGCTGTGTCGGTGTCGCTGTTTGGGAATGGGGCCTTTTAGGGACCCACTTATAAGTGATTACATGCATACTCATGGGTCTTTGTGTGTTCCTAAGTGTTGAGCACGAGGGAATTCTGGTGGTACTCGTAGATGGGTTATGCTGCATAGGTTGCGGCCTTGGCTTAACTACTTGTGCCCTCAAGCAAGCCTTAGGCACCCAAATTTGTCTAGATTGTGGGCTTGCCTTCGTCGACTTCTTGGGCACCCAAATAGATTTTACTTTAACAGAAGAATTTGTGAAAGACTCCTTATTAGTGTCGTGTTGTTGGTTACTAATAAGAGCTTTTGCCCGCGTAGTTGACGGTGGTGCACCCGGTCGTTCGCCTTTCCGCACCCACACCTGGTTTATTTTCTGGGACATTCTGCTGCGCGGGTACTTTTGATCTCGGACATAGGTAGTACTCGGCTTCTTCTGCTTGTGATCCGCCTTTGGTTGCTGCCTCCTTCTGGCCTTTGGAAAAGAAGGGAGTTCCGTTGCATCCCTGACTCCTTTTTTGCAAATATCATTCCTCTGCAATACAGGGTTTTGAACAAGAACAGCATGGTCATCTTCATGTGTACCCCTGGAAGGACCAGGAGTCTGTGCCTTTCCTAGTTCCTTGAGTGCTCCATTGTCTAATTCTACTGTAACTCGACTATGATTGACCCAAACCTGGAGAAGTCCACTTCTTAGGTTTAAGTTAATTGCTTGGTCATAGATCCAATCTTGACCCAAGACTAGAGGTTCAGTGAGATCCTCATCTTGACACACCAGTACTTTAACTGTCATTGCCTCATCATGAATGTAAAGGGGAAGTTCCGCCTCGCCCATGCAAGGGGTTTCCACTCCTCCCAATCCTATAAGATATGCTTCCACAGGATTGACAGTCAATTGTAATTCTTGGCAGTAAGACAATTTAACAGCACTAGTGGCTGCACCTGAGTCAATCAAGGCTCTTACGGTCCTTGCACTCTTTCCGTGTCCTATATCTAAGGTTACGAAAGGACGTCTATCAATTATCCTATGCGAGCTTGTTCCTGCGACTTCACACATGGCCATAGGAAATCCTTGGTCTGCATAGTCATTCGCTCCAGGCTGATCTCTACCTTGCCTTCGTAATTTCATCCTTCTGATGCGTTCTAAAGCTTCAGCTTGAGCCTCTTCTCGAACTCGCTTTTCTTCCTCTTTGCGTTTCTTAGCAGTGTTGAGTCGACTGAGCATTTCCTCCGTGAGGGGTTCCTGATACAACTTGACTCTGCAACCGCTAATATAATTTGGGAGAACATCACCCTCTAATGTGGCCAATTGTACTGCTCCGCTCGTGGAGATCCTATTGATGATCATAGGTCCGTAGCCTCTCTTTTCTAGCTTCCTCGCGTGTTGTTTTAGTGTATAGACTAAAACTAGATCTCCTGCTTTCAAGCCCTTATCCTTCACATGGGCATCGAAATATGCTTTCTGTCTCTTCTTGGCTGCATATATTCCTGCCGCGGCTCTCAGTCTTGTTTCCCCTAATCGTTCAAGGTCAAAGATCCTAGAGGAGAGCTCATGACCTGTCCATTCGTGCTCTCGTGCTACTCTCAATGTAGGGATCAAGAAGTCCAAGGGTAACACAGCGTTTTGACCGAATACCATCTGAAAGGGAGTGGCTTGGAGTACCGTTTTGTAGGCCACTCGGTATGCCCAAACAGCATGGTGTAGCTGTTTGTCCCAATCAGAGCGTTTAGTGTTCACTAATTTTGTCAATACATTGCATAAAATCTTATTAGTGCTCTCAGCTTGTCCATTAGCTTGAGGGTGATAGGGGGCAGACTTCTTGTGTATTACCAAGAATTCCTGGAGTAGATTTTCAATCACTTCGTTCAAGAAATGAGTGCCTCTATCGCTTACAAGCTCTATAGGTAGCCCGTATCTTGTGAATACATTCTCAAACAAGAATTTGGCAGTTGTTTGAGCATCGTTCTTGGTTGTAGCTTTTACCTCTACCCACTTGGTGAGATAATCTGTTGCCACAATGATGTATTCCGCATGAGAACCCTTAGCTGGGGGATTAATAGGACCTACGAAGTCTATTCCCCACTTAGAGAATGCACGTCCACCCATCATAGGTTTCAGTGGCATCTCATCTTTGCGTATAGGATACTGGGTCCTCTGACAGACATCACACCGTTTCACATAGGTATGTGCATCCATGTGAAGGGTAGGCCACCAGAAGCCCGCAAACATTATTGCCTTGATCACCCGATCTGGTCCAAAGTGTCCTCCTGCTACCCCTTGGTGAGCAGTTTCCAAGATCTTGAGATATTCACTTTCATGGACACATAACCTCAGGTAACCATCTTTACCGCGCTTATATAGATTATCACCTATGAGTGAGTAATCCAAAGCTTCTTGTTCTAAACTCCTTTTCCTAGCCAGAGTCATGTCTGGAGGGAATGTGTTTGTCCTCAGGAATGATACTAGTGGTTCGCTCCAATCTGGCGCAATGGATACTTGATAGAGAGTGGCATGTTCCACCGGTGGTTTAGTGCAACAGATTGGGCATTCCTTGCACAGCTTTTGGACATCCGCTTCCATAGTTGGCCAGTGCACTCCAAATCTCTTTAGAGTCTGTAAAGTTCGTTGCTTTGAATGGTGTTGCTCTAACGCACCTACATGTGCTAATTGCAACCATTTAGCATACTCATCCTCTTCTACGCAACAAGCCAAGATCCCTTGATCTGTGTGCTTGTACATGCTTCCTGCCATGATGTGGTATTTTTGGGCTTTTACAACCTCTCTGTTCCGTGTGTTTACCACAGGATGGTTAGGCCCGTATGTCAATACTGGTACTATTGGCTTGGCCCACTGCGGCACCACTTCCAAATTAAACAAGTAAGCATCAGGAAGGTCATCTGACACTCCTTGTGGGGCTTCTCCTGATGTGAGCCTAGAGAGGTGATCTGCTCTCAAGTGAGTCCTACCCTTTCTTACCACAACCTCAAAATCATATTCCATTAGCAAGAGAAACCATCTTACTAATCTTCCTGTATTGCATGGCTTGTTTACAAGATATAACAATGCCTGATGATCAGTAAAAAATTTAAACTTATTTGCAAGCAAATAGTGTCTGAATTTTTTGACTGCATAAACCATGCCTAATCCTTCGCGCTCTGTAGTGGTGTAATTCCGTTCAGCCGCATTCAATTGTCTACTGGCATAGGCAATTGGAAGATCCATATTACCTTCACCAGTAGGTTGTGCGAGCACACATCCAATAGCATAATTGGATGCATCCACGTGAACATGGAATGGCTTATTCCAATCTGGTGTGGTCAAGATTGGTGCTGAACACAATCTTCGTTTAAGCTCTTGGAAGGAATTCTCACATTCATCCGTCCACTCAAAGTTTGTCAGAAGTCCGTACATGGGCTTTGCAATGACAGCATACATGTGTATAAATCGTCGATAATAACCACAATGCCCCATGAAAGCTTGTACTTCCTTGACATTCTTTGGCCTAGGTAGCTCTGCTATGGCTCTCACTTTTTCTTCATCTGTAGATATGCCATTCCTTGACACTATGTGTCCTAGAATCTTGCCTTGCCTGACCATAAAAACGCACTTTTCTGGGTTCAGGCAGACTTGATATTCCCTACATTTGTCAAAGATTTGTCTGAGTTCAGGGATATGGGTTTGTCTAATGTTGGAATGAGCACAAAGATCATCAACATAGACTTCTAAACTCTTCCTTAGGAACTCCTTAAACACATGGCACATCAGCCTCTGGAAGGTAGCTGGTGCGTTGGTAAGCCCAAATGGCATTACTCTAAAAGCAAAAATGCCCCATTCTGTGGCAAAGGCTGTCTTATGCTGATCCTCTGGAGCTATGGCTACTTGATTGTAGCCCGAAAATCCATCAAGGAAGCTGTACACTTCCTTGCCTGCCACTCTTTCTAAGAGATGCTCTGTGATGGGAAGCGGATAGTTATCTCGAATCGTGGCGGCATTAACCTTTTTCAAGTTAATGCACACACGCAGCTTGCCATTCTTCTTGGGCACCACTACGATGGGGGATACCCATTCGGTGTGCTCAATTTCGTAGATAAATCCAGCTTCAACCAGTCTATCTATCTCTTCCTTGATCTTAGCAGCGTAATTATCATTATATGTATAAGGCTTTTGCTTAGAGGGTTTAGCATCTGAAGTCATGGGAATGGTGTGTGAGCATATGTCAGGGTCAACACCTTTCAAATCCTTGTAACTCCAAGCGAATACATCTCTGTATTCTCTTAGCAAGGCAATCAACTCTTGCTCTTCTTCTTCTGTCAAGTCATGGCCTATATACGTGCATCTCTCCTCTCCTTCTTCTATGGCCACTACTATTTTCTTAGTAGTTTCTTTGTTATCATAGGCCTCTCCTGATTGTGCCTCTCGTTTAGGCATTCTTATCATGACTCTCCTGTCATCTATCTCATACTTCTTAAAATTTTCGGGGACCTCAAACAAGGATTCTTCCTCTTCTGGTGAGGCTTCTCTCTTTTTTCGTTTCTTTCCTTCTTCCTTCGGGGTCACATGTGTTGTTAATCTTACATTAGTTGTAACCTCTCCATGCCTCTGGGGTTGAAATTCTACTTCATGGAAGTATTCTTCATCTGATGCAAATGGTGGGTCCATAATGATTGACTTTAGATCGGAGTCACTTGCATCCTCAAGTGCATCAGGGCTAGGTTCGCATTCTTCTAGAACTGCCTCTCCCATGATTGGCTCTATGGAGAAGACTGAAATATCATAACCATCCTCATCACAGTGAGGTGTCCATTGTTCTTCGTTGATGGCTACGTCCATTGTTGCTAAGATTTCTGCCCAACCGTGAGGTTCAAATTCTTCGTCTGGAAAAACTACAGGTGCATAGGCTGGGTCTTGGATTGATCTATGGGTTTCTTTCGCACCTACCTCTCTGGCTTTCTCTCTCTTCTCTTCTTCTACCGCTACCTTGCACATCCATAAGTGAGTGTCTTCATGCATCCATGAGGATCCAGATTCTAGGGAATGCACAGATTCCGTATCCTCTTTGGCTCTATGGATGGGATTCCACTGGATAGGAGGGACATCTCTATGAGAATAGTCCTTGAGATTGACTTTGGTTGTAACGCCCAAGTGTTGCAAATACAAGGAGTTGGTTCCCCAATCTTGTACCACTTGCAACTGTCGCATAAATGGTCTTCCTAAAATCATCTCATAAGCATGATTTTTGCTGAAGTCACATATAGCAAAGCTATGCTCAAACTCAACACCACAAGTGGTGAGAGTTATCCCTTCCAGCAATCCTAAGGGTCTCTCAATATGACCATCGGCCATCTGCAATTTCATTCTTGTTGGCCTGAGTGCTGGCTTGCCCCAACGCTTCCAAAGGGAAGTAGTGGCAATTGCAACTCCTGCACCTGAGTCTAAAATTGCCTTGGTGGTGTACTCTTGGTAGGTGATGGGAAGATAGGTGTTCCCTTCTTCGCCTTCACACATATCCCCTATCTTATCCAAGGGAATTTCTGGCACTGTCCTATGGGATCCTACCTGGGAACGAGGTTTTGCTATCTCTGGTACTTGTTTGGCTACATGTTTCCATAATTCAGGTCTAACCTTGAGTAGCTCTTCTAACTTGAGATTACACTGCACATTAGTGTTCTTCACTACCTCTGTGTTCCTAGGAATGACTGAGTCGTCGTTCCTTACCATGACTGTGGGTGCTCTCATACATGTGGACTTTGCTTCCCATGGGCCTGTGAAGTGGGGTAGCTCTTGTATGGAATTCGACTCAAAGTCTAATCTCTCGTGAGACTGAACACTCTCATGCTCCCCGTAAATAGATGGGATGTCTTGTGGGAATTGGTCGTGTGCATCGTCCACAAGTTCAAAAGGAGGGGCGACCTCGCTTTCGTTATCCCATTTGTCTTCTTGAATCTCTCGTAGGAAGTCTGGTGCAAACCGATTCATAGAAGAAGAAGTGTCTTGCTCCGTAGAATTGGGCGCATAAGCAACCTGTGAAGGAGGGCTGATTCTATTGTTGACTCTCTCCTCGTTCTCGCAAATGGCTGGAGCACAAGCTTCTTGGGGAGGATTACTTATTCTATTACTTTTCCGAACAGGCTCACACATTCCCTGAGAAGGAATGTAGGCAACCTGTGGAGGTACTTGAGCTTTCGAGGGAGGCTCATCTGCCTTTTGGGGGGGAAGATAAGCTTCTTGAGGAGGCCCACGGGCTTCCTGAAGAGGCTGGCTTACCCGTTCTCTTGCCCTTCCCTTTCTTTGAGGGGTAGGTTCCTTTTCTGGCTGTGCTATTGGCCTCTCTATTCTTTCTAAGGAGGGGAAGTTGTCCGGTTTAGGGGCATTGGCCACATACACTTCTGATTGGGAATGATTCCTGTTTTTGCTTGCTTTTTCTTGGTCTTGATTTTTTTCTTCCTTGTCAGATCTTGCAATTATCCTCTCTAACTTCTCTAGGAATCCATCCAAGTGTAATTGCGTTTTGGCTGAGCCTGAGTAATTGAAAAGGCGACTGGCATCAAACATAGTCTGAGCCAATGCGACCATTTTCGCGCATAGTTTGGTTCTTTCTATCTCTAGGTCAGCTCTAGGATAGCACTTGTCATGATTCGTGACGTTTGGCCCTTCTTGGATTCTGGCCTGATATGCCTTAAGCATCATGTCTATGTCTTCGGGAGTGGGATCAGCTAATACTGATCCTGTTTGGGGTGGTGGGTGGGTTGCGTGGGCTGTCTTAGAGGGTGAAGGGATGGAGGGTGATGGGGATGGTAGCGGTGGGAATGTGTGAGAGTGCGGTTGAGACGTGATCTCTGTGATTTTAGCCTTGGTTTCTCGTAGACTTTCCTCAAGTTCACTCATCTTCTTTGCCCATTGCCTTTTCATGCGTTCGCGGCTATCTTTCCAAGCTCTTGTCCTCTTTTTATTTTGGCTCTCAGTATCGCTAGCATCTAGGCTCTTTTCCTGGCCTACCCCTTGGTTTTGCTGCAATGCCTGAGCCCTAGTGACTACCTGTACTGGTGCAGTGGAAGTGACGCTTCCTGAGGAGTCTACCACTAACCCAACAACGTTGATAGGGGTGATTTTTGGCATGCTATTGGGGTTCTTTGGGCAATCTCGTAAGAGATGCTCTTTTCCGCAATCTTGGCAGAAGCCTTGGATCGTCACCGACTGGGTTTGCGTAGGTGGAGGCAAGGGACAATCACGAATGAGGTGATCTCCTTGGCATCTGTAGCACGGTCCTCTAGGAAATGGTGGTCGTACTTGCCTAGGTTGAGGTCTAGGGTTGGGGTTTGTATACATGACGTTCGTGTAATCTGACTCCCAACTAGGTTCGTTCGACTCTTCACCATAGTAGGACTCTCCATGTTCTGGGGACTGCATGTAGTAAGCCTGGGGGCTATCCACATGGGTAGAATCAAAGCTATGGTCACTTGGGTCATTTTCAGAGATCAAGGATGTTACAGGGACTATAGCTCTATTCAGGTTCTCTTCTGCAGCGGTATACTTTACCGGAATCACATTAGCTGGGGCAGGGGGTTGTTGTGCTAGCACAGGCTGAGGCCTTTGTTGGGCCTGATACTGTGGTTGGTAGGTTTGTTGGGGTCTAGCATATTGTGGTGGTGGATTTTGGTTCTGGTATCTGCCTTGTTGGTAGGGTTGCGGATAGGGTTGCCTAACTGCCTGCTTGTTGTATGGGCAGTCTTGTGCGGTGTGATTGGTGTATCTCCGTTCTATGGTGCAGTACTGGCTACTAGGGTTTACTTGAGGTTGAGCCATAATGGGACAGACGTTCGCCATATGGTCACCACCGCATGTATAGCACCTTTTCACAGGGGCAAACCTTGGGATTTGTTTGCTAGTTACACCTAGTTTCTGAGCTACTTTTTCGGCAAGTTCTTCAATTGATGTGGCTTGTGTGGAAGATTGACTAGATGCACTATCTGAATCTTTGTAAATTTTGGATAACTCTAGCTCTTCTCCTAGGTTATCTTCAATGTCAATGCACATACGTACACATTCTTCTATAGTCCTAGGGTCTTTCAGATACACATAGGATCTCAATTTTGGGCTCAGCAATCCGTCAAGAAATAAGGCTACTTGTTTAGCAGATGTGGGTAGCTCCGAAATAGGGCACCTTTCAAGATATTGTCTAAATCTTCTTCCTGCAAGTCTCACAGTCTCTTGAGGGGTTTGCTTGAAGCTGTGAATCAGTGAGGAGGTGTTATGTCTTATGCCGCTCTTAGAGAACTCTACAATGAATGCCTCTAGGAGTTGATCTATGCTCCTGAACTGGCGTTCATCTAATGGCTGAAACCACGTAAGTGCTGTGTTCCTAAGGGTTAGACCGAAGGCATTGTATTGCGTGAACAGATCCTCCACTTGTTCAACTCTCAAGACTTGCTTGAACTCTGCCACATGATCATAGGGATCTCCTGTGCCGTCAAAGTAATTCTTCATGGACTTAACTAGCTGGGTGGGTCTCAAGGTTCTTGCGTGCTCTCTAGGTCTCGGCAGAGGGAATCCATATACATTTCTTTGGTTCCTGTGGGCTCTAAGCATCTCAGGTTCTACCCTATTCGTCTCCGTCCTCGTTCTTTCTCTGCCTACTGGGTTGGCAAAACTTACTTCTGGTCTATCTTTACTTCTGTCTCTTTGCATACCATGAGCCTGGGATGTTCCAGCTCCAGGGTGACCATAGGCTACATTTGATCTTGGTTGGGGGAAAATGAATTCGCCCTTCCAAGTGTAAGCATGCCTATCATTTTCTGTCACCACAAAGATCCTCTCCGAAGTGTGGTCTAAGTAGGTCACTCTACCTGGGCTATCTGGATCCTTAAACTCATAGATCATGATTGTTCCTATATCAGTTGGGTGATCCGGTTTATACCTCCAGAAGGCTTCCTCCGTTTCTCGATTGAGAAGCAAATCTATGCACTTGTTATCTTGGGGGATCCACTCAGGCGTGATAATCCTAGTGAGAACTGATTTACCTCGAGGGGTTCTAGGTTCTACTCCCATATTTCCTTGTTCCAAGTCGCCTAAGTCCGCTTCTGAGATTACGTTTCCAAAGTCATCTGTTCTATCAGGATGACTAGTGACTACATATATAGTTCCTTCTTTGTCCAGGTATGCACCATTTTCAAACTTGACAGCTGGGTGTTCTAGTCCAATGGATTGATCAGGGTTTTTAATCTGGATCACAGATCTTCCTAAGCCGTCCTCATAGATGCTAGCACCTAATCGGTTGGTCCTCAGGTACTCCAGCTGTGTTTTGTAAGGGCCTTCTACCCTGTACAAGTAGGGCACTCCTGAACTTCCCGTAGGTTTGTCCATGCCTTGAGACATCTCTGACTCACTGGTCTCAGAGCGAGGGTAGTTCGAGTGGTGGCTCAACTGCTGGGCCCAGGACCTAGCAGTGTGGTTGACACTAGCCTCTGAAGACCTAAGGCTTTGTCTCTCTCTTACTAGGTGTCGTCCTGATCTAAGGTTCATATGCCTAACTGATTAGCCCAAATTTTTGCCCAGAGTACAACCTCGTTGCCGATCAATTGGTACCAGTCACTTGATTCTTTTTAGTTATTCCTCGTGTTTAAAGTCTTGTCTGCTATTACGTCGTCAGGAATACTTGAATGTTCTTCGTACTTTCAGGTTGATCGTTCCACGTTAGGTTCTTTCCTTTATGTTATCGACAGTACAAAGATTAAGTTTTTAGCTTGAACTTGAGTTTTTAGGTAGTCTTCAACTTGATAGTGGCCTATCGTTGCCCTGACTTACTCCTACTTCTAATCGTTCTTAGCCTAAGCTAGGAATTGACGAAGAAGAGTTGAGAATATTCCGACCTTTCTTGCCGAACCTTGCTCTTTAGTGCTCGAGAAGTTGATTCTCAAGCGTGCGTAACACCCTTGCTTGGATACTCTCAGTTGCTTCTCAATAGGCCTGCATAAATCCCAAGATTAGCTCCAAGTAGACCTTTCAATTGACAGACAATTTATTTCAGCCACTTTTTTAATGACCCTTGTTCCCCCTTTTTCATTGTTAGAAATTTACTCTAGAGCTCCCTTGGTGTTCCTACCCCTCAGTGTGTCAACTTCCAAATATCCTATCTGAAAATCAACGCGTTATTCTTATAAAAAACAGTTGAGGGCGTGTAGTATATGTCACGAGCTTTCCGACAAGCCCTAGAGCTCAGAAAATGGATTTCGTATGAAAAAGTTATGACCGTTCAGGGTTTAGGGGGTTAACTAGACAAACAGAACCTTTCGGGGGTTTTAATGCATTTTCTAAGGCCTTCGTAAGTAGATGAGTACATGAAAGTGCAATTATGCCCAAAATTTAGCCTAAATTTCCAAAAATTCACTCCTTAATTTTTTGCCGAAAATGCCTGTCTATCGCGATAGACGGTGTCTGTCGCGATAGACACAATCTATCGTGGGGGCTGTCTGTCGCGATAGACGGTGTCTGTCGCGATAGACAGTGTCTATCGTGGATTTCTGTCTGTCGCGATAGACGGTGTCTGTCGCGATAGACGGTATCTGTCGCGGGTTTCTGTCTGTCGCGATAGACGGTGTCTGTCGCGATAGACGGTATCTGTCGCGGGTTTCTGTCTGTCGCGATAGACGGTGTCTGTCGCGATAGACGCTGTCTGTCGTGAAATTCTGTCTGTCGCGATAGACGGTGTCTGTCGCGATAGACGGTGTCTGTCGCGGATTTCTGTCTGTCGCGATAGACGGTGTCTGTCGCGATAGACGCTGTCTGTTGTGGAATTCTGTCTGTCGCGATAGACGGTGTCTGTCGCGATAGACGGTGTCTGTCGCGATAGACGCTGTCTGTCGTGGGTTTCTGTCTGTCGCGATAGACGGTGTCTGTCGCGATAGACTGAAAAAATGCAAATTTTTGAAAAACTTCTAGTGATCTAGAGTGCCCTCAAGGTGTAGGTTACAATGATAAACATGCATTCACAAAATGTTAAGATTTTCTGTCTGTCGCGATAGACAGAGGCTGTCGTCCCGGGACCTGTGCAGAGCCTGTCGTACCTGCGCACACTGCTGGGGATGATGGTACAGCAAAAAACCTGCAAAATTGCTCAGAAAACATGCAAAAACAGCACATGCAAGTTCGCTCTCTCGCTCTCTCTCACAAGTGAAATGAGGGAAATGAGGTGGAGGTGGGGATATAGTCAAAAAACTGAAATTTTCGCGATGATGGAGATGGACGTGGGAGATGGTGATGATGATGATGGTGAAGAAAGTAAAAGAAAATCGATGAGAATGAAGAAAATACCTACGACTCCAACGCGTCAACTCTACGTCTTACCATCACACGCTCGTCCCCAAAGCTCGATCCCCGGCAACGGCGCCAAAATTTGGTGTAGCTCAGTGATGAGTAACACCTCCTTTAATGTCAATCCGGGAAGACGTGAGGATGGTATGAAGACCTCGAGCAAGTGGCGGCACAAGTGCGTGAGTGAGAAGCACACAAGCATGCACACACATACACACACACGCGCACACACAGCAAGACAAAGAGAGAGAATCAATGGAGTTCTTTAGATTACTTTCAAAAGCTCTTACAAGTTCGTTTCAATTACAATCTCACCCCAAAAATGAGCTCTCTAGCTCTTTTTATAGTTTTTGACTAGCTTTTGGCCCTGTCCAGACCTAGTGTCTGGCCTAGTTAAAAATTAGGTTCCAGGGCTTATTTGAGGGCTCAAACGAAGTCTAAAAATTATGAAATTTGGTACGATGGTACTTCTAATACTCCTCAAGCTCGAGGACTCCTCGGCTTGCACAAAATGGAGTCTAATCTACCAAAAACGGGATTTACAATGTTTGTGTAGTGATTAAAATCACTTGGGTTGTACATCATCTATGGGAAAAAATGATCTGGCCTTGTTGCCGTATTGTGCATGACTCCTTTGTGGCCTTGTTGCCGTATTGTGCATGACTCCTTTGTTGCTTTGTATGCCAACAATGCACCTCTATCATACCATACTCGTTCAAGCTCTCATAGTGCCTCTTTTGCATTAGACTACTATGCTATGACTACCTCTAGCCCCTGTGATGAGATTGAGCATGTTTTGTTTGATGAAACACAAAATTTTGAACATTGGAAGGCTGCAGTGCAATCTGAATATGATGCTATCATGAAAAATGGTACATGGTCTTTATGTGACTTGCCTCTTGGCAAGAAGGCCATTGGCACTAAGTGGGTATACAAGCTCAAGCATAACCTGATGGAACAGTTGATAGGTATAAGGCTAGGCTTATTGCAAAGGGTCATGCACAAGAAAGAGGCATTGATTTTGATGAAACCTTTGCACCTACTTGCCGAATGACTACTGTTCGTAGCATCTATGCACTTGTAGCTCATCATGGTTGGAATGAACATAAGTTGGAATTGCATTCCTAGTAAGTAGTCATAAAGATTGAATATAGACATGAACTTAGTCTCAAGTGAAGCATTGTTTGAGTAAAAACTCATCAATAGAACCTCATTGGGTCGACACATTGATGCTGGATACCACAATAGTATCATATGGTTGAATGATGCTTTATATTTGCTCTGAATCTTTTTGAGAATCAAATTTATTTATCTTAAAGATAGTACAAATGCTTCAATACCTTGTTGATTCACATTATTAAGAAGTTAAATTCTTGAGTTAAAGTCTTGGGTCATCACGTATTTGAATCATAGCAAGTTTATATCCTAGAAATATAAATAGTTATACAAAGTTTTAGTTATTTCCTTCCACTTTCCAAATCTTTTAGGATTGACTCAGATATGGTATCTGATTCCTTTTGCAAAAGTCCAAGGTTAGTTGATTGAACTAGATAACTAAATTAAACATCCCAGATAGATGTTCCATACAAGAACTTATTCAATCTTTGAAAGATGAAAAGTCCAAGATTGGATTATTCATTTGGGTTCGCTTCTAGTTACTAGCATATAACTCTTTTGACTTTCTAGAGTTCAATACACTCTAGAATAGTGAAGTTAGGAATTGCTCATATGATTGACAATTCCCAAGAACTTTCAGCTAAAGTCTTTGAGAAAAGTATCCTAGGTTGCACAATTTTCATTTTGAATTTGACTTGGTCAAGATATAGTAAGGTTGATCCAAGTAAATGGAAAACTTTCTCCTATAGTTTACATAAGATTTTCAAGCCAACTAGGACAAAGAAGTCCTCCAAGCGGGTGAAAAAAATCAAGTAATTGTTGGATGGAAGTAAACTGTTGTACAAACATCCAAGTTAGATGTTTGGATCAATCAAACTTCAAGTTATCCAAATCAAATTCATATGAATCAAGAGTTCTTAAGGTCTTGTGATGGATAAGAATCCCGCCTTCATTACTAAGTCCATGCACCAGTTGTGCCAAAAAATGGACTAGTTATTGGAATCCATCCATTTCATATGTTTGTGCCTAGATTGCACATTGAGAAACAATGAAGTGGCTAAAGATGTTTTTAGATCCACCCCTATAATTCATTCGTTGCTTTGTACTTTGATCGAGTTCTCAAAATGCAAAGCGAGAGAGTGTTTTGAATCATTCGGGTCGGGATCACATCACAGAGATGAGACATGTTCTAGTTTTAGAACATGACCATGTTCTTCCGGTTTAAGAACATGAGGCTCGGGGGTTGCCTATGGTTACTATATATATATCTTTATTTTCGAGGACAAAAATCTTTCGCAAGGGGGGAAGAATGTAATAAAGTAAGTCTATAATCTAAGGGTCCGGTCGGTTCAGACAGATCTGAAATCGGACACCATTTGTTCACTCATGTGTATGGTCAAAGATCTTAAGACTAGGCTTAAGCATAAGTCCATTTGCTCCTTAATCAAGTGATCCACTTAGCCTAGTGGTTAAGTCTCAAGGTTGTGAAGGAGGAGGTCTTGGGTTTAATCCCCATGGGGAGCATGGAGAGAGAGTTTTGCCCAAGGAGCTCTAGAGCCTTCTAACTCAAGTTAACATGAGTCAACTTGAGACTAGCGAGACTTAACTTGAGTAGCAAGTATACCAACCACTAGTGGACTCTAATGGAAGGTGCTAAAGCAGGTCGAGATCATTGCAACCACTAGCAAAGTCTAGTGGAAGATATTAAAGGTGTGGAGGAGATTGCACATGCACTTGTGGAATCTAGTTACATTTGTGGTCCTTGTTGATTCTATCAGCTATATATATTGTTTTTGGATTGCCTACTAAGTGCGAAATTATGATCTTATGTGTACTTGAAGGAACTTAGAACCATAGAGCAGTGTGTGTGCATGTGTATCGACATAGAGGATAACTTGGGTGATGAGTTAGAGCTTTTAAATATTTATAAATACTCAGATAGTGCTACAAGTTTCACTTCTAAACGATCTACTTCGATGGATGAGTTGGCAAAGAAAGTAGCTAAAAAATTAGGAGTTTCAAGTAGGCATACCCCTATGATGGTCTTAGTGAAATGATGTTACCACTATGGAGGAGACTACATGGCCAATGTCTATCCAATTATGGCCCAACCCCAAGGAAACCCTAATAGCCAATGCTACACCATTGAGAGGAGATACACTAACCATACTGCACAAGATTGCCCTTACAATAAGAAATTGGTTAGGCAGAATTATCCACAACCATATCAACAACAAGGGAGATACCAAAATCCATACCAACCATAATAGTACTTTAGGCCCTAGCAATCATATCAACCTCCATACCAAGCTCAATAAAGACCTCAAAATGTGTTAGGCCAATAGCCTCCACCCCCAACGAATGTAATCCTAGTCAAGTTTGCATCAGGTGAGAACAACTTAAGTAGAGCCTTGGTTTTCAAAAATTGATCCAAATGGTCAAAATCTTTGACTTAATGCATGAAAATAGCCCACCAGCTTACTACATGGATTCACCAAAGCATAATGAGAGTTGCCCCTATGAAACCGCTAGTGAACCTAGTTGGGAATCAGAATATTCAAATGTGATGTACATGAATCCTAATCCTAGGCCCCAACCAAGACAAACGAGACCCCAAGCACCAAGAGGGCCATGCTATAGGTGCCAAATTGATAATTTCATTTGAAATTGTCCAATCCCTACACCAAGACAACCCCAACTAGTGACTTTTTAAGGCTTTTTCCCAGATTATGGTAAGGAATATCTACTATGGGATTGCCCAAAGAATCTAGGAAATTTATAGAAAATCACAAGAGCCCTAATGAAAATAGTAACTAGAGCTTAGGTTCTACAACGGAACCAAGGCATAGGAACAAAGAAGAGCCTAGAAAATTGTTTGTTGTTAACCTTTGGAGTTGTCCTCTCCAATCATTATAGACCAATGGATTAACTAACACTTCATCAAATTGTCAATCCGGGAAGTATGCAAAGACCACAGCCTCTTCTAACTAATGGAATCCAAGAATAAGAGGAAACATGGCTGATTTCTGGGAAATTAATGAAGATGAAAATGGAAAACTAGGGTTTTGAATATCTTGAGCTATACAAAAGCATTTTCAATGATCTTTGTGCGTAAAGTATGCCATTTTCTTTATAGATTACAAATATAAAGTCAGATTTCAAAAATAGTACCTTTATCACACAGATGAGACAATCACAATTTTGTAAAAACTGAGAATTTCCATTTCCAGCATTGATCTCTTGCAACATTTCACTCAATAGATAGATAATCACCTCTCTTCATACACTTCACTCAGAAATACACAAGAAAGGCTCACAAATTCCATAGATTTCACAAGAGTAAGACTCAACAAATCAAGAAGACACTCAAGGGAAGTAGAAACATGATTTTCTGCAAGAAACTCTTCATGTTACTTGAGTAGCATGGGAATAGTAGCAACAACCCTTACAAAGTAGAAGAAATTATCCTTTATACTTTTTCAAGTGTACTTTTCACACTTGAAATTTTGTCCTTCTATTTTCCAATCTAAAAATATGCTACTCGAGAGCTTCTAAAAATTCTAAGAAATACATATGCTTCTACTATACATGAGAAAGACTCTTCCTCATTTTTACATAATTCAGATAAATATTACTACATGAAAATGTCAAACTACAAGAAATTTCCTTCAAAAATGCTTCTTCCAACATCCTCCCCCTCCCAGAATTTTTGGCTCCAGACAAAAAAAATTTATATGACAAAATGTTGTTGTGAGTCCACTTCACTTCTTCTTTCTTTGATAGACCTGTGATAGCAAGTCATGGCTCTTTCTTTCTATGACATTCAAACTATTCACCATTTCAAACAAAGCTTTTCTCCATTGAACTACAACTTCTGGACTATCTATCAGATCCTTCTTCAGGTACTCTATGTATGCAGCTTCATATGCAGTGAGTCTTGACTTTGTGATTATTGAAAAATTACCAAAAATCTGATTCTCTTTCGAAAAAGCCGTAATCAAAGGCATCCTAAAAAATTTGAAGGTAGTGGCTACCTAAGAATACTACACTACTATAATATGCCATTAAGAAAATTCTATCTAGTGTTTCACTTAGATCAAAAGTAAAGCATCCGAGGGTGAATTAAATCCTATGTAATTGAGGGTTCTCACATCTATGTGTGTAAAAGTTTCTATACATGCTACCATAAGCTGCATAATCTAATATATAAGTGGGGTCATTTACATCATTATAGGCAAATATGACAGATTCAGCAGTATCAATCATGTATTTTTTGGTTGGCCAGGATCCTACTTTGGGTCCTACAATCTTTGGGAAGTTCAACCATTTTGCTAGAATTTGTCCTTCATTTCTTCTTTCCCAGAAAACTGAACAATCCCCCTTTTGGCTACTGGACAATATGCTGGATTTATCTTTAATTGCAGCGGTGCCTCTTTCCATATTTTCCTGCAGTCCTTGTTGGAATCTAACCACCTATTTCTCCACTTTGGGTTGGCCTTTTCAAACAGCTCTTTGGTGACATTAATGTCCTCTTCATACTCCAAATACCTATTAGGTGGTAGACCAACTCTTGCAATCTAGAAAATTTTAATACTTTCAAGGATCATACAAAATGGAATTCCAAGGCCATCTGCTGCCCAATGATGTTGATCTGGATTCACCCCATTTTCTAGAGCAAATTTTACAATCTGAGTTTCATATTCATCATGCATCTTTCTCATGAATTTCATTCTTGATTCTCTATTGGTAAAGAGCATCTGTACAAAGTCATCTGAATAATCTTCAATGCTCCTTTCTTATTGCTAATGTGAATTCTATGGTGGTGAAGATCTTCCACTATCTTCCACAGGTTCTTGCTCCTCTATTTATATCCTCACTACATGTTCTTCATCCTTTTTGTGTTGAACTTCAATACTTCTCTTTAATTATGTCACCTCCATCAACAGACTTTTGTTTTGAGACATCAACAACTATTTCTCTGAACTCCATTCACTTCTTTCCTTTTCTATGTCCAAGTACAACTTGTTGTATCCTCTCATGGCATTTGTAGCATGCACACTAGCTTGTTTCTCTAATTCTTTGGTTTCTTTGAGCTCTTCTTGAAGCTTTTGAGAATTTTAACTCATTTTTTCCATCTCTTCTTGATTCATCTTAGTAGGTTGACTTTCTGCTTTCATATGTCCCTCTTCCATCAATAGTTTGTTTATCTCTTTATTGGCTTTGGCCATAATCTGATATGAACTCTGAAGTGTCCTAAATTTGCTTTCCATTTTCTTTAGCTCACTTTCCACTTTATTACTATGTTCCATCTCTTTAGCACACTTATCTTCAAGAAACTGGATTTTGTTTTGATTCTGTATTTCTTGTGCCTCTAATGAGAATATCCTTTTTCTCATAACTTCATTCTTTTCTTGCAATGCTCTGATCTGATCCTGAAACTGTTCTTTCTCTTTCTTTTGTTCTTCAATGATCCTGCTTCCCTTTACAAACTCAGACTCAACAACCATACCCGATATAATCATGTTTCTATTGGAGGCCCTGAATTTCTTCTTCCGTTATAACTACTTCTTGAATTTCTTGAATTTCTTCTTCCGTTATAACTACTTTCCCCTGGAATTTTTTCTCTGCGCGTGCCTTTGCTACCTCTTTAGCTACCTTTTGCTCTACAGCCTTGCCTTTGTCTTTCTTAGTCGGTCTCTTCTTCTGAGCAAGCTTCTTGTGAAACTTTCTCCTAGCAACCACAATGGTTCTAGTTTCTAGAGGTCCCTGCAAATCCTTGAAGTATGCCAATAGTTCCACTTCTTTTCTCGCAAACACTTCCTCAAATTCTACTGCCATCATTTGATCATGCAATTCTTCATAATGTTCAATCTCTTCTTGCCTCTAGTCAGTTGTTTTATCAGAATAACTTTCCAGCATTTTCTAATACTAGGCCTTATACAATGCTCTCTTATCACTTCCTTGAGACAAATATGATTACAATTGTTCTTTGCTTGTCTGTGGCAGATGAGGATCCTTGGAGGAATGAACTTCCTTCTGAGCTCCTTCATGTTCTTCTTTTGTTGCTTCTTTCTGCTCCAGCTCTACTCTCTTGGGATCCACTCTCCTTTTCTTGCTTGGAATGACCTATTTTGAAATAATTTTCCTCTTCATACATGACCTCTCATACATGTTCTCACTCCATGTTCTCCAACCTGAATGACTTTGGATGGAATTTTTATTCCTACTTTTAGGCTTCTAAAATATTGAGCCTTAGGTGCCAACTTCAACTAATCCTCCATGTCCAAAACATGATATATGATTCTGGTAAAAAATTGAGCTCCATTTAATAAATTTCTTCTGTTGCCAATGCTTAGCAGCTTCCTTCAATTGTTCATGAATATAAGGAGTCACATCCATTACTCCAAAAGGTTTAGTTTTATCTTTATTATTGAGCATAATGAGAGTAACGAGTTTATGGGGCATAGTGTATCTTGGCAACTTAGGAAAACAGAAGAACTATAAGAACATCCTTGTGGGAAATTCCTCATTCTCTTTGCCCTTGAAATCAACAAACTTGGAGAATCCAGCTTAAGTGGCTGCATTCTTTTTGACAAAACTATTGGAGTTAGATGTCTGCAGAAGCACACAAACAACACAAGGAAGAAGAAGAAGCTTGGAGCACAACACACAATACTGAATGTGTTACCACAGAATGAACAAAGATAAGTAGCCCATTAGGGCAATAGGCATATATACAAGGGGGGGGAACCTCCTAAAGAGGGAAAAAAGTGCCCCGGCTATCCTAAAGTGTTCACACACATCACTACCTAAATATATCAACAAATCCCCCCTAGGAGTGATGCGGTGAACAAGGAGCTGGCACTCATATATAAGAAAGTGCCAAGCTATGTGGAAATCACTCCACAAAAGGAAGTAAGCCCAAAGCTTTGCACAAAGCTTCAAACTTCTCCCTAGGCAGAGCCTTCGTGAAAAGGTCTGCAATGTTCTCCTGCGTGGGCACATATGCCAAGCCGATCTCCCGAGCAGAGAACCTCTCCTTGAAATAATGATAATGCACCTCAATGTGCTTAGTGGGAGCATGGAACACAAGGTTCCTCGCAACTGCCAACGCGCTCTGACTGTTAGTGAAGATGGTGGTGGCAGAAGACTGACCAACACCCAAATCAGCCATAAGGCGTCTGAGCCACACACACTCAACGGTATCTATGAAAGCTACCCTATACTCAGCCTCACAACTGGAAGTGGCCACAGTAGGCTGCATCTTTCTCAACCAAGATATACATGAGCTACCAAGCATGAGCAAAATCCACTAGTGGACACAAGAGTGTCATAGCAACCAGCCCAATCAGAGTTAGAAAAAGCATGCAAATCTAGCGGTAGTGATCCCCCCTTGGGATAAAACAACCCAAGTAGCCGAGTACCACTCAAGTAGCGAAAGATAGCGCTTAACTGCCTGCCAATGCTTGACACTTGGGCAATGCATAAACCTGCTCACCTATGAGACAACAAACTCAACATCTGGCCGAGTAATGCATAAGTCAATCAAGCATCCAACAGCCTACTGATAGAGAACAACATCAAATGCATCTCCAACATCTTGAAGACTTAGTCATAAACCTGTCTCCATAGGAGTGGCAATAGATTTACAGTCTTTAAGGCCAAAATGCTGCAATAATGTGTCGATATATTTCGTTTGACACAAAGCCATTCCACCATCAACGTGCATAAACGGAATGCCCAAATAGTGATGCAAATTCCCCAAATCAGACATCTCAAATGAGGCATGCAAATCAGCCTTAAAATCAGCAATATGCTTCTCATGAGAACCAGTGAGCAGCATGTCATCAACATACACCACAATGATCAGAAGTACATCATTAGCACTCTTGACATATAAGGTGCTTTCAGTTGGACTATTCTCAAAACTATGTGCAACCAGATAGGCATGTATCTTTTCATAGCAAGCACGTGGTGCTTGCTTTAGACCATATAATGCCTTCTTTAACCTGCACACCTGGTTTTCATGCCCTTTCTGCACAAAGCCATGGGGCTAAAAAACATACACTTCTTCATGCAAGTCACCATTAAGAAATGTTGTTTTAATGTCCAACTGATGTACATTCCAACCATGATGAGCTACAAGTGCACAGATACTACGAACAGTAGTCATTCGACATGTAGGTGCAAAGGTTTCATCAAAATCAATGCCTCTTTCCTGTGCATAACCCTTTGCAACAAGCCTAGCCTTATACCTGTGGAGTGTTCCATCAGGCTTACACTTCAGCTTGTAAACCCACTTAGTGCAAATGGCCTTTTGGCGTGAAGGCAAGTCACATAAAGACCAAGTACCATTTCTTCATTATAGCATCATATTCAAATTGCATAGTAGCCATCCAATTTTCTAAATTTTGTGCTTCATCAAACGAAACAGGCTCATTCTCATCATAGAGCAATGTGATGCAAAAGAGGCACTATGAGAGCTTGAACGAGTAGGATATGATAGAGGTGCATCTAATTTGCTGTCATGCAAAGTTTGCACCAGCCATTTTGGCATAGTTTTTGCCTCCTCAATGTCAACTCTCTCATCAACAAGTGCATCATCTAAATCTGCATAAAAAATGGGATTATCTGCATCATCACATGAAACCTGCAAAGGCTAAGAAGTTGCCTCATTAGGAACAGCACTAGACTGTCCACCTGTAAAAAGAGGCAGTAAAGTATCATACATGTCTTTGGAGCTAACAAATGTCTCCTTAGTACATGAAAGCAGTGGTTGAATATCATCTTCCACAAAAACAACATCACGGCTAACCAGAATGCGTTTAGTCTGTGGATGATACAGACGATATCCTTTACTTTTAGAACTGTACCCAACAAAAATACATTTTACTACTTTATCATCCAATTTTCTATGATGTTGTTCAGGCACTAATGCATATGCCAAACAACCAAAAACATGCAGATAAGCAACAGATGGCTTGCGATCATGCCAAGCCCCATATGGAGTGATAGACTGCATCGCTTTAGTGGGACACCTGTTAAGTACATATGCTGCACACATGACAGGCTCAAGCCAGAAATTATGCGGTAAAGCCTGACTCATAACCATACACCTCACCATCTCCATGAGTAACCTGTTCTTTCGTTCAACAACTTCATTCTATTGAGGTGTATACATCACTGTACACTGGTGTTTTATCCCATGTTAAGCCAGAAATGCATTAAAATCAAAAGACATATATTCCCCCCCTCAATCAGAATGGAGGGTGCCCATTTTACATGCTAACAGATTTTCAAAACCAAAAACTGTTTGAAGCACATGAACACTTCATACTTTGCTTTCAATGGATATACCCATGCATGCCTAGAATAATAATCAATGAAAGTCACGAAGTAAAGATAATTTCCAAAAGAGGGTGTCTGCATAGGACCACATATATCACTATGAACAAGCTGCAATTTCTGAGTAGCCCAAACTGAACCATCTTTTGGAAATGAGGAATGCTGCATTTTGCCCAAAATACAACCTTCACATACATGTTACCGGGTGCCTCATGTTTGGGCAAAGAGGACATCATTTCAGAGTTCTACACACATAGAAAACTAGCAAAGTTCAGATGACCAAAGTGTGCATGCCAAAGCTTTGCATCTGAAATAGCCTGAGAATCATGTATTGCACATGACAAATCATTCACTGATCTTTCATAGTCTATGAGCCTATACAACCCACGACATAAAATGCCAGAAGCAATAATCACATCACCATTTGACAGATCATGAACTGTACATTTGTCATCAACAAATTTCACAACCAAGCCAATCTTGGCTAATGTAGAAACTGATAACAAATTCTTCTTGATCGCTAGCACAAATAAAGCATCTGATAAAGTGAAAGAACTACCATTAGTAGTAGTCAGAATGATCTTACCAACTCCCGTAATAGGGTAAGAGGAGTTGTTTGCACATGTAACAGTATTCCCTGTAGGGCCAGGCTCGAGTGAAGAGAAGAAACTACACTGCGAGGTAATATGTTTGGTCGCCCCACTATCAAAGTACCAAACATCTGAGTCTATTGCAGACATGCATTGCTCATGAGAAGATGGGTCAAAACTACAAATAGTAGTAAATGCCTATTCTTCTTCTTGCACAAGATTAGTAGACTTTGTTTTTGGTGTAGAGGCCTCTACAACAACCATTCCAGCCTCTTTCTTCTTTGCCTCTTTCGTAGCTAGTTTTAGACAGTTCTTTATGATATGATCATTTCCTTTGCAGTACTTGCAAAACAATTTCTGCTTTTCTGATTTCTTTTCATCTTTGTCTTTCCTCTCTGATTGTCCATAATTAGCAGATTTGTGCTTACTAGTTGAAGAGCTCCATTTTCCTTTTCCCTTTTGACTAGCCAGGAAAGCTTGATCAGCAACACGCATAATGGACCTGTTCTACGTGGACTGATCTTCTTACAATAGAACATAAATGAAATCCTCAAATGACAAGGCATTTGGATTTCCTTTCATCATCAACCAAAGAGTAGAAGCAAAACTCTGATATGAATCAGGAAGACCATTTAGAACAGTTTGCACAAGTGAGCTATCTGGTATAACTTCATCAGCGAAAATCAATCGTTCCTTCAAGGCTTTGATCTTTGTTAGCAAACTGTCCATAGAGTCACCTTCATTCATGTGCTCACTCTCCAACTGTTTTCAGAGGTAAGCAACACGAGCCTCATTCCTAGCTTGGTACAATATGGTAAGTGTACCCCAAGCATCCTTCGCTGTTCTGCAAGAGCATATGTGAGGAATAATGACATGTTTGACGGACAAAGCTATCAATGCATGTGCCTGGGTATCTCTACCATCCCAACAAATTTGCTCTGCAGTAGGTGCAGCAGAAACCGCAGCACCAATAGGAATATGCAGAATATCATCATCTTCGACACCTTCTGCATCACCTTCAGTTCCTGCAATTGTAACAGTTTCAGGTGACGTTTTTCAACACCCTACACAATGTTCCACAGTCCTTTTGCAACCAATACATGTCGCATCATATAAGCCCATAATGGGTAGTTGGTACCATCCAACTTATCCTCAAGAGCCAACATACAGAATACATCACTGCTTTCAGCCATGGCTGGTGACTAAAGTACCTTGATGCAAAAAATTGACTGTATCTCAAAAAGTTGAACATAACTGCCTAGATGATTTCTGCTAGAATTGTAGCAGACTTTGAGACACTTATACTGGCGAACCGAAACTAGTATATACCTTTGGCACAAAAAGACAAAATAGCCTGCACAAGCACTGTGATAGTGCATTCAGAGGCCAAAATGAGCTCATATCGCGATTTCGACACCACAAAGCAAAGCAGTTTTGATCTCAAAAACACGCTGAGTATGCTTACCAAAATTTGTGCGATTCTGAGACTGCAACCGGAAAGGTGTAGATGACATCCTAGAACAAGCGGCGACCTGCTCTGATACCAATTGTTGGAGTTAGATGTCTACGGAAGCATGCAAACAGCACAAGGAAGAAGAAGAAGCTTGGAGCACAACGCACAATACTGAATGTATTTCTAGAGAATGTACAAAGATAAGTAACCCATTAGGGCAATAGGCGTATATACAAGCCGGGGAAAAACCTCCTAAAGAGGGAAAAAAGTGCCCCAATGGTCCTAGAGTGTTCTCATACATCACTACCTAAATATATCAACAAAAACTACCATCCAATTTAGTTCCCATGGAATAAAACTAAAGAGCTGTTCTGATGTGTTCTGCCTTGATTGTGATCTGTGTTTCTTTGCCCTCTTTATCTTTTACTAAACATCTGAAATATGCTTCATTTCCTTTGCCTAGCTCCACCAAAGTGGACATGACTTGGGAGACTCTTTCAAAATTTATAAAGAAAATAGTTTCTTCCAAATTTTTGTGGATTCCCACTGCATTCCACCTCTCATAATTAACAACCACCCTCTGAAATTTATAGAATTCCTAGCATAACATTGTATATTTGTTACCTCCAACCTTCACTATAAAAATATGTTGACCAATAATCCTTATAAAAAACACACCACACAAAGACTTCCACAACATGAGTCATGCGCAAGACATAAAAAGAAAAGAAAGACTTTCTTCATAAGAAAAAACACTTTTGTTCAAAATTCCGTCACAAAATGATTTCAAAATTCAAACGAAGTGAACATCACATGTGTAGCAAGATGTCTAGTATTTTATAGTGTTGATTAGAAGAAGATATAAAAATGTTGGAAATAGAAATATCAAAAGTATAATTAAAAAGTAACACTAAAATTTGGAAAATACACAAAGACTACATCATCTTCTTAATTATACCCTAAATCTTGCTTGTGCTTGTGAATGATGCAAAAGAAAAGAAATAAAAAGAATTAAAAAGGACTGAATCAAGACTTGAAGATTTTTTGAGCTTTTTTGAGGATTTATCAAATTCTTATTAATTTTTCTAGCTATTTTTTTCTCTTTTTTAATCAATTTGATTTTTTTCATCATTTTTCCATTGTATTTTTTCCATCTTTTCTATATTTATTTATTTTTATATTTTTTCTACCCATAGACATCTGTTAATTCCTATTCCTCGATCCAATATTCTAGAATCCTTTGCCTTCTCTTTCTGTTGCATAGGCCATTTCATTGCATAGTCAATTACTTGAGGGAACTCTCTTCCCCTCCTACTCTTTTTCCTAGAAAAAAGAGTTGTGCAAACTGCATGGGAATAAACTCAGGTGCCTAGTAATACACAGCATTGTAATGTTGCCCTATTGATGCATACTCTGGAAATGCAATTTTGATCAAAATGAAAATATGCGGTCTTAGGTAAAAAACCCTAGTGGTTATCTGAGGATGAGGCTTTCCTATCCATAATCTTTGAATCTTCATTTTTTTGCAATTTTATGATGTCTTTGTCTTTGTTGTTTGTCACTTGTAACAAATCTCTTTTCTTCATCCAGCAAGTTCTTTGTAGTGAACTGTTTTTTTATTTGATTCAAAGAGACTTCTTCCATTGCATAGTCTTTTGATACTTTGGGTCTCCATATCCACTTTGTCCTTAGGTTTGAGCTTTTCTGGATGGTTTTAGGTCTCCATACCGAAGCTTATTGCTAACAAGATTGTTTTCTCTCAACTTCCTTCTGCATACCATTGAATTCTTTTTTGGCATGGAAGAGATTTTTCTACAGATCCATCTTATCTTCTAATGGAAAGATAAATCTTTCCAATTCTGAGCTATGAATTTCTTTTTGAACTCCCTGCTCTTCATTACTCAGAAAAGGCATTAAAAGTTTCTTGGCATTCAATTTCAATTGAAGAGTCATCTTTCCAAAATTCATAATTACTCTACCTTGCTTCATCCAGGGTTGTCCTAGAATCATCTTCTCAGTCATCATGTGATCAGGCCATTCCTCACAATCTATTTTCATCTGTTCCTGATTAAGCCTAACTGTGATTGATTGTGAAGACAAAGTTTGAACTAACTTTTGATCTAGTGTTTTGATTAGGGTTTTACTTATTTTCCTTTTGGCATTCAATCTATCTAGTAATTCAGCACTGATCAAATTGACTTGTGCACCATAATCTATCAAAACCCTAATTTTTTCATTATGGTAATTCATTGTAATCATAGGTAAGTGTTCTCTTACTTTACCTAAAGGTTTCTCACACATGAAAACTTCCCTTATTTCTTTGGACTTCCTCATTATTTCCCCAGCTTCCTGTTGAGCTTCATATCTAATTTTTTCCTCTTCTTTCTTTCTATTTTGAGCTTGATGTATTCTTCTCCATTCTTGAGCTGTCAATGGAAGATTATATCTAAGTATTCTACATCCACTTATGAAATTTGGCATGGTTTCTCCATCTATATTGGCTAATTGGAGAGCTCCACTGTTACTTATCTGATTGATAATGTAAGGTCCATGTCCTCTTTTCTAAAGTTTCTTCTGGTGTTCTTTCAAGGTGAATGCTAAGACCAAGTCTCCAACTTGCAAGTCCTTATCCTTGATATGAATATCATGATATGCTTTTTGCCTCTTTTTATCTGCATAGATGCTCATGATAGCTTGAAGTCTTGAAGCTCCAAGTTTCTCTAACTCCAGCACTCTTTGAGATAGTTCATGTCCAGTCCACTGTAATTGATTTCCCAGCTTCAACGTGGGTATGAGAAATTCTAATGGCAAAACTACGTTTTGTCCATACACCAAGTTAAATGGTATTGTACCAATAGCAATCTTATATGCCACTCTGTATGCCCATAGAACATGATTAAGTTGCAAATCTGAGTGAGTCCTTCTTGTATTCACTAGTTTGGACAAGACAGTGCAAAGTACTTTGTTAGTACTTTCTGCTAATCCATTTGCTTGAGGATGATAGGGGGCTGATTTTCTATGACTAATCATGAAATGATTAGTTATGTTCTCAATTACCTGATTTAGGAAATGAGTTCCCCTATCACTTACCAATTCAATGCGTACACCAAAACTGGTGATAATATTCTCATAAAGAAATCTTGCAGTAGTATGAGCCTCATTTCTTCTTGTAGCCTTAGCTTCTGCACACTTGGTGAGGTAATCAATGGCTACAATTATATATTCTACGTGAGAGTGTTTAGCAGGAGGATGAATGGGTCCAATGAAGTCCGATCCCCATTTGCTAAATGCTCTTGCTGAAATGAGTGGTGTCAATGGCATATCATTTCTTTTACTAGGTTGACTTGTTATTTGGCATATGTCACACCTTTTCACATATGTCCTTGCATCAAGAAAGAGAGTTGGCCACCAAAATCTAGAGTACAGTATGAGTTTATCAGTTCTCTCACTTGAAACGTGACCTCTTGCTACTCCTGAATGGGCCATCTCTAGCATTTCCACATACTTATCTTCAGGAACACAAATCCTCAAATATCCATCTACTCCTTTCTTGTACAATTGGTTTCCTATCAACTGATACTCCTTGGTCATTTCCTTTAAATTTCTAGAGCCTGCACTAACTTTTCCTGGCTCAAGTGGTAATTCAACTATGGCAAAGGTATGCTCTATTTCTATCCCACATATCTTCATAATCACCTTCTCCTAGATTCCTGAGGGTACTTCTATATGTCCATCTGCAAGTTGTAATCTCATCGTGGTAGGTATCAGTTCATTTTCCCCCCATTTCCTACAGGTTTGTTTGGTCATAATTGCCACTCCAGATCCACTATCCAGTATTGCTTTGGCATAATGGTCACCAAATTGTACTCTCAAAGTTGAGTTCCCTTCATCCCCCTCACAATAGCCTCCTATCTTGTCAATAGGTATATACAACAATTCTTCTATTTCTTGAAATTGTGTATCTTGGCAATGTGATGGTTCCTAGCTCTTGATGTTATGGTGTAAATGAGGATTTTGTTTTACTAACTCTTCCCATGTGGTTTGACATAGAATTGTATAGTGTTTGTCTAAATTGAATTGAAGAGTTATTTGTTTTTCCTCCTTTCCTGAGTGCTCTTTCCCAACTAAATGTTCCCTGGATTTTGCTGAATTTGACTCCTTAGATATCTTTTTATGATTGTCTACCTCTTCTAAATTGTTTTGTGCTTCTCTAATGATCTGTTTACACCTCTGCATTCTCTCATCCTCAATATCTAGCATTGGATAAGCTAGCACATGATCTGTATGGTTTGGTCCATCTTGAATTCTACCTTTATAGGCTTTTATCAGTGTATCCAAGCACTTTGATTTTTTCATCCCTCCTTGTTTCTATGTATTTTGTTGTTGACTAGGGTTTGAGTTACTGTCATTTTCCTCTTCTAAGCATAGAGTTTTACCAGCTCTCATCTTTTTCTCCCATCTACCTTTTTGTCTATTTTTCTTCTCTTTTGAAGATAGATTTTTGTTGTTATCCACAATGTGTGTTTCTACTTTGATGCCTTGTTCCTTGGATTGAGCTCTAGTTATGACATTTAATGCTACTGGTTGTTTTTCACTCAGTTCTTCCTGTTCTACTATGTTCACTACTTTCAATGGTATGTTATTAGATGTGTTTTGTTGTTTCTGAGGGTTTCTTGCGCAATCTTTGATTAAGTGCTAACTGCCACAATCCTTACAAAAGACTCATTCTACTCTTAGTGTTGGAGGTTGTGGACAATCCCTAATGAAATGATCTCCCCCACATCTATAACATGTTACCTTCTGACTTCCTTTGGATTGGGATCTCTGATTGGACATGTAATTATTTTTTATGTACATGAATGTAGCTATGTCCATTTCTATTCTTCCATTTCCCAAATCTAAGGCTTGTAAGTCATTCTCTCATTTCATTTTCCTCTTGATCTTCATGGTATCCCTCAAAAGAATGATAATCCTCCTTGAAAGATGGTCTAGATCTTGGAATTTACTCTTCTATAGGAGTGTATTTCACTAGTACCACATTTGTAGGCAATGGTGGTTGTTGTCCCAATATAGGCCTAGGTTGTTCAGCAAAGCCAATTTCTCTTTGTGGATTGTTCATATATTCTCTCTCTCTCTCTCTCTCTCTCTGATAGGTTGTTTATTGTAAAAGCACTCCTCTCTAGTATGGTTTGTCCATTTTTTGTCTAAAGTGCAATACTTGAGTGTTTTCCTATCTTGCAAATGTTGAGGTTTATGATATGGACACTGATATGCCTGATGATTCTCTCCACAATTGTAGCACTTCTTATTTGGTGTCAGCATTGTATTTACCAAATTTCCTTTTGTGCTAACCTCTAGGGCTTTGGCAGTGGCTTTTGCTAACTCCTCAGTTGGTGGAATTCTGTCTTCATTTGACCTTGGTTGATCAAATGCCAACAAATCCTGCCCCCTATTGTCTTCTAAATCTATTGCCTCCTTGACACAGGTCCCTAAGTCAGGACATCTCCTATAGTACACTAGGGTTCTCAACTGTGCACTCCTCAATCCTTCAATGAACAAAGACACTTGTCTATCCATTGAAGGCACCTCATCTTTGGGACACCTGTCATTATACTGTTTGAACATCCTAGCAACTTCTCTCACATTTTCATCCTTTTGTTGCTTGAAACTATGTATTAGTGTGGTTGTGCTATGTTTGAAACCAGTTTTTGAGAATTCACCTATGAAGGCTTCAAGGAATGACTCCATATTTAGATACATTTACTTTCTCAAGGGTATGAACGAAGATAATGCAGGTCCAGTCAGCGTTAGACCAAAGGCTTCAAATTGAACTTTATATTCCTCTACTTCTTCAACCCTAATCAACTGTCTAAACTCTGCTGCATGAGCGTGAGGGTCTGAGTACCCTTCATACTAAATTTTCATGCATTTTTCCACTTGATAGGGTCTAAGCATTCTCCCTTGGTTTTTCCATGGTTGTCTCCTTCTAATGGGAAAATTAGGTATCTCATCTCCTTCTCTTTCAAAAGGGTTTGGAGAAGTGTGTGACCTCCTTCCCTTTTGTGTTTCAATAGGAGTATGATTTCCACTTGGTCTTGGCATGTCTGTTTTCCCCAATTCTTGATCCCAAGGTCTTTTATCTGCACATTGGCCAAGGTCATTTGAATTTTCAAGGTCATGTGAGAATATATAGACACAACCCTGTCTATCCTCATACCTGCCATCTCTGAATTGTGCCAGTGGCATCAAATTCAAAACTTATGCATGCCATCTTGATACACATAGGCTCCAAACCTATTTGTATACATATATTTGAGGATGTTTTTAAAGTCATTTGTATCTTGAGTTTCATTTGTCTCATTTAGGTTTTCCATGTTGACTCTGTGTTCCAATTCTCCTTCCTGAGAATCACTCAGATGTTTATTCCCTCCTGTTGACTCTTGTGTCTTAAGTGTAGAGAGCTTGGTGCCTGATCTCAAAATCATCCAGTTGCTTAGAATTTTCTCTAAAAGTTGATCTTGCTTATGTTTTTTAGGTCAAACCCTAATTTTCTCTTTTCTGTGTGTGTGTGTTTTATGAGTTTTCTTTCAAATTTTTCTATGTTTTGGTTTTCTCAATAGTTCCCACTTGAAATTGTGTTTAAATTTGTGTGTTTAATGAAAATCGTGTTTTTACCCAAAAAATCACAATTTTCAAGTTGTGAGTTGATTTCTACTATTTGGAAATTTTACTAGACTAATGGTGTTTTAGAAGTCCTATTTTTTTTCTAGATGAATACCAAGGTTTTGACTTTGAACTTAAATTGTACTCCAACTAAGTCAAAAATCATGTTTTTGTTCAAATCACAATTTTGATGATTTTCTCTATCCTTAAGGTGTTTTCTAACCTCAAAACCTATTATTTTTGAGAGACTAAACCTCTTATGTCAAAACTTTCCTCTAAATATCACAAAACTGCTCAAAATCGTGTTTGGTCCAAAAACCACGATCCTGATGATTTTGTGATACTCCTTATTTGAAATTTTTCAAAAAAAAACACTATGAATCTATTTGTTTTTAATAATATGATCCAATTTGAGTAATTAAGTCTCTTTCAATAAGACTTTTGTACTCCAATTTGGCCAAAATCGTGTTTTTTTTAACAACATGATTTTGATGATTTTTTCACAACCATGGAACAATTTTTTAATTTTTTTCACCAAATCTATTAATCTTTTACACTTTTAACAGCTAAGTCTAAGAGTTTATAAAATCTTGTGTTATAAAGTCTTTGAATTGATCAAAACTGTGATCTCGATAGAGCCACAATTCTGATGCTTTTTAAATTGTTCCTTAGGTAAAAATCCTATATTCTTATAAGGATAAGGTTTTTAGAACAAAGCCTATATAGTGTGTCCAAAATCCACACTCATAGTATGAATTTTCCTCTTACTTTTACCAAAATTGTGTTTTCTCCAAAAACCACGACTTTGATGATTTTCTGAAGTAATAAAACTTTTGGTTTTATGTTCTAAGAGTTTATATTCTTTTCTACACATCTACAAGTTTCTTTGATAACTTGTTTAGTAAAAAATATTATTATTAAGAAAATTCACGATTTTCAGTTGAAAATCACGATTCTGAGCCCAAAACATGTATTTTCTAAGTTAAACCTTAGAAATCATAATTTTATAGGACTTTATATATTCACGATTTTGATTTTCCTTAAAATGTATACTAAATATCAGTTTTAGTTCAAAATCGTGGTTTCCACAACTCTCTAGTAAGAATCGTGTTTTTTCATGATTCTGGTGTTAGAATCATGTTTTTCATGATTTTTACTAAAAAAACAAGTTTTTTTCATGATTTTCACTTAGAATCTTGTATTTCCATGATTTTCACTTAGAATCATGTATTTCCATGATTTTCACTTAGAATTGTGTTTTTTCCATGATTTTCACTTAGAATCGAATCGTGTTTTTTTGACAATTTTCAATGAAAATTGTGTTTTTCCACGATTTTTGACCAAAATCGTGTTTTTCATGATTTTTGACCAAAATCATGTTTTTTTATGATTTTGGTTGACAATCATGTTTTTACACGACTTTGATCCAAAGTCGTGTTTTTTCATAACTTTAACTCAAAATCGTGCTTTTTCACGACTTTGACTCAAAATCGTGTTTTTTTCACGACTTTGAGCACAAAATTGTATTTATCACGTTTTTGAGCCAAAAATTGTGATTCTCACGATCCTATGATTTCCAGACGATCGTGATTGCTCACAATCATTAAAAACATGATTTTCTGATGAAAATCGCATTCTGGAAATTGCGATTTTGGCTTTTTGCACAGAATCACCATTCTATGCAAAATTTGTAAATTTTTTGAGTTTTGTTCTTTGACTTTGAGTGCATGTTCTGAAGCACCTAGCTATTTTATTAGCATGCAATAAAAGAAATAATGCAAAACTTCAAAAAAATGCTATGCAAAACACAAAAATAGAAAATCGTGATTTTTATGTTTTCCTATTTCTATTGATTTTTTTCAAAAAAAAAAGGGCTTTGAAGATTTATCTAATGCAAAATAAGGTGTACAATCAATACCTTGCTTGCTAGATTGCAAAATGTGCACAAGTTTGCTGGCTGCTGATAATCACGAGTATTTGCTCACTCTCTCTCTCTCTAGCTCTCACTCACTCACTCTCTCTCAATGACTTTTGAAATGAAGTTTGTGCTTTTATAGGCCCTAGAAAATTGCGATTGTGAGTGACTTTAAGAATCTAAGTTCCAAATTTGATGATTCTTGCTCCCATGCAAAATCATTACTTCACTTATGATATCCCATCCTCAAAAGAAAATTTACATGCTTCTTCACACTGATGAAAATTGCGATTTTGTGCCCAAAACCTAGATTTGATGATTTTGTGCTTGAAACTTATTCAAATTTTGATTTCCTTCTAGTGTGCAACTTATAAGACCTTTAATGACTTAGCTGGATGCCCAAAAGTAAAAATGAAGCAAATTCACCATCGTACTAAAAATCGCGATTTTGAGATGAGAATTGTGTTTTTTTAGAACTCCCTAAAAATTGAATTTTTTGACTCTTCTTCCCGCTTGATCTTTTCAAATGTTCTTCAACAACTCCAAATCAATTGTCACCCAAAATTTATCAAAACTCAAACAAAGATTTTTTAATTAATTTTAATTAATTTTTTTAAAGAAAATGAAGAAAAAATTTTGACTTTCACTTAAAATATTTTGATATTCTGCTTTTTTCTTCAACTTATCCTCATCCACTACTCAACACACACCTCATACATCACGCATTACCAAAAAGGAATTTTTTTTTGTAGTTTTATCAAATTTTTATGATTTTTTGATTTTTTTTTAAATTTATACTCTAAATCAAGGAAAACACTTCACCTAGGGTTTTCTTTTTGAAGATCCACTGATCTTTTGAAATATGATTGGCTATACTCACTATACTTTGATCTCACAATGGGAATAGGGCTTCTTAGGAAAATATGTGTTGGCAAGTGCAACTATTAATCTATGCAAAGATAAACTCTAACACCTTTCCTTCAAGTGACCAAAACGATCTTTCTAAAAGAGAAGCAATTCACCTAGGACAAGCAAATGGAACAATCAATTTGCACATAGCTACTTTACATGAATTTCCTCATTGCAACTATGTTTTCTTTCCCAAAGACCAACAAAATTGCTTGGTACTTTGTCAAAAGAAATCTAAATATGCAAAGATAAACACATTTCACTTTCCTTTCAGCAAATCAATAGATCTTTTTGAAAAAGACCTGCAGTTTACTCTTGAAAAGCATGAGCAACTATCAATTTGCATAAAGATACACACTCACATGTCTCCAAAGGTTAATTCAAGCTTTCTATTCCCAAAAGACAAGCCTAAAACCTACCTTTCCAAGTTTTCTTACATGATTATAGAGTAGTGCCTTTCCAGTGTGTTCAAATACTATAAAAAATGGAAGATCGAGCAAGGTCCAAGACTTCAATGAAGCTTTTGCTTTGTTCCCCGACAACGGTGCCAAACAACCCTTACAAAGTAGAAGAAATTATCCTTTATACTTTTTCAAGTGTCCCTTTTCACACTTGAAATTTGCTCCTTCTATTTTTCAATCTAGAAATATGCTACTCCAAAGCTTCTAAAAATTCTAAGAAAAAAATATATGCTTCTACTATACATGAGAAAGACTCTTCCTCATTTTTACATCATTTAGATAATTATTACTACATGAAAATGTCAAACTACAAGAAATTTCCTTCAAGAATGCTTCTTCGAACAACAATAGTGAGACTAAGAGCACAATTAAAAAAAGAATGAGAGCTTGGAAAGATAGCCGTGAAATAATGAAGAGACAATGGAAAAAGAACATGAGTGAACTCAAAGAGAGCTTAAGGGAAACTAAAGCTAAATTGATAGAGATCTTATCTCATGCACACCCTCACAACCCACCACCCTCACTACACCACAACCACCCCATCAAACCACCACCCAGAGTAGGATCAGTCTTAGTAGATCCTACTCCAAAAGACCTAGACATGATGTTCAAGGCATATCAAGCCACAATCCAAGAAGAGCCAAATGTGGTAGATTTAGATAAGTGTTACCCTAGAGCCAACTTAGAAATTGAAACGATGCAAAAATGGTGGAACTCACTCAAACAATCTTTGAGGCTAGTTGTCTTTTTTATTGCACTAATTAACAAAGGTACAATTGCACTTTGATGGATTGCTAGAGAGACTAGAGAAGATAATAGCCAAATCTGGGAAGTTAGCTACATTGAAGGTAAGTAACGAAGGAAGTGAAATGATACTCTTGCCTCCCAAGGAAGCTTATGTCCCTAATTCCACTAATCTAGAAATCTCTTCTTTTGAAAATCAATACTCATGAGAATTCTTATGAGAGTGTAGAGCAAGTGATCTTGCTAGCCATTTGATTGAGTCCGCTTCATGAGCTTGGGAGCTTCTTGAGAGTGTTAAAGCATGAGCAAGCTTCTTCTCTTGGAAGTGTTAAAGCATGAGCAATTCAAAGCAAACATCTTTGGGAGGAAGTGGATGCAAGAGAACCAAAATTGGTAACCCTTAACCCTACATGTATGTAGCAGAAAATGCACTCTACAGGCAAGCTCTAGCCCTTTGCTCAACCCTTCACTCATATGAACTTCTTCTATGGAGCTCCAATCTATATGATAAGAATTCAAATTGCAATTGTACTTAAATGCGAAAGCGTGAAAGAAACACCTTGTTTTTAGGAAAGCCATTGACTAGATTCTTTACAAAAGCACGGGCGCTCACTCGCCTTGATTTTAGCGGGAAAAAGAATTGACTCTTAGCAAAATGAAGGCGATGCCTTCGATTAGACTCTTGCGAAAACAAAGTAGGTGACGCCTTCTTTTGTGTGGGACAATAGCATAACAATGGAAGTGGGCGACACCTTCATCACATGGCATTCCTTAAACAAGGCAACCTCCTCAAATATTTGACATGGAAATGTGGAGACACCCATATGGTGGTGAAAGCATGGAGGCATAGGCGACGCCTTATTTCAAAGAATCTATATGGATTTGAAAATAGTGCTTCAATGGCATAATAGGTGACCACTGCCTTGTTTCAAAGAAAGCATGTCATATTCGTATTTCACTTGCCTCTCCTTATTTTAAGGAGCCATGTTTTCTTCATAAAAAGAATGGCACGCACACTCGCCTGGAATGCCTCTTCTTATCACAAAGAATTTTTCACCTCTTGGAGATCAAGCTTCGTCTTCTTACCTAAGCTCAATCTTCTTACCTAAGGTGTATGCTCACCTCATGTTGCAATGTTGCAAGGAACACAAAGATAAAGGCGACTACTCACCCTATCTTGCACTACTTTTTATGAGGCGATAATATTGCAATGATATTATAAAGAGTATTTGGGCGACCTACTTCTCGTTGTGAGATAAAAGGAAGGTGACCACCCATGTGGTCTTATGGCAATTAGGCAACCAACCCTCTTGGGATTCTTGCAAAAGAGGGCGTCCACCCCTTTTCTCCCAACCCTCTCCACCCAAGGCAATGTTGAGAGCAGTATGGGCACCCAAGGACTGACTAGACAAGGAAGCCAGCGGAGAGAGTCAGAGCGAGGTGAAGGATTAAGTAGACAAAGCAGTCGACGCAAATCTGGCAGATAGGCCCTTCAAATTTTTCCAAATCAACATCTTTATAACAGTGATTCTTATCACTAACAATCATTGTAAATACCATTTCATATTTTTGTAGCTCCATTTTGTGCAAGCCAAGGAGTCCTTGAGCTTGAGGAGCCTTAGAAGTGCCTACATATCAATTTTCGTATTTTTTAGACTCCGTTTAAGCCCTCAAATTGGCCCTGGAACCTAATTTTTAACTAGGCCAGACACTAGGTCTGGACAGGGCCAAAACCTAGTAAAAAGCTATAAATAGAGCTAGAGAGCTCATTTTTGAGGTAGCTTGTAACTGAATTGAAATTGTATGAGCTTTTGGAAAGTAATCTAAGAACTCCATTGCTTCTCACTCTTTGTCTTGCCGTGTGTGCGCGTGTGTGTGTATGTGTGTGCATGTTAGTGTGCTTCTCACTCACGCACTTGTGCCTTCACTTGCTCGAGGTCTTCATACCATCCTCACGTCTTCCCGGATTGACATTAAAGGAGGTGCTACTCATCACTGAGCGACACCAAATTTTGGCGCCGTTGCAGGGGATCGAGCTTTGAGGACGAGCGTGTGATGGTAAGACGTAGAGTTGTGACGTTGGCGTTGTGGGTAATTTCTTTACTTTTCCTTACTTCTCTCATCCTTACTTCATCATCATCATCACCATCATCATCCCCATCATCTTCCACCTCCATCTCCATCATCTCAAAAATTTCAGTTTTTTGACTATTTCTCCTTCCCCCTTTCATTTCCCTCATTTCACTTGTGAGAGAGAGCGAGAGAGCGATCTTGTGTGCACTGTTTTTGCATGTTTGTTGAGTTTTTTGCAGGTTCCAGCAGCATCATCCCCTCTAGCACGTTGCGCAGGTACGGAAATGTGCATAACTATCTCGCAGTCGCCAGCTTCTGTCGATCGCGATTGACAGAAATTTTCATCTTTTGGTAAAACTGAGTGCACCCTAGTAGACTAGAGGCTTGGCACAGCACAGATCCACAAAAAGTTTTGAAAAAATTGCAAATTTTTCAGTCGCGATTGATAGCATCAATCGCGACGGACAGCCATCCATCGCGACCGACAGCCATCCATCGCGACAGACACCTGTCAATCACGACGGACAGCCATCCATCGCGACGGACAGCCATCCATCGCGACCGATACCTGTCAATCGTGACGGACAGCTATTCATCACGACGGACAGCCATCCATCACGACCGATACCTGTCAATCGCGACGGACAGCCATCCATCGCGACAGACACCTGTCAATCGCGACGGACAGCCATCCATCGCGACCGACACCTGTCAATCGCGACGGACAACCATCCATCGCGACGGACAGCCATCCATCGCGACCGACAGCCATCCATCGCGACAGACACCTGTCAATCGCGACGGACAGCCATCCATCGCGACGGACACCAGTCCATCGCGATTGACAGCCCAGTCGATCGCGATTGACAGCCATTTTCGGCCATTTTTTAGGGTTTATTAAATTGAGGAATTTGGCTAATTTTGGGCATAACTATTGGGCTATAGGACATATAGGGAGGCTATAAACAAGCAATTTGAGGAAACCCTATTGACCTGTTAGCCTGTTTGAACCCTGTTTTAATCTCTAAAGCCTGAACTAACATAACTTCCTCATACGAAATCCGTTTGCTGTGATTCTTGTTTTGTTGGAAAGCTCGTGAGGAGAAAATTAATACCAGGATTATTAGATAGGGTTTTTTGAAGTTGACCATACCCCGAGGTAGGAAAACTGAGGAATCCTTGGGATTGTTTTCCCTAAAGGCAAAGGATAATTTGGTCTGTGAGATACAGGCATAAAAGTGGTCTATTGTGGCATTTGAATCTAAGTCTTGAGCTAACCGTGGGGCTTTTACAGGTCCAGTAAGAGCACTTGAGAGCATCCAAAGTAAGGGTTTCTTTGCAAGCTTGAGAACCGGGTTCTTGAGCGTCATAAAGCAAGGGATCAACAAGTAAGGTAGGAATATTCTCAACTCCCTTTGTCAATTCCTAGCTTAGGCCAAGTTCGAGTAGTGCTAGGAGTAAGTCAGGGCAACGATAGGCATCAATCAAGTGGAAGACTACCTATGCACTCAAGTTCAAGATTAAACATAATCTCTTCGTGATGCGATAACCTTAAAGGAAAGAATCTAACGTGGAATGATCAACTTACAGTGCGAAAATTATCTCAAATATTCCTGACGACGTGATTTCTGACAAGAGCATAAACACGGTAACCAATAAAAAGAATCAAGTAACTGATACAAAAGAACTCAGCAACGAGGTTGTACTTGGGAAAATTTGGGCTATTCAATTAGGCTTATGAACCTTAGATCAGGGCGACATCTAGGGAGAGATAGACAAAGTCTTAGGTCTTGAGAGGCTAGTGTCAACCACACTTCTAGGTCTTGGGCCCAGCAGTTGAGCCACCACTCATACTACCCTAGCTCTGAGACCAGTGAATCAGAGATGTCTCAAGGCATGGACCGACCTACGGGAAGTTCAATAGTGCCATACTTGCACAGGGTAGAAGGCCCGTACAAGACGCAGCTGGAATACCTTAGGACCAACCGATTAGGTGCTAGCATCTATGAGGACGGTTTAGGAAGATCCGTGGTCCAGATTAAAAACCCTGACCAATCCATAGGACTAGAGGACCCAACTGTCAAGTTTGAAAACGGAGCATACTTGGACAAAGAAGGAACCATATACGTAGTCACCAGTCACCCAGATAGGACAGATGAATTTGGGAATGTGATCTCAGAAGCGGATTTAGGTGACCTGGAGCAAGGAAACATGGATGTAGAACCTAGAACCCCTCGAGGCAAATCTGTTCTCACTAGGATTATCACACCAGAGTGGATTCCCCAAGACAATAAGAGCATAGATCTACTCCTGAACCGAGAGACTGACGAAGCCTTTTGGAGATATAAATCTGATCGGCCAAATGACATAGGAACAATCATGATCTATGAGTTCAAAGATCCTGATAGCCCAGGCAGAGTGACCTACCTAGATCATGCTTCAGAGAGGATCTTTGTGGTGACAGAAAATGATAGGCATGCTTACACTTGGAAAGGTGAATTTGTTTTCCCCCAACCAAGATCGAACGTGTCCTTTGGCCACCCGGGAGCTGGAACGTCCCATGCTCATGGAGCTCAAAGAGACAGACATAGAGATAGACCTGAGGTAAGCTTTGCCAACCCAGGGGGCAGAGAAAGAACGAGGACAGAAACAAATAGAGTGGAACCTGAAGGTCATAGAGCCCCAGGAAATAGAATGGCATATCCACTGATGAAGAGAAAGTGAGAGCCATAGCAGAGCTACCTAGGCCAAGGAATGTCAAGGAAGTACAAGCTTTCATGGGGCATTGTGGTTACTACCGCCGGTTCATTCACATGTATGCTGTCATTGCAAAGCCCATGTACGGACTTCTGACTAACTTTGAGTGGACTAAGAATGTGAGAATTCCTTCCAGGAGCTTAAACAAAGATTATGTTCAGCACCAATCTTGACCACACCAGATTGGAACAAGCCATTCCATGTTCATGTGGATGCATCCAATTACGCTATTGGATGTGTACTCGCACAACCTACTGGTGAAGGTAATATGGATCTCCCAATTGCCTATGCTAGTAGACAATTGAATGCAGCTGAACAAAATTACACCACTACTGAGAGAGAAGGCTTAGGCATGGTATATGCAGTTAAGAAATTTAGACACTATTTGCTTGCAAACAAGTTTAAAATTTTTACTGACCACCAAGCATTGTTATATCTCGTGAACAAGCCATGCAATACAGGAAGATTAGTAAGATGGTTTCTCTTGCTAATGGAATATGAATTCAAGGTTGTAGTAAGGAAAGGGAAGACTCACTTGAGAGCGGATCATCTCTCTAGGCTCACATCTGTAGAAGCCCCACAAGGAGTGTCAGATGACCTTCCTGATGCTTACTTGTTTAATTTGGAAGTTGTACCGCAGTGGGCTAAGTCATTGTAACCAGTATTGACATATGGGCCTAACCATCCAGTAATAAACACGCAAGATAGAGAGGTAGTAAAAGCCCAAAAGTATCACATCATGGCAGGAAGTATGTACAAACACACAGATCAAGGGATCTTGGCTTGTTGTGTGGAAGAGGATGAGTACGCTAAATGGTTGCAATTAGCACATGTAGGTGCATTAGAGCAACACTACTCAAAGCCACGAACCCTATAGACACTAAGGAGACTCGGAGTGCATTGGCCTACTATGGAGGCTGACCTCCAAAAGTTGTGCAAGGAATGCCCAATCTGTTGCACTAAACCACCTGTGGAAAATGCCACTCTTTATCAAGTGTCCATAGTGCCAGATTGGAGTGAACCACTAGTATCCTTCCTGAGGACGAAAACATTCCCTCCAGACATGACTCTGGCTAGGAAAAGGAGTTTAGAACAAGAAGCCCAGGATTACTCACTCATTGGCGATAATCTATACAAACGTGGTAAAGATGGTTACCTGAGACTATGTGTCCATGAAAGTGAATATCTCAAGATCTTGGAAACTGCTCACCAAGGTGTAGCAGGAGGACACTTTGGACCAGATCGGGTGATCAAGGCAATACTATTTGCCGGCTTCTGGTGGCCAACCCTTCACATGGATGCACATACCTATGTGAAACGGTGTGATGTCTGTCAGCGAACTCAGTATCCTATACGCAAAGATGAGATGCCACTGAAACCTATGATGGGTGGACGTGCATTCTCTAAGTGGGGAATAGACGTTGTAGGTCCTGTTAATCCCCTCAACCAAGGGTTCACATGCTGAATACATCATTGTTGCGACAGACTATCCAACCAAGTGGGTAGAGGTAAAAGCCACAACGAAGAACGATGCTCAAACAACAGCTAAGTTTTTATTTGAAAATGTGTTCACCAGATACGGGTTACCTATAGAGCTAGTCAGTGACAGAGGCACTCACTTCTTGAATGAAGTTATTGAAAATCTGCTCCAAGAATTCTTGGTAGTTCATAAGAAGTATGCCCCCTATCACCCTCAAGCAAATGACCAGGCTGAGAGCACCAACAAGATTCTATGCAATGTGTTGACGAAATTAGCCAAATAAACGCTCTGATTGGGACAAACAGCTACACCATGCTGTTTGGGCATACCAAGTCGCCTACAAAACGGTACTCCAAGCCACCCCCTTTCAGATGGTGTTTGGCCAAAATGCAGTGCTACCATTAGACTTCTTAATACCAACACTGAAAGTAGCACAAGAGCATGAATGGACGGGTCATGAACTCTCCTCTAGACTATTTGACCTTGAACGATTAGGAGAAACAAGACTGAGGGGGGCTGTAGGGATATATGCAGCTAAGAAACGACAGAAGGCATACTTTGATGCCCACGTTAAGGATAAAGGTTTGAAGGCAGGCGACCTAGTACTAGTCTACACTTTGAAACAACACGCGAGAAAGCTAGAGAAAAGAGGCTACGGACCTATGATCATAAATAGGATCTCCACAAGTGGAGCAGTACAACTAGCCACTTTAGAGGGTGATGTTCTCCCGAGCTACATTAGCGGATGCAGAGTCAAGTTATATCAGGAACCTCTCATAGAGGAAATGCTAAGTCGACTCAATATTGCTAAGAAATGCAAAGAAGAAGAAAAGCAAATTCGAGAAGAAGCTCAAGCAGAAGCTTTAGAGCGCATACGGAGAATGAAATTAAGAAGACAAGGCAAAGAGCAACCTAGGCTAGGTGCATATGCAGACCAAGGATATCACGTGGCTATGTGTGAAGTTTCAGGTATCAGCTCTCATAGGATAATTGATCGACATCCTTTTATAACCTTAGATATAGGACAAGGAAAGGATGCAAGGACTGTAAGAGCCTTGATTGACTCAGGTGCAGCCATTAGTGCTGTAAAATTGTCTTACTATCAAGAGTTGAAATTAACGGTCAATCCTATAGAAGCATATCTCATAGGATTGGGAGGTGAGGAAACCCCTTGCATGGGCGAGGTGGAACTTCCCATCTACATTCAAGACGAAGTAATGACAGTCAAAGTACTAGTGTGTCAAGATGAGGACCTCACTGAGCCTCTTATCTTGGGTCAGGACTGGATCTATGATCATGCGGTCAACCTAAACCTAAGAAGTGGACTTCTTCAGGTATGGGTAAATCATAGTCGAATTACAGTTGAATTGGAAAATGAGGCACTCAAGGAACTAGGTAAGGCACGAACTCCTGGTCCTTCCAGGGGTGCACATGAAGTTGACAATGCTATTCTTGTCCAAAAATGTATGATGCAGAAAGAGGATTGTCTCAACAACGGAGTCAAGGATAAGAAGGCACTCCCTTCTGTTCCAAAGGCCAGAGGGATGCAGCAACCAAAGGCAGATCGAATACAGCAGAAGCAGAACACTACCTATACTGGAGGCCAAAAAAGGAGCAAAGCAGATTGTTTCAGCCGATGAAACAAGTATGGATGCGAAAAGGCGAACACCCTGTTCTGACCAGGCCAACACCACGGCCAAAACCTCTTATTAGTAATCAACAACACGACACTAATAAGAAGTCCTTCATACATTCTTGTGCAAAAGTGAAGTCTATTTGGGTACCCAAGAAGTCAATGAAGGCCAACCCACAATCACGACAAATCTGGGTGCCTAAGGCTTGCTTGCGGGCTCAAATAGCTACACCAAGGCCAAACCCTGTACAACATGTTTCACTCACGCGAACATCTGAGGCCCAGTCTTACACATCACGCACGAACACATATTCTTCTATGAGCACAAGTAGAATCACTTGTAAATGGGTCCCTAAAAAGCCCCATTTTTCAAGTAAATACCCTATCACACTCTCCAGAGTCTCCACAAAGTCAAGATCAAAACCTATCCATTGCATTTGGCAACCTAAAACTTGTAATAAACCCCCGGACCCCAATTGTAAATCCATGTCCACCTACTAACTACGTCACTCTCACACTACATCATTCCGCTTAGTTCTTAGGTCTACCCAATTCCTAACTACACACACAAGCACCGAGCACTTACTGACCCCCTAACCTCTCCCGAACCTCATGTTAATGTTGTAACGAGGACACAGTGTCATTTTTTGTGTCCATTGCAATGTTAACATTTATTCATATATTCTCACAGAACCGGTTGCGAATTTTTCAACATGGCTGAGGCGGCAGGAACTAGCTCTCAAACAGAAACGAGCCAGCAAGTGGTGGACTTAGACAGTTTACCCGTGTTGCCTGAGACAAATGAAAGACCAGAAGAATTGCAGGCCATCAAAATCATACCTATAGCGGACCCTCCTAGTGGCCATACCATGCCCGTAGGAAAAACTTCCCACTGGTTTACTGAAGTGGCAGGACCCTTGGGAGAGGGAACATACCTATGGGAATCAGAGTTGGAATTCAATGGGAAGCAAGGTAAATACCATTTCTTTACAAGAGAATTCGAGAAGTTACAAAATGCAGAAGGTCTACGTTCGGTATGGGAGAAGGCAGGATTGAATGCATATTTCAGTGCACGGCTCCCAAAGCCTGATTTCATGCGATGCTACTATCTCATCAACACCTTGACTCCAAACAAGAACCCAAAAGGTGCAAGCTCATTTGTGATCCCATCTCTAACAAAAGGAAATGAGCTCAAGAGGTTTAGGTTATCCAACAACTTGGTGAGAGAGGCCCTAGATATGCGCGGAATGCATATTCCTACAGAGAAGGAGACCCTAGTGCCTAATTACATGAAGAATCAAAGCCTCACCAAACTCAAGGACATGGTGTCCATGACGCCTAATATTGCAATACACCTTCGCATGTGCATGCAACACTTTGCTTTTCCTGCACAAGATAGATTCACCATGCCGCCCAAAAAGATTTGGTTTAGTTTGTATCTGGCAGAAACACAGAGCCTCACCATAAACTTACCCCACTGGATAATTGATCAGATACACCTAGCTCACAAACGATGGCCGCGGAAACAGGTTTTATATGGATGCTGTGCTTTGACGAGAATAATTTATAGGTGTTTGGCTTATGACATCCCTATTCAACGGGCCCTAATGTGGAATCGTGTAGAGTAGTTTAGAGGCAGGACATCCACTGGACCCCCTTCTAAGAAGATGAGAGGTACTGTCCAAGTCCCTTGTGCTCAACCACGTGGAGCCACCCTAACACCAGACGTCACCCCTCCACCCCGAAGAGTCCGACCATTCACACTCCGACTTCCAAGACGCAGCGCCGATGGTCCTAACTTGATATTCCCTCCCATCCCAACCGATCTTGAATTTCCCAGTGGTGCACCTTTGGAAGAACTCACGAATGAAGACTTTGAACAATTATTACAAGATGTAGAGCTGGAGGCAGAAGAGGCACAACAAGTGGAGAATGTGCAAACACAGGCAACAACCTCCCCAGTACCTGTCACCACAGTTGAAGTGGATGAAGAGGATGATGAAGATGAAGATCAGGAGGAAGATGAGGAGGATTATGATCAAGAGCATCATGATGAGCAACAAGAAGTGCCAGAAATTGTAGGTGCACCTGCATATACAGCTCAACTACAAAGGTTATACGACACAATCAAAGCAGTGCAAGAAAGGCATCAACTCTCTCTTGTGTCAGGTCAAGCTTTGATGCAAGAAATGCTATCAGATGATGGGGTGGATCAACATTTCATTGACACCCTCAAATTAGTGTCAGAGTCTTTAGGAGTTCCGGAGGCCGTCCACACTGCAGTCCGCCAGTCCGTGAGGTATGACAAACGCAGAGTCGACACATTACCACGAGCAGGTAAGACTATCAGGATGCCCATCACAGAACAAGAGGTAACCATTGAAGCCACAGCTATCGCCACCACCACCATTGACCTCTCTGCCGAAACCTTCGTTCAGACATCACCCATCTCACCCCAGCATCCCCCATCACCACCTTCTCCACCCCCACCACCACCTCCCACCATGGAAGAAACACCAGTCATCATCTCTACCTTCACTTATAACCCAACCTCAGTCACATCATTTTCCTTTCGAGAACCCACCTCACAAGACACCCTCTTCTCTTTCGTCACCAATCCCTTGTACACTTCAAACCTTCTATCCTCTGAACCCATAATGGGTCATCCCATAATCCCAAGTGTGGTTGGAAACCCTGCACCCACAGAAGGCACCCTATGTTTCCCAGCCTATCCCCCAATACGGATACCTCCATTCCATGACCCTCACTTCCCATCTGGCCCCTACGCCTCTTTCAACCCAACCTCACCACCCCAATACCCGTCCTTTGTGGAGCAGTTCATCCGCTCTCCAATGTTTCAGAGGCACATTTCCCCGTTGTTCGCAACGACATCAATTTACACGAACACCACACTCACTTCACCTACCATACCCACCTACATGGTAGCCCCTGTACACACCACTCTGTCTGACCCAATGGACATTTCACCCACCACAACACCTCTCCCCACAATTCCACCATCTCCCCCTCCCTTACCCCCCACCTCACCACTCACCACATCATTGGCACACACAACATTCACTACCTCCCTCCCCAATCCCACCTCCCCTGCATTCCAAACTTTTCCCCTTGCATCTCATAATGTAAATAGCACGTTCAATACATTACTTCAGTGTGCACATCAACTACAACAAGAATACCATCAATTGGAAGAACGCACTACTGCCCTCCAGGCAGAATCTCAACAAGCTAGAGTCAACACTCTTGAAGCCGATTACCAAACGCTCCTAACCGAGCATACCACCTTACATCAGGCTCACTCCGAATTGGAATCAAAGACATCGAGAGTAGAGAATCAAGCAGTCAAGGAACTAGAAACAGTGCTCCAAGCGCAAATGATATCTAATGCTACACTCAGACGCAACCTTGGGCTATTAAGGAAGCATATGGCAGTAGCACTAGAAGAGAACAAGAGGCTTCAGCAACAAAACCAAGACAACTTTGAAGCGGCTATGGAAGGAACTGCAGGAGCAACCATTAGCCCTACCAAGTATAGAGCAGTCCCATGAGAAGACATTCGCATCTTACTAGAGGAGCATGCAAATTTCTTGGAGTCATATGAAAAGTTAGAGACTGAATGTGCAGACCTAAAGAAACAGATAGCCCGTGCCCCCACAACTCAACAGGAGTCAATAATCTTGGAACGCTCCACAGAAGAATTAGAGACCCTCTGTAAGCAGGTGGCAGAACTCAAAGCACGCCTCGCACCATATGAAAGGCCACCCTCACCCACTGAAGAACCAGAACCTGAAGTAGTAGTGGAAATCCCCGTTGATGACAACTATGAAGAGCCGTACGAGCCGATGCCAACACCCGGTGGTCGGACTACAGAGGAAGGACAGGATACTTTAGAAATTCAAGTTCCAGATTGGGTCAAAAGGGTCGAGAAAGTGGGTAAGACACATGATGATCGCGTTGCCATGCAAATGCAATCTCTCACAAATCTCGAAGAAACTGTCCTTCAGTCTTCTTATTTTCAGAACCTATCCCACCAACGATTAATCACAACATCAGAGTCGCAATACATGCCTTATTTTGTCTTGCTACATGATTATAATGCAGAAGTTAAAAGATATACAGGGAAGGAGCCCACATTTGCCACTCAATTTGAGCCAGAGGACTTACCGGCAGATGCGCGTGCTGGCTCGATCTTCCAGCTTAATTGGCGTGCACGTCTCCTAACCGATTACCCTGAGATGATGAGCACTTGGGCAACCATGCCATTGTATATCAAGTATAATCCATGTTATTGCCCAATGGTACTTCGCAGATCATGGAAAGCATTTGCGATCAAGGTACGCAACAATAAAGAATGCTCGGCTTGGGTTAACTATCCATATTTTGCTCCACCTCGAGGGACCCCAACCGTACCCTACATGATATCAACAATTCGGCACTGGTCTACACGTCTAAATAATGTACCCGACATAGCAGCGAAAATGTGTATGAAAATATTCAAGCTCATGACCATTGTCTTCAAAACCTTTCGGAAGGTACAAGCTCCATACATCTCTGCCCCTGGATTCTCTCAAGGTAACAAGGATTTAGTCTACGACATGAGCCAGACTCCCTCGGTCACTATAATCTTTGCCTGGCATGCACGAATAAAGTACTTACCCGCATGCTTCAAGCATACATTTGAGGAAATGTTCTCTACCGGATTCTGGGAATATCATTCAGAAATTTTCATTCCCAGACCCACACATTTGCTACATCTATTCGCAGTAGAACAAGCGATCCATGCAGATCAGTTACGTCTGCCACATCCGGACATTCCAGGACCAATTGATTGGGATCGTATGATGACAGACTTGGCCAGAGGGCTACGCATACAAGAACATCAGCTTGCCAGTCAGGTTGTGGAATATTACATCCAACGCTCCCAGCAACAAGGGTCTGTCAGGGACGACAGACGCGAGAGAGGGGGGGGGGTGTTGAGAGCAGTATGGGCACCCAAGGACTGACTAGACAAGGAAGCCAGCGGAGAGAGTCAGAGCAAGGTGAAGGATTAAGTAGACAAAGCAGTCGATGCAAATCTGGCAGATAGGCCCTTCAAATTTTTCCAAATCAACATCTTTATAACAGTGATTCTTATCACTAACAATCATTGTAAATACCATTTCATATTTTTGTAGCTTCATTTTGTGCAAGCCAAGGAGTCCTTGAGCTTGAGGAGCCTTAGAAGTGCCTACATATCAATTTTCATATTTTTTAGACTCCGTTTAAGCCCTCAAATTGGCCCTGGAACCTAATTTTTAACTAGGCCGGACACTAGGTTTGGACAGGGCCAAAACCTAGTCAAAAACTATAAATAGAGCTAGAGAGCTCATTTTTGAGGTAGCTTGTAACTGAATTGAAATTGTATGAGCTTTTGGAAAGTAATATAAGAACTCCATTGCTTCTCACTCTTTGTCTTGCCGTGTGTGCGCGTGTGTGTGTATGTGTGTGCATGTTAGTGTGCTTCTCACTCACGCACTTGTGCCTTCACTTGCTCGAGTTCTTCATACCATCCTCACGTCTTCTTGGATTGACATTAAAGGAGGTGCAACTCATCACTGAGCGACAGGCAACCACCCACCTTCTACATGCTCTTGGGGTGACCACCCGCCTTCTACATGCACATGGGCGAACACCAAATTTCGGGCTTCTCAAATCTAGGCGACCACCAATTCTAGGGAATCAAGGGCGAGGCCACCAACCACTTTTGGAAAACTCCAGATCATGGGGTGAGGCCACCAACCACTACTTTGCCATAATATGGGGCGAGGCCACCAACCCCTCTTGGCTAACTCCACATCATGGGCTGACTACCTAAAGTCTTGCTACATCAAATAGAGATTCATTGGGCGACTATGTGATGGCACACTTGGAGGGTGGCTACCAACTTATGAAGGACTCCACCATGAGCTACTTGGGTGGCAAATTACGGGCAGAGTATATTTTGTCAGTGAAGTGTTAGAGTGAAAAGTAATGCAGGGAATACTGCCGCCAAGCTTTGGTGATGTTTGAAGCTAAAATTGGGGGCCTAATTGAAGTTGGCTACCAAAGCCATAATTAGTCCACTCCTCCACCTCTTTGGTCACCCCTTTGGCACGTGCGGCACTTAAGGCTGGGATTTGGCAAGGCCACCCCTAGCCTCTATGGAGTCTATATAAACAGATGTTTGGCACTCATTTGGCCGTGTGTGATCTCAATCGTGTGGATCTTCGGGACTATTGTGTATCATCATTACCATCATTTGTTGAGGCTATTTTCTGGTCTACTCTTTGCACTCTGTTGCTATAGGCATACTATTGGAGGTCACTCTATGGTGAGTATACAAAGTGTGGGCTTCCCAGTGGAGTTGGTAATTAGCATTATAGGGTGATTGAGTGGCTTGGATCTAGTCATTTGGCATGCATCGGTGAATTTCTTGTGGATCAAGTCATCATCTTTGTTGTATTCACTGTGTCAATCAACATTCTTGTACTATTTCTGGTTAGTTTCTGGAATGACATGTTAGCCCTATGTTTATCTTTTTGTAGCATTGTAGGCTTCTATAATCATTTTCTAAGTCAAGAAGTGGTTTCCTCTCTTATGAGCAGTTGCCATTGATCCTTTCTCTACGACTACACATTTTCTCTTCATTCGGTGTCTCTATTATCAGTGAAGGTACCTGAACACAGGAATGTTACAGGGTATACTTCCCTAAGGAGAACCCCCTTGAGTACACGGAGTACTGGAAATGTATGATAGAAGTGGGTACCCTAGTACCTCCTCTACAGTTTGGCATGCACGGTGGGACCCTTACATTTTTGTATGAGGTACCTAAAGTGTAATATAGAGTTGTTTTTGCATTGTTTTTTTGATTTTTTGCATTCTCATAGTGGGTACATGACCCACACTCGAGTAGAAAAGGAGGCCCTTTGTGTATGAAGGAGCCTCAAGAAGTCACCTCTACCTTTGGCTAGTACCCCTCTACCCTTAAATTTTTCCATTGATTTGGCTTCAACCCCACTTTCAGAAGAGAAGCTGAGGAGGACATTAGATTTTTCCTCAGATACTTCAGAAGAAGCATCAGTGCCAATGGAGGATCTTTCGCATTTACTCTCTAGGTTGAATATCAAGTTCCCTACATTTAAGGGACTGGCTTATGAGGATGCGGATGATCATGTGAGGAGATTTGTCTCGTTATGCCCTGGACGAGGATTGCAAAACCTAGAGGATGCAATGTTGGTACTCTTCCCATCTACATTGGAAGGCCTTGGAGACAAATGGTATAGTCAAGATGCAGATGGCCACTTCACTATGTGGGAGGCACTGAAAACGGTGTTCTCGAAGACATTCCAACCAAGAAACTCCTCAAAAAGAGCTCTAGATAAGCTAGAGAACCTAAAACTGAGATTAGGTGAATCTTTTCATGAACTTCACACTAGAACAAAAGCACTTGTTTCACGTCTGCCACATGCTCCATATGATTTCCTGGTAAAAAAATGGATAGAGAAAGCTCTACCCAAGTCATCTTAGTAGAAGCTTTGTGAATCTCTTAGATTGGATGCAACACTTGATGATTTTGTCACAGCTGCATCGCGCATTGAAGAAGCCAGGATACATTTTGAAGGGGAGGCCCAACCAAATTATGCATCATACTTAGATCCTATCGGGCAACTCAGGAAGGGGTTGGAAGCCTTAAGAATGCAGCAAAGTCACCAACACGAGAAGGTCATGCTGCCACCCCTGACCCACAATGTTGATGAAGTAGCTCAACTTCTTCGTGAGTTAGAAGATTTGTGGACTACACAGGACATACAAAGGCAGGTTTGGTGTACAATATGTAGCAATAGTGGACATTCCAATGTTAATTGTCCTAACAAGGTCAGCTGTCAATTCTGTGGCAAAGATAGTCATGAAGCTAGAGACTGCTACTAGCTTAAGGGAGCACAACAACGAGGTAACCATCAAGCTTTGGATTCATATTATGCTAGTACTTCAAATGCACCTAATCGAGAAGAGACCCATCCAACTCGGCCTAGATATAATAGGCCACTAATGTGTTATCGCTCTGGTGAGTGTGACCATATGCAGAACAAGTGTTCCCTACAAGAAGGTGCACCTTGCTGTCAGCATTGCCTAGATAAAAATGGCCCAAGTGGGCATCATGAGGCCCAAGTTGGGCACCTAGCAGGTGATGGCCCAAGTGGGCGTCATGAGGCCCAAGTTATGCACTTAGCCAACAGTGGCCAAAATGGGCCAATCCTTTCTCTAGAACTCATTACTTCGCTGAAGCAAGGTAGTAAAGCTTATCTTCTGCAAGCACCTCCTAAAGGACCGAAACCTTTGATTCGGCCACTAGTCCCGGGTAGTCAAAATTTACCAATAGGTGCCACTACAATGATATGTAAGGAGAAGACAAGTAAACATGAAAAATTGGATGATTTTATGCTTGCAGGACTAGAAAGTGATAAAGTTGTGCATGCATATGAGGAGGCTAATTTTGACCTTGGATCCAGACAAGACCTCCCATTTTCAAATATACCTTTAAGATGGACCAAGGAACACATTGCAGACCACAAAATGAACTCCGCTCCTGCATACAGTGGGGATGAATTTTCAAGTAAGTCCAATTCAGAAATGCTTATTCAAGAAGTAAATCTTGGAGATGAAGAGAACCCTCAAATAGTTCGTTTGGCCTCTTGGTTGTGGCATTATTCCCCTTTACTACAAAAGGTGACCTCTACTTTCTACCTACAAAAATGTATTCACATGGTCCTACAAAGACTTGATAGGGATACAGAGGAGCTTGGATTACATCGAATACCCTTAGTTGAAGGAGCTGCACCTGCAAGAAGTAGTCCTTATTGACTCAATCCAAAGTATGCAGAGGCACTAAAGCTAGAAATAACAAAACTAGAAGAGGTAGATATTATTGTTCGAGTAGAACATTCAAGGTGGCTTTCTTCCATGGTCATTATACCAAAGAAAAAAGTGGCAAAATAAGAGTATGCATTGATTTTTTTCTTTAAATAAGGTGACTATTCAAGATGGCTTTCCTCAACCATTCATAGAGCAGGTACTTGAAGAAGTAGCTGGACACACTTTCTATAGTTTCCTTGATGGTTTCATTGGCTACAACCAGATAGTGATTCATCCCAATGACAGAGACAAGACAACCTTTGTTACTCCATGGGGCACTTATGTTTATACCCGCATGGCTTTTGGCTTGAAGAATGCACCGGCTTCATTTAATAGAACAATGTATCTGATATTGGGAAAGTGGTTAACCACCTTCCTACACATTTTTATGGATGACATTTTAGTGTTTTCAGACACGGATACGAGAGCATCAGTTCAAGATTTCCATGATCACTTGGAAAATTTGAAAGAAATCTTAAAGCAGTGTCTCAAAACAAGTTTGAAGCTAAATCCTGCTAAATGTCATTTTTGGTCACTAAAGGGACTCTTCTTGGTCACATAGTATCGGCTGAAGGGATAACTATTGATCCAACAAAGATCACGGCTATCCTCTCCATGCCTATTCCACAAACTCCAAAGGAAGTGCAAAGTTTTTTAGGCCATAGAAGATTTATCAGAATGTATTCAGAAATAGCTAAGCCCTTGTCCATGCTTACCAGTAAGAAGGTTTCTTTCTCATGGAGTCCTGAAGCTGAGAAAGCATTTTGTGAACTAAAATTGAGGCTATGTACTGCTCCAATTTTAACTATTCTTAATTGGTCATTAGAGTTCCATGTGCATACAGATGCTAGTCTTCATGCAGTTGGAGCAGTCTTGGCTCAACCATCATTACACAAGGTAGACCAACCTATCACCTATGCTAGTAGATTGCTTAAAAAAGCAGACAGGAACTACAACACTACCAAAAGGGAAGGTTTGGCTATCGTATTTGCTCTTCAAAAATTTTGGCATTATCTTCTAGGTGTGCATTTTATTGTCATATATGATCATGAGCCTTTGAAGTACTTGATTAACAAGCCTAGAGTAGTTGGAAGAGTTTGGCAATGGTCACTGCTATTTCAAGAATTTGATTTTGATATTCACATTAAGCCAGGGAACAATCACTATATGGCACATCAGGTATCAAGGACTGCTTTGAGTGAAAAGGGAACATGTATTAATGATGAACTGGTGGATAGTAGTCTTTTTCTGGTTGCAATGCAAACTGATTGGTACGATGGTATTCTTCATTTCCTCGCTATTGGAAAATTCCCTGAGCACCTAACACCAATAGAAAAGAGGAAATTACTCTTTAGAGCCAAAGCTTACTCACTCATAACACTTGAAACTACTAGTGATAGGGGCACACACTTTGTAAATTAGTTGCTCCAATTCATCTTTGACAGGTACAAAGTCTTTCACAAAAAGTCATGTACTTACTATCCGAGGGCAAATGGCCAAGCAGAAAGCTCTAACAAGATTTTGATTGGGCTGTTATGCAAATTATCCTTTGATCATCAAAGCTCTTGGCCACAAGAATTGATCGACATAATCTCGGCTTTCCGAACTACTAGAAGGAGAACCACTGGCAAGAGTCAGTTCCGCTTAGTATATGGTAAAGAGGCACTCACACCATTCAAATTTATTATCACGAAGGAAATTGGAGCCTGAACCATTGGAATTGAGCCTCACATTAGAAGACTTGTGGCATTAGAAGAATACAGGGAAGTAGCCATGAGGAAACTATAGGTAAAGCAAGAAGAACACAAAAGGTTGCATGACAGGTATCTAAGGATGAGTGAGGTACAGGAAGGGTCTTTGGTCTTGGTGCATGAGATCCCGCCAACATCAACGAAACTAACACCTAAATGGATAGGACCTACAAGGTGATAAAGGTACTACCACAAGGAGCATTACATCTAGAGGATTTGCAGGGTGAGAGGATGCCATTGGTGAACATCTCCAAGGTGAAGAATTATTTGAATTGATGCAAGTAGATGGAATTCACTCACTGTACATACCATAGTTATGTTCTGTTCATTTTATTTTCTGCAGTTCATTTTGTTTGTTGGAATAAGCGAATAAATGAGTAATTGCACCGGGACGGTGCAAAGTCTTGATGTGGGGGTCTGTAGAGCAGGTGATCTTGCTAGCCATTTGATTGAGTCCGCTTCATGATCTTGGGAGCTTCTTGAAAGTGTTAAAGCATGAGCAAGCTTATTCTCTTGGAAGTGTTAAAGCATGAGCAATTCGAAGCAAAAGTCTTTGGGAGGAAGTGGATGCAAGACAACTAACGTTGGTAACCATTAACCCTACAGGTATGTAGCAAAAAACGCACTCTATAGGCAAGCTCTAGCCATTGACTTAATTCTTTACAAAAACAAGAGCGCTACTCGCCTTGATTTTAGGGGGAAAAAGAATTGATTCTTAGCAAAATGAGGGCGACGCCTTCGATTAGACTCTTGCAAAAACAAAATAGGTGACACCTTCTTTTGTGGGACAATAGCATAATGCAAGTGGGCGACACCTTCATCACATGGCATTCCTTAAACAAGGCGAGGACCTCAAATATTTGACATGGAAATGTGGCAACACCTGTATGGTGGTGAAAGCATGGAGGCATAAGCAACACCTTATTTCAAAGAATCTATATGGAGTTGAAAATAGTGCTTCAATGGAATAATAGGCGACCACTCGCATTGTTTCAAAGAAAGCATGTCATATTCATATTTCACTTGCCTCTCCTTATTTTAAGGAGCCTTGTTTTCTTCATAAAAAAAATGGGATGCATGCTCGCCTCAAATGCCTCTCCTTATCACAAGGACTTTGTCACCTCTTGGAGATCAAGCTCCGTCTTCTTATCGAAGTTCCGTGTTCTTACCTAAGTGTATGCTCGCCTCATGTTGCAAGGAACACAGATAAAGGCACCTACTCGCCCTATCTTGCACTACTTTTTATGAGGTGCTTATATTGCAATGATATTATGAAGAGTATTTGGGCGACCTACTTTGCGTTGTGAGATAAAAGGAAGGCGACCACCCATGTGGTCTTAGGCAATTAGGTGACCAACCCTCTTGGGCTTCTTGCAAAAGAGGGCAACCACCCCATTTCTCCCAACCCTCTCCACCCAAGGCGACCACCCACCTTCTGCATGCTCTTGGGGCGAGGCCACCAACCACTACTTTGTCATAATATGCAGCGAGGCCACCAACCACTCTTGGCTAACTCCACATCATGGGGCGACTACCTAAAGTCTTGCTACATCAAATAGAGATTCATTGGGCGACTATGTGATGACACACTTGGAGGGCGGCTACCGACTTATGAAGGGCTCCACCATGAGCTACTTCGGCGGTGTGGTCGGGTTTCTGCGCGCTTAGGAGTGCACACAGGGTGCCGAGAAAGTGACCTTGATGGATCAAGTGAACCGTCTCACTAACGGCGCATGCAAGGTGCTTGGAGCAAACTCAGGTAATAGTACAGAATGCAAAGACAATGGTTCAATTACTTTTCATAGAAAATCAATTAACATTTAATTTCTTCGCATCCAATTTCTTTCAAAGAACCATACTCCAAGTTTGCTTATATTAGACTTGACCTTTAGATCAAATAGCATGATTCGAACATAATGTTTATGTAGATCAGGAAGCTAAATAGTCGAGTTTGAAGGAGCTTTAATGATAAGAGAAATAAAACACTTAGTATTAACGATCATAATTCAACGGAATTCACATCATAAGTTCACATTGAAAGTTCCACTTATAACGTAATGATATTCTCTAAACTGATGAAAGCTTCTGAATCTATTAATAGATGATGCAAACTTTTATGCAGCGACGTCTTGCAATATCAATGCGCACAAAATAATTGCATATCAAACGCTTTTCCTTTATGATGTCAATGGAACATAAATTTGACCGATATTTCTGTTGCTTTATTTGAGATGAAAATGCTCAGCCATGTGCGATAACAATTGCCTGTGTAATCATATACTATGCACAAGTCATAAGAAAAAAATGAATGAGTTCTCTGTAAGACATATAAATCCTTTATGAGAATTTGAGAGGCAATTGCTAGCCTTCCACTATCAGAAGTTGTTAGAATTGAAATTTGATATCAATCATTTACCTTTAACTGTATATATGTATACCCAGCGTTTAATCATCCTCCTTCAACAAAATCATGCATAACTGTTCATCAGCACCAATCCTCCTTATGCAACAAAGACTCCTGTGAAATTTTCTTCTCCTGCAATCTGAGGTCCTCGAAATATTATGCATACTTCAAGACCGCAATATTTCGGCTGACTCAATTTTCCTTGCTATGTATAATATTATCTCTAGTAAAATGTTGCACAATAGAATTCAAAGAAACTCTTGACAAAACTAACATCTGTTTAACTCTGTAAAATTGAAGAAGAGATTTAGAAAAAAAACGAAGCACTTTGGTCCGCTCACACACTTAATCTGCTCAACTGTGAAGAATCTCAACATCTTAACAAAATGAAAAATTAGGCTTTCGCTCCTCTACTATGCGAATCCCTTATGTCAGAGAAAAATCTCGTCTCTAGCTGAACCTCACCTCAGAGCTCATTTTTGACTCAAGTACTATATCAAGAAATCTCCGAATGTCAGCTTTTCGTGTGCTTTCAATGTGATGAAAAAGCCTTTTAGCGTCTTCTCTTAGCCCCATCTTTGCTTTGTTGCTCCTCTCCACAGACGTTCCAATAGACGTGATGACTAAAAGCTGCCTTCATACAAGTAACAAAAAGAAATAGAAAAGAAATAGACTTAGGACCAAATAATGTTGTTTTTGTAGACCTGCACAGCAACAACGTCCACCATCTCTCCGATTTCCAAACTTTGCTTATGCTTCCTCATCCACATTCTCTTTCTGCTTTAACCTTTCTAAACATAAACTTATTGAGCCACAATGAAGCAATATACCCCAAGATTGTCGCTTCTAAGCGCAGAGAGACATTCAATTCATTAAACATTCGCAGATCATTCTACGTGGAAAATCAACAATGGTGTAGGTCAGAAATTCATAAATATTGCAATGATAGACAAATATGCTTACAGACTTATCGCAAACATAGACGAGGGTGCTGCCAGAAGATCAGTCGAGATTGCCAAAAATTGAATATCATTTTCGTACATGAACAATTTTGAATCTATTCCAAATATCTGTTGTAAAGTTGTTGCCACTGTACGTAAATTGACGGCTCGATCCTTCTTTGTCGCATGTCAGATCTCCTTCCAAATTGACCCTTCAAATCTTGCGCATGAAATTCAAATACCAGATGATAGTAATTCATCCTTTATCAGATCGATTTGTATCCTCAACGTAGTCTGCTACAGAGATTGTCCACCTCTTTTCATCGGCCTCTCCACTCTACTGTTGTGCCAACTTGTCGCTTAGATTGCTCATTTGTTTTCCAGCTGAATCCTTGTAAGATGCTATGATATCGTCGACTTCTTCCTCAGATACAACATCAGATTATGGTTGTTCTCATCTAATGATCAACAATTGGCCTTCGGATTCCCTCCTCTGCCATCATTCAATTGACCAATGACCCCAAAAGAAATCTTGTGTTTGCGCCTTTCTCAACGCAGAAAACTAATTAATAGTGCATCCTTTCTCTCATAACATGAAGCTTCGTTTCCCTCATGCTGCCTCTTCCGATCCTGAAGCATACATTCCTTTTTTCTCCTACCAGATGATAGCCACCTCCTGAATCCGTTGAATCCTGATTTCCTTCTGCTATCTCCCCCCCCCTTTTTTTCTCACGACCCCTCAAACGTTCTCCCCTGCAGCACCCCACCCCTTTGCGAAGGTTGCCACAATAGGAAAGTGATCCTCAAATGCCCTTTCGACTCTGGTTTTCCTAGAAATAACATCGCGAAGCATCCTGAATGGTGCGGTTAAGCGCTCGCAGGCATTTAGATTTTGAATCTTTATCTAATGCCTCATCTTAGCATGCTCCTCCTCTTTAGCATATAGATATATCAAAGTGTTGAAGAACGAACGATTCAAATTCCACATATGTTGTTATGGTATTCATAGTTCAGCATAGCCTCATATGCATCCTCCATCGGGTCGAGCAAACCTATAGCTTTGGCTTGCAATTTCTACTCAAATCTATGCTTGACTTGAATTCGCGACCACAGTGGCAAATGACCGGTGGAGTATATTTTGTCAGTGAAGTGTCAGAGTGAAACGTAATGTAGGGAATTTTGCCACCAACCTTTGGTGGTGTGAGAAGCTAAAATTGGGAGCCTAATTGAAGTTGGCTACCAGAGCCATAATTAGTCCACTCCTCCACCTCTTTGGCCACCACTTTGGTGCGTGCGGCAATTAAGGCTGAGATTTGGCAAGCCCACCCCTAGCCTCTCTGGATTCTATATAAACATATGTTTGGCACTCATTTGGCAATGTGTGATCTCAATCGTGTGGATCTTTGGGACTATTGCATATCATCATTACCATCATTTGTTGAGGCTATTTTTTGGTCTACTCTCTGCACTCTGTTGCTATAGGCATACTGTTGGAGGTCACTCTGTGGTGAGTATATAGAGCGTGGGCTTCCCAGTGGAGTTGGCGATTAGCATTACAGGGTGATTGAGTGGCTTGGATCTAGTCATTTGGCATGCATTGGTGAATTTCTTGTGGATTAAGTCATCATCTTTGTTGTATTCACTGTGTCGATCAACACTCTTGTACTATTTTTGGTTAGTTTCTGGAACGACATGTTAGTGCTCTGTTTCATCCCTTTGTAGCATTGTAGCCTTCTATAATCATTTTCTAAGTCAAGAAGTGGTTTCTTCTCTTATGAGCACTTGTCATTGATCCTTTCTCAACGACTACACATTTTCTCTTCATTTGGTGTCTCTGTTGTGAGTGAAGGTACCTGCACATAGGAATGTACATGGTATACTTCCCTAAGGAGAACCCACCTTGAGTAGACGGAGTACTGGAAATGTATATAGTTTGATACTATTGGAAGTGGGTACCACAGTACCTCCTCTACAGAGAGATTCAAGAGGAGACATGGGCCAAGGAGAGTGAGAATCCTCCCCCCATTGAGCTAGTGGATTATCTTCATGATCAATTTCCACAAGACATTTCCTCTTTGCAAAGAGCAAGAAGATGCTCAAGCTAGTGAATGATTAGACTTAGAATCCAATTCCCTGCAAGAATTTTCTCAGTTCACATGCCCATGGGAATCTAAGCCTTTTCAAATGAGAGACCATACTGTCATGGTAAGAAACGAGAAGTCAGTCATACCTAGGAACATGGACATAATGAAGAATACTAAGGTGCAGTGTCATGCCACCTTGGATGAACTATTGAAATTCAAACTAGAACTAACTAGGCTCTATTGCCCAATGAAATTATCTAGGAACTCATAAGAGTCCAAAATTGTAAAAACTTTGAACTTCTAGAGTGTGTAATTTTTTTCATCAATATTCCCTTCAATGAATGGGGGTGGATGAATACAAATTGGTGCAATAATAACCTTGATAGATGCACCAACATAAGAAGATGAAGCCATCACTCACAAACTATGGTGATATAGAAATATGCATGCATGTTTAGAAAGTACTCCTCTCTACGAATATATACCTAAAAGCTATGATAACCCATGTATGTGAGGGTGCTAGAACATTGCATAGATGAGAGGGTCTTTGCAAAAACCTACTCTAGACCAGCCAATTTCTCACTTGAGAAGTCTAAAAGACTTCCTAATCTTCCAATCCATGCAATATTGTGACTATAGTACCTTGGAACATTGACTAGAATGTTTGAGTCAAGACAGTCAATTTTTAAAAATTGCGTATGTAGAAAAACCTTCTATTTATCAAAGAAGGCTCTCAAAAAAAACTTAGAGCTTAGAGCTTGCTAGGAATTGACTAAAATCCTTTTGCACAAATTCACATAAGAATGTAAGTGAGCTAATACAAGTTATTTCATGAATTCAAAGTGGTTATAATGTGAGCTTTATATTTAAGAAGTCACGAGGGTGATCTCAACTTCTTAAGAAGCATAGTTATAGAGATATGATCATATCTTTGCATACACAGATCCAATGCCTAAAATATTTTTTAACACACGTATAAGAGTTTTTACTTCACTATTTAGTCAATACATAAGTAAATGAGACCATAACACTACTTCAACAACTCAAAGAAGGCGACAAACTTGAGCTATGCACAATAGCAGTGAATAATAGATAGAGATGATGATAAAAACTTGATCTATATGTATTGAGAAATAAAGTAAAATGCACGGAGGTGTTGGAGGACTCTAAGACATTAAATTTGAGCAGATTTTGCTACTCAAGAATTGAGTGAATAGACTATCACATCATGCGACTAATCTACCAATGTATAAGGAGACTTTTCCCCTTGATTTTAGTAGATAATTATTTGATAGATCTCAACTTCAAGTTTTCCCACTTTTAGGAGCTCATTTGAATTTGAAGTTAAATGAGAGTCATTGATTTTTGCTCTCCTTACATTCACAAGATTCTCTCTTCAAGGATCAACATATGTATAAAAATGACATGCTTTTTAACCTTAGTGGTAATAAAAAGTATGTATATGTACATATGAATTAACTCAAAGTGTAATGAAGTTCATGGAATATGGTCAAGCATGTAGGCTTTACATATGAACCAATACCTCCCCCTCAAGCCTAATATGATTGATCCTTCAATCCTTTGTAATGTCATGAAGTTCAATTATAAATTTGAACTTGCTAAGCTTCAAAGGTTTAGTCATCATGTATGCACATTGCTTTTGAGTTGAGACATATGAAAGCTCAATCTCCTTTCTTTTAATATTCTCCGCAACATAGTGGTAATGGACTTGAATATGTTTGATCCTAGCATGCTAAATAGGATTAGCTACAAGATGCAAGCAACTCATGTTATCACCAAATACTTGAGGAATGGATGTTTTTACTCCTAAATCAGAGTATAGTGTCTTAATCCACATTGATTCTTGATTGGCATTAGCTAATCCCTATATTCAACATTTGTGGATGAGCGAGAAATAGTAGGTTTCTTCTTTGATGACCAAGAAAAGATTTTAGAGCTTAAAAACGAAGGAGGACTAGAGGTACTTCTTCTATTATCTCTTGATCTTGCCCAATCTACATTGGAGAAGATCTTAATGTCTATATCATAAGTGTATGAATAGAATAGGCCTTCATAAGTTTTTCATTTGAGATACTTGAGAATCCTTTTGGCTACCTCCATATATGGCTTCCTATATGTATGCATGAAGTGGCTCAAGACACTCACACTATAACAGATATCTACCCTAGTCAAAGTAGCATAGTTGAGACTTCCCACTAAGCTTTGATAGTTTGTCACATCTTCATGAGCTCACCTTCATAAGCACTTAGCTTTGAGTTTACTTCCATATGTGTACTTGCAACCTTACCTATGAATAAAAAATTATCTACCTTAGGATCAAGTTTACCTCTGATTTGTGATGGCATATGTGCATTTGCAATGCACCCAAATAGTTTTTCCAAGCTTGATCTTCTTCCATTCCAAGCTTCATAAGGATTCATTCCTTCCAAATATTTTGAGGGTAACTTTTTTATGAGATAGGGAATGGTATATATTGCCTTTGCCCATACGTATTTGGACAACTTCTTTTCATTTAGCATGGACCTAGCTGCTTCCATAATGGTCCTATTTCTCCTTTCTACTACCCCCTTCTACTTAGGTGCATATCTGGTACTGATCTCTCTTTTGATTCCACTTTTGTGAAAGTAAGAATCAAAATCATGGGAGAAGTATTCTCCCCCTCCATCACACCTTAGTCTCTTTAGGGTTTTATCTGTTTGGTTTTCTTTAAGTGCTATGTACTTCTTGAAACATGTAAACACATCATCTTTATTCTTCATGAAATAAAGTACTAAAATCATTAATGAGAGACATATAATATTTTTAGCAAAAATTAAGGTGCTAAGTTTGGGCTAATTTACAAAATCTTTTACCTATAAAATTATAGATGCCTTAGAAAAATACACCAATATCCCGAAAGACCTTGTTTGCGTGTTTGCAACCCCTAAACTCTGAATCATACAAAATCCGTTTTTTGAGCTCTAGAGTGTGTTGGAAAGCTTGTTGTCATAGGGTAATTTGAAGTTGACCCTCCGTGGGATTAGGAAACCTAAGGGAGCTCTAGAGAATATTTTATCAATACAAAAAGGGTTTTTAAATTGTGCGAATCAAATTGTCTATCAACCGGAGTTAAAAGCTTGAGCTAAACTTTGAACTTTTACAAGATCATTAAGAGCTCTTGGAGAGACCAAAGCAATGTGCTTGTGTGTGCAGGCTTGGGAACGCACATCGTGGGCATACAAGTGCAACAAGGAGAAGTGACTTGAGGTTGGAAGATCTCTCAACCCCCTCAGTCCATTCCTAGCTTGGGCTAAGTATGATTAGAGGTTTTGATTGATTAGGGGCATGATAGGAACACTCAAGTTCTAAGAGCCTTTAAATTCTCAAGTCTAAGAATAGATTGATTACAGTCAAGGGACAACCTAAGGGCAAAGAACTTAATTTGATTGGATGAAAAACATGAAGTACGACAAACTTGTGTGCTCTTGAGGATGCATATTCAAAGATAAGGAAATACATCCTAAAAAACTTTAAAAGGAAGAAGTAATTGATATCAAGGAATCATCAACGTGGTTGTACAAGGGTCATTGGGCTAATCAGTAGGGCTTATGAACCTTAGGTGAAGAAGACACCTAGGGAGAGATCGACAAAGTATTAGATCATATGAGGCTAGTGTCAACCATATAGCTAGGTCTTGGGCCCACCAACTTAGCAATTATCCCTATATACTCAGTTAAGAAACAAGTGATTCATATGCCCTTTAACATGGAATGACTAGAAGGAAGGGCAAACACAACATATTTATAGACAATAAAAGGTCCCTATAAGAGGAAGTTGGAGTATATTAGGACCAATTGATTGGGTGCATGCATCTATGAGGATGGCTAGTGACGATCAGTTGTCCAACTCAAAAATCCTCATCAACCCTTCCGACTTGAACACCCAATGGTTAAATTCAAAGAGGGCTCATATATTGATAAGAAAGTAATCCAAGAACTCCATTGCTTCTCACTCTTTGTCTTGCCGTGTGTGCGCGTGTGTGTGTATGTGTGTGCATGTTTGTGTGCTTCTCACTCACGCACTTGTGCCTCCACTTGCTCGAGGTCTTCATACCATCCTCACGTCTTCCCGGATTGACATTAAAGGAGGTGCTACTCATCACTGAGCTACACCAAATTTTGGCGCCGTTGCCGGGGATCGAGCTTTCAGGACGAGCGTGTGATGGTAAGAAGTAGAGTTGACGCGTTGGAGTTGTAGGTATTTTCTTCACTTTCATCTATTTTCTTGTTTTTTCTTCACCATCTTCATCACCATCATCATCATCACCATCTCCCACCTCCATCTCCATCATCACGAAAATTTTCAGTTTTGATCATATCACCATCTCCACCTCATTTCTCCTTCATTCTACTTGTGAGAGAGAGCGATATTGCTTGCACTGTTTTTGCATGTTTCTTGAGCATTTTGCAGGTTCTTGCTGAATCATTAACCCCAGCACATTGCGCAGGTACGGAATACTCAGAAACTGTCTCACAGTCGCCAGCCTCTGTCGATCGCGATCGACAGAAAATTCGATCATTTGGTAAAACAAAGTTCACCACAAGCACAAGCATGATGAGCACATCCTAAAACACTAAAAACAGTAGGAAAAATCCGTGGTTCTCTGTCAATCGCGACCGACAGACTCTGTCAATCGCGACCGACAGACCCTGTCGATCGCGACCGACAGACCCCATGACCGATTGACTGCCACGTAGGACCCTGTCAATTGCGATTGACACCGTCGATCGCGATCGACAGCCACGACCGACACCTTTGTCAATCGCGATTGACACCGTCGATCGCGACCGACTGAAATTCAACAATTGATTGACTTTTATGCGTAGCCACGTGTCCATCGCGACGGACACATCCCCGATTGACTGAAATCACGGCAAAAAACCCGGAAAAAGTGTCGATCGCGATTGACAAAACTCACGACCGACTCTGTCGATCGCGATTGACACTGTCAATCGCGACTGACGTGTCGATCGGGACCGACAGGCCCCGACGGACACCTCTGTCAATCGCGATTGACAGACCTGTCGATCGCGATTGACAGGCTTTTCGGCCAAAAAAATTAGGGTTTTTTATTCTAAGCTTTGGAGATAGTTTTTGGGCATATTGGTCTAGCAATTAGTGAGTTGTGAGGTCCCTACACAGGTGCTTTTGAGAAAAATCCTGTGATCTATTAGCCTGTTTGAACCCTGTTTTAGCACCAGAACCCTGAACTGACATAACTCTCTCATAGGAAATCCGTTTGCTGTGATTCTTGTTTTATTGGAAAGCTCGTGGGGAGCACAACCAAAACATCGACTAGTTATAGTTAAGTAAGATCAGGATTATTAGAAAGGGTATTTTGAAGTTGACCATACCCAAGGGGAACAAAGTTTAAGGATCTCTAGAATTGTTTTCCAAAAAATCACAGTGCAAATTGGTCTTGAGCTAACTTTGGAACTCTTACAGATCTATTGAGAGCATCGAAGGGCATTCTAAGCAAGAGTAAGTGCAAGCTTGGGAACACACTTCCTGGGCACTCAAGGGCAACCAAGAAGGAAACAAAAGGTTGGAAATTCTCAACTTCCTTTGTCAATTCCTAGCTTAGGCTAAGAACGACTAGTGATAGAAGTAAGCCAGGGCGGCGGTAGGCAGTTATCAAGTTGAAGACTACCTAAATACTCAAGTTCAAGATAACTACATAATCTTTGTACGATTGAGAACCCTAAAGGAAAAGAATTTAACGTGGAACGATCAACTTAAAGTACGAAAAATACTCAAGTATTCCTGACGATGCAATATCAGACAAGATCATAAACATGATAACACACTAAAAAAGAATCAAGTGATTGATACCAATTGATCGGCAACGAGGTTGTACTCTGGGCAAAAATCGGGCTACTTAACTAGGCATATGAAAATAAGATCAGGACGGCATCTAGTAAGGGATAGAAAAAGCCTTAGGTCTTCAGAAGCTAGCGTCAATCATACTGCGAGGTCTTGGGCCCAGCAGTTGAGTCACCACTCGCATTACCCTAGCTCTGAGACCAGTGAATCAGAGATGTCTCAAGGCATGGACAGACCTACGGGAAGTTCAGGAGTGCCATACTTGCACAGAGTAGAAGGCCCTTACAAAACACAGTTGGAATACCTTAGGACCAATCGATTAGGTGCTAGCATCTATGAGGACGGCCTAGGAAGATCTGTGGTACAGATTAAGAATCCTGACCAATCCATTGGACTAGAGCACCCCGCTGTCAAGTTTGAAAACGGAGCATACTTGGACAAAGAAGGAACTATATACGTAGTCACCAATCACCCAGATAGGACAGACGAATTCGGAAATGTGATCTCAGAAGCGGATTTAGGTGAGTTGGAGGAAGGAAACATGGGTGTAGAACCTAGGACCCCTCGTGGAAAGTCAGTGCTAACAAGGATCATCACTCCCGAGTGGATTCCATAGGACAATAAGAGTATAGATCTGCTGCTAAACCGAGAAACCGATGAAGCCTTTTGGAGGTATAAATCAGACAAGCCAATTGATATAGGGACAATCATGATCTATGAGTTTAAAGATCCAGATAGCCCAGGTAGAGTGACCTACTTAGATCGTTCTTCGGAAAGGATCTTTGTGGTTACAGAAAATGATAGGCACGCTTACACTTGGAGGGGTGAATTTATTTTCCCCCAACCAAGATCGAATGTTTCCTATGGTCACCCTGGTGCTGGAACATCCCAAGCTCATGGAGCCCAAAGAGACATACATAGAGATAGACCTGAGGTAAGCTTTGCCAACTCAGGGGGCAGAGAAAGAACGAGGACGGAAACAAATAGAGTAGAGCCTGGGGTACTTAGAGTCCCAGGACATCGAAGAAATGCCGATGAGTTCCCTCTACCACGACCTAGAGAGCACACAAGGACTTTGAGACCAACCCAACTAGTTAAGTCCATGAAGAACTACTTCGATGGCACGGGAGATCCATACGATCATGTGGCTGAGTTTAGGCAAGTCTTGAGAGCTGAACAAGTGGAGGATTTATTCACGCAGTATAATGCCTTTGGTCTAACCCTTAGGAACACATCCCTTACGTGGTTTCAACCATTGAATGAGAGACAGTTCAGGAGCATAGACCAACTCCTAGAGGCTTTCATTATTGAATTCTCTAAGAGTGGCATAAGGCATAATACCTCCTCATTGATTCACAGCTTCAAGCAAACCCCTCAAGAGATCGTGAGACTTGCAGGAAGAAGATTCAGGCAATACTTGGAGAGATGCCCTGTCCCTGAGTTACCCACACCAGCTAAGCAAGTGGCTTTATTCTTGGATGGATTGCTAAGTACCAAATTGAGATCCTATGTGTACTTGAAGGACCCTAGGACCATAGAAGAGTGTGTACGCATGTGCATTGACATCGAGGATAACCTAGGGGAGGAGTTAGAGCTTTCTAAGATATACAAAGATTTAGATAGTGCCCTAGCCTCTCTTCCACGCAATCCACATCAATTGAGGAACTTGCAGAGAAAGTGGCTCAGACATTAGGTGTCTCTAGCAAACAAATCCCAAGGTTTGTCCCTGTGAAAAGATGCTATGCTTGTGGGGGTGACCATATGGCGAACGTGTGTCCCATCATGGCTCAACCCCAAGTGAATCCTAGTAGCCAGTACTGCACCATAGAACGAAGGTACACCAATCACACCGCGCAAGATTGCCCATACAACAAGCCGGCGGCTAGGCAACCCTACCCTCAGCCATACCCTCAGCAAGGCAGATACCAGAACCAATACCCGCCACAACAGTATACTAGGCCTCAGCAAAATTACCAACCGCAATATCAAGCCCAGCAAAGGCCTCAGCCTGTGTTAGCACAGCAACCCCCTACCCCAGCTAATGTGATCCCGGTAAAATATGCAGCTGCAGAAGAGAACCTGAATAGAGCTATAGTCCCTGTAACACCATTGCTTTCTGAAAGTGACCCGAGTGACCATAGCTTTGATTCTACACATATCGATAGTCCCCAGGCCTACTACATGCAGTCTCCGGAACATGGGGAGTCCTACTATAGTGAAGAGCCAAATGAACCTAGTTGGGAGTCAGATTACACAAATGTCATGTACGCAAACCCCAATCCTAGACCTCAACCTAGGCAGGTAAGACCCCCATTCCCTAGAGGACCATGCTATAGATGTCAGGGAGATCACCTCATTCGTGATTGTCCCTTACCTCCACCTACACAACCCCAGTCAGTGACGATCCACGGCTTTTGCCAAGAATGTGGAAAGGAGCATCTCCTACGAGATTGCCCAAAGAACCCTAATAACATGCCTAAAATCACTCCTATCAATGTTGTTGGGTTAGTTGTAGACTCCACAGGGAGTGTGACTTCCACTGCACCTGTGCAAGTGATCACAAGAGCCTAAGCACTACAACAAAACCAAGGTGTTGGTCAGGAAAAGAGCCCCGAGGTGAGTGAAACAGAGAGCACGACAAAGAAGAGGACTAGAGCGTGGAAAGATAGTCGGGAAAGAATGAAAAGACAATGGGCTAAAAAGATGAGTGAACTTGAGGAGAGCCTCAGAGAAACAAAGGCCAGGATAACTGAACTCACATCTCAAACTCCCTCTCACACTACTCCACCTCCACCATTTCCAACTCCATCCGAACCGCCACCTTCCAACCCGCCTCACCTAAACCCACCACCCCCAAGAGTAGGATCAGTCTTAGCAGATCCCACTCCCGAGGACCTTAACATGATGCTTAAAGCATATCAGGCTAGAATCCAAGAAGGGCCAAACGTGACTGATCATGCAAAATGCTATCCTAGAGCAGAACTAGAGCTAGAACGAACCAAAATTTGTGCTAAGATGGTGGAATTGGCTCAGACCATGTTTGAAGCCAGTCGCCTATTTAACATCTCTAGTTCAACAAAGACACAATTGCACTTTGAAGGATTGTTAGAAAGAATAGAGAAGCTAATTGCACAATCAGAAAAGGAACCCTCTTCTCAACATAAGGACAAGGCAAGTGAAAGAGCAGGTCTTCCCGCACAGGAAGCATATGTGCCTGAAGCTTATGTGCCTAACTCTACGGAGCCAGACACATCATTTTCCATGAATCGGTTCACACCAGAATTCCTACGCGAGATTCAAGAAGACAAATGGGCTAAAGAGAGTGAAGTCCCTCCTCCTATTGAACTTGTGGATGATGCACACGACCAATTCCCACAAGACATCCCATCCATTTACGAGGGGCATGAGAGCACCCACTCTCAGGAAAGACTAGACTTTCAGTCTAACTCTCTACAAGAATTACCCTACTTCACAGGCCCATGGGAAGCTAAGTCTACTTGTATGAGAGCGCCCACGGTCATGGTACAAAATGAGGACTCAGTCTTACCTAGGAACACAGAGGTAGTGAAAAACACTAAAGTGCAGTGCAATCTCAAGTTAGAAGAGCTACTCAAGGTTAGACCTGAATTATGGAAACATGTCGCCAAACAAGTACCAGTGATAGTGAAACCTCATTCCCAGGTAGGATCACATAGGACAGTACCAGAGATACCCTTGGATAAGATAGGAGACATGTGTGAAGGTGAAGAAGGGAACACCTATCTTCCCATTACCTACCAAGAGTACACCACCAAGGCAATTTTGGACTCAGGTGCAGGAGTTGCAATTACCACCACTTCCCTATGGAAGCGTTGGGGCAAGCCAGCACTCAGGCCAACGAGAATGAAATTGCAGATGGCCAATGGTCATATTGAGAGGCCCTTAGGATTGTTAGAAGGAATAACCCTCACTACATGTGGTGTTGAGTTTGAGCATACATTCGCTATATGTGACTTTAGCAAAAACCATGCCTATGAGATGATTTTGGGAAGACAGTTTATGCGACAATTGCAAGTGGTACAGGACTGGGGAACCAATTCCTTGTACCTGCAACACTTAGGTGTTACGACCAAAGTGAATCTCAAAGATTACTCTCATAGAGATGTCCCTCCTATCCAATGGAACCCCATCCATAGAGCCAAAGATGATACAGAATCGGTGCATTCCATAGGATCAGGATCCTCATGGATGCATGAAGACACCCACTTATGGATGTGCAAAGTAGCAGTAGCAGAAGAGAAGAGAGAAGAAGCCAGAGAGATAGGTGCAAAAGAAACACATAGATCAATTCAGGACCCAGCCTATGCACCTGTAGTGTTTCCCGATGAAGAGTTTGAACCTCACGGCTGGGCAGAAATCCTAGCAACAATGGATGTAGCCATCAATGAGGAACAATGGACACCTCACTCTGATGAGGATGGCTATGACATTTCAGTCTTCTCCATAGAGCCAATCATGGGAGAGGCAGTTCTAGAAGAATGCGAACCTAGCCCTGATGCATTTGAGGATGCAAGTGACTCCGATCTAGAGTCAATCATTATGGACCCACCTTTTGCATCAGATGAAGAATAATTCCATGAAGTAGAATTTCAACCCCAGAGGCATGGAGAGCTTACAAATGATGTAAGATTAGCCACACATGTGACCCCAAAGGAAGAAGGAAAGAAACGAAAGAAGAGAGAAGTCTCACCAGAAGAGGAAGAATCTTTGTTTGAGGTCCCGGAAAATTTTAAGAAGTATGAGATAGACGACAGGAGAGTCATGATAAGAATGCCTAAACGAGAGGTGCAATTAGGAGAGGCCTATGATAACAAAGAAACCACCAAGAAAATAGTAGTGGCCCTAGAAGAAGGAGAGGAGAGATGCACGTACATAGGCCATGACCTAACAGAGGAAGAAGAGCATGCGTTAATAGCCTTGCTAAGAGAATACAGAGATGTATTCGCTTGGAGTTACAAGGATTTGAAGGGTGTGGACCCTGACATATGTTCACACACTATCCCCATGACCTCAGATGCCAAACCCTCTAAGCAAAAGCCATATACATATAACGATAATTATGCTGCTAAGATCAAGGAGGAGATAGATAGACTGGTTGAAGCTGGATTCATCTACAAAATTGAGCACACTGAGTGGGTATCCCCCATCGTAGTGGTGCCCAAGAAGAATGGCAAGCTGCGTGTATGCATTAACTTGAAGAAGGTCAATGCAGCCACAATTTGAGATAATTATCCGCTTCCCATCACAGAACATCTCTTAGAAAGAGTAGCAGGCAAGGAAGTGTACAGCTTCCTTGATGGATTTTCGGGCTACAATCAAGTAGCCATTGCTCCAGAGGATCAACATAAGACAGCATTTGCCACTGAATGGGGCATATTTGCCTTTAGAGTAATGCCATTTGGGCTTACCAATGCACCAGCTACCTTCCAGAGGCTGATGTGCCATGTATTTAAAGAGTTCCTGAGGAAGAACTTAGAAGTCTATGTTGATGATCTTTGTGCCCATTCCAACATTAGACAAACCCATATTCCTGAACTCAGACAAATCTTTGACAAATGTAGAGAATATCAAGTCTGCCTGAACCCAGAAAAGTGCGTTTTCATGGTCAGGCAAGGCAAGATTCTAGGACACATAGTGTCAAAGAATGGCATATCCACTGATGAAGAGAAAGTGAGAGCCATCGCAGAACTACCTAGGCCAAAGAATGTCAAGGAAGTACAAGCTTTCATGGGGCATTGTGGTTACTACCGCCGGTTCATTCACATGTTTGCCATCATTGCAAAGCCCATGTATGGACTTCTGACTAACTTTGAGTGGACTAATGAATGTGAGAACTCCTTCCAGGAGCTTAAACGAAGATTATGTTCAGCACCAATCTTGACCACACCAGATTGGAACAAGCCATTTCATGTTCATGTGGATGCATCCAATTATGCTATTGGGTGTGTACTCGCGCAACCTACTGGTGAAGGTAATATGGATCTTCCAATTGCCTATGCTAGTAGACAATTGAATGCGGTTGAACGAAATTATACCACTACAGAGAGAGAAGGATTAGGCATGGTATATGCGGTTAAAAAGTTTAGACATTACTTGCTTGCAAATAAGTTTAAATTTTTTACTGACCATCAGGCACTGCTATATCTTGTGAACAAGCCATGTAATACAGGTAGATTAGTAAGATGGTTTCTCTTACTAATGGAATATGACTTCGAGGTTGTGGTAAGGAAAGGTAGGACCCACTTGAGAGCAGACCATCTCTCTAGACTCACATCTGGAGAAGCCCCACAAGGAGTGTCGGATGACCTTCCTGATGCTTACTTGTTTAATTTGGAAGTGGTGCCACAGTGGGCTAAACCACTAGTGCCAGTCTTGACATACGGGCCTAACCATCCAGTAGTAAACACACAAAATAGAGAGGTTGTGAAAGCCCAAAAGTACCACATCATGGCAGGAAGCATGTACAAGCACACAGATCAAGGGATTTTGGCTTGTTGTGTGGAAGAGGATGAGTACGCTAAATGGTTGCAATTAGCACATGTAGGTGCATTAGAGCAACACTACTCAAAGCAACGAACCCTGCAGACACTAAGGAGACTCGGAGTGCATTGGCCGACTATGGAAGCTGATGTCCAAAAGTTGTGCAAGGAATGCCCAATCTGCTGCACTAAACCACTTGTGGAACATGCCACTCTTTATCAAGTGTCCATAGTGCCAGACTGGAGTGAACCACTAGTTTCCTTCCTGAGGACGAAAACTTTCTCTCTGGATATGACCTTGGCTAGGAAAAGGAGTTTAGAACAAGAAGCCCTGGATTACTCACTCATTGGTGATAATCTATACAAACGTGGTAAAGACGGTTACCTGAGACTATGTGTCCATGAGAGTGAATATCTTAAGATCTTGGAAACTGCTCACCAAGGTGTAGCAGGGGGACACTTTGGACCAGATCGGGTGATCAAGGCAATACTATTTGCGGGCTTCTGGTGGCCGACCCTTCACATGGATGCACATACCTATGTGAAACGGTGTGATGTTTGCCAGAGAACTCAGTATCCTATACGTAAAGATGAGATGCCACTGAAACCTATGATGGGTGGACGTGCATTCTCTAAGTGGGGAATAGACTTCGTAGGTCCTATTAATCCCCCAGCTAAGGGTTCCCATGCGGAATATATCATTGTTGCCACAGACTATCTAACAAAGTGGGTAGAGGTAAAAGCCACAACGAAGAACGATGCTCAAACAACTGCTAAATTCTTGTTTGAGAATGTATTCACAAGATACGGGCTACCTATAGAGCTAGTTAGTGATAGAGGCACTCACTTCTTGAATGAAGTTATTGAAAATCTGCTCCAAGAATTCTTGGTAGTGCATAAGAAGTCTGCCCCCTACCACCCACAAGCTAATGGGCAAGCCGAAAGCACAAACAAGATTCTGTGCAATGTGTTGACCAAGCTCGTGAATAATAAACGCTCTGATTGGGACAAACAGCTACACCATGCTGTTTGGGCATACCGAGTCGCCTACAAAACGGTACTCCAAGCCACCCCCTTTCAGATGGTATTTGGTCAAAATGCAGTGCTACCATTGGACTTCTTGATACCTACATTGAAGGTAGCACAAGAGCACGAATGGACGGGTCATGAACTATCCTCTAGACTTTTTGACCTTGAACGATTAGGAGAAAGAAGACTAAGGGCAGCTGCAGGGATATATGCAGCTAAGAAACGACAGAAGGCATATTTTGATGCCCACGTTAAGGATAAAGGTTTGAAGGCAGGTGTTGAAGCTCAAAGTCAAGGACAAATCATGGAAGCACATCAAAAGGAAAGGACACACAAGGAAAGGGAGCAAGTAGGGAGCTCCAAGAAGTGTATGTCAAATTTTTAGAAGAATCCCCTACAAAAATAGTGATTTTCATCACTAAAAACCATTGTAAATACCAATATCTATTTTTAGTAACTCCATTTTGTTCAAGCCGAGGAGTCCTCGAGCTTGAGGAGTATTAGAAGTACCATCGTACCAATTTTCATAATTTTTAGACTTCATTTGAGCCCTCAAATAAGCCCTGGAACCTAATTTTTAACTAGGCCGGACACTAGGTCTGGACAGGGCCAAAACTAGCCAAAAAACTATAAAAAGAGCTAGAGAGCTCATTTTTGGGGTTAGCTTGTTAGAGAATAGAACTTTTGTAAGAGAACTCTTTTGCAATCTAAGCTTTCCATTGTTCCTCTCTTTGATCTTACTTTGTGCGCGTGTGTGTGTACGTGTGTGCATGTTTGTGTGCTTTCACTCACGCACTTGAGCCTTCACTTGCTCGTGGTCTTCATACCGGTCCTCACGTCTCCGCGGATTGACAAGTAAAGGAGGTGGTGCTTACGCTTGAGGAGGGTTATGATCTCTCAGTTTTCATGTGTCAACCCTTGCTAGAAGAATGTGACCCTAGTGATGTCTTAGAAGAAGAAGAGAATGACGATGATCTGGAGTCTATTGTGATGGATAGTTGCTTTAACTCAGAGAAGCACTATCTAGAAGATATAGGAGTGTTCATCCAAAAAGAAGAAGAACCTCTCACAAGTATTAAAACAGTAAACTCAAAGGATGGAAGTGAGAGTAGTCAAAAGAAAAAGAAAAGAAAAGCAGTGAAACAAGAAGAGGAGGAATCATTGTTTGAAGTACCAGAAAACTTCAAGAAATATGAAGTTGACGACCGCAAAATTTTGGTACGAATGCCTAAGAGAGAGGCCATCATAGGAGAATCATATGATAATAAAGAAAAGACCAAGAAGATTGTAGTGACCTGTTGACCTAAGTATCAACTTAGGGACTTGCGGAGAAAGAGACTATACCTCAATCCCCTCACAAGTGCATATAGTGGGGATACACGCTTTTAATTATCAATCCAAAGAGTATACAAACCTAGCCGAGTGTATGAAGACATGCAATCATGTAATGATCAATGCAAATGAGCTACTCAAAGAATGTAAATGAGACAAAGACTTATCCAAACAAGCTCCAACTGTTGGTCAAGGCGAAACGATACTTGGTGCAGCATCCATCAGTATTTTGGACTTTTCTCCCAGCTCCGAACTCCAAATATAGCAAATAGCATATGCGTTTCGAAGCTCTCAAGAAGACGCATCCAATGGTAGTGGTTTCACTCAATTCCGACGCTCCTACTTCAAGTTATGAGCGAAATACTGAGTCGTGGGAATACTTTCCTACACTTCAGCACTTCCTACACTTCGCACACACCTTTCCTACAGCAAAGAAACGCTTTCATGGATCGACAACACTCACAAGCACTCTTTCCAAGCAATACACATGCATACAAGCTCACGAAGAAGAAGATAAGGAGGGAAGAAGGCACAAATTCGAATTTCTGTGCTCTCTATTCTCACAATGGCAAAAAGTCCTTTACAAAGAGTCACATTTGACTTATATACTAGTGCCCTAAAAAATGGTCCTTTCACACAAGAGACCGGCACTTTATTCACTAAAAGACTAAATTTCTACTATATTACATGGGTAAGCTTCTAATCTTCTGTGGGGATGCATCTAGAGGACTCCTCTAGTGCCTTTACAACGAAAAATATATTACAAGAATGATTATGGTACAAAAATATGAAGTCCAAATCGGAAAAATTTTGGGGCCCGTCTTTTTCTCTGCTTTGTGCGCTCTTTAGCTCTGCAACACTCTCCCCCTCTTCGTCTCTGTCGTCCCTTGACAGGCTTTGCTTCTTGTCATCAGTTTGTTGTCCGCACGCACCCAGTGGTCAGTATTGTCTGATTCTTGATCTTGCATTACGTTTTAGAGGCGCTCTGATTTGTCCTGGTTGCACACATCGGACCTTGCTGTATTATTCTTTCTTTTCACTGTACACAACCTTTGCTCATTGTTACCTGTTTATAAAACATGTGTTCAGTTTTGACGGCCTCTTCTTAATTCTTGTTTTACATTCTCTGGGCCTGATGTATTTGCCTTGATCGCCCGCAACCCCTGGAGTTAGACTGACTACCTGATATTCTGCAGTCTAATTCACCTATAGGTTCCTTAATTCTGGGTTGTCGCGCACGCCACCAGTGGAAGGTCTGAAGATGTGGTGCTTCAGTCTTCGATCTGGACCTTCCAGAGATCAAGAGGTTGAAGCACCCATGTGGGTTACGTCCTTTCCTTGGTGTGTGCGATTCGGTTTGCCACGCACGCCATTAGTGCACATATGCGGATGTAGCTCGTAAGCCTTGATCTGAATCCTCCCCACATATGTGATACTTGTTGGCCCTGATTCCTCCTTTTGGCTGCGTGCTTTTCCTTGGTGTGTGCGCCCCTGCGGGGCTCTGTGCAGAGATGGGTAATGTGCCCCTGCGGGGCTTCCTGCAGAGATGTATCTTCAAATCTTGCTTTTTAGTGAAGCTGCTTCTTTCGTTGTCTTCTTTTTTTCTTCTTTTTACTCGTCTCTCCGTGCTTTTCCTTGGTGTGTGCGCCCCTGCGGGGCTCTGTGCAGAGATGGGTAATGTGCCCCTGCGGGGCTTCCTGCAGAGATGTATCTTCAAATCTTGCTTTTTAGTGAAGCTGCTTCTTTCGTTGTCTTCTTTTTTTCTTCTTTTTACTCGTCTCTCCCTCAACACTGCCCCCCTCCTGGACTCTGTCGTCCCCGACAGGCTTTGATAAGCGACGGGCATATGTTCGATATACTGTTTGCTCCTTATCATACAGCAGATTAGCTTCACGTATCATCAGTTGTTTCCATTGTTCTGCCTTCACGCCATCATGTGGTGGCTGTCTGTGATCTGCGAAGAAGCTTAATTCATATGCTACTAATCTAGCATTGAGATTAGATGACATCTTCAAATATATCTCAGAATCAATTTCAAAAAATCCTGTGAAAAACGCTTCTTCAAATGTCCGCATATATGGACTTGGCAAGAACATAAGCCTGGAGTAATAAGCCATTATAGTTGGTCTGCTTGGCATTACTGATAGATCAAAAATAAGTATGTCTGTGCCCTGATTAATTCCAATAAAATTCAAAAAGGTGTATGCCGCGTGTTTGAAAACTTTCAGCACAGTGAGTAGCATACTAAGTATTTTATTTGTCATTTTGACAGCTAAATCTGGTACTGTCGCATAATTTTGTAGCCAAAATTCTATGGTCTTGACCATGTACTCCTCCGTTGGCAAATAGTTATGTGGAGGGCTTGGAAGTAGCGGATAATTCAGCCACTGATTATTTAGTGTACCGTTCCTTTGCATGTCCAAAAATGCTCTAGCTTCTCTTCTACGAGGTACCGGACAAAATGCAGGGTTTACCTGCAGGGAATATGGAGCAGCTTGCCAGTGTATCCTTAGTATCGGGTGTTTCTCCAAAAACTTTCTTCTCCAAACTGGCTGTGCGGCTTCAAATTCTGTTTGAGTGAAATTGAATGTGTCATTTTCGAAGTTGAGCTGCTTATCAGGACTCATTTTTGTGATCTTCTTGATGTATTGACGTGTTTTCTCTTTCAGCAATCCGTATGGAATATTGAAAGGCTTCATAAGCGTCTCTAAGTCTTTTCCTTTGATCTTTGCTTCTTTCATGACTTTAATAACTTCATTTTCAAAATTTTCCGTCAATCGGGACACCACTAGTGCCCGTTCCTTCTGACTTATTTCTGCAGTATATGGCATAGGATGATCATCATGTAGATCCGCCACCTGCTCACGTATGGGAGAATGATAGATCGGTTGAGATAGAGGGCTTACCTCTACCTCGTCAGTAGGATGTTTCTTTTCTGGCACTACTGATGTCCCGATCGGTTCTTTGTCTTTCTTCTGATTCTTTAGCTGTTCGATGCATTCATCTTTTTCCTTTATCTTTTGTATGGCTTCACCGAGTTCTTCTTTGGTTGCTAGAAGCTCCTTACCTATGTCAGCTACGTGATCCATATTTTCACTGTAGCTTTGGACCAGTTTTGCCTGTGCTGTATTCAGCTGCTTTTTGAGCTCACTTATTTCCTGAGTGTGCCGCCGTTCTGATTCTTCTTGTACTTCTTTAGCTTGTCGCAGCAACTCGGCATACTCTGCTATCTGTTCTCTTAATTCCTGTTCTTTAGTGTCTGACGGTCCCTGTTGTATCAGTGGATGATCATATAATAAAGACTTCATTAATTCTTTATTTCTATTGCGCAGGCTGTCGTTCTCTTCTAGATATAGCTTGAGTTGTTGCTCTAATAGCACGCTTCGCATCTTCATTTTCTCTTTTTCAGCCTCGCTTGCTTTGTGTAATTTTTGCAACTCTTCTAGTTGTGTATGCAGCTGTTGATTTTGGGCGATGGATGCATCATATTGTGTCTGGATTGCTAGCACTTCAGTATTTTTGTTTGCCAATTCTTTTTGTGCTGCAATTAGCTGTGCCGATAGCTGTTCACTTATGAGTTGAAACTGATTCTTTTCCCTTTTTGCTTGATCGTATTCGGCATCTATATCCATCATCTGCTGCTGAGTGTCCATGGTTGTTTGAATCATCTGTTTTACTACAGGTTTCAACTGCGTCACATCTACATTAAGCCATGTTTTAGGTATTGTTGGTTCTTCTCCGGTGTTCACGTCTTTGCCTTGAGCAATGTGTAATGTGGTGTCATGGGGCTGCCTGATCTGAAGCTGGATCCTTGGCTCAGCCCCCATGTCCTCTTTATGTCCTTGAGGTGTGTCATCAGGCACCTCGATTACGGTTTGTTCTTGTTGTTGGAGCTCCTTCGTTTCCTTACTCACTGGAGTTTGATCTTCCTCTTTAATAGGTTGTTTTACATGCGTAATACCAGTGGTTGTATCTTCTTTGATGCTTATTTTTGTAGTGTCATTCAATTGAATGAAGTGCTCCGGTTCCATAGATTCTTCGCCTCTTTTTTCCTCTTCTTCCTGGTTTTGTGGCGTGACTTCCACTTGATTTATCTCGTTCCATTCACCCTCGTGTGATTCTGTCCGAATGTCAGTGTCCAATGTATCTTTTTCGGGACTGGATTCCGTGTTTGTACTAGAATCATCAATGCCCAGCTCTTTGTATCTTCCCGCTTGTTTCGGTGTTTGCTTTGGATTCCGTTGCCTCTGCTCTTGACTAGCTTGTCTATAATGATGTCCTTGAATGTTTAAATTGACTTGCCCTTGCATATACTGATGTGTTTGTTCAAGGGCAGCGGACAAATCTCTTTTAGTGATTGGCATTTGTGTTGTTGTGATCTTCGGTAAGAGGTGCGTTCTCTTTGATTGCGGTGTTGCTTGAGCTTCCTCTTCTCGTAGGCGCTTCGTACCCCTCATGGGTTTCTGTGTGCTGGTTCCAGCCTCTTCAACCACAGCTATTGCTTTCTTCTTCTTCGGGACCGTCGCTGACTTTACATATCTTGCTAGTCCTTCTGAAGTTGGCATCTCTCTCAAGCAGTTCTTCATTTCTAAAGCCTCATAAATCAACAATGTGAGAGCTGAACTGCCATTTAAAAACTTCTTTTGCCCCCACTTCTTTTGTGCTTCAAACAGTCTTTCTTGGACATACCCGGTTAGGTTGATTTTGTTTCCAATTTGCCTCATGGCATGCGATAGTAGTTGGACTACAATTTTTTGTGGAGCTGTATACCTGTGCATGCTGGGAAAACAAAAATGTTGATGTACCAGTCGCACAGCATCTTCTATGTCAATTCTATTTATCTCCAAGAATGATCTCTTCTTGGGATCATGGCATTCTTCTTTCACACTAGTAATGCCTGCTTGATTCCATCCAAACGCTCTGTTAATCAACTCATGTGTGAATTGAATGGTCTTCCATGCCCCGACTTTATCCAATACTTGCGCTTCTGGAACTGATATTTTTGTTGCGGCAGGCTGCATGGTATTCATCACGTGTGCACACCTCTGAAAGTCTGGTACACAGATTGGTAACTTGAGGAATGCTTCTATGCCGGCCTGTGTCCACACCTCTTCAATATGAGGTAATCCTTGTATGATTGTCTTGAAATCCTGGGACATGATTGGGAAGTAATGATCCGTGTCCATGATTTTGATTGTAGCCATGAAGATTAGTTCTGCCACTGGTTGATCATCTCTGAACCAGTGACCTCTTGCTTTTGTTACTGACTCCAATGGAAGAAGTTGCACCTCTTCTTGTTGTGTAGATTCGGAATCAGTGGATGCCATCTGCACTCAATATAGAGTATGAATTAGTATCCATATGTTCTCAGAAATCCTCCTCTATATGTTGGTTATAAGTTCGATGTCGCTCAGAGTGCATGGTGTCGTCCCTTTCCCGTGTGTGAGAAGGGTAATACCTGGATCTTTTACATTTTTATGTATTTTTATATTTTTTTGCTGAAAAGAAAACAGAAAGGTTAGTCCATAGCCGAAGCGGTTAGTAATTTTTTTTTGGATTATTTCTTAATGTATGTACAAGTGCTCTCCTATTTCCCTATTAGGAAAATGTGCTTGACAATCTTGAAATAGAAGAAGGATGTGCCGAATGCTTGGCCTTGTAATGTGGCCCTATCATGCATACTTTGGATCTCGACCACTCCATATGTGTGCAATTGGAAGTAGTTGGCGTATGCATGTTGTCCCGTTTGTCTTTCGGCATCCAGATTTGCTTCGTTGTGCTGGGCTTCGTTGTATGTTGCCCACTTCTACTGAATGTGGCTCTTTTCTTCTTTTCGTAGGTCTGCTTTATTTGATTTATGACTCTCGGCACGTCTCGGGCTGCCTTTACAGACTCTTGCTTTCTCCAGTAACTCTTTATTCGTGGTTGTTTAGCCGGTGGGTTGCATTGGTTCTTCTTGTTTCGGGGATCCTCCCTCCGGTTGATTTGCCTTGGGATGCAAGACTTCGGAACCCAAATTTGCGATCGATCTTGTTGAGCAGCTACGACTGTCTTGGGAATCCATAGTGTAGTAATTTGTCGATGATTTCGCTATTCAGACGGAGTTGGTTTTTGCTTTGCTCGTTTGTTCTGATGTCCGTTGTGCTTTTGTCTTCGTAGATATTCCTTCACTTGATCTTTCTTTATCCACACTTGGTTAGAATATGGAATAGGGTATATTTTAATGGTGACAGGTTTTGAATTACTATGAGGCATAGTCTCTTTGAGTCAGGGTGTTTCAGTGAGGTTGCTTTCAGTTTGAGTGATACTCTCAAGACTTGCTAGACTGGAACAAGGTGTGCAAGCAGAATTCAATGTGTCCGCACATATAGTACTCGATGAAGGTGTATCTATAGTGCTAGAGATCATGCATTCAGGGCTTTGTTCATTAGATTGAACTGTTTGCTCCATGCTCACAGATTTTAATGGTCGCTCATCTAGCAGACTGAATACTTCACGATGTCCTATCCTGGCTGAGATGTATCCCAACGCCAATTGAATGGTCACCTCGTATTCGTAAATCCAATCTTGACCTAACACTACTTCCTCAAGTAAATCTTGGTCATGACACACTAACAGTTTTTGTTCCATGGTGTTGTTACCAAGATGCAACGGTAAGGTGATCTCTCCTATGCACTGAGTAATTGTTCCTCCTATTCCTATCAACTGGGCCATTGATGGGCGTATTGTCTCTTTGAATTTTTGGGTCAAAGAAAACTTAATGCAACTTACAGCGGCACCTGTGTCAATAAGAGCATTTACCAAGTGATACTCCGTTTTTCCGGCTCCCAAATTTAGATAGGGTTGTGTTCTTTGCGATCCCAAATTTTGAGTGGCTCTAAAATTAGCCATCGGGATGAGTTCTTCTCCTTGACGATATCTTTCATCTCGCTCTCTCATCCACTCTTTTCGTTTCTTTATCCTTTCCAAAGCTTCTTGTCTCGCTTCTTCCCGTATTCTTTCCTCTTCTACGCGTCTATTCTTACCTTTGAGTAATCGAGACAAAGCTTCTTCTGTTAATGGTTCTAGGTATTTTTTTACTCTACACCCACTGATGTAGTTTGGTAACACATCTCCATCTAGGGTTGCTAAGCTAATGGCTCCACTTGTAGATATACGATTGATGATTAATGGGCCATATCCTCTCTTTTGCAATTTCTTAGCATGTTGTTTCAAAGTGTATACCAAAACTAAATCTCCTTCCTTCAATTTTTTGTCCTTGATATGCGCATCAAAATAGGCTTTTTGTCGTCTTTTCGCAGTGTAAATACCCGCTACTGCTTGTAACCTAGTTTCATGAAGCTTTTCTATTTGGTCCAATTGGGCTGATAATTCATGTCCTGTCCACTCATAAGTAGTTGCAACTCTAAGAGTGGGAATCAAGAAATCAATTGGCAAAATAGCATTTTGTCCATATACTAAGTTAAAAGGAGTAGTGCCTATTGCAGTTTTATAGGCTACTCGGAATGCCCATAAAGCATGGTGTAACTGCTTATCCCAATCTGATCTACCGTTGTTAACGATTTTGGTGAGAACAGTACACAAGATTTTATTTGAACTTTCTGCTTGTCCATTTGCTTGTGGGTGATAAGGGGCAGATTTCTTATGAATTACTAAGAATTCATTCAATAAGGCCTCTATCACTTCATTAACAAAGTGTGTACCTCTATCACTCACAATCTCTATAGGTAGTCCAAATCTAGTGAAGACGTTCTCAAAGAGAAACTTGGCGGTAGTTCTTGCGTCATTTTTCGTTGTTGCTTTTGCTTCAACCCATTTGGTCAGGTAATCTGTGGCTACAATTATGTATTCGGCATGTGAACCTTTTGCTGGTGGGCTAATAGGTCCTATAAAGTCTATTCCCCACTTCGTGAAAGCTCTAGCACTCATCATGGGTCTAAGTGGCATCTCATCTCTTCTAATAGGATATTTCGTACGTTGACAAGTATCACACCGCTGCACATATGTTATGGCGTCTTGATGTAGAGTTGGCCACCACATTCCAGCAAAGAGGATCATTTTTGCTGTTTTGTCTGCAGAGAAGTGTCCTCCTGCAGCTCCTGTATGGGCCATTTCTAAGACAGAGAGATATTCATTTTCATGAATGCACATTCTTAGTTGGTTATCTTTCCCGCGTTTAAAGAGTTGTTTTCCTATGATGGCATAATCCTTACTCTGTTCTTCAAGAGCACGTTTCCTTGCTAAGGTAGCTCCGTCAGGGTACTCTCGAGTTTTCAAGAACTTTACTAGAGGCATGCTCCACCTTGGTGCTATTGTAGAATAGCATAATGTAGAATTCTCGTCTGGGGTTTGTTCTTGACAGGTTTGACAGGTTAACACATAGTTATGTGCATCTCGTTGCATGGTTGGCCAATATATGCCAAATCTCTTGAGTGTTTGCCACGTTCCATTTGCATTCAAATGAGTGTTCCATTGGTTTATGTGTGCTTTCTGAAGCCACATTTCTTGTTCCTCTTCTTCCACGCATCTCATCAGCAATCCGCTTGAATCCTGGTGGTACAAACTTCCCGCAATGATGTGAAGGTTTTTGGTCCTCCAGAGATCTTGCGTTTGGTTTGGCGTGATCCCATCTTTAGGTCCATGTGTAAGTATCGGGATCAATTTTTCTGCCCATTGAGGGCATACTTCCAGGTTAAAAAGATAAGTATCTGGCAGATCATCAGGTACTCCTATGGGTGGTTCTCCATGGGTCATGCGAGATAAGTGGTCTGCTCTGATGTGGGTGTTTCCTTTCTTGACTATTACCTCAAAATCAAATTCCATTAGCAATAAAAACCATCGTACTAGTCGTCCTGTATTACAAGGCTTGTTGACTAAGTACAATAGGGCTTGATGATCAATGAAGAATTTGAATTTGTTTGCCAGTAAGTAATGTCTGAATTTCTTGACTGCGTATACCATCCCTAGGCTTCTCTCTCCGTAGTAGTATAATTGCGTTCTGCTTGATTTAACTGTCTACTGGCATAGGCTATCGGGTGGTCTAATTTTCCTGTGTCAACTGGTTGAGCTAAGATGCAACCAATGGCAAACTTGGAAGCATCCACATGAATGTGAAACGGTTTATTCCAGTTGGGGACTCGAAGAATGGGTGATGAACTCAATCGATTCTTTAACTCATTAAAGGCTTTTTCACATTCTTCAGTCCAATTGAATAGAGTCAATAATGCATAAAGAGGTCTAGCAATTATGGCATACATATGTATGAATCTTTGATAGTAACCACAATGTCCCATAAATGCTTGAACTTCTTTAGCCGTTTTAGGTCTTGGTAAATCCAAAATTACTTTAATTTTGTCTTCATCCGTTGAAATTCCATATTTAGAGACAATATGTCCTAAGATTTTCCCTTGTCGCACCATGAAGACACATTTTTCAGGATTGAGGCATACTCGATATTGTCGACATTTGGCAAAAATCTTTTCAAGTTCAGGGATGTGCTCTGATCGTATAGCTGAATATGTACAAAGATCGTCCACGTATACCTCCATACTTTTTCTCAGAAATTCCTTGAACACATGACACATCAATCTTTGGAAAGTAGCTGGGGCGTTCGTTAAACCAAAAGGCATGACTCTAAAGGCGTATACTCCCCATTCAGTTGCAAATGCAGTCTTATGTTGGTCCTCCGGAGCAATGGCTACCTGATTATACCCTGAAAAGCCATCCAGAAAGCTATAAACTTCCTTCCCTGCTACCCTTTCCAAGAGATGATCAGTGATTGGTAAGGGATAGCTATCCCTTATGGTTGCGGCGTTTACTTTCTTCAAATTGATGCACACTCTTAACTTTCCATTCTTTTTTGGTACAACCACCAAGGGTGACACCCATTCCGTGTGCTCAATTTCGTAGATGAATCCAGCATCTAACAACTTATCTATTTCTTCTTTTATCTTGGCTGAATACACATCATTATAAGTATATGGTCTCTGTTTCGAAGGTTTGGCTTCGGATGTCATGGGGATTCTATGCGCACATATAGATGGGTCTACTCCTTTTAAGTCCTTATAAGTCCAAGCGAAGACATCCCGGTATTCTCTTATGAGTCGAATTAACTCTTGTTCTTCTTCTAATGAGACATCCTGTCCTATGAAGGTACAACGTTCCTCTCCTCCTTCCATAGTTACCACTATCTTTTTGGTCTGTTCCTTATTATCATATGCTATTCCAGGCTGTGCTTCTCTTTTAGGCATTTGAATAGCAATTTTCCTCTCTTCCACTTCATATTTTTTAAAATGGGCTGGTACCTCAAATTGGTCTTGGAGTTTGTTTTCTTCATCTTCTGATTCCCTTTCCACTTCTAATTCCCCTTTTTGTGTGAGTTCCTTATGTGTTTCATTGGTCGTGATCTCTATGTTGGTGGTACCAATCCCTAGATCCATGGGTTCAGGTTCCATTTCAATGCTCTCGTAGTCCTCCTTCCAGTCTTTTTCGATCACTTCTCCTTCTTCTGCCTCCTGAAGGACTACCATATACAGGCTAACATCATAACCCTCCTCGTCGATACATTCGTTCATGGTCACTACTTCTTCATTTACGCAGACATCGAGTGTAGCTAAGATTTCCATCCAACCGTGAGGTTCGAATTCTTCATCCGGAAATACTTGTGGCATATAGGCTGGATCTTGTACAGATCTCACTATTCCTTGTTTCTGTTGCCATCCTCTTCTTCTCTCCTCTTCTTTCTTTGCAGCTTGACATATCCACAGATGAGTGTCCTCGTTCATCCAGGATTGATCACTAGAACCTGCACTATGGACCGATTGATCATCTTCCTCTTTATGGATTTGATTCCATTGTAGAGGTGGCACATCTTGATAAGTGTATGTATGTAGGTTTATCCTAGTGGTGGTTCCTGCGTGTTGTAGGTATACTGCATCTTTTCCCCAATCTTGTACGACCTTTAGCTGTCTCATGAAGGGCCTTCCCAAGATCATTTCATAATTGCTTGGCCTTTCGAAGTGACAAATTGCTAAAGTATGTTCAAATTCCACTCCACACGTGGTGAAGACTACTCGTTCCAACAATCCTAAGGGTCTTTCCATATGTCCATCTGCCATTTGAATTTTCATGCGTGTTGGTCTTAATGCTGGTTTTCCCCATTTCTCCCAAATTTCTTTGGTAGCAATGCCAACACCAGCTCCTGAATCTAGTATGGCTTTGGTAGTGTAACCCCTATAGGTGATTGGAAGACAGGTATTTCCTTCATCTCCTTCACTAAAGTCTCCTACCTTATCCACTAGAATTCTCACTGTTTTCACTTCGTCAGCTACCTCTTTCTTTTCCTCCTTGACTTCCCATTGATTGATCAATTTCTCTTTTAAGTGTGGTTTTACCTTTAACAGTTCCTCGAATGTTAGGGTACATGGGATTTTCACCTCTCTAAGACGTTGTATGATCTCAGATGTTTGGACTGATGGGTTCGTTTCCCGTCTCCTTATTGATGGAATGCGATACAATTCTGAATTGTGCTCGTACTCCCTGGTGTAGTTGGGTAGTTCCTTTACATCTTCCTTGTCACTTGCATCCATTGGAAACATTTCTTCTGAATTTAGTTCAGGTATTGAACCCTCTATTTCGTTTTCTGCTTCTAATTCTTCAAAGGGCGGTTCCATTCCTTCTACCTTTTTCCACTTGTCCTCTTGAACTCATGCCCATAGATCCTTAGTCCAGTCTCCTTCTACTTCAGGGACTATGGATTCTTCCTTTCTCTCAACATCAAATTCATCATTCTGTGGTCTATTTACTTCGACTTTCTCATGAGTGTTTAGGCACTCTTGGAATTTTTCTTCGGAAATTCGGGTATTTGGTAGAGGCGATGCAGGTTTTTCTAAGGTTTGTTGCGCAATTTCTATCAATTTCTTGCATATTTCTAACCTTTCTTTCTCTAAGTCGCCTCTCGGATATTCTCTCTCATGTTGTTCTACGGTAGGTCCTGCTTTTATTCGTGCCTTATATGCCTGAATCCACATGGCTAATTCTTCAGGCACAGGATCTGCTAGAACGGATCCTACCTCCTCCCTTTTATTCTCATTTTTATTTTCTTCTTCCACTTGCGGTTCCTTTGTTGGTTTCTGTTTACTCTTTTCATTTTCCTTCCTTTGTAATAACTTTTTTTCTTTTATCCTATCTCTCCGGTTCTTCCATCTCTGGGATCTTTTACTGGCGATACTTTTCTCTATTTCTTCGGAGTCTTCTACTCTATGAGGGATAGTTATATTCCCCTCTTTGTCACTTTGATCATTCCCGTCTGTTCTATCAGGGTTTTCTCTGGCCTTGGCTCTTGTTATGGCCTTTAAAGGTACTGTGTATTCTTTGTCGCTCCCTGATGATTCAATCACTTCTATCACATTAATCTGCACGTTAGATGTGACTTTGTTGGGGTTCTTAGGACAATCTCTGAAGAGATGTTCTTTACCACAATCGCTACAGTAGCCTTCCCAAATTCGTTGTGGTGGTGGTGGGTTTGGTAACGTACATTCTCTAATATAGTGGTCACCTCCACATCTGTAGCATGGTCCTCTGGGTACAGGCTGTCTATTCATAGGTCGAGGTGGCATGGTTGCTCTAAGAGCTGTGTACATTAAGGACACATAATCCTGCTCGTGTCCGTATGAACTGTCCGGTATTTCCATGCCATAAGCATATGGGTCATACTGTTGCCCATATTCTGTTATCGCGCTTTCATAACCAGGGTATGTTCCTTGACTAGGGTCGTAAAATGAGTCATATGGTTCACTACTAGTCAAAGGTGTGGCTGGCACTATAGCCCTTTCTAGGTTTTCCTCTGGTTGTGCAATCTTGACTAGGACAACGTTCTGAGGGTGGGGCGGTTGTTGTCCTAGTACTGGCTGTGGTTGCGTAAATCCCTGATATGCGTATGGTCGTGGTATGGGTGCCTGTGGCTGATATGAGGGATATCTAAAGACTTCTCCTCCTTGCTCTCTTTGGGGATATCCATACGGTGTCGTGGGGTTTAAAGAAAGGAAGGAGCTACAATAGAGTTTATTAGCATTCATTTGATCAAGCTCACATGATGAGTATCCAACTGTCAAGTTCCTAATGTGATACTACTCTCGAGGTGCAAAAGTTTTACTGTTCAAATGATGTAACTCTGAGTTCTTAATTTAGCCTCTATTTGCGATTATTGTTAGAAGGAAGACAAGAACGTAAACCTATTCACTTCAATGGGTAGTACAAACAGGTAGTGGGATTCATGAATGATTTCCAGTGACACGTTCCTTGTTTGTGCTTTAACCATGTTTAAAATTTCACGAGCTCGGGTTCTCAAATGTGGACGCAGATTCTAAAATACGTGCATCAGAGCTTATGGCTCATATATACAAGGCCGCATGCATAAGTACATATATACAGAGTGTTTGCGGATATACAGATATCCATGTCTTCTATTGCACAGCCAAAGTTTCTATCTCGCTAACTACACGTTTTCATGTATATGATATACTTATAAACATATTCAGGCTCCATGATCATCTCTACCCATACAATTTTGTGCATACATCAAGCTGCATCTATGTACGTCTGCAGCAGCATATCATGTGTCAAAACAGAGAGGACATGATAAATAAATGTATCCAATATATTGAGGCATTCATGCATACATATTTTCAGCTTTTCATCCATTAGCGCACACATTCAAATGCAAATGTACACATGATGACTATTCCTAAAGCTTACGAATATGCGTGTATACACACAGAGAAGAGCTCATATATTCACAAGAAAGTTTAATTGAATACAAAAGGTTGAGCTAATATATGCACGCCTTTACGTCCATCACAGCTTTAGGAACATTGACTAGGCCATCCATATCGACCAGGCCCGCTTTACTTTTGCTGCATGTGATGATGGTAAGAATCATAGACTGAGAAACAAAAGCTGAACATATTAGGATATCTAAAAACTGTGTCATGAGCAAGCTTGACAGTGGACTATCTGCTGTCCAGACGTAATTAGAATTCTGTAAGTTATACCATGGCAGAAGCCAGGTCTGAATCAGCTGCACGGGACAACAGAATCAATTGATTCTGCAGCAGTAAACCTCTTTCTGATGATAAATCAGAGAGTAGCACGATTTTATCAAAGCCTAAGCGAGTCCTGTCATTTTGAGACATGCTGCATTTATGAAGACGAATCCCCTGGGTCAGCATATCAGGTTCCCTCTACAAGATACCTTCATAGCCCGTGCAGGGTGAAAACAAAAATCCTTTGAGAATCTAACTTTTTAGAGATTCAGAATCGATATCGCAAGTATGCAGTGTGCCAGAAAATCTGCTACGTATAATTCATAAATCTGTGGGTGAAATACTGAAAACGCATACAAAATTCAATGCATCGAACAATATGACCAGATGCTTTTCTCTCAGATTGTACTGGATTATGCCAAGTCTTTGCAAACCTTCATAATGTAACTGTATGAAGTACCTTATGTATTATAATAAAGCACAGCATGATGGTAAAGTACATCGATACTGGAACCAAAGACACATATGGTTAAATCCGAGAGCCAATACTAGGGTGCACCTTTACGTAGAACCACTAAGCTAGTCTTAAATTTGGGCGATACGTTTTTGAGAATAAACAGCTGCTTCATCAAAACCAAGTAATGCATCAAGCATATACATACGAAGAGATGCTGGTCCGCTGGCCTTCTCATAACCGATTTCACCAGTTGCTGTTATACGTTGAGACTGCTACAATGCAATGAGTCCTCTATGTTGGTTCCATGCCTGCAAACGTCGCCTCCTTGCCTGTGGCTACTCGCAAAATCCTCTGCTTCAATAGCTATCACTTTCTCCTAGAAAACCTGCTTTGATCATGAAGAGCTCCATGCATGCAGCAGATCGCCGACCCCCCCCCCCCCCCCCCGACTCATGTCGTCCTCTCTCTCAAATTGAAATCCAGCGTTATGATTGATTGACAGTCGCGGTCGTCACAATTTGACAGCTCTCTTCGTTGATGAAACATTCAGCGCTGCGCTTTCCACCTTTCCAGCGTTTTCTGCCGCCTGCACTCTTTTGTGGTACCTGTTGAACATTGATTCTTGACCCCTTGGAGTTGATGTGTTCCGAGATATTGACCGTGCAGATGAGGGTGATTCCTATCAGAACCACGGGCAACACATCACGATCGTGGCCCAGTACACCTGCCTAGAGCTCGCCATATGTAGAGATTGGACAAAAATCGGTATTCGATATTCAGAACATTGTTGTGAGATTGCCTCCCCAGTTTGTCCCGACGGCTGCCGATATCTCCCAGAGTTCTCCCTGCGATCGTACCCATCATTCCATTTTCGCCACCTGTACTTCATTCCAAAAGCAAACAATACATACTAAACTCACAGGTAGGTGCTTACACATGGTCATGTGCATACATCCACTCATATATGCACACACATTCATACAAATACACACAAAACACACATATAAGACCATGGTCGCACATGAACATATAAAACCATATTCAACATGGTGCTCTCTATTCGCACTCGTTTTCAATTCATCACACATTTTCATAATATGAATGAGTCTCGATACACACATTCACATGGTGTGTGCGCATGTAATCACACTATATGCAGATATACATGATACAGAAATATCAATAGATTGTGATGTCCGTCCATAAATTAAACTTAACTTTATCTTCACAATAATACTCATTTGATTTCCGAGCATGGACTTTGAATCTCCACCACTGATTTGGAATCATTATATTGATTCAAAATTTCATAATGGTTCATAAGCTCGGATGCCGATTCTCGACCACATCCACCCCCTCTGAACCTGTGCATCCTCCGGATGCACCACCAACCTGCATACACAACATTAAATACAAGCGAGGATCAAGTGGTCGTGGCATATAAACAGGATTTAAAGAAATTTCAACTGGATACATGAAATCTGAATACGCATTAAACTTGGCATAAATCAAGAAAAGAAGGTAGACAAAAGCATCCCATACAACATATCAGAATACACTAATGCACTCAGACTAAAAATCATATGAGTAATTCGAAAACTTCTTAGCTCTCTCGTTAACTCGACCCGGTCAGATCTAGTAGCCTATCCGAAGCATTTGCATATACCAGTCTTCACTAACTCGATTTATGAAACTCGCTTCTGGCTTCCCTATTGATCTTCTATCATCTGAAGCCCCTTCAGACCCTTTTCTTATTTTTCTCATATTTTTATTTTGTCTTTCTTTATTTTAATTCTTTATCCCAGCTCAACCTTTATATCTTTGCTTTTATTTTTATTTATTTATTTTCCACACCTTTCGGCCTATGTCGAAATCGGATGCGACTCGTGGACCTGACCACCCGGCCAGGTTTAGCCCACCCATCTACCGACCCGACATAGCGCACGATGCACAATGTCAGCCTCATACGAAATCAACGTCACCTCGTGGCTCTAACCACCCGGTCAGAGTGACTCCACTCGCCTATCAACCCGTATGAGCGCGTAACAACATGTAGGTCAGGCCATACGACACAACTAGCGTCAGCTCGTGGCCCTGATCACCCGACCAGGGTAGTTCCACCCGCCTACTAGCTCATCGCAGCACCCAACAACACATACACATACATATAAATAGCTGGCTGGTATAAGAATTCTTTTCTCAAGATATAATCTGTCTGAAGATTAGGTCAGATGAGAGATCAAGAGTAGAAGTCGAAGTGTCTCACTCATCAAGTGCTCATAAACACTAGTATATACAAATACTTAGTCTAGGTCTTCCCTTCACCTTCCTCGGTCTTGTTCTCGAAAGTTCTAGTCCATCTTCTAATCTTCCTCATATAATCTCAGTCCTTATACATCATATGTAATCTTATTAGTGGTACGAGATCTTTGGTCTTATACATCATATAATCTTATTAGTGGTACGAGATCTTATTAGTGATCTTTTTATATACACATATACAAGAGAAAACAAAAAACTGAAGTAATAACATCTCACCAGTATGAAGTCAGAAGCCTACTTGAGCTTGTCGCCTCCAATCTCCTCTTCTTGTTTCATTATGAGTCGCTATCTTCAATTTATTGATTTGATTCCTGTGTCTTTCTTCAAATCAAAGCAAAAACATAAGATATATACATTCCTATTTACAAAAACATTTCTTTAAGTATTATGGAATTTTATTGAAAAGATTCTTCCTTCAATCTTACCTTCTCTGATACATACTCACCAAAGAAGCTGTGCTTTAAAAGAAGCCATCTCTGAACTGCATCAATCATGGTAGCATTCTTAAATAAGTTAGATATGTGTACAAGCCACTTCATTTGCTTGTCTATTCCTTGATGGTTTAAATAGTAGTCATAGCTTTTGAAAAACTTGAAAATCCATGATTCAATGATTTGAGCATAGTCACCTTTGTTCATGATCCTCTCATATGCATCATATGAAAAGACACATGATAAATGAAGAGCACATGTATACAAATTTTTAAATTCTGAAGTGTTTAGATCATTATTAAAAAAATCTTTCAAGTATAGATTTTTATTCATTTCATACTTCAAGTCATTTGGGAAAATCTCCTTATTTGCATCATCTTGCATTAGACCCATGTCTTCATTAGAATCACAATTTTGAATTGATTCATTAGATTCTCTCATTAGGTAGAAGTCTTCATCATCCTCGCACAACAATATATTTTTGTCATGCAGTCTATCATGATTTCTTTCTATTTCAACGTCAGCAATTATTGAATCTGCTTCTCTTTCTAATCTTTCCAAGAATTTTTCATCATCGCTATGGTCCAAAACCATCTCTCCTTCAACATGAAGGGAATCCATATCTTCATAATCAAGAAAATCATAATCTTCAATTTCTTTATTTAAAATGCTATCATAGGATTCTGAATCCATCTCCATCGCTTCTTTCTCATTCTCTTCAGAGGATACACTTAGATCACATTCTTCATACATCTCCTCGGTCATCGATTCTTGCTTAAATACTTCATGTGTAAATATCTGGACACATTCATTTGAGTCAATTAAATCTCTATTTGTCGAAAAATATTTGAATCGAGCTTCATCAATGTAGCCATTTAGTTCAATATTTTCTTGTTTTCTTCTTGTGGGTTCCATCTCTTGATCCTGGGAAGGATTATTAACTTCAGTAGAAATTAGCACCTCAGTAGAAGTAGGGTTTTGAACTTGGGTCAGAATTTGATTTGGTTGGATTATTGGTATTTGGAATAGTGGAATTTCTTGAGTGGGTTGATTTATTTGTATTGGTTGATTTTGATCTTGTAAAGCTTCTACTTGATGCCAAGTTCTTCTTTTCTCTCCTTCACCCTCATTGGTTCTTCTTCGTTTCTCTTCCACTACTGCTTCATGCTCTACCGAAGAGCATAGGTATGTAACAACCGAGAGAGTATCTACAGGATCATCCCATCCACTTACCCCTCGGATTTCATTACTAGCTGTCTTTAAAATTTCATGATGCATCTTCCCGCGGTCTAAGGACTTTATTACTTTAGACCACGGTTCTAAATCATTATTTTCGTCAACTACCTGACATGTATACGTATGCGATGTTGAAGCAACGTTTTCACATGTGCCAGGGAAGAATATTCTCATTCCTCCCCGACCAAAATTAATGTTTACTTTTTCTCCAGTCTTAGAGTCATATATCATCTTTTCCTTAACGAATACCAAGTTCTTTGCTAATGCTTCTTTGAAGCTCTCACATGAGTATCTGTTATGCTCCAAAGAGTCACACCAAATACATCTTTTAATTTCTGGAGCTTTTGGATTTTTAGGTGCCGGTGCTTGTAAAGATTGAGATTCAATCATCTGTTTCATACTTTGAATCGTAAGGTCACTAAACTTTTTAAACATATCTTCCATTGTATTAGTGGGCACGACATCCTTTGGTATTGGTAGGTTTACCTGAGGGTTCTGTACAGGTTGCTGAACAGCCTGAGCTTGTTCTTCTTGCAAATCATCATGCCAGCTTTGCATGAACTTAGACAAAGTTCTTTGCTTTTCTACATATCCCCTAACAGCTTTATCTACATTACCCCAGTCTTCGGTAAGACCAGACTCAGTTCCTATCTGTTGTAATTGTGGGAAAATTTCTTCTCGGGCTTTCGAATCTATAGCCCGGAGAAACAAGGATACCTTTTCTTGATCTATAGCCCTCCTATCATAATCAGATAAATCTGCAAATTGCTGATCAAACTCCCTTTTTATATCTAGAACAGATTGATCTTTTGGTTTATGTATCCACTTTAGAAATGTGGATCTAGTCACTTTTTCTTCATCATCCAGTGCAAACATCCTTATGAGTATCATCTTGTATTGTGACCATCTTATTTGCCCTTCTATAACTAGTCGAGGTGCATCCACAACTAGTTGGTCACGCAAATGTAATTCTGAAACGTATACAAAATTGTCAATTAATTCTTGATCACTTAATGGTGTTAGACCCGTACCAAGGTATCGTGCCTCCAATTCATATTCCTTGCAAAAACGAGTAACATTTTTACCACTGAAATATCCACTTCTTCTGACTACTCGCTCATGAAATGCCTGAATGGCACTTCGTCTTTTCTCGTCCTGCTGAAAGCGCAGAAGTTGGGTTATAACATCCATCGTTGCATCGCCCATAAATGGTCAAGCACGATGAGCTCACTCAACTGCACCACTCTCTAAACTAGGATCAGAATCTCTACACTCTCCTCCTTTCACGTCGGGTTCACAAGGTATGTCGCGGGGTTTAAAGAAAGGAAGGAGCTACAATAGAGTTTATTAGCATTCATTTGATCAAGCTCACATGATGAGTATCCAACTGTCAAGTTCCTAATGTGATACTACTCTCGAGGTGCAAAAGTTTTACTGTTCAAATGATGTAACTCTGAGTTCTTAATTTAGCCTCTATTTGCGATTATTGTTAGAAGGAAGACAAGAACGTAAACCTATTCACTTCAATGGGTAGTACAAACAGGTAGTGGGATTCATGAATGATTTCAAGTGACACGTTCCTTGTTTGTGCTTTAACCATGTTTAAAATTTCACGAGCTCGGGTTCTCAAATGTGGACGCAGATTCTAAAATACGTGCATCAGAGCTTATGGCTCATATATACAAGGCCGCATGCATAAGTACATATACACAGAGTGTTTGCGGATATACAGATATCCATGTCTTCTATTGCACAGCCAAAGTTTCTATCTCGCTAACTACACGTTTTCATGTATATGATATACTTATAAACATATTCAGGCTCCATGATCATCTCTACCCATACAATTTTGTGCATACATCAAGCTGCATCTATGTACGTCTGCAGCAACATATCATGTGTCAAAACAGAGAGGACATGATAAATAAATGTATCCAATATATTGAGGCATTCATGCATACATATTTTCAGCTTTTCATCCATTAGCGCACACATTCAAATGCAAATGTACACATGATGACTATTCCTAAAGCTTACGAATATGCGTGTATACACACAGAGAAGAGCTCATATATTCACAAGAAAGTTTAATTGAATACAAAAGGTTGAGCTAATATATGCACGCCTTTACGTCCATCACAGCTTTAGGAACATTGACTAGGCCATCCATATCGACCAGGCCCGCTTTACTTTTGCTGCATGTGATGATGGTAAGAATCATAGACTGAGAAACAAAAGCTGAACATATTAGGATATCTAAAAACTGTGTCATGAGCAAGCTTGACAGTGGACTATCTGCTGTCCAGACGTAATTAGAATTCTGTAAGTTATACCATGGCAAAAGCCAGGTCTGAATCAGCTGCACGGGACAACAGAATCAATTGATTCTGCAGCAATAAACCTCTTTCTGATGATAAATCAGAGAGTAGCAAGATTTTATCAAAGCCTAAGCGAGTCCTGTCATTTTGAGACATGCTGCATTTATGAAGACGAATCCCCTGGGTCAGCATATCAGGTTCCCTCTACAAGATACCTTCATAGCCCGTGCAGGGTGAAAACAAAAATCCTTTGAGAATCTAACTTTTTAGAGATTCAGAATCGATATCGCAAGTATGCAGTGTGCCAGAAAATCTGCTACGTATAATTCATAAATCTGTGGGTGAAATACTAAAAACGCATACAAAATTCAATGCATCGAACAATATGACCAGATGCTTTTCTCTCAGATTGTACTAGATTATGCCAAGTCTTTGCAAACCTTCATAATGTAACTGTATGAAGTACCTTATGTATTATAATAAAGCACAACATGATGGTAAAGTACATCGATACTGGAACCAAAGACACATATGGTTAAATCCGAGAGCCAATACTAGGGTGCACCTTTACGTAGAACCACTAAGCTAGTCTTAAATTTGGGCGATACGTTTTTGAGAATAAACAGCTGCTTCATCAAAACCAAGTAATGCATGAAGCATATACATACGAAGAGATGCTGGTCCGCTGGCCTTCTCATAACCGATTTCACCAGTTGCTGTTATACGCTGAGACTGCTACAATGCAATGAGTCCTCTATGTTGGTTCCATGCCTGCAAACGTCGCCTCCTTGCCTGTGGCTACTCGCAAAATCCTCTGCTTCAATAGCTATCACTTTCTCCTAGAAAACCTGCTTTGATCATGAAGAGCTCCATGCATGCAGCAGATCGCCGACCCCCCCCCCCCCCGACTCATGTCGTCCTCTCTCTCAAATTGAAATCCAGCGTTATGATTGATTGACAGTCGCGATCGTCACAATTTGACAGCTCTCTTTGTTGATGAAACATTCAGCGCTGCGCTTTCCACCTTTCCAGCATTTTCTGCCGCCTGCACTCTTTTGTGGTACCTGTTGAACATTGATTCTTGACCCCTTGGAGTTGATGTGTTCCGAGATATTGACCGTGCAGATGAGGGTGATTCCTATCAGAACCACGGGCAACACATCACGATCGTGGCCCAGTACACCTGCCTAGAGCTCGCCATATGTAGAGATTGGACGAAAATCGGTATTCGATATTCAGAACATTGTTGTGAGATTGCCTCCCCAGTTTGTCCCGACGGTTGCCGATATCTCCCAGAGTTCTCCCTGCGATCGTACCCATCATTCCATTTTCGCCACCTGTACTTCATTCCAAAAGCAAACAATACATACTAAACTCACAGGTAGGTGCTTACACATGGTCATGTGCATACATCCACTCATATATGCACACACATTCATACAAATACACACAAAACACACATATAAGACCATGGTCGCACATGAACATATAAAACCATATTCAACATGGTGCTCTCTATTCGCACTCGTTTTCAATTCATCACACATTTTCATAATATGAATGAGTCTCGATACACACATTCACATGGTGTGTGCGCATGTAATCACACTATATGCAGATATACATGATACATAAATATCAATAGATTGTGATGTCCGTCCATAAATTAAACTTAACTTTATCTTCACAATAATACTCATTTGATTTCCGAGCATGGACTTTGAATCTCCACCACTGATTTGGAATCATTATATTGATTCGAAATTTCATAATGGTTCATAAGCTCGGATGCCGATTCTCGACCACAACGGTCTCACATAAGGCTGGGTGGTTCTGGTTTGCCTATTGTAAGGGCAGTTCTCGGTGCTATGGTTTGTATATCTCTGCTCTATACTGCAATATTGCAGAGGTTCGGGGACAGAGGGTCTAGGATGAGCATAGGCAGGTGGTGAGACTACTCCCTTGGTACACAAATGAGAAGGATGATCTCCTCTGCACTGCATACATCTTCTAAGCATAGGCAGTCTCATAGGATTAGTGGGATAATTCCTCTGTCCTTGAACGTTCAGTTTTTTTGCTACTAAATCTGCTATTTCTTCCACATTGTTTTTAGCATTTGACGTGCTACTGGCTGACTCTTCGCTTTTCAAACTACCTGGAGGTATTTTCAAGTCTTCAGCAAGATTATCCTCTAGGTCTATAGATTCCTTCATACACTCTTGCAAGGTTTGAACTCTCTTTACGTACACTAATGACCTCAAGGTTCCGTTCAATAATCCTTCCAAAAACAATGACACCATTTTGTTCTGTGTCGGTCTCTCTTCTACTGGGCATCTATCCACATATTGCTTGAATCTCCTTGCAGCCAATCTCACTGACTCGGTAGGGACTTGTTTGAAGCTGTGGATTAATGACGAAGAATTGTTTTTAATTCCTGATTTGGTAAATTCTTCAATCATTTCTTGATATACCTGCTCCATGTTCTGAAAAGTATTCGGGTCCAATGGCTGAAACCAAGCCAAAGCTGTGTCTGACAAGGTAAGGCCAAAAGACACAAATTGAATCAGAAAGTCATCTACCTGCTCGGCTCTAACTACTTGTTTAAATTCTGCTATGTGGTTGTAAGGTTCACTAGAGCCATCATAGTGATTTCTCATGCACTTGGCAACTTGGATCGGCCTTAGTCTCCTTCCTGCTTCAGGTTGTCTAGGCATTACAGGGTAAATGGGTCTTCCTATTGGTATACCTGGTCCTCTTACTACCTATGGTCTGACTGGAGCATGAGCTCCATGTCTTGGGTCAATAGCTGGTTGAGGCTGGTAGTTAGGATTAATTGCAGGCATTGCAAATTGCACATGTGGTCTGACTGGAGCATGAGTTTGTTGTGTTTGTTGTGTTTGTCCCGACTGTTGATATGAATCGTTCTGGGATGTTCCAAGTGGATTCCGTGAAGTGGTGGCTTGGTCCCTAGGGGGGAACACTGGGATATTCTGATATTTCAACTCAGCTCTCTCTAATTCTGTTAATGGCCAATATTTTCTCTGATTTTTATCCAAATATGTGATGATGGAGGGGAACTCGGGATCCTGTAACTCATAGATGGTAACTGGATTAGGAGCGGCTTCCCAGATAGAGGAATGGGCTCTAAGTAGATGCTCCATTCCATTGATCAAATACACATCTATTAGAGTGTCATCCTGGGGAATCAGGTCTCCTCTCCAAATTTTTGTAATCGTAGATCTCCCTCTAGGAGTAGTTACTTGTTCTTCGTTTCCACCGCCATTTAAGCTTGAAGCATTATTTTCTTCACCATGCTCGTTAATGTTTTCCGGGTGTTCTGTGACCACGTATTGAATATCTTGTTTGTCCATGTATAGTCCTCCTACGTACTTGACTGCTGGTCTAGGCACTATGTATGCTTCTGATGCTTTCTGTAACCTGGCCACGGATCTGTTTAAGCCATCCAAATAGATAGGGATCTCGTTGTGGTTGGTGTTCACATACTCCAAGGAGGTTCTGTATTCCCCCTCAATGATTGACATCATGCCAATCATGGGTACAGTGTTTTGCATATCCTCTGAAGCCATGGGAATTTCTCCTTCTGACTCACTGGAGGTTTCAGAGTAATGTGAACGACTACTTGGCTCGGCTACACTCCCTACGGAAGAAATTACACTTCTTCAGCTTCCTAGGGTTCTTCCGGATCTTAGGTTCATCCACTTAAGAGCTCTGATTAGACTTTAATACCCTTTGGTCTTAAGCACTCTTCACAATAGGTCAAAAATGTCTAGAAGACTTGGGTTGAAAAGAAATGAGTAACAAAGAATTTTGCCAGAACACGATACTTGTCTCCCAAACTCACGATACACGATCTCCAGAATAGACGATACCTGATGTATGTTCAGACGATACACGATCTCAGACAAGTATCGCGATATCGGCTAGACGAGACCGATACTTGACAAATATCGCGACACCTACGAAACGATACCGATCGCTCAATGAAACGATACCGATACCTGAAGATAAACGATACGCGATATTTGGTCTCAGGCGATACACGATACTCAAAGGGAAACGATACTTGGACTAGACGATACTCGATATGTGGGAAGTATCGCGATCTTTGCTCTAGACGATCTCTGGGCCAAACGATACTTGGCTGAAAACGATCGACGATACTTGGAATCCCACGATACACGATCTCTAAATCTGAGACGATCGATGATACACGATATCTGGCAAATATCGCGATCTCTGAAGATCAGACGATACACGATATTTGAACCAAACGATACTTGGCTGGAAACGATCGCTGGTAAAACGATACACGATACTTGTCAGGTATCGCGATCTTTGACCAAACGATACTTCTCAAGTATCGCGATCGGCACGAAACGATACTCAATCCACGATACACGATCAACGATCGCTGGGAAAATGATCTCTGACCAAATATCGCGATCGGTATGAAACGATACATGATCAATGGGAAATATCGCGATACTCAACCACAGGAGCAAAACGATACTTGATAAGTATCGCGATACTCGACCGCGGGAGTAAAACCATACTTGACCCTTAGCCAAATTTTAGCAAGTGTTTTTGAAGTTTGTTTTTACCCCCTTGATCACCTAGCTCTTCTCTCTTATCCTCCCTCACTGTATCAATCAAAATACAATTTTTTGCCCCCTGAAAGCTCTAACGATACTTAGCGCAGATCGTTTTGCACAGATGGTGAATTTTTTGAATGATTAAAAGGATCTAGCACTGGGGGGACTCACCTCTGAAGCTCAGACACACTCTTCTAGCACCTTTCCTAGCTCAATGGCACTCTACAAGCTCTGCCACGATATTCAGCTGCTCACGATACTCGACGCTCGTTCTCACGATACTTGTTCAAACCAGTGATTTTTCAAATGACTTTTTTTTGGCTTTTATACTTGGAGTTTTCTAGCCTACAAAAAGGAAACTTTTCTGAACAAAACTAAAATCTACTCTAATGACTTGGTCCATTCTCTACTCACTCCTACTCTACTCCTTCTACTCACTTCCCTATACTATCAACTCACTACACACACTCCAAGAATGAGAAGTAGCAAGTGCGGCTGAAAATGACTTACCAAAGAAGAGAAGATTTCCGCTCCTCCACTTACTTCAATGCAAAAAGCTACTTACCATCACACGAATGCCTCGGTTTGATTCGTCACTCCCCGGCAACGGCGCCAAAAAGTGTGTTGACCTAAGTATCAACTTAGGGACTTGCGGAGAAAGAGACTATACCTCAATCCCCTCACAAGTGCATATAGTGGGGATACACGCTTTTAATTATCAATCCAAAGAGTATACAAACCTAGCCGAGTGTATGAAGACATGCAATCATGTAATGATCAATGCAAATGAGCTACTCAAAGAATGTAAATGAGACAAAGACTTATCCAAACAAGCTCCAACTGTTGGTCAAGTCGAAACGATACTTGGTGCAGCAGCCGTCAGTATTTTGGACTTTTCTCCCAGCTCCGAACTCCAAATATAGCGAATAGCATATGCGTTTCGAAGCTCTCAAGAAGACGCATCCAATGGCAGTGGTTTCACTCAATTCCGACGCTCCTACTTCAAGTTATGAGCGAAATATTGAGTCGCGGGAATACTTTCCTACACTTCAGCACTTCCTACACTTCGCACACACCTTTCCTACAGCAAAGAAACGCTTTCATGGATTGACAACACTCACAAGCACTCTTTCCAAGCAATACACATGCATACAAGCTCACGAAGAAGAAGATAAGGAGGGAAGAAGGCACAAATTCGAATTTCTGTGCTCTCTATTCTCACAATGGCAAAAAGTCCTTTACAAAGAGTCACATTTGACTTATATACTAGTGCCCTAAAAAATGGTCCTTTCACACAAGAGACCGGCACTTTATTCACTAAAAGACTAAATTTCTACTATATTACATGGGTAAGCTTCTAATCTTCTGTGGGGATGCATCTAGAGGACTCCTCTAGTGCCTTTACAACGGAAAATATATTACAAGAATGATTATGGTACAAAAATATGAAGTCCAAATCGGAAAAATTTTGGGGCCCGTCTTTTTCTCTGCTTTGTGCGCTCTTTAGCTCTGCAACATGACCATTGAAGAGAACGAAGAGAGATGCACATATATAGGAGATGACCTAAGTGCAAGAGAAGAAATGGAGCTCATAGCTCTATTAAGGGAATATAGGGATGTGTTTGCATGGCACTATAGAGACTTGAAAGGGGTAGATCCAAGAATTTGCTCTCATACTATCCCCATGACTGCTGATGCTAAGCCCACCAAACAGAAGCCCTACACATATAATGATACCTATGCAGCAAAAATAAAAGAAGAAATTGATAGGTTGATTGAAGCCGGATTCATCTATGAGATTGAGCATACCGAATGGGTGTCCCCCATTGTTGTGGTACCCAAGAAGAACGGGAAGTTGCGAGTGTGTATTAACCTTAAAAAAGTTAATGCCGCTACGATTAGAGATAGTTATCCACTTCCAATCACAGAACACCTATTGGAGCGTGTTGCAGGCAAGGAAGTTTATAGCTTCCTTGATGGATTTTCAGGTTACAATCAAGTAGCCATTGCCCCAGAAGATCAACACAAAACAGCTTTTGCTATAGAGTGGGGAATCTTTGCATTTCGTGTGATGCCATTTGGGCTCACCAATGCACCTGCAACATTCCAAAGGCTCATGTGTCATGTCTTCAAAGAGTTCTTGCGAAAGAGCTTAGAAGTGTATGTGGATGATTTATGTGCTCATTCCCAAGAAAGAAGGGTTCACATCCCTGAGCTCAGACAAATCTTCAACAAGTGTAGAGAATATCGAGTGTGTCTAAACCCAGAAAAGTGTGTGTTTATGGTGCGTCAAGGTAAAATCTTAGGTCATATTGTTTCTAAGAATGGAATCTCAACAGATGAAGATAAGGTACGAGCCATAGCAGAGCTACCAAGGCCAAGGAATATTAAAGAGGTACAAGCCTTTATGGGCCATTGTGGATACTACCGTAGGTTTATCCACATGTACGCGATCATAGCTAGACCCCTTTATGCCTTGTTGTCTAATTTTGAGTGGAACGACGAATGCGAGAATTCTTTCAACGAACTGAAGAAACGTTTGTGCACGGCACCAATACTCACCACTCCTGATTGGAATAAACCATTCCATGTCCATGTGGATGCATCCAATCATGCCATAGGATGTGTGCTAGCACAACCCACAAGTGAAGGAAACTTAGATTTGCCCATAGCATATGCTAGTAGACAGCTCACTGCAGCTGAACGGAACTATACCACAACTGAGCGAGAGGGCTTAGGCATGGTATATGCTGTGAAGAAGTTTAGACACTATTTATTGGCCAACAAGTTCAAGTTTTTCACTCATCATCAAGCTTTGTTATATTTGGTCAATAAACCTTGCAATACTGGACGCTTAGTAAGATGGTTCCTCTTACTAATGGAATATGACTTTGAAGTTGTTGTCAGGAAAGGTAGAACCCACCTTCGGGCAGATCACCTTTCTCGCATCACTTCAGGAGAGTCACCGCAAGGAGTGTCTGACGAATTACCCGATGCTTATCTGTTCAATTTAGAAGTTGTTCCTAAATGGGCAAATAAGTTGGTACCAGTCCTAACCTTTGGCCCTGCAAATAAGAATGTGAAAACATCACAAGAAGAAGTTGTAAAATCACAAAAATATCACATATTAGCAGGAAGCATGTACAAACAAGATATTGAGGGTGTATTAGCTTGTTGTGTGGAGGATGATGAACATAGTAGTTGGTTGCAACAAGCCCATGAAGGAATGCTAGGAAATCACTATTCTAAACAACGAACATTGCAGAATCTAAAGCGTTTAGGAGTGTATTGGCCTAGCATGGACAAAGAAATACATGAGTGGATTAAGAATTGTCCAAGGTGCAGAGAGAGACCCCCAGTGGAGCATACGACCCTTTATCAAGTGTCTTTAATTCCAGAGTGGAGTGCTCCATTGGTAGAGTTTATGAGATCGGGAAAATTACCCAAAGAGGCTAGTCTAGCAAGAAGAAGAAGCATGGAGCAAGAGGCTCAAGGCTATGCCCTAGTAGGAGACAACCTATACCGAAGAGGCAAAGATGGTTACTTAAGACTGTGCGTTCATGAATCAGACTATTTAAAGGTCTTGGAGATTGCACACAGCGGTGTTGCAGGTGGAAATTTTGGTCCTGACCGAGTGATCAAGACCATTCTATTCTCAGGACTTTGGTGGCCCACTCTTCATATGGATGCACATACCTCTGTGAAGAAATGTGACACATGCCAACGTGCACAATATCCAGTTAGAAAAGACGAGATGCCCTTGAGGCCAATGATGGGAGGATGTGCATTTTCGAAGTGGGGCATAGACTTCATAGGTCCTATTAACCCCCCAGCTAGAAACTCCCATGCAGAGTACATCATTGTAGCCACAGATTACCTTACAAAGTGGGTAGAAGTCAAAGCCACAACGAAGAATGATGCTCAGACTACGGCTAAGTTCTTATTCGAGAATGTGTTCACGAGATATGGACTACCAATAGAGTTGGTGAGCGATAGAGGCACACACTTCTTGAATGAAGTCATTGAAAATCTTCTCCAAGAATTCTTGGTGATACATAAGAAATCTGCCCCCTATCACCCACAAGCCAACGGACAAGCCGAGAGTACCAATAAGATCCTCTGTAACGTATTGACAAAACTGGTAAATAATAAACGCTCTGATTGGGACAAACAACTTCATCATGCTGTTTGGGCTTATCGAGTTGCCTAGAAAACGGTACTCAACGCCACCCCATTTCAGATGGTCTTCGGACAGAACGCTGTGCTACCATTAGATTTCTTAATCCCTGCCTTAAAAGTAGCACAAGAGTATGAGTGGAATGGGCATGAATTATCCTCTAGGATCTTTGATCTCGAACGCTTGGGTGAGACGAGGCTACGAGCGGCAGCAGGCATCTACGCTGCAAAGAAGAGGCAAAAGGCATACTTTGATGCACACATCAAGGATAAGGGATTGAAAGAGGGAGATCTAGTGTTGGTATACACACTAAAACAACATGCCCGTAAGTTGGAAAAAAGAGGATACGGACCCATGATCATTAATAGAATTTCCACTAGTGGTGCAGTTCAGTTGGCCACTCTAGAAGGAGATATCTTGCCAAACTATATTAGTGGCTGTAGAGTCAAGCTATATCAAGAACCTCTTACTGAGGATATGCTAATGAGACTCAACACTGCTAAGAAGCGAAAAGAAGAAGAGTTAAGAGTGAGAGAAGAAGCACAGGTAGAGGCCAGAGAGCGTATTAGGCGAAATAAGTTAAGGCGATTAGGCCTAGATGTCAACTCAAAAGTCCCAAAATATCACATGGATATGTGTCAAAAGTCAGGCATAGAGACTTCTCAGGTCATTGACCGAAGACCCTTTGTGACCATAGAGATAGGACAAGGGAAGGGTGCAAGGACGGTGAAAGCATTGATTGACTCAGGTGCAGCAAGTAGTGCAGTTAGACTTTCCTACTGCCAAGACTTGCAGTTGAACATCAATCCCATAGAAGCTTATCTCATAGGTTTGGGAGGTGTGGAAACCCCTTGTTTGGGCGAGGTGGAACTTCCCATCTACCTTCAAGATTTTCCAATGAGAGTCAAAGCGCTAGTATGTCAAGATGAGAACCTTACAGAACCACTTGTCTTGGGTCAAGATTGGATCTATGACCATGCAGTTAACTTAAACCTAAGAAGTCAAATTCTTCAAGTTTGGGTACATGAACAATGCATTACAATAGAATTAGAGAACTGCATGCTCCTAAATCATGGCACCACACACTCTCTTAGTTCTTCCAAGACTAATCATATGAAAGAAGATGTTGTATGTGTCAAAAGCTCTATGATGCAGAAGGAGTCAATCGTGGAAGACCAGGTTCGAAGGCGGGTGGATCTTTCTTCTTCTCCAAAGAATCAAGTAGCCACAGTTGTGAGTCCACCACACAAGCAAACACAACCGTTCACGACAACTGCTACAACAAATAGAAAGACACCATTCGATAAAAAAGCAGTTCAGAGCATGAAGCAGATATGGGTACGCAAAGGAGAGCAACCACCAACCTTGCCCCCACAAATTCCATCCAGGCAAGCCAACCAAGTCAGAAGACGAAGAAAGCAGCTCGGACAAGCTCAATCACAAGGTATCCAACAAGTTTGGGTGCCTAAGAAGTTCGCTGCAGCTCAACAAGGGCAATTGCAAATGTGGGTACCTAAGAAGCTCTTACATCCACAACAACCTATGTTCTCCCACATGCGAAAGGTCTCAACCAAGAAGCCAAAAAGAGAAGAAGGTAAGAACCACGTACAGAGACCGGAAGAAGATCAAATCAGCTCTTCAAGAAAAGTAGGAAGACGTGCAAAAAGGATATGGGTTTGGAAGCCAAAAGTACAAGTAGCCTCCATCGAACCAAAGCGCCAACCACACTGGATACCACAGTTCAGAACGCATCCAAAGAGGAAGACGCTTGAAGTGACCTCTACAGTGCCAAATGATGTTCTAAAATGGACTCCAATAAGGAGGATTACATCAGTTCGAGACTCAAAGGATACCTCCACCAAGGTCGGCATCAACCTCCACAAATAACATCGAAAGCCTCGAACGAGCAACAACCATGTGCTCCTTGCACAACCCTGTCTTTTGCACCATTCAGGTCATGCATTTCCAAAGTATGCATTAATATAGGGCCACATTACACGGCCGTGCATAGACACACTTGAGAATCCCATGCACAAGAGCACAGTGACATATGTCAAACATTTCTATTGATACTAACTTTTGTGTCTTGTTTTGTGATATCCTTTTCCTCAAAAAAAAAAAAAAAAAGGGTAGAAAGAAAAGTGGGAGAGAGCTTGTTCCCAGGTTTGGCTTATGAAACATGAATGAGTCATGCTTAGTTGAAGGTGGAACTGTTGATTACTAGGCATTTATCAATTTGGATAGAAGTGTGTCTCAGCCAGCAGTGAGATTATTGCTGCCTTATCTGGTAGAGGACAAGCATTTGGCATGAACATGGCATCTACAACTATGATTTTCTCTTACCATGGTAGGAATGAAGAGCTTGAAGGTCCACAACTTGAGTGATGCTTAACTACTTCATGTACCAGAGCATCCAAGGAGAAATCTGCACAAGGTAGTTCTGGAGGAGAAGACTCCTGCATATGGTGAGCTAAAGAGAATATGTGAAACTCAGCTTGGTGTAGTTACCCGATGTTGCTTGCCAAGGAATATAAAGCAATTCAATTCTCAATATTTCCTGAACCAGTATGGAACAGTAGCACTGGTGAATGGTCTATGTCAATCAGCATGGTAATCTCTTAGAAACCGGCACGTGTCCAATATTCCTCTTAGTGTCAATATAGGGAAGTGAACGTGCATGAGCCCAAGCTCAGAAATGCACATTGTTAGTGACAAATGTTGCTTTGAAAAGAGGAGAGGGGATCCACCACTCAAAAGATCTCATCAGTGGACAATCAACATGGACATTCATCAACAAGGTTCCATCCCAAAGGCCGAGTGTACAACACGAAGAGACAAACATCCATCAACCTTCTCCATGGTAAGTATCTTTACTCTGGAAACACCATAACCATGATAGTTTAGGAAACCTCTTCGTCAGCATACCCTTGAGCACTTAGCTCAAGACCCGCAATTTTTGCACCATACTTCTTCCAATGCATTTTCCAAGTAAGCATGCGTAGGGCTACATTACAAGGCCGTGCACAAGGCACATACTTTTTTCAACCCAGGCACGAACACACTTACCCATCATTCATTATGGGTTATGAGTAGTTGGCATGATTGCTCTCAACATCATCTTTGGAAGAGCTAGCGGACGTCATGGGAACAACATCCATATCTCTGAAGCAAATTGAAGCCAGTAGTTACTCCAAATCACTCTTGACAACCTCTTTTGAGCAACTTGCAGTTTTGAAAGCTCACAACGACACATTCTTGCTGGAATCCAAGGAACCAGCTCATACAACGGATGGACACCACCTCTCAAAGCACTACATGGAACAGCCCTTCCAACAAGGGTCTGTCAGGGACGACAGACTCGAGAGGGGGGGGAGTGTTGAAGCTCAAAGTCAAGGACAAAGCATGGAAGCACATCAAAAGGAAAGGACACACAAGGAAAGGGAGCAAGTAGGGAGCTCCAAGAAGTGTATGTCAAATTTTCAGAAGAATCCCCTACAAAAATAGTGATTTTCATCACTAAAAACCATTGTAAATACCAATATCTATTTTTAGTAACTCCATTTTGTTCAAGCCGAGGAGTCCTCGAGCTTGAGGAGTATTAGAAGTACCATCGTACCAATTTTCATAAATTTTAGACTTCATTTGAGCCCTCAAATAAGCCCTGGAACCTAATTTTTAACTAGGCCGGACACTAGGTCTGGACAGGGCCAAAACTAGTCAAAAAACTATAAAAAGAGCTAGAGAGCTCATTTTTGGGGTTAGCTTGTTAGAGAATAGAACTTTTGTAAGAGAACTCTTTTGCAATCTAAGCTTTCCATTGTTCCTCTCTTTGATCTTACTTTGTGCGCGTGTGTGTGTACGTGTGTGCATGTTTGTGTGCTTTCACTCACGCACTTGTGCCTTCACTTGCTCGTGGTCTTCATACCGGTCCTCACGTCTCCGCGGATTGACAAGTAAAGGAGGTGGTGCTTACGCTTGAGCTACAGCAGGCGACCTAGTACTAGTATACACTTTGAAACAACATGCGAGAAAATTAGAGAAGCATGGCTATGGACCTATGATCATAAATAGGATCTCCACAAGTGGAGCAGTGCAACTAGCCACATTGGAAGGTGACGTTCTCCCAAGCTATATAAGCGGATGCAGAGTCAAGCTATATCAGGAACCTCTCACAGAGGAAATGCTAAGTCGACTCAATATCGCCAAGAAACGCAAGGAAGAAGAAAAGCGGATTCGAGAAGAAGCTCAAGCAGAAGCTTTAGAATGCATCAGAAGGATGAAGTTGCGAAGACAAGGTAGAGATCAGCCTAGAACAAATGACTATGCAGATCAAGGATATCATATGGCAATGTGTGAAGTCGCAGGAACAAGTTCCCATAGAATAATTGATCGACGACCTTTTGTGACCATAGAGGTAGGACAAGGAACTAGTGCACAGTCCGTGCGAGCATTGATTGACTCAGGTGCAGCCACTAGTGCGGTGAGACTCTCTTACTGTCAAGAATTGAAATTAAAGGTCAATCCTATAGAAGCTTATCTCATAGGATTAGGAGGTGTGGAAACCCCTTGCATGAGGTGGAGCTTCCCCTCTACATTCAGGACATGTTAATGACAGTTAAGGTACTAGTGTGCCAAGACGAAGACCTTACGGAGCCTCTTGTCTTGGGTCAGGACTGGATCTATGATCATGCAGTCAACCTAAACCTAAGAAGTGGACTTCTTTAGGTATGGGTCAATCATAGTCGAATTACAGTAGAGTTAGATAATGGAGCACTCAAGGAACTAGGAAAGGCACACACTCCTGGTCCTTCCAGGAGTACACATGAAGATGACCATGCTGTTCTTGTCCAAAACTATGTGTTGCAGAGGAATGATGTTCGCAAAAAAGGAGTCAGGGATGCAACGGAACTCCCTTCTTTTCCAAAGGCCAGAGGGAGGCAGCAACCAAAGGCGGATCAAAGGCAGAAGAAGCAGAGTACTACCTATGTCGGAGATCAAAAGTACCTGCGCAGCAAAATGTCTCAGCTAGTGAAACAAGTGTGGGTGCGGAAAGGCGAACACCCGGTTGCACTCAAGCCAACCACACGGGCAAAGCCTCTTATTAGTAACCAACAACACGACACTAATAAGAAGTCTTTCAGAAGTTCTTCTACTAACGTGAAGTCTATTTGGGTGCCCAAGAAGTCGATGAAGGCTAGCCCACAATCAAGACAAATTTGGGTGCCTAAGGCTTGTTTGCGGGCTCAAATAGCTACACCAAGACCACACCCTATACAGCATGATCCATTCACTCGCACAACCGGCATCCACTCGTTTTCAACACTCAGGAACACACCAAGGCCCATGAGCACGAACAGAATCACTTGTAAATGGGTCCCTAAAAGGCCTCATTTTCAAGCCGACACACCTATAAAGCTCTCGAGAGTCTCTACGAAACCAAGAGCAAAACCCATCCACTGCATTTGGCAGCCTAAGACTTGTAACAAACCCCCGGACCCCATTTGTAAATCCATGACAACCTACTAACCACATCACTATCACACTACATCATTCCACTTAGCTCTTAGGTCTACCGAACTCCTAACCACACACACACTCGCACCGAGCACTTACTAACCCATTAATCTCTCCCGACCCTCATGTTAATGTTGTAATGGGAACAACAACGGTTCTCTCTTGTCCTGTACAATGTTAACACATGTTTCTATATTCTCACAGAGACAGGAAGCAAGAAATAACATGGCAGATACGGTAGGAACTAGCTCCCAGGCAGGCACCAGCCCCCAAGTCGTGGACATTGAAAGTCTCCTAGTTGAGGAGGAATTGAAGGAACGCCCTGTGGCATTGAGGGCATTACATGCCATACCAGTTCAGAACCCTCCACAAGGGCACACTATGCCAGTCAGTAAAAACTCTCATTGGTTCAGTGATGTGGCAGGACCCCTAGGTGAAGGCACTTATATGTGGGAGGCCGAGATAGAATTCAATGGGCGCTGGGGCAGGTATCACTTTTTTACCAGGGAATTTGAGAGATTGCAGAATAATGAAGGATTGAAACCCATATGGAAGAAGGCAGGAATCTACGAGTATTTCAAATTCCAATTGCCAAAGCCGGATTTTCTAAGATGCTCTTATTTGATTAGCACCCTTACTCTGAGCAAAGACAAAAAGGGATACAGCTCCTTTGTACTCCCATCTCTCACAAGGGGCAATGAGCTCAAGCGTTTCAGATTAACTATCAACTTGGTAAGGGAAGCTTTGGACATGAAAGGTATGCACATTCCTACGGAGAAAGAGACTATGGTTCCAGACAATATGAAGAACAGAAATTTGACGAAATTAAAGGACATGGTCGCGATGACACCTACGATCGCCATTCATTTACGCATGGTCATGCAATATTTCGCATTCCCCGCGCAGGAAAGGTTCACAATGCCTCCCAAAAAGATCTGGTTTAGCCTCTACTTAGCAGATGCCTTTGATTTGACAATCAATATGCCCCACTGGATTATCGACCAAATCCATTTGGCTCATCAAAGGTGGTATAAGAAACAAAAATCTGTACTGTATGGATGCTGTGCGCTTACAAGAATTGTGTATAGATGTCTCGCATATGATGTACTGGTGCAAAGGGCTCTCATTTGGACCAGAGCACAGGAGTTTCAACGCAGACTGTCAGCCGCAGGGCCTCCCTCAAAGAAGATGAGAGGCGCCGTCCAGATGCCTTGTGCACAAGCCCGCGGTGCAACCCTAACACCTGAAACAACTCCAAGGCTTCCCAGATGAGTGCAACCATTTACTATCAGGTTACCCAGGCACAGCAGAGATGGACCTAATCTTGTATTTCCACCTGTACCTACGGATCTGGAATTTCCCTACGGATTCACTTTGGAAGATCTAACGGATGAAGAAGTTGCCAGAATCATTGAAGTTGTTAATGCGGAAGTCGAAGCAGAGCAGGGTAGTGGACAACAAAGTGCTACAGAACAACCCCAGCCAAGACAACCAGAAGTGGTGGAAGTGGAGAACGAAGAAGAAGAAGGACAAGAGGATGAACAGGAAGGATTTTCTGATGAGGAGGCACATGACTATGAGCAAGAAGTTATACAGGAGCTAGAGGGTGCCCCAGCATATACAAAGGAGTTGAAAAAGCTCTACGATACCATCAACATGGTCCAACAACAGCATAAGTTATCCCTTGCAGCAGGAAAGGCTATCATGCACCAAATCCTTGAGGAGGAAGGAGTCGACGAACAATATCGTGCCACACTGGATATGATCTCTGATGCTTTAGGAGTACTTGAGACAGTGCATACTGCCCTGGCGCAATCACGTAGAACGAAAAGAAGATATGGAAAATGTCCCCCACGAGCAGGGAAACAGATGAATGTCTTAGTATCCAAAACACAAGGGACAGCCACGACCACGGGCACATCACACACTATGCACGATACTGAAGAGACCCATGTGTCCAGTGCACCCCCATCACCCCCCTTACCACCTCCACCTCCCACTCCACCACATTCACCTCCCATTACCAATGTAACAACCACCATCACTGCCTCCGAGTCCACTGCCATGACTGAAGCACAAACTGCCAATCAACCCACACACCCTCTCAACACCTCCCTTGTATACACCTCCACTAACACTGTAATCCTAACGGTAGCTACTGACCTCCCCATTCCCCCACTCACACTTTCGGGTAGTTCATATTCACAACTGCACACACCACTGTACACATTCACCACAATCACTGCACCCACAATTTCACTATTCACAATCACTCCCACTACTGCGTCCACCATGGATTTTATGGACATATCACCCTCCACCGCACCTCTCCCTCCCCCTATACGGCCACAATCTCCCATTCCCCCACCACCCACTTCACCATTTTCCAGCACCGCATTCACACTTCCCTTCCCCTTTCCCTTTCCCTCTGCACTTAACACCCTTCCTGCATCCACCCCCATTAATAATGTATTTAATAACATGTATCAGTGCATGTCTCAGTTACAACAACACTATCAGCACCTCGATGCTCAGCATACAAGTTTGTTCAGGAGTCATGAAGCATTACAAGGAAGATTCATTGACTTAGAGAAAGAGAAGAAACAATTACAACAGCAGTTTAGTGCATTGCAAGAACAACATGAGCAATTAGTGGCAAATCCACCGCAGCCAGATGCAGAAGAAAGACAACAAATGGATGATCTGCTACACTCCCAAATCACAGAGAACCTCAAGCTCCGCCGCAACATGGCTCTATTACGGAAGCATATGTCTGTAGCCCTGGAAGAAAATAGACGGCTTCAGACACAAAACGAAGAGAACTTGGAAGTAGCCATGGAAGGTTCCCCACAAGAAATTGACCCGGAGAAGTTTAAGGCCATTCCCTCGGACAATATGCAAATCATATTGGAAACCCATGCTGATCTCCTCGAAGCCCATGCAGCCTTAGAAAAGGAAAGAGACGAACTACTAAGGCAATTGGCAGCTCAATCAGAACCACCCAAAGAAGTCCCAACCACAGTTGACACAACTGACGAAGTAGCAGCGCTCAAAGCACAACTCGAAGAATTACAAAAGAAAGTGCTTGAGTATGAACGCCAACCCTCCCCCTTGGTAGAACCAGAACCTGAAGACCTAGTACCAATCGAAGTAGAGGAAACTTTTGAGGACCTGTACGTTCCGATGCCAGCACCTGGAGGCAAGCAGACAGCAGAGGGCATGGACACCATTGAGATAGAGGCCCTTGAATGGATGCAGAGATTAGAGAAAGTGGCCACAACCCATGATGACAGGGTAGCAGTTCAAATAGCATCCATGTCACGATTGGAAGAGGTAATCATAAAATCCGAGTACTTTAGAAACCTCTCACATCACAGGTGGATCGGCACCTCCGACGACTTGTATGTTCCTTTTTGTGTCTTAATGGCGGATTATAATGCTGAAATCAAGCACCACACCTCACGGGAACCAACCTCTGCCACACAGTTTGCACCAGACGACATCCCAGAAAGTGCCAAGCAGGGAAATATTCGCCAACCGACTTGGAGAATTCGGCTGCTTGAAACCTACCCGGAAATGAATCGCACATGGAATAACATGCCCCTATATATCAAGTACAATCCCTGCTACTGTCTTGTTTTCCGAAGAAGGTCGTGGCCGGAATACACAAAGATGGTGCTGACAACCAAAGGATGTGAGAAATGGCTCAACTATGTCTACTTAGCACCACCTAAAGGTCAACCTACCGTAGGGTATATGATATCGACAATTCGGCATTGGGGTGTCAGGTTCAAAAACGTACCAGATGTCATGACACAGATGTGCCTTAAAATTTTTGAGCTCATGATAGTCACCTTTCGGACCTTCAAGAATGTTAAGGAACCTCACCTCTCTGCGCTCGGATTCAATGAAGGCAATCAGGATCTTGTTTATGACATGAGCACAACGCCCTCTATTAATGTTATTTATGCATGGCATGCCCGCATCAAATACCTACTGGCCTGCTTCAAACAGACATTTGAAGAGATGTTTGTCACAGGGTTCTGGGAATATCACTCAGAGATCTTCATTCCCAGGCCCTCACATTTATTACAATTGTTTGCAGTAGAACAAGCTCTCCATTCAGAAAAGTTACGAATGCCACATCCAGAGGTTCCCGGGCCAATAGATTGGGATGCTTTACTCACGGACTTGGCAAAGGGGTTGCGGATTGCAGAACATCACTTAGCACAAGATGTCGTTGAGTACCACATCCAAAAACCCACACAACAAGGGTCTGTCAGGGACGACAGACGCGAGAGAGGGGGGGGTGTTGGAACTGAAGGACTCACTAGGCAAGGAAGCTTAAGAAGGGAGTCAGAGAGAAGAGAAGGCACAAGCAGACAACGACGATCTGGCAAGTAGGCTAATAATTTTCTTCATGAATGAAGAAGCAAGTACGAGCATTCACGCAGATCTAGCACTAAGGCAACCTTTAATTTTTCAAAACCCTTACACCAATTAAAAGTGATTCTCATCACTAACAACCCCTGTAAATACCATGTTCACCTTTTTGTGGCTCCATTTTGTGCAAGCCGAGGAGTCCTCGAGCTTGAGGAGCCTTAGAAGTAGTTGCTTACCAATTTTCGTATTTTTTAGATCTCATTTGAGCCCTCAAATAAGCCCTGGAACCTAATTTTTAACTAGGCCGGACACTAGGTCTGGACAGGGCCAAAGCTAGTCAAAAACTATAAAAGGAGCTAGAGAGCTCATTTTTGGGGGTAGCTTCTAATTGAAATGAACTTGTAAGAGCTTTTTGAAAGTAATCCAAGAACTCCATTGCTTCTCACTCTTTGTCTTGCCGTGTGTGCGCATGTGTGTGTATGTGTGTGCATGTTTGTGTGCTTCTCACTCACGCACTTGTGCCTCCACTTGCTCGAGGTCTTCATACCATCCTCACGTCTTCCCGGATTGACATTAAAGGAGGTTCTACTCATCACTGAGCTACACCATGTATGTGGTTATTAGCTTACCAAACAGGACGGATGAATTCAGAAATGTCATTCACAAGAATGAGATAAAAGACCTAGAGTAAACCTAGGATGAGAACCCAAGACTCCTTGAGGAAAGTCTGTTTTGATTAAAGTGATTACTCATGAGTGGGTCCCCCAAGACAACAAAAGTATAGAACTGTTCTTAAATAAACATGGAGGAAGCCTTTTGGAGATTCAAGAAAGATCGCTTAGTGAAATAGGTGGAGTCACCATCTATGAGCTCAAAGAACTTGAGATACTAGGCAAAGTTGTCTACATACATAACATGTCTAAGAGAATGTTCTTGGTAATGGAGCATGACAAGCATGCATACACTTGGAAGGGCAAATTCATTTTTCCTCCTCCAAGATTTAATGTTTCCCATGGGCAGCAAGGAGCAGGATCATCCTAGACTCATGAAACCCAAAGGGAAAGAGCTAGAGAGAGACCTAAAGTGAGCTTTGCAAACCCCTTAGGAAAAGAGCCATCAAGAATAGAGGCAGAAAGAATAGATTAGGAGAGGCACACAAATCCGAGACATCAAAGAGGCATGGATGAGTTTCCCGTGCCAAGGTCTAGAGAACATCCTAGAATCTTGAGGCCAAACCATTGGTCAAATCCATGAAGAATTACTTCGATGGCATTGGAGATCCATATGATGATGTAGTAGAATTTAGAAAAGTATTGAGAGCTGAACAGGTTGAGGATTTTTTCACTGAGTACAATGCCTTTGGTCTAACTCTCAAAAACACTACCTTAACTTGGTGTTTCAACCACTACATAAAGGTTAGTTTAGGAATATAGACCAATTTCTAGAAACATTCATTACTGAATTCTACAAAAGTGGCATTAGACACAATACTTCCTCGCTGATACATAGCATCAAGAAGACACCCCAAGAAACTATTCAACTTGCAGGAAGATGGTTTAGACAATACCTAGAGAGATGCCCTGTGCCAGAGTTACCCACACCTACCAAACAAGTGTCTTTATTCTTAGATGCTTTGTTAAGTACCGAATTGAGATCGTATGTGTACTTGAAGGACCCTATATCCATAGAAGAGTGTGTACACATGTGCATAGACATCAAGGATAATCTAGGGGATCAATTAGAGTTTCAAAAATCTACAAAGATGAGATAGCTCTACTAGACTGACTTCCAAACCATCTACATCTATTGAGGAAATGGCAGAAAAGGTAGCTCAAATGTTAGGAGTCTCTAGCAAGCTGACAGCTAGATTTGTCCCAGTAAAGTGATGCTATATCCATGGAGGAGACCATATGGCTAATGTGTGCACAATCATGGATCAACCCCAAGTGAACCCTAATAGCCATTATTGCACCATAGAAAGGAGGTATACTAACCACACCATAGAAGATTCCCCATATAATAAGCAAGTGGTTAGACAAATTTATCCATGTCTATATCCACAACAAGTGAGATACTAGAATCAGTATCCACCACAACAATATGTTAGGCCCTAGCAACCTTACCAACCACCCTATCAAGTTCAACAAAGGCCTCAACCTGTGTTAGCTCAACTGCAACCTCCACCTTGAACCAATGTGATACTAGTGGTATGCTTCCGCTGAAGAAATCTGAATAGAGCGTTAGTGCCAACATCACCATTGATTTTTGAAAGTGACCCAAATAATCATAGTTTTGACTCAGCTCACATCGATAGTCTACTGGCCTACTATATGGAGTCACCTGAGCATAATGAAATGTACCCTTATGAAAACCCTAGTGAACCTAGTTGGGAGCTAGAATATGCTAATATCATGTTTGAAAATCCTAACTCTAGGCCTCAACCTAGACAAATAAGACCCCTAGCTCCTAGAGGACCATGCTATAGATGTCAGAGAAATAAATTCATTCCTTATTACCCTAAACCTACACATATGAAACCCTAATTAGTGACAATTCAAGGTTTTTGTCCGGATTCTGGAAAGGAGCACCTCTTACACAATTGTCCAAAGAACCCAATAAATGGGCCGAGGATCACCCCTAATGTCATTGGATTAGTAATTGATTCTACTAGAAGTGTGACTTCCACAACCCCAGTGCAAGTAACAAAACCAAGGCATAGGTCCAGAAAAAGGTTCAAAGGTTAGTGAGACTGAGAGCCTCACCAAGAAAAGGACCAAAGCTTGGGAAGAAAGTCAGGGACAAAAAAAGAGACAATGGGCAAAGAAGATGAGCGACCTTGGGGAAAGACTAAGCAAACAAAGGCCAAGATAATTGAACTCACATCTCAAACGCACTCTCACACATCACTACCACTGCCATCCCCACCACCATCCAATCAACCTCAGGTAACTGCACGACCATCACTACCACCTAGAGTAGGATCAGTCTTAGTAGATCCCACTCCCAAGGACCTAGACATGATGCTTAAAGCATATCAGACTCCAATCCAAGAAGGGCTGAATGTGAAAAAACATGAAAAGTGTTACCCTAGAGCTGACCTAGAGATTGAACGAACCAAGCTTTGTGCTAATATGGTAGAATTGGCCCAAACCATGTTTGAAGCTAGTCGCCTCTTCAATTATTGTAGTTAAGCTAAGACTCAGTTGCATTTCAATGGACTATTGGAAAGATTGGAGAGGTTAATTGCAAAACCTAGAAAGGAAGCCGCCTCCCAGGGTAAGGACAAGGCAAGTGAAACAATGAGCTCCCAAGGAAGCTTATGTGCCTAATTCCATTGAATCAGACACCTCTTCTTCTATGAATCGGTATTCACAAGAATTTCTATGAAAGATTCAAGAAGAGAAATGGGCAAAAGAAAGAAAAACTCCTCCTCCTATTGAACTTGTGAATGACCTATATGATCAATTCCCACAAGATATTCCTTATATTTATGGAGAACAAGAGGATGGCCAGTCAAGTGAACGATTCAAATTCAAGTCTAATTCCTTGCATGAATTACCCCATTTCACAAGTCAATGGGAAGTAAAATCCACCTATATGAGAGAACCCACTATCATGGTAAGGAATGAAGACTAAGTCATACCTAGGAATATAGAGGTAGTGAAGAACACTAAAGTGCAATGGAGCTACTTAAGGTTAAGCAAGAGTTGTGGAAACACGTAGCCAAACAAGTGCCAAAATTAGCTAATAACTCATTCCCAAGTAGGATCACATAGAATAGTGCTAGAGATACCCTTGGATAAGCTTGGAGACATGAGCGAAGGAGAAGAAGAAAACACATACCTTCCTGTCACTCATCAGGGTTACACAACCAAGGCTATTTTGGACTCAGGCACAAGAATTGCAATTGCTACCACTTCCCTATGGAAACATTGGGGCAAACCAACACTTAGGCCAACAAGAATGAAATTGCAAATGGCCGACGTTCACATAGAGAGATATTTAGGATTTCTAGAAGGAATAACTCTCACTACTTGTGGTGTAGAGTTTGAGCACACTTTTTCCATATGTGACTTTAGCAAAAACAAGGCCTACGAGATGATTTTGGGAAGACCCTTCATGAGACAATTGCAAGTAGTGAAGGATTGGGGAACCAATTCATTGTATTTGCAACACTTAGGTGTGACAACCAAAGTCAATCTCAAGGATTACTCTCATAGAGACATGTCCCCAATACAATGGAACCCCATCCATAGAGCCCCAAAAGATATGAAATCAGTGCATTCCATATGATAAGGATATTCTTGGATGCATCAAGAAATTCAATTGTGGATGTGCAAAGTTGTAGAAGAAGAAGAAGAGAAAAGAGAGAATGCTAGAGGTGTTGGTGCAAAGGAACCTCATAGATCAAGTCAAGACCCAACCTATGCACTTGTAGTATTCCCAGATGAAGAGTTTGAACCTCATGGTTGGGCAAAAATCCTAGTGACAATGGATGTAGCCATCGATGAAGAACAATGGACACCACAATGTGATGAAGATGGCTATGACATTTCAATTTTTACTATAGAACCAGTCCTGTGTGATTTGGTCATCAAAGAATGTGAGCCTAGCACGATAGAAATTGATCAATCAAGTGACTTAGATTTAGGGTAAATCATTATGGATCCATTTTGTGCATCAAAAGAGGAATATCGTACAAAGTAGAAACTCACCCTCAAGGATGAGAAGATCTTACAAACAATGTGAGGTTAGCCATGCAGGTAACCGCCAAGAGTGAAGGAAAGAAGAGAAAGAAGAGAGAACTTCATCTAGAAGAGGAAGAAGATTTGTTTGAGGTCCCTAAAAACTTTAAGAAGTATGAAGTGGAAGATCGGAAAGTCATGATCAGAATGCCTAAACAAGAAGCACTCACACGAGTGGCCTACGATAACAAACAGACAACTAAGAAAATCATTGTGGTCAGGGAAGAAGCAAAGAACAATGCACGTACAGAGGACATGATTTAACAGAGGACGAGGAGCAAGAGTTGATAGCCTTGCGAAGAGAATAAAGAGATGTGTTTGCATGGACTTATAAGGACCTAAAAGGAGTAGACCCGGACATATGCTCACATACGATTCCCATGACCTCAGAAGCTAATCCCTCTAAGCAGAAGCCATACACATATAACAACAATTACGCTACCAAGGTCAAGGAAGAGATAGATCGATTGGTAGAAGTAGGATTTATCTATGAAATTGAGCACATTGAATGGGTATCCCCCATTATAGAGGTTCCCAGAAAGAATGGAAAGTTACATGTATGCATTAACTTGAAGAAGGTTAATACAACCACTATTTGAGATAGTTATCTACTTCTTATCACTCAGCATCTATTAGAAAGAGTAGGAAGCAAGGAAGTTTACAGCTTCCTTGATGGGTTTTCTGGCTACAATAAAGTGGCCATTGCCCCAAAAGATCATCATAAGATGGCTTTTGCCATGGAGTGGGGCATATTTGCTTTTTGGGTAATTCCATTTGGGCTTACCAATGCACCACCTACCTTTCAGACACTGATGTATCATGTGTTTAAAGAGTTCCTGAGGAAAAACTTAGAAGTCTATGTTGATGAACTATGTGCTCATTTCAACATTAAACGAACACATATACCTGAGCTAAGACAAATCTTTGACAAATTTAGAGAATATCAGGTCTGCTTGAACCAAAGAAAGTGTGTTTTTATGGTTAGAAAAGGCAAGATTCTAGGACACATAGTGTCAAAGAATGGAATCTCCATAGAGGAGGATAAAGTTGGAGCTATAGTAGAGCTATCTAAGCCAAAGAACGTTAAGGAAGTACAAGCTTTCATGGGAATTGTGATTATTATCAACGTTTCATTCATATGTATGCAATCATTGCAAAGTCTTTGTATTCTCTTTTGACTAACTTTGAGTGGAAAGAGAATGTGAAAACTCCTTTAACGAGCTTAAGAGATGATTGTGTTCAACACCAATCTTGAATACCCCAGGTTGGAACAAGCCATTTCACGTTCACGTGGATGCATCCAATTATGCTATTGGGTGTGTTCTAGTACATCCTACTCGTGAAGGTAATATGGATCTGTTGGTGTGTAAAACACCACAAGAACTAAACTAATGTGGTATTAGAAGACCTCCATAACCACCATTAGCTTAGCAACACTCTCATTATGAATCTTCATCTCTGAACTTAGTGAAAATCAAAACTTCACTTCACAGAAATCTGCGCCTTTTCTTCAATCCTTCAATCTGACCTGTATTAGCTCAATCTTTGCCAAATCTTTTGATTACTTGCTAAGAGAAGTTCTTGCTAGTGTTAAGCAACACATAACAAACAAAACTTTCAAGCAATAACTTCACAATCCTCTGATTTTGTATCAACCTTTATACTATGTCTGAAAACTGAAAATGTACTTCATCGATTTGACATACCTTCACTCTTAAACTGATTTCTCTGAGTACGCATCCCGTTTCTCAAAGATCTTTTGACCAAATGTAGTTGAGGATTATAGCTTTCCAACGAGCTATCACTTACCAAAAACTTTACACCATGCTTCGAGATCTGATCTTCAGAAGATCAGTCAAATGTGCGCCAGAAAAGTCGTAACTGTCAACTAACTTTCATAGTCATATGAAATGACTTGAGACTCAATGTACAATAGGAATTAGACACAATGCTTCTACACAAACATGTGTTGATTATCAGAGAAGGTGTGTACAAAATGGCTTGGCCTAATTTTGCTCACAGCCATGGAAAACTCTATCAGACTCAGAAGTTTTCTCTCACCATCTCTCTCAGAAATTACACGACTTTTCTCTACTTCCTCAAACTACAAAATTGAGTTCTCTCTTACATGTTTCTGACTCAAATTAACTTATATACCTATGGTTTACATTCATCTAGACTTGAACTCGTAAGTTCTAAAGATCAATTACAAATCTAGACTCTAATTTTGCACTAATTTACAATAGTGAAATTGTCCCTTCACTTAGGCTTGATTTTCTGTAGGTCTTTCCTTCACTTCTTCTTTCCTCCATCATATGTCTCCATATGTCTTCATATATCAATGCCTAATTAGTGAGTGAAGCCCCAACAGCTCCCCCTCAATCACTAATTAGCATAATTTGACTTCTTCACATAATCTCCTTCTCTTTTATTCCTGCCATCTCCTTGAACTTACTTGTCTTTACTCCATCCAAGCTTTTTGTCATAATATCTGCAATCTGATCTTTTGTGGAAGTATACACCACTTCAATCTCTTTCTCCATTACCTTTTCTCTAAGAAAATGATACTGTATCTCTATGTGCTTTGTCCTTGCATGAAACACAGGATTTGCTGCAAGATATAATGAACTCATGTTATCTCCATGAATAATGGGTATACCTTGATCAATTCCCAAACTTTTGAATAATGTCTGCATCCATATGACTTCCTTTGCTGCTTCCACAAGTCCTTTGTATTCAGCTTCTGTTGATGATAAGGCCACTGTGTGTTGTTTCTTTGAACACCAACTCACAAGCTTATCTCCAATGTATATCATGTAGCCATGAGTAGACCTTCTGTCATCTTGACTTCCTGCCCAATCTGAATCACTATAGGCTCTCAATCTTATATCTGATGTAAAAGGATAATACAATCCTTCTTTCAAAGTCCCTTTGATATATCTAAGGACTCTTTGACCTGCAATCCAATGTGGATCCTTTGGACAATGCATGAATTGGGAAAGAACACCAACTGCATAACTAAGATCAGGCCTTGTTAGAGTTGCATAAATCAAACTTCCAACTAAAGATTGATACTTCCTCATGTCTTTGAACTCTGCACCAACATATCTACTGAGTTTGTGATTGACTTCTAATGGTGTAGATGCCTCTCTGCAATTCTCCATGTTGAACTTCTTTAGAAGATTCAAGAGATACCTTTCTTGTGATACATAAATGCCATGCTCTGCATAAGTGATTTCCATTCCAAGAAAATATGACAATTTTCCTAGATCACTTATCTTGAATTCTCTTTCAAGTAGCTTCTTCACCTCCTTGATTCCTTCATTTGAGGTACCTGTAATTATAATGTCATCTACATATATACAAATGTAGATCATACCTTCATCTGTTCTTTTGATAAGTAAACTTGCATCTGCCTTTGAACTTTGATACCCAAGGTCATTAAGATACTTTACAAGTCTATAATTCCAAGCTCTTGGAGCTTGCTTCAAACCATAAAGGGCTCTTCTCAACCTGCAAACATAATTTGGAAACTTATGATCTGCAAACCCTTGAGGTTGTTCCATGTAAACCTCATCTGATATATATCCATTCAAAAATGCATTCTTAATGTCCAATTGACTCAATGTCCATCCTTTTGATGCTGCAATGGCAATGATTGTTCTTATGGTTGACATCTTTGCCACAGGACTGAATGTCTCATCATAATCTATGCCAAATGTTTGAGCATAGCCTTTAACCACCAATCTAGCTTTGTATCTGGCTATAGTTCCATCTGCATGCTTCTTAACTTTGTAAACCCATTTGTTTCCAATCACTTTCTTACCATTAGGTTTTGGGACAAGTTCCCAAGTTTTGTTCTCTTCAAGAGCATCAAATTCTTCCTTCATTGCTACTTCCCATTGTCTCTTACCCTTTGCTTCATCATAGCTTTGAGGTTCTTCATCTTCCTTAACCATGTAAGCATAATTTTTCTGAGTCAAGTAAGAAGTGTCATATGAATACCTTGTAGGTTGATTCCTTATTCTGGTTGACCTTCTTGGTTCACACTCTTCATGTCTATCTGGATGTACTTCTTCATCAAATATTGGTCCATCTTCATTCCTTCTATATGATCCAACTCTTGATGTGCTTGCTTGCATATGTTCTTCATCTCCATCTATTTGCATATGTGACTTACCTCTTGCACTCCTTCTTATCTCTTCTTCAAATGTTTCAAGCTCACATTCTTTATCTGCATACCAACTCTTCTGTTCATCAAAGGTCACATCTCTGGAAACAATAAAATGTTTAGTTAAAGGACTCCATAGCCTATAACCCATTTGCTTTTCATCATACCCAATAAACACATATCTTTCTGCCTTTGGTTCAAGCTTATGTCTGAGTTGTGATGGTACATAAGCATAGGCAATTGACCCAAACACTTTACAATGGTCAAGTGTTGGTTTCTTACCCCACCAAGCTTCATAAGGGGTCATACCATTCAAAGCTCCACATGGTAACCTATTCACAAGGTATGTGGCTGTATTTACAGCCTCAGCCCAAAGATAATTAGGGCAATTCTTTTCCTTTAACATTGCTCTTGCAAATTCAACCAATGTTCTATTCCTCCTTTCTGCCACCCCATTATGTTGAGGTGTATACCTGCAAGTTATCTCTCTCTTGATACCTGCATTCCAAAGATAGTCATTAAATTCTTGGGAGAAGTATTCTCCCCCTCCATCAGACCTTAGCCTCTTGAGTTTGTGACCTGTAATTCTTTCTGCATAAGCATGAAAATGTTTGAAGGCTCCAAAGACTTCTGATCTTTCCTTTAGAACATAAAGGGTTATCCACCTTGTAGCATCATCAATAAACAAAACATAATACCTAGATCCATTTATTGAACCTTCTTTTGTTGGTCCCCATACATCTGTATGTATGAGTTCAAGCAAACCATCATGCTTGAAACCTTTCTTCTGAAATGGTTGTCTATGAGCTTTTCCCATCTGACAAGCTTCACACTTGTATATCATATGTTGATTCTTTACATTTGGTAGTCCCAATACAGATTGATTCTCCACCATAGTTTTGATTCCTCTTTCATTGAAATGTCCCAATCTTTTATGCCAAAGATCTAACTCTGTAATTACTTCATCACCATGTGTAATTAGGGCTTGACCAACATTTCCTTGCACTTTGAGAGTAAAAAGTCTACCTTCCTTCTTACCACAAACAATGGGTTTGTATGCATCCTCTGGATCTTCTACAAATACCCCTTCATTTGTAAATCTGACTTGAAAACCTTTTTCCACTATTTGTCCAACACTAATCAGATTCTTTGGTATTGTTGGAACATACAAAACATTTGTTAATAAATCAGCTCCACTCCTGCACTTCACCTTTCCAATTGAATGCACATTGTGTTTTGTATTGTCACCTGTTTGTACTGTATGACTTGAATTTCCTTCTTCCAATTCTGACAATAATTCTATATTACCTGATAAATGATTTGAACAACCAGAGTCAATATAGAATACCTTGAGATCCTCCTTCTCTGATGAACTAATTGAATTCATCATCAATGTTGTATGGTTGTCATTCTGTGTATCATTTGCATAATTGTAATATGTAGTGTTGTATGATTGGTTCTGATTCCAATTTCTTCCACCACCTCTACCAAAACTTCCTCTTGAATTATGTCTTCCTCTTTGAAATTGATTCTGAAACCTTCCACCTCTACCTCTGCCATTGTTGTTCTGATTTTGATTTGCTCCTTGTTGATTGTGCCAACAATCATATGCTAGATGATTGCTCAATCCACAAATCCAACATGTCTTCTTGTTATTGTTCTGATTACCTCTACCTCTTCCATTACCTCGACCTTTACCTCTGCCAAAACCTCTTCCTCTTGCATAATTTGCTTGAGTTGTTGACTCTTCTTCATCCTTTGCTTTGCCTTTATCTCCTTTCTTTTTGTTCTTCACATACATTGCAGAACTTTGACCTTTGTCTCCATCTGACTTTAAGTCTTGCTCAAATGTGAGCATCAATCCAAGTAATTGATTTAATTCTGGCACATAATGATTTAATGAAAGTTCTGTTGAAAGTACAAAAGGCTTCCACCTTTCATCACCTCTTAATCCTGCAAGTAATTGAGCTATCAACCTATGATCTTCAATATCCTCATCAATAGATCCAAGGCTATCTGCCAAGTCTTTCATCTTAGTGACATAATCACTAATGTTCTGATTTTGCTTCTTCTTGAATGTGGTAAACTCTGACCATAAGCTAGCTTTCCTAGCTTTAGTGGTGTTTTGGAAGTGGTCTTCCAAAGCATTCCAAATATCTTCAGCTGTTTCTAAACCTCTGATATGTGGCAACAAGTGATCTGTAATAGTGTTGTATATATAAGCTCTTGCACTTGCATCTCTCTTCTGCCATAGCTTCAAAGCTTCTAACTCTTCCTTCCTTGGATGACTTTCATCTTCAAATTTAGGCTTCTCCTCTTCACCTGTCACATATACCATTAAGTCCTTACTCATAAGTAAGGCCTCCATCCTCATTACCCAAGCAGGATAGTTATCTCTGTCCAATTTGTCAATGGACACATGATCTGCCATGGTATCCTTGCTTCTGCTTCAACCTGTAAGTGTAAGGTTAAAGAATGATACCTTTTGTAGACCTTTACTCTTGGGAGCAACTTCGAAATACTCTTCTGATGACTTTTGGTTGTTGAACACCTCAGCTTCCTCCTTCTTTGATAAAGAACTCTTCAAATCTTCTTGTATCTGCACTCCTTTTATTCTCGAGGACCTTATCTGCTCTGATACCACTTGTTGGTGTGTAAAACACCACAAGAACTAAACTAATGTGGTATTAGAAGACCTCCATAACCACCATTAGCTTAGCAACACTCTCATTATGAATCTTCATCTCTGAACTTAGTGAAAATCAAAACTTCACTTCACAGAAATCTGCGCCTTTTCTTCAATCCTTCAATCTGACCTGTATTAGCTCAATCTTTGCCAAATCTTTTGATTACTTGCTAAGAGAAGTTCTTGCTAGTGTTAAGCAACACATAACAAACAAAACTTTCAAGCAATAACTTCACAATCCTCTGATTTTGTATCAACCTTTATACTATGTCTGAAAACTGAAAATGTACTTCATCGATTTGACATACCTTCACTCTTAAACTGATTTCTCTGAGTACGCATCCCGTTTCTCAAAGATCTTTTGACCAAATGTAGTTGAGGATTATAGCTTTCCAACGAGCTATCACTTACCAAAAACTTTACACCATGCTTCGAGATCTGATCTTCAGAAGATCAGTCAAATGTGCGCCAGAAAAGTCGTAACTGTCAACTAACTTTCATAGTCATATGAAATGACTTGAGACTCAATGTACAATAGGAATTAGACACAATGCTTCTACACAAACATGTGTTGATTATCAGAGAAGGTGTGTACAAAATGGCTTGGCCTAATTTTGCTCACAACCATGGAAAACTCTATCAGACTCAGAAGTTTTCTCTCACCATCTCTCTCAGAAATTACACGACTTTTCTCTACTTCCTCAAACTACAAAATTGAGTTCTCTCTTACATGTTTCTGACTCAAATTAACTTATATACCTATGGTTTACATTCATCTAGACTTGAACTCGTAAGTTCTAAAGATCAATTACAAATCTAGACTCTAATTTTGCACTAATTTACAATAGTGAAATTGTCCCTTCACTTAGGCTTGATTTTCTGTAGGTCTTTCCTTCACTTCTTCTTTCCTCCATCATATGTCTCCATATGTCTTCATATATCAATGCCTAATTAGTGAGTGAAGCCCCAACAGGATCTACCCATTTCTTATGCCAGTAGACAATTGAATGTGGTAGAACGAAATTATAGTATAACCAAGAGAGAAGGATTAGGCATGGTATATATAGCTAAAAAGTTTAGACATTATTTTCTTGAAAATAAGTTTAAATTTTTTACAGACCATCAAGCATTACTTTATCTAGTTAACAAATCATGCAATATTGGCCGATTAGTAAGATGGTTCCTCGTACTAATGAAATATGACTTTGAAGTTGTGGTTAGGAAAGGTAGGATGCACCTTAGGGTGGATCACCTCTCTTGAATAACTTTAGAAGAGTTCCCTCAAGGAGTATTAGATGACCTTCTTGATGCTTACTTATTCACTCTAGAAGCAGTGCCTGAATATGCTAACACTTTAGTGCTTATTCTCACCTTGGGACCTAAACATTCTATTCTCAGAACTAAAGATAAGGAAGTAGTAAGATCTCAAAAATACCACATGATGGTAGGCAACATGTATAAACACACTGATCAAGGCTTATTGGCTTGCTGTGTAAATGAAGAAGAGCATGCAAAGTGGTTGCAACTACACGTGTAGGTGCACTTCAACAAAATCACTCCAAACATAGAACCCTACAGAATCTTCAAAGATTAGGTGTATATTGGCCAACAATGGAAGCAGACGTCCATAGGATGTGCAAGGAATGCCAAATCTTTGCTCATAGACCACCAATGGAACAAGCCACTCTATAACAGGTGTCTTTAGTGCTAGATTGGAGTGAACCTTTGGTAAAATTCTTGAGGATGACAACATTCCCTCAAGAGATGACATTGGCTAGAAGAAATAGCTTATAGAACAAGAAGCACTAGGCTACACACTCATTGGAGATAGTTTAGACAAGCATGGAAGAGATGGATATCTAAGATTGTGTGTCCATGAGAGTGAATACCTCAAGATGTTAGAGATTTCTCACCAAGGTGTAGTAGGAGGACACTCTGGACTAGACCGTGTGATCAAAGCAATTATGTTTGCCGGTCTTTGGTGGCCAATTCTTCACATGGATGCACATACCTACGTGAAGAGGTGAAATATTTTTCAATGAACTCAGTACCCTATACATAAAGGTGAGATGCCACTGAAACCCATGATGGGAGGACATGCATTCTCTAAGTGGGGAATATACTTCCTCGATCCTATTCATCCCCTAGCTAAGAGTTCACATGTTGAATGCATTATTGTGTGATGGAGATGATTAATCTCCAAAAGACAATCTATACTTGAGTTTAGAATACCTCTATGTCAAGCATAGCTCAAAATCTTCACCAATTTTTGGAAGTCTTTACGAGATTATGAACACTTCACTCTTCTGGCTTCACTCAAGAAAGTCTGCTTCACAAAACTCACTCATTGATAGATGAAATGGTTAAATTTTTCTATGAAACTTTGATACAACACTCTGCTAATGTTTGCGCAGCTATTCCAAGTGAAAGTTCTTCAAAAGAACTTACAAAACTTTAGATTTACTTCAATAAGTAAACCAATGTCTGAAACATGCTTTCTCTGCAAGCGACTTTTACATATGCAACTTTAAACACTTGATTCTCTCAATCTACAACCCATTTAATCAAATGCTTTTAGAAATAGGTAGCTTACCTTCCAACTTAGATTTTGAATGATCATTTGTGTAAAACTTTACACTCTGCATTGAGATCTGATCAAAACTTTGACCATCAAGATTGCACATATTTCAGAAGTTTCTCATCACTTTTACACATATGAATGTTCCTATTCATAATTCTCTCAGCTTGATTACCATTATACTCTCAAATCTTGACCATAGATGCATAAACTATGGACTTAGACATGTAGAAAAGAAATTCTCAATTGGTTAAACACAAAAGGAGAAATTAAAGAAAAATCGAGGCACGATTCTCAGAAAGAACCTCTATTCTCTTGAAAATACATCTAATGGATAATTCTCATACTCAAACTCACTTATTCATCAACAACTCATCCTCTCTTCATCTATCTTTCTTCTCTCCTATATGGCACGTCTATATACAAGTATACATAGGTGTATATATCAAGATTCATCACTATTACAAATTGTATATGAGTAATGTAAAAGATTAATATACATGAGTTTGCAAACCATCTCTCTCTGAACCTTCTCTGAACCTTCTCTTCACTTATGCTTCATTCTTTCTCCTTTTCTTCATTCTTCTTTCTTCAATCCTCTTTGTAATCATCAATTTATGATTTTCTTGCTCTAACAACTCCCCCTCAATCATTAATTGTGATTACATGGCTCTTCTTTATACATGCCATTTCTTTAAACCTTTGCAACTTAGGTTCATCCAAGCTCTTTGTAGTGGGTGCCCTCATACATGTGGACTTTGCTTCCCATGGGCCTGTGAAATGTGGTAATTCCTACAAGGAATAATTGAAGTCTAACCATTCACTTGACAGGGCATCCTCCTGTTCTCCATAGATGGAGGGAATGTCTTGTGGGAATTGGTTGTGTAAGTCATCCACAAGTTCAATAGGAGGAGGATTTTCTCTCTCTTTTGACCATTTCTCTTCTTGAATTTCTGTTAGAAATTCTTGGGAATATCGATTCATAGAACAAGTGGTGTCTGGTTCAGTGGAATTGGGCTCATAAGCACTATGATCATTCTTCCACTGACCTTTTCCTTACCTTGAGAGGCGGTGTCCTTCTCAGATTTTTCAATTAGCATCTTTGGTCTCTCTAATAGTCCATCAAAATGCAATTGAGTCCTAGCTGAACTAGAGCAGTTAAAGAGGTGGCTGGATTCAAACATGGTTTGAGCCAATTCCACCATCCTAGCACAAAGTTTAGTTTGTTGGAGTTCTAGGTAAGCTCTAGGGTAGCACTTTTCATGATCCGTTATGTTTGTCCCTTCTTGTAGTCTAGCCTGATATGCTTTAAGCATCATGTCTATGTCCTCGGGAGTGGGATTTGCTAAGATTGATCCTACTCTAGGTGGGAGTAGGATTGTGTGAGGTGAGTTAGAAGGTGGTGGGTTGGAGGGTGATGTGAATGGTGGTGGTGGAGTTGTGTGAGAGTGCGTTTGAGATGTGACTTCAATTATCTTGGCTTTTGTTTCTCTTAGGCTTTCCTCAAGTTCGCTCATCTTCCTTGCCCATTGCCGTTTTAGTCTCTCTCAACTATCCCTCCAAGATCTTGTCCTCTTCTTATTTTGACTCTTGGTCTCACTAACCTCAGAGCTCTGTTCTTGGCTTAAGTCTTGGTTTTGCTTAAGTGCCTGAGCTCTCATGATGACTTGCACTAGGGTTGTGGAGGTCACACATCTCGTGGAGTCTACAAGTAACCCAATAACGTTGATAGGAGTGATTTTGGGCATATTGTTGGGGTTCTTAGGAAAATCTCGTAACATGTGCTCCTTCCCACAATCTAGATAGAAACCTTGAATTATCATAGATTGGGTTTGTGTAGGTGTAGGCATAGGGCAATCTTGAATGAGGTGATCTCCATAACATCAATAGCATGGTCCTCTAGGGAATGGGGGTCTTATCTGTCTAGGTTGAGGTCTAGAGTTGGGGTTTGCATACATAAAATTTGCATACTCTGGTTCCAAGCTAGGTTCACTCAGGTCTTCATAATAATATGACTCATTATGCTCAGGTGACTGCATGTAGTAAGTCTATGGGTTATCAATATGATTAGAGTCAAATTATGATCACTTGGGTCACTTTCTGAAACTAATGGTGTTACTGGCACTAAATCTCTATTCAGATTTTCTTCTGTAGCTGCATACTTCACTGGAATCACATTGGCTGGAGGAGGGGGTTGCTACTCTAGAACTGGTTGAGGTCTTTGTTGCCCTTGATAGGGTGGTTGATAGGATTGCTGGGGCCTACCATACTGCTAATGTGGGTACTGATTATGGTATTTTCCTTGTTGTGGATACGACTGAGGATAATTTTGTTTAATGGCTTGTTTATTATATGGGAAATCTTGTGCAGTGTGGTTGGTGTATCTCCTTTCTATGGTACAGTATTGGCTGTTAGGGTCCACTTGGGGTTGAGCCATGATAGGGCACACATTAGCCATATGGTCTCCTCCACAGGTATAGCGTCATTTTCCTAGGGCAAATCTAGGAATCTGCTTGCTAGAGACTCCTAATCTCTGAGCTACCTTCTCTACCAGATCCTCAATCGATGTGGATTGTTTGGAAGCGAGGTTAGTAGCACTATCTGAGTCTTTATAGATCTTTGAAAGCTCTAATTCCTCCCCTACATTATCCTTGATGTCTATGCACATGCGTACATACTCTTCTATGGATCTAGGGTCATCCAAGTACACATACGATCTTAGTTTGGTACTTAACAATCCATCTAGAAATAAGGCCACTTGTTTGGTTGGAGTGGGTAACTCTAGAATAGAGCATCTCTCTAAGTATTGTCTAAACCTCCTTCCTGCGAGCCTCACTATCTCTTGTGGTGTTTGCTTGAAGTTGTATATCAAGGAGGATGTGTTATGCCTAATACCACTCTTGGAAAACTCAGTGATGAACGCTTCAAGAAGTTGATCTATATTCCTGAACTTGCCTTGGTGAAGTGGTTTAAACCAAGTGAATGCAGTATTCTTGAGAGTTAGGCCAAAAGCATTGTATTGAGTGAACAACTCTTCAACTTGTTCTGCTCTCAAAAGTTGCTTAAACTATGCTACATGGTCAGATGGGTCTCCTATGCCATCGAAGCAATTCTTCATGGACTTACCGAATTGTGTAGGCCTTTAGGTCCTAGCATGTTCTCTAGGCCTTGGCAAAGGGAATTCATATGCATTTCTTTCATTCCTGGGGTCCCTATGTCTCTCATTTTCCATCCTATCCGTTCTTTCTCTTCCTAGTGGGTTAGCAAAGCTCACCTCGGGTCTATCTCTACTCCTCTCTCTTTGATGTCCATGAGCTTGGGAGGTTCCAACTCCTTGGTGACCATAAGAGACATTTGATCCTGGTTGGGGAAAAACAAGTTCACCCTTCCAAGTATAGGCGTGTCTTCCATGCTCTGAGATCACAAAGATCCTCTCTATTGCATTATCTAGGTAGGTCACTTTGCCTGGGCTATTAGGATCTTTGAATTCATAGATGGTAAGTGCTCCCACTTCGTTAGGCTGCTCAGGTTTATACCTCCAAAAAGACTCATCCGTCTCTCGGTTCAAGAGCAAATCTATGCTCCTATTGTCTTGGGGAACCCACTCTAGAGTGATTATCCTAGTCAGAACTGACTTGCCTAGAGGGGTTTTTGGCTGTTTTCTAAGTTCCCTTGCTCTATGTCACTTATTTCGATCTTTGGGATTGTGTTGCCGAATTCATCTGTCCTTTCTGGTTGGATGGTGACCACATACATTGTTCCCTCTTTATCTATGTATGAACCATTTTCAAACTTGACTATAGGGTGTTCTAGTCCAATGGGATAATCTGGGTTTTTATTTTGGACAATAGATCTTCTCAGACCATCCTCATATATGCGAACACCTAAGCGGTTGGTCCTGATATAGTCCAATTGAGTCTTGTAGGGACCCTCTTGTTTCTCTAGGTATGCCACTCCTGAGCTACCTACAAGTCTTTTCAAACTATAAGACATCTCAGATTCACTTGTTTCTGAGTTTAGAGCATAGGGCTAACCACTCAACTACTGGGCCCAAGACCTAGCTATATGGTTGACACTAGCCTATGATGATCTACCACTTCAAGGGCCTCTCCCTAGGTTTCTTCCTGATCTTAGGTTCATATGCTCTACTAAGTGATCCACTCACCCTTGTACAATTGCATTGCTGATTCTTTGATACCAATCACTTGATCCTTTTAATTTCTTGGGTACTTGTTTTCATGTCTTTAGTTAAGCATCCTCAGGAGCACTTAAGTGTGTCACACTTGATGTTCTTCGTACACTTAGCTTAAGTTCTTTCCCCTTAGGTTGTCCCTTGACTACAACTTAATCTATTCTTAGACTTGAGAAATTAGAGTCCCTTAGAACTTGAGTGTTCCTATCGTACCCCTAATCAATCAAAAGATCTATCCGCACTTAGCCTAAGCTAGGAATGGACTGAGGGGGTTGAGAGATCTTCCAACCTCAAGTAACTTCTCTTTACTACACTTGTCCACCCAGGAAGCGTGTTCCCAAGCTTGCACACACAGGCTCTTGCTTCAGTCTCTCCAAAAGCTCTCAATGATCCTGTAAAAGTTATAAGTTTAGCTCTAGTTTTTACCTTCAATTGACAAACAATTTACCTTAGACACTTTTAAATACCCTTTTCCCCCCTTTTGTATTGCAAAAAAATTTCTTCTAGAGCTCCCTTGGTGTACCTAACCCTCAATGGGTCAACTTCAATTTAACCTATCTGAAAAACGGATTCACCACGAGCTTTCCAATGAGCCTTAAAGCCCGAAAAACTGATTTTGCATGAAAAAGTTATGTCGATTTAGGGTTCAGGGGATTAAAATAGACAATCAATACCTTTTAGGAATTTAGTGCATTTTCCTAAGGCCTTTGTAATTATATGGGTAATTGAGTGTGCAAATATGCCCAAAATTTAGCCCAAATTTTCAAAAAAATACCAATTTATTTTTTTCTGAAAATGCATGTCTATTGCGATAGACGATGTCTATTGCGATAGACGCTGACTATTGCGTGGGCCTGTCTATCGAGATAGATGGTGTCTATCGTGGGGCCGTGTCTACCACGATAGATGGGTGTCTGTCACGATAGATGGTGTATCTCGTGATAGACGGTGTCTATCGTCTGTGGTGCTTTTGGTCTATCACGATAGACAGTGTCTATTGCATTAGACGGTGTCTGTCATGGGGTCCTGTCTGTCGCAATAGACACAATTTGTCATGGGACTCTATCTATCACAATAGACAGTCTATGTTGTGGGGTGCTGTCTGTCATGATAGACGGTCTGTCTGTCATGGGGTGCTGTTTGTCACGATAGACCTAGTTTGTCGTTTGTCATGTTTTTGGTCCATCGTGATAGATGGTGTCTGTCGTGATAGACACAATTTATAGTGGGACTCTGTCTATCACAATAGACAAGTGTAAGTCACGATAGAAAATCTCTATCTTGGGGTGTTGTCTATCATGATAGATGATGTCTATCATGATAGATGGTTTCTATCGCGATAGATGGTGTTTATCGCGATAGATGGTGTCTATCACGATAGATAGAAAAACACAAATTTGTTACAATTTTTTTATGATTTGGAGTGCTCTAATGGTGTAGGTTATCATGCCATGCATGTAAACACAAAATATAAACTTTCTATCTGTCACGACAGATAGAGGTCGTCATCTCAAGACATGTGCAAAGTTCTATCGTACCTATGCAAGCTGCTAGAGATGGTGACGTAGCCAAAACCTGCAAGAAATGCTCAAAAACACACAAAAATAGAATACATGCAAGCTCTCTCTCGTGCTCTCTCTTTCACAACTGAAATGAGGTGGGGAGGGGAATATGACAAAAAATTAAAATTTTGGAAAAGGTGGAGATGGAGGTGGGGGGTGGTGAGGATGATGATGGTGATGCCAAAAACAAGAAACAGTGATGAAAAATAAGGAAAAGTATAGATTTTACATATCACTCCAATGTCTCAACTCTACGTCTTACCATCACATGCTCGTCCTCGAAGCTCTCTCCCTCGCAACAATGCCAAATTTGGTGTCACTCTAGCACAATGGAAAGTACCAAGGTGAGGAAATCCACCTCATAATTGTCAATCCCTGGAGACGTGAGGAAGAGTATGAAGACTATGAGCAAGTGATGGCACAAGTGCGTGAGTGAAAAGCACACAAACATGCACACACATACACACATGCGCACACAAGGCAAGAACAAAGAGAGGAACAATGGATTTCTTTGCATTAGTCAAAAGTCTCTTACACAAGCTCTAATAACTAACAATCTAACCTAAAAAATGAGCTCTCTAGCTCTATTTATAGTTTTTTGACTAGCTTTGGCCCTGTCCAGACCTAGTGTCTGGCCTAGTTAAAAATTAGGTTCTAGAGCTTATTTGAGGGCTCAAACGAAATCCAAAAATTATGGAAATTGGTATGTAGCTAATTCTAATACTCCTCAAGCTTGAGGACTCATCAACTTCAACAAAATGGAGTCTATTCTACCAAAAATTGGATTTACAACGTTTGTGTAGTGATGAAAAACACTCTTAATTGGAAGTAAGTTTAGAAAAAAATAATTAGGCCTCATTGCCGGATTGTGCTTGACTGCTCTTTGGTACCTGTATACTCTTCTTATAGCTTATATGCCAATAGGGTTAAAAATAAAAGGGAGAACAAACCAATATCTTCCATACCCTTAGTGATTATAGATAAGTTCATAAGACTTTCAAAATCACCTAAAATTACCCATTTCCTACCCACCATTTCTTTCAAGGAACATAAGGCTTGGAATAAACTCGCATTGCTCATAAGCTAGTCAAGGACCAAAATTTAAGCAAAAGTGCAACCGTGATTGCCCTAGAATTGATCTATTGCAACAAGTCTTATTTGCCTATTTTCACCCTTAGGAGTTTGAACTGACATAAAATTTTGGTCAAAGATCCATTTTTTGAGCTCTAAATCTCATCAAAAAATTCATTTTGATTCCCATGCATTGTCAACTAATGCTTCTTAAAAAACATGAACTTATTTTAAGATATGCTATTTTGAATTTGACCTTCTGGAGAGAGCAAGGAGTTAGGAGAGTCTCTAGAGAGCTTCCATTTTGACGACTCTAGAACATCAACTTGGGGTTATGATCTTCAAAGAGTTGTTGTGTCCCACTTTGTTATTGGTCTACATTGTGGGGCAACAACCCATTGGCATTTTGGTGGAAGAACGTCATTATGTAATGTCTCCCCCTCATTGATCTTGACCTGTTTATGGGAATGCACAAGGTGATTTATTTCTTCAGCTGATGAGATAGTGGGTTTAGTTTTGTTATCCATTAGGTAGTGGTCACTCATCAAATACCACATCACAGTTTACAATTATCTTATTTTCCTCTAGATACCAAAGTCAATATGCTTTAGATTCTTCAGTATATCCTAAGAAGAAACATTTTTTTCTTTTTTATCCTTAGTTATTTCTTTTTTATCCAAGTATATGTGCATAACAAAAACATCCAAAAAATCTCAAATTCATAGCTAAAGTCTTTTTACTTAAGTACAATTCTTGAGTAATGCCATGTAGTGCCTTTGTATAGCATCTAGCAAAATGTGCATTCTCATTAACTACTTTTGTCAAAATGAATGATGAATATCTTGAGCTTTCATATCACAAGTCTGGGAAGATGCACATACATCCTCTTTGGAAACCCATACTTCCGGTTCCGTGTTATTTGTGAATTCCCTATTCTTCAATGTGGATTTGAGAGTACCATTTCTCTTATCAAATGGCTTCTTCTTATGATGCTTGATGACATGAAGCTTTATTGGTAATAGATATAGATTCTTCCCTTTGCATTTGCTAAAAATGTTGCATCATTTGAACCTTGTCTATTCTTCAAATGCATTTCTACTTTCAAAAGCATTGCAAAAAACTCTTCAAAGGTAAGAGGGGAGGGTCTAGCTTGAGTGCTAAAGGAAGTTATGATACCATCATATTTTGCAAGAAGAGTTTGAACACACATGCGAGTGAGTTTTCAGGCATTATTGAAACTATTAGTATATGAACAGTGGCTATTCCTCATTGTTGTATGTAGTAATGCACATTTTGTAAGGTCCATTATGAGGAGAAGCTAATGATGCATTATCCAATTGATGGGAATCCCAATTTTCATGTTGAATAAGGTCAAATTAGTCCATCTAAAGTATTGTAATGAAAGGGAGTTACCAAGGTTCCCAATTGTTGAGTTAGGGGTAGTGATGAGCAACCTCGATCGGGTGCCTCCCAAGGGGCCAACGGACCCCCTAATGGGGGTTCACATGCAGCACCCTGGGGCACGAAGATAAAGTGAATATTCCATGGAATATTCCTTCTTTGACTTAGAAATCATTCATATTTTTAATTCACTTGAACCGGCCTAAACCGCATATGGGAATTATGTGGGGAGTGGTTGCCCATGTTCTATTGATCATGTCTAGCTATTTGTGGAAGGCCACAACTCTCTATTAGCCTATATACACATGACTTCTACAATACTCTAGACAACAAATTGAGTGATCATACCTCTACTCTCCCTATCTAGAATTATCCAGATCACCATTTACACTTTACCTAAAGAGTACAAGTGGATGGTACCATCATCTTTGTTCTTGTTGTTAATAGAAAATTTTTAAAAATCTACTATATCTATTATCTTCTATGTTACTATTGTGTTCTCTTGTGTAAATACTTTCTTACATGGTATCAGAGATTTTAGATATCTACTAGTAGAGAAGTAAAATACCACGATGTTCATGAGCTAATAAAAGATGACATTGTAGGATTGGAATATTTTCCAACAGAGGTAAATTGTGTTCATATACTCTTTAAACCATTTTGACAATAGAAGCTCGACAGGAATCTTCAATGACTAGGCATATACCCGACGCCTACTTGGTTTATCATTAACTAAAAATTGAGGGGGAGATTAGTGTATGACTAATGTCTACCCCTCATGATTAAATGTATCAAATCACATTTTGAAATGCCCCCATTATGAGGAGACGCCAATCGTGCATTAGCCAATTGAAGGGAATCCCAACTTGCACATCGGATGAAGGTCAAATTGTACCATCTAAGGTATTCTAAGGAAAGGGATTTACCAAGGTCCCCAATGAAGGGATCCAATGTAGTGATGAGTAACCCCTATTGGGGGTTCCCAGGAGACCAATGGTCCCCCTAGTGGGAGTCCAAGGGCATTTTCTTTGTTGCAAATGTAAAGGGACTATTCCATTGAATATTCCTTGTTAGACTCAAAAAGCATTCATATTTCTTAGTTCTATTGAATCGACCTAACCTATGTATGGGGATTATGCAGGTGGTGGTTGCCCACATTCTATTGCCCATGTCTAACCGTCCGTAGAAGGCCACACCTCTCTATTAACATATATATATATATATATATATATATATATATATATATATATATATATATATATATATATATATATATATATATATATATATATATATATACATATATATATATATGTATATATATATATATATATATATATATGACTTTTGCACTACCCTAGACAACAAATTGAGTGAATTTACCTCTACTTTGTAACTCCCTATCTAGGTCTACCTTGAGAGCACATGGGGCGACAACACCTTCATCTTTTTACTTGTTGTTAGTATAATTTTTTTGAAATTCTATTATATTTGTTATCTTCTCTACTACAACTCCTCTATTCTATTGTGTAAGGTCTACCTTGAGAGCACATGGGGCGACAACACCTTCATCTTTGTACGTGTTGTTAGTATAATTTTTTTGAAATTCTATTATATTTGTTATCTTCTCTACTACAACTCCTCTATCCTCTTGTGTAACTCCTTTCTTACAACACCAACAACAACAAGTTGATCTTGTAAATGTTTGAGTCACCATTTAAGGTCTACCTTGAGAGCACATGGGGCGACAACACCTTCATCTTTGTACTTGTTGTTAGTATAATTTTTTTGAAATTCTATTATATTTGTTATCTTCTCTACTACAACTCCTCTCTTCTCTTGTGTAACTCCTTTCTTACAACACCAAGAACAACAAGCTGATCTTGTAAATGTTTGAGTCGCTTGATGAAGTCTTCAACCTTCTCCAACTCAAAGTGATTTTCATATGCTAATTGATTCTCAAATTTTTGTATTGGAGTGCAATTCTTGTTCTCATATTGGGAAGCCAATATGCTCCAAGCTTCATGTGCTTTTGCACTATGATGGACTAGGATAAGCATAGAATCGCTTACACTTGTAACAATGGAACATAACACATTTGTGTTTTGCCTCTTTCAAGCTCAGCCAAGATCTAGATCAAGCTAGATTTGATGGATATTCCATCAGAATCAGCTATGGATCAAGCCATTTTGACCCAATGACATTGTTCAAGAACTCATAAGAGCCCGAAATCACAAGAACTATGAACTTCCAAGGGTGTAATTTTTCTATCAAGATTCAGTTGATTGAATGTAGATGAATGAATGCAAATTATTGCAGCACTAACATTAGCACATGCACTAACTCTAGAAGATGAAGCCATCTCATGCACTATGGCGATAATAAAAATATACTTTGAAGTTGAGGAACTACTTCTCTCTTCTAATAGATACCTAATAGCTCTCATACCATGTACGAGAGCAGTTACACAAGAGAACATAGGAGAAATAGAAAAGAAGATAACAAATATAGTAGAAAGTACAAGTATAAAAGAAGAAAAGATACTAGAAAAAACAAATTTCTAATACATTAGGGGAAAAAATGAACCCTACATGGGCCTTGTAAGGATTCCTAATTTTAAGGGATTAAGCCTAATCTTGTTCTTGCTTGAGGGAACAAAGTGCATTTAATAGAGCACTTTTTAGTAGGCAAGACTAGGCTTTTTTTTAGGCCCAAGTAGGGTCATCTCTCTCTTCTGTAAAAGAAAGAGAGAGAGATTCCACTTTACACATCATCAAATCTGTCCATCTTTGTGAATAAAAAAATGACTTTTTTTTGAAAAGTCACACAGTTAGTTATTGCTTACTAAAAAGGGCCCATTTCTTAATATACATGTCAGAAGTTACTTTTTTTTATGGACTTTTTAATAAAATCACTCAAAATAGTTCTTTTTTCAAACTACTCCAAAAGTAAAGTACCACATCATCAAACTCGTAAGTCTCCCTACCTCAAAAAATGAGTTCTTCAAATTTTTATCATTTTCACTCACATAGAATGGAAAACCTTACCCTGACCCATACACATATCAAAAAAGTAATTTTCTCTATGTATAGATACTTCTTAGTCCATTATACATGTTATTTTGATTCTCTTCTATCTTTCTCTCTCTTACCTCTTGAATTCTTGCAGCCATGGGGTAGTCGAACAATTTCCTCCAAGGAGAAGATGTAACAATAATAGAATATCTCACAAAGAAATTTTTCTCCCATGAGATGACAATATTCATGTCCAAGTAGGTGGTTCATTCTTTCTTTGTGATCAAAGATGTACTATTCATTTTACTTTCCAGTATTCATCTACTATTTTTCAGGAGGAAAAGCACACAATACCATCATTGGAAGCTCTTTCATGTGGAGTGGGAGGACACAGACACCATATTCTTCTAATGAGGTATATATTTTTCTTGATTCTCTTATTTGCAAAAGAATTAAACCAATATTTCCTTTGCATATGTAATTCATCTAAGAAATAAGTGCTTCATCAACACCAAAGAAGCACTTTAAATTGTTAATAGTTTCTCTTACTTATCCTTCTTTTCAAAAGAATGACACCAATATTACACAGTATGGATAGGAAAATGTGTGTGGAAGCATTTCTCCATGATTATAGAAGTTATTCATTAGGAACATGAATTATAAAGAGGACATGATTGATATTGCCACATAGTACTTACACATAAAAGAAAATATGCCTAGGTATGTTTAGCATGCAACCATGACTAAGGAGTCAATGAAGAAATCATATGCTTAGTTTATGAAGAACTCATATACATATGCTTCTGTTTGTATAAAACAATAAATAAATAAATTTTTAATCTATAGAGGCTTCAAATATCAATGTTCTTCTTCTAGAATAAAATCTACCTCTACCAATTTTCTTTTCATATCCCTTTTGAATTTGATTTTATATATGTTTATCTTTTTTCTACATGTTGTGGTGATAGGCTCAAATTCATATTAAAGATACTAATCATCAATGACTTGGAATAGTGAAAGGTAAGGTACATTCTACATTCAGATGTTGTTTGTTTCTTTAAACTGTGCTCATTTTATTCATTGAAATATTACATGTTGTATTGTCATATGGAGAATTTTGATGTATCGATTTTTATCAGTCAAGATTCTAGTACAGTAGTGATGGAAAATTCCCACTATAGATCTAATAGTAATTTCTTAAAAAGTACATGTCATATTAGTGGTTCTATGCATGTTGACTAGTTGGAATAATACTCACTTGCTTTTCTTCAAACAACTTTTGCAAGAGTTTGACTATTAGAAATGTTTTCATGAAATTACAACACAACATTGCAAGTGAAAATTGGAGGTTATCAGCAAGTCCTTTGCATCATGATCAATGTCATGCACAAAAAGTGTTTTAGGGTTCAACTTGGAACTCAAGTTACATAAGAGGCATCGTTGATTATTTTATACTAAAAAGTTTTTGTGGTATATCCTATCCATGCTCAAGGTACATAATGACCACCTTGGATGAAGCTCCATCACAGAGGATGAAGTGGTCTACATGCAACAGAGGTCACCATACAATCATAGAGTGGCTCAATATGACAGAGTGAAGTCGATTAAGAATATCAAAATAGTTCATACCCTCATCCATAGAATCATTCTTGTGAGCATGATGAAGATCAACTGCCACAGATGTGACCATTCATAAAAAGATTCTAAGGACATGCATGAAGTAACCATTCCAAGTCATCCAAAAAGGAGAGCTTCAAGGAATCATCATGAAACATATGCATATTCCAACATCATATCAAGTAGAGGCTATAAAGTCACTACTATAAGGTCAAAGAATACTACCCACATATGAGAATAGAAACATATGCCATAAATTGTGTCACAATGGCAATCAAGGCATAGATGTAAAATGAATAAGAACTACCAACCACATCATAGATCATATGTAGCACAACCTAAAGTTTCTCCTAATGCAAAAGCAACAAAAAAGTGAGCAAACATTATCGATCCTTAGTGATTCAAAGTTAATGCACTAGACTTTGGATATAATCAATAGCACTTCAAGCCATCCAAGAGGAAGGAGATGCATTCCTTACTTGTATTTTGAAAGATATTGACTTGTGTGTAGCTCATGTGAAGATGATGACCATACAACCAAAGAAACTAGATGGTACCATACATGATTATGTAATCATTCTTGTTGAAGAGATACATTTTGTAAAATCACATTTCCATTAAGACAATCTACTTGTCATCATCTTTCTTACACATGCTCAAGTCCACATTGATCTATATCATATGTTCATAATTGTATCCACTTGCGTAAAGATTTTATGTGTGCAAAACAAATCCCTTAGAATCAAAACTAGTATTTGCATTGTTCAACTAGGTTGTGCATATAATAAGGTCCATGAACCTAAAATTTGAAAGAAAGGAGTTGTATTGTCACTAACCACATCATATTCAAATGTCCTAGGAAGAAGATACAAGCTGGGTTTAAGACTTCCATGATCACCATTCCACATCAAAAGATCATCATCTGAGTCAGAAAAGGAGTAATATTCATCATGAGAATCATGCCCTTGATTCGTTAGCTAGATATACTACAAACCCTTTCTAGTACCATCATGGATATCCATCATCATCGTGTTCCAGTACAGCATATAAAGAACTCTAAAAAGACCAATAACTATGAAGATTCAATTTCCAAAAAATCTCACAGTTACATAGCTACTTCCCATGGAACTTATCGCTTTGAGAGGGAGGTGATGTCATAAACACAAAGGAAACCATTGTAAAACCATAAATTCTATGAAAATGTTTATATCTCATGAATGGTTTAGATTTTGGAGAAATGGATGCCACCATCACGTCCGAAACATGCAAAAACCCTAAGATTGACTATTTATTTGTCTAATTCTGACATCTAGAGCCTTGGTAACCTCAAAAAGCACCAGAAAAGGGGCAGCCACAGAAATGCGGGATAGGCCTCTACAAAAGTTTTGCAGAGGCCTATCCCGCATTTCTGTGGCTGCCCCTTTTCTGGTGCTTTTTGAGGTTACCAAGGCTCTAGATGTCAGAATTAGACAAATAAATAGTCAATCTTAGGGTTTTTCATGTTTCGGACGTGATGGTGGCATCCATTTCTCCAAAATCTAAACCATTCATGAGATATAAACCTTTTTTGGTGCTTTGAGGTCATGCAAGGTCATCAAATGGTGGAAATAAGTATTACTTCTTGCAAATTTTAGGGAAATTATGCAACCCAAGAACTAGATAGGAGCATATATGACTATGTGATCATTCTTCTTGAAGAGATGTTTTATAATGTGAATTATCTCATTGGTAATATAATTTTTCATAACCTTTCTTACACATGCTCAACTCCACATTGATCTATATCATATGTTCACAATCATATGCACTCAAGTCAACATGCTATGTGTGCAGAGCAAATCATTTATGGTTATAAACTCATTTTTCCATTGGTAAATTGAGTTGAGCACATAATGAGTTTCATGGACCTTCAATTTTTAATAATAAAGTTTCATATCCACTAGAAATAAACTTGCATGGCCTGAAAAGCACAAAAAAAGTTCATCCATAGAAACACACAATAGGCCTCTACAATTCTTTTGCGAAGACATATCCCATGTTTCTATGGCTCCTCTTTTTTGATACTTTTGAGGCCATGCAAGGTTATTTTTAGTGGATATGAAACTTATTATTTAGATTTTTAGAGCCGTGGAACTTATTTCTAACAAGTCACTTACTCTACAGTGATCCATGCATATACAACTTCTATAATGGGAGCCAGTATAAACAAACATAGTCACATGAGATAAAATAGTTTTGCAAAATATAATTTAGGATAATATCCTCATGTCTAGCATTCTTGTTGTGCCTCTATACCCCACATAAGGCAGAAATCCCCCTTTGAACTCCTCCCATTAAGGTTCTATGGGGAAGTTCCATGGCACTAGAGGGCCTTTTTCAGCTTGAATGGCATTCAAATTGGCAAAACTTTTATGCCCCACTTACCTCATGGCATCAATCACAAAGACCATTTATTACCATAAAATTTCACATATAAAACTCCATCTAGCTTAAAAGTTAAGGTTCCATGGATGTTTATACTCTCAAAGTGGTTTCTCCTCATAATGGGGGCCTTATAACTTAGAGCACCATGGATCATTTGTGGTACTTGAGGAGTAAGTATTGAGTATATCTAACATGAATGGCCTTTTTTAGTTATATCCTTTGTAATTTCAAACTTCATAAATGTATTGAGAAAATTAAACAATAAAATGTCAATTATTGTGAACTTGAACATACTCTATATAAAAGCAAAAATTGAATAATCACCAAGAGAAATTATAAATGCACAGTTGTAGACTACAAAAATGTGAGAGTAGACATGTTTTCATTACAAATATCAAATCTTACAAAATTTACAAATTATTGGTATCAATGATTGTACAACTTGAAGTGCTTGCAAATGCAAGAACGCATCATAGAATTTGCCATGCTCATCCATGATGTAAAGTATTTCTAGACCGATTCTAGATCAAGAGGATTTTTAGATATCTTAGTAGGAGAGAAGGGATCAGAGAAGAAGGTATATACAATATCTAACATGAATCGATTGTCCTACTTTTTACAAGGTTCTTGAAAGTGCAAAAACCATGAGATACAATGACTAGGGCCCAAGAAGTGACATTATCAGGTTGCAAAAGAACTATGACAATGAGAGTTCTATTCCATCTCTGCTCCAATCTACAGTGACTTTCATTTTGTATTCCATTCTTCTGCCCATCTATAATCAATTTGCAAGAAATTGAAGTCATTAAAGTAAAATAAACAATAATGAAAAGATTACTTTAACAAAAGCACGAAACATTTCTCACCTTATGTCCTTGAATTTTGAATTCGGATTGAGTTAGTCCTTCAAACCCCATAATCATCAAGTGTTCTCTCACATTAGCCAAGGTCCAATGATTATTCACTAAAATAGTTTCTGTTTCATTATTGGGCAATCTAAGCTTTATTGCAAATGAATGTAAAGATCCCTCTGAACTTTGAAATGGTATCCATTTGCCAAGTTTGCACATCCAATGATCATAGTAGAATATGATGTATAATGAAGTACGTTGTTTCAAATATGGAATACATGTTCCACCTATTTTACAAAGATATTTATCACCTTTTGCAATTCCTTCTATCAAACCCCAATCTTCACCAAGAAGACTTTCGACTTGCTCATATGTGATGTCTTTACACATGAACATGGTGGAAGTCTCTTGGAATGAGAATACTTGGAATAAATATACAAAAAAATGAATGGGAAAAGACCAGTGCAAACCTACAGACCTAGACACTTTTGTGAATTTCAAAGAGTTATGTATATCCATTACCATCTTTTGCTTCAAAGATGATACGGACCATATATCAGGTTTTGGCCACTCCAAGCTAAGAAGAGAATGTACTTCAATTCTCTCTAACCTTCCAAAACCATTCATTGTAGAGGGTACAACATATCTATGTGTGTAAAAGAAAACTCTATCACGGTAAAGTTGAGCAAGAGATATTTCTGGAAAGACTAGTGCACCAACATCTGCATGCAATGCCTGGAAAGTACCTGTAAGACTATGAAGTGGTTGTTCTTCCACCAAAGTAGAAGGAAATATATCTGAAACAAACAAAAACATATCTAAATAGTTCAGAAATATATCCGACACAAGAAAACATAAAATATTGTAGAGTAATACTTACAATTCACAGGATATCTCATTCTACTAGAGTTTTTAAGTTTCATAGTTGCCATTGTAAAAACATGTTGTACAATAGCAACCATCCCATTGTCTCTGTGCTTCTTGAAGCCAAGTAACGTTTCCTTCCAATGAAGATCTAAGCTTCCACGATCTCTAACTTGATGAGGCCCAACTCTAGAGGGTTGCATGTACACCCATGCACCTTTGGAGTACTCGTGATAGTCACTGTACATCTGTGGCTTTGATATTGTGACATCTTAATGTGAGGATTTCATCTTTCGGTCGCCTAGAAGCTTTAGCTGTTGCCATTGAAGCTAAAGGTCTTCAAGCTACAATAGTAATTCAAGATAGGAGATGCAGGTAGGTTGGAGTGTAGAAACAAGAGCTTCAATGGTGTGCTACAGAGTGAAAGTAGTGGGAAAAGATGACTTTTTGGGACCTGGGTATGAAAATGTGAGGTTTAGGAGGGAAATAACTCTTTTTTGAGTATTTTTGAAAAAATCCATTTTTTTGAGCTCAAAACATGCACGGATTTTGAATTTGGGGTCAAAAAGAGTACTTTTGACCCTAAAAAGTAATGGGGCCCAACTGAGTTACGAGATTCCTTCTCTCTCTAGAGGCAACTCATTAAATAAGGGAGAAATATGTCCCCTCTTTCCCCTTCAGCCTAGTATTTTATAGGACATAGACTGTGGCCACCACCCTCTTCTGATTGGTCCATCACTAATCACTCCTTAATCTAAAAGGCCATTTTTTCCCCTAATGAATAGCAACTAAAAGACAATGGGATTGTCCATGTGTGTGCTTTGAGGGTAGTGTTTAAATTGTGACAACTCTAGATAGGGAGTTACAAGGTAGAGATATGCTCGATTGATTTGATGTACTAGGTATTGTAGAGGTCATGTATATATAGCCTAATAGGGAGTTGCGGTCTTCCATGCATGGTAGACATGGGTGGTAACATATGGGCAACCATGACCCACATAATCCCCATAGGTGACTAACAAATATGAATGATATACAAGGAATATTCACTTTACTATTTCATTGGGGCCGGTGCCCCTAGACCCTTGTTAGGGGGATTGTTGGCCCTTTGAGGACTCCCCTTGGAAGATTGATGGCCCCCTAGGACCCCCCCCAACCAAGGATACTCACCACTGCCCAAACCCCATAATTGGGGACTATAGAACTCCCTTTACTTATAATACCTTAGATGGTCCAATTTGACCTTCATCCAACATGCAAGTTGGGATTCCCATCAATTTCTTAATGCAAGATTGGCTTCTCCTTATAATGGGGGCTTGACAAAATGTGCATTACTACATATAATCATGAGGGGTAGAAACTATTCATATACTAACACAAGCATGCCACCACCATCCCAATCAGCTATTTCTCCTACATTTCAACAAACGACACCTCAAATACCATATCCGAAAAACTTGTTGGGAAAAACGTTGGCTATTGTGTCACAAGGCCCACCTGTTTCTCAAGGCTTGGAACAACAAACATATATGCCATAAGTGTGTAAGACTAGATTTTGATAGAAGGCTCAAAACTTCCTAATTGGCAAAATGTATTTGAGAGTATTACAAGGAACAAGGTGATCCTTGTGCAGATGTCTAAATTTAGAAAAGTGTAGCATGCAAAGAAATTGTATGAATTTTTCACATAATTTTAGGCCTTTGGAATCACGTTGAAAGGGACTCCATTATCATAGTTCCAATCACTATGTATAAAAAATTTCCAAAACATTCATCAACTCCTTGCATTCATATTTGATTTTGCAAAGAAATAAGGCATTGATGAGATACCAAGTTGAACATGCGATGATCAAGGACGACACATATCACTTTTTCATTTCTTTGACATGTATAGTGGTCATGCCAGTATATGTCAACGATACTTTAGTGAGCTTTACTAGTTTTATCTACATAGACTTATGGCACATTTTCTTTCTTGGGAGATTCAGAATGCCAAAAATTCCTAATGCAAAAATGTTACTAGAAGCACATCGAAGGAGAGAACTAAAATGCTCCATAACTACTAGAGAGGAATCAGACCACGGACCGGTTAAGGGCATATGAAGAGTGGAATCAAGGATCACAAAATGTAATGTATTGGGAATCTAGTAGCATATAGGATAGCATGATACAACACATACAAGATGATAAAACTTGGAAAAAAGATTGGAATAGTTTGTTCACATTGTATGAGACAAAGTTGCAACTCTTCTTACAGAGGAGAAAAAGAGCATGTCACTAACTGAATACACTATGAAAATCAAAAGCATATGTAAGTCACTTGCATATATTGGCATCAATGTAGATGATGATGATAAGGTGGAAGTGTGCCTTTGTGGTTTAGGAGTTGTATATAAGTAGTACAAACTTCTATTCAAACCACAAAAGATATTCCAAATTATTTTGATTTCATGTCCATGCTAATAACTGAAGAAAAGAACCTTGGGGAGGACTGAAACTCACAAGGAAAAGCTGGTTTTAAGCAGGTATTCTACTATGGTAGAGGATGAGTTCAAGGAAGGGGCTTCGAAAGTGGAAGAGGAAACAACAACCAAGACCAAGGTCAACAGCAGAATCATGTAGGAAGTAGAGGACACTTTTGAGGCAAGGGGAGCCAAAGAAACTATAGAAATGTCCAAAGGAATGATTCAAGTAATGATAGTAAAGCAATTTCAACCTCTACAAATTTGCATGTCCAGTTCGCTTGTGCCAAATCTCTATATCTGCAATAACACCTCCACCTTTTAGAAACATGGCTCCATTCGTTTAAAGAATTTTCACATTTAAGGTGAAAATCCTACCCACTTTGTTTCCTTGATGATCAATCATCCATTCTATTTATACTCATCTACATATGACCCATCAACATTGAACTTGACTTGTAATCGTTGGTCAACCATTTGTCCAACATAAACTAGATTCTTTGTTATATTCAGAACATTCAATACATCAAAAAGATTTTTTACCTTCCCATATTCCATGGAAAGTGAAACTTTGTGTTGTTTTCAAATGTTTTCATGGGCTTTTTGGATCAAATTTGGCTCCTAATCATTTTCTACACACCTCAGTAAGATTCCACTTGGATCCTTAAAGTACAATCTTCCTACTACAATTTGAAGGTTTCTAGTTTCCATCACTTCTTGTCCACTCTTGATTTATTTTGATGATTAAGACCATGTGTGAGCATTGGTACTATCCTTTTGGCCCAGGCAAGACTTACTTACAAATTGAAAAAGTAAATGTCTAGAAGTTCATCTATTACTCGTGTTGGAGGTTTGCCATGATTCATCATAAATAGATGGTTAGCATGTGTGTATTGCCTTTTTTCATTACTACCTCAAATTCAAATTTCATTAGAGGTAGGAACCATATAAATATCCTCCCTATGTTACAAGGTTTGTTGAACATTTATAGTAGTGCTTGATGGTCTAACAAAAGCTTGAAATTTCTGGCTAGTAGTTAATGTCTAAACTTTTGATAGAATGGACCATCCATAGCCCTTCTCTCTCCACTGATGGTGTAATTCTTCTCTACTTGATTCAATTTCCTACTTGCATAAGAAATTGGGTGACCGAGTTTCCCTTCATCTTCTTGTTGTGCAAGTATACAAACAATTCCAAAGTTGGATGCATCCACCTCAATGTGGAGTGGTTTGCTCCAATTATGCACTTAAAGTATGGTAGTTGAGTTCAACCTTTTCTTTAGTTCAATGAATGCATGTTTGGAATCATCATTCTAGTGTGGATTAGTAGGCCATATAATAGCTTAGAAATGATGGTGTACATGTGGATAAATCGAGGATATTATCCACGATGACCCATAAAGGTTTGCATTTCCTTTACATTTTTTGGTCTTGTCATATCTAAGATCACCTTGATTTTGTCTTCATCAATCGAGATTCCATTTCTGGAGACTATCTGGTCTATATTTTTGCCTTGTCTCACCATGAGTACACATTTTTTGAGATTTAGGCACACTTTATATTCTTTATACTTACCAAACATGCATCACAATTGAGGAATATGGTATGCTCTTTGAGATAAGTACATAATTCATCCACATAGACTTCCATGATCTTCCTCAAGAATTCCTTAAATACATGGAACATTAACTTTTGAAAAGTTTCTGATATATTGGTCAAGCCAAAAGACATAATGCTAAAGGCATATACGCCCTATTCAGTAGCAAAGGTTGTCTTTTGTTGGTCTTCAAGAGCAATGGCTACCTAATTGTAACATGGAAACCATCAAGGAAATTATAAACTTTCTGGCCTACTACTTTTTCCAAAAGATCATATGTAATTGGGAGTGGATAGCTATTTGAAAACTATGAATATTACTAGTAGATGTTGTGCAAAGAATTGAGGAGTAAATGTGGAAAGGAATTAAGGGATCTTCTACACTTGGAAGAAGGCTTGAGTAAAAGGTTGCATAGATTCAAGCTTAATGACCAAGGAAAAAGAAGATGCTCATAAATCTTTGCACCAAAAATCACTTGGTGTACTTCATTGTACTTGAAAGTACTTGACAATACTTTCTACTTTTCTCTTCTTTTGCTCCGCTTAGTGGCATTCATATCCTTATTCTTTGTTTATCTTTATTTCAATCACCTTTCTTATTCAAGTTAAGAAGATATCCTTTCACAATTGCAATCTGCGTGGTCGATATCTTCTCCATTCTTATAGCATGTCACTCTAGCACAATGATAAGCATCAATGTGAAGAGATCCACCTCATAATCGTCGATTTGGGAAGACATGATGGTGGTATGAAGACCTTGAGAAAGTGAGAGTACAAGTGGGTGAGTGAGAAGCACACTAACATGCACACACACACACAAAATGAGACAAAGAGACGGAGCAATGGAATGTTTGATTAGCCAAAACAATGGTTACAGTGTACTTAATTCACTTCAAGTCCAAAAGTGCTCCCCCAAAAATGACTTCTCTAGCTTGTTTCATAGTTTGTCACTAGATTTGACCCTTTCCAGACCTAGTGTCATGCCTAGTTAAAAAATAGGTTCCTATGCCTATTTGGAGGCTCAATTAATCAGCTCAAAAAATATGAAAGTTGATAAATAGGTACTTCTAGTACTCCTCAAGCTTGAGGACTCCTCACATTGAAAAAAATAAAAAATGGCATTTACAATGTTGTGTAATGATCAAATTCATTATTTTACAAGAAGTAAGAAATTTGGAAATTCAATTGGCCTAATTGCCTAATCTTCTTTGACTACCTTGTTTGCTCATTCCTACTTGGCCTTTACTCTATCGTGACTCTCTTTGACTGGTCTGTCTCATGCTCCCTTGTTTCATCATAACACTTAGACCTCCTTGACTACTGTCAACACCCCCTCTCTCTCGTGTCTATTGTCCCTGAAAAACCTTTCTTGTGTGTGGTGTTCAATGTAGTATTCGACGACATTCATAACCAAATGATGTTCCTTGAGTCAGAGGCCTCTTGCTAGATCTATCAATAAAGCATCCCAATCAACTCGACCTACTACATTTGGATGTGGAATATGTAGTTGTTCTACATGCAAGGCTTGTTCTATGGAAAATAATGACAATAAATGGGTGGATTTGGAGATGAAGATTTCTGTGTGGTATTCCCAGAACCTTGTAGAGAACATCTCCTAAAATGTCTACTTATAAAAGCACGTAGGTACTTGATGCAGGAGTGCTAAGCAAAAATTGTGTTGATAGAAGGGGGTTTTGTCCATATCATATACCAAGCCAAAGTTACCTTCATTGAAGCTTGGAGCGGAGATGTATGGGGCCTTAATGTTCTTGAAGGTTTTGAATACAATTGTCATCAACTTGAAAATCTTCATACACATTTTAGCGACAATGTTGGGCCTGTTTTTGAAGCAAGAAGACCAATGGCCTATGGTTGGCTCTGGGAGTTACTTCCATGGTAGCTTCTAGGTTCTCTTGATTTTGATACTGAAGCATCTTATTCTCCTCCATTGCTAATGACATGTGTCATCACAAAAGGCCTAAGTTCCTTTGTAGTTTGGCATTCCTTGCATTTTGTTCACATAGCATCTCTTCCAAATTTCGAACTGCTTCTATATCCACTCCTTGTACCTTGGTTTAGTTCATCATGCGCTTGTTGTAGAGTGAGGTACTTGGCTTGGAGTTGATGGTTGTCTTCTTCTAGTATTATCACCCCTATTCTATAGTCATTGAGATTCATTTACGAGGGCCACATTTCTTTCTTTTAAGTGTTGCTAATCCTATCAAAGTGGATCATAGTATTAAATGTATTATTTATAGATGTGGATGCAAGAGTACTAGGGGTGAATGCAAGGCCGATGGGAGGGGGTAGGGGAGTTGTGAATGTTATATCTGATAGTGGTGATGTTGGTGGTGGGGGGATAGGGGATTATGGAAGTGTGGGGGAGGGGGTGGTGCCTTGGTTGGTGATATGTCAAATAGGATTGGAGAGTGTCTTGCACATAGGTGTTACCATGAAATTAGGGATGGTAGGTGTGGTGTGTGTAGTGTCTATGAAAAATGATGTTACAAATGGGCTTGAACCCATAGAGAATGATGTAGAAGGTCAAGCGAGGGCTTTCGTGAAGGGAGACCAGTCTGGGTGTATGGTAGGGGGTCATAGGGTTTAGTAATATAGATTGTCCATGAAGGGGACTTGTGTGTGAGGGGTTGTGTGGAATCCCCTGATGCCTTTGGTGGGCTGAGGTTGGCCAACTACACTGGTTACAATGGGATAGCCAAAGATAGGTTTTGGAGGTTTAGTCATGGAGGTGTAAAGAGGGTTAGTAATGGAAGAAAACAAGATGGCTTGGAAGATTGGCTCTCAAAATCTAAAAGATGATGTGGAGGCGATGGGTTCCATACAAGGTGGGGAATGGGGTGGAGTATCAAAGATCAAATTGGTAGGTTGAGTGGTGGTCATGGTTCTGATGGTGGTGTGTGCTTTAGAAGTTGTAGGAGGGGAAGGAGGTTGCTAAGGTGATATGGGAAAAGTTTGCACAAATGTTTGCACTATCAGATCGATGGTTGCACTGAATGTGGCCTCTTGTCCTATAGTTGCATCTTGTTCTATCATGGGTATCCTTATACTCTTTCTTGTGCGTTCTCATGTCGATATGCCTTTGATCATAATGAGGTGTAGGTCTATTTAACACCATAAAAACCACTTCAGTGATGCCTAGTGATTCGTTCAAGAATTGAAGTGTCGTGATAAATTGTGAGTCTACTCCTTCCTCACTCAGAATCTCTTCAATTAGTGCGTTGCCTATACTAAAGTAGAGACGGTGTCTTTCTTGCACACTCACTATCATGTCATAAACTCTTTGTAATTGTGTAGTATAAGCAGAGGCTCCTGTGGCTTTTCTTTGCTATTCATCTTGCTGCTCTTCTTTGTTGGTTTCATCTTTCTCATATTCTTCTTTTCTGGCATGTTCTTGTTGTCTTTCATCATGTTTTTGTTGGTCACCTTCTTGTTGTTCTCTTGATTCAAGATTCACCTCGTGAAGGATTCTTTCAAAATCAGCACTATTGAGTTCTTCTAGGAGCACTCCTCTAGGGAATTCTAGGTCCGATGGGACTGGGGGGAAGATTAGACTTGATCTATCTATGTTGCATCTGGGTATACAGAGTGTAAAAGGCCTAACTATTCTTTGTGGTGTGGCGGTGATGTTTGGTGTTAGCATGGCATCTCTTCATTGTGCATATGGTATTGATCCATGCATTCTCTTAGATGGTGGGGTCCAAAATTTCATGCTTTTAAATTATTGCACTCTACTCGACGAGAGAGCTCTCTGCATTGGAACAACATAAGCAAAGCACCAATGGATGATTTGAGTAAGAGCATAGCATCCATGTAATACTAGCTTGTATGGCCATCTCTTGCATGCCTGATGAATCTGATCAATAATCCAATGTAGAAGATTGATCCTCATGTTTTGTGTGTTGGCTAGGTGCAAGCTAAACCAAACCTTTTTATGTGGCATCATGAATCTATCTTTCCATGGAAATGTGAAATGTTGCATATGCATTCTCAAATGCACCACAATATTAGGGGTCATAGCCACGTATATTTGAGCTTCATCAGATTTCAATTCTTCATGCTTTCTAGAAATAATCTCTGGTATAAATCATGGGTTAGACCCTCCAAAAAGGAACCTATGTTTCTTGGATTTAACCCTTGAGGTTTTATTTCATAGAAGTTTCAACTGAAGTGTTTGTTACCTTAGGAATAATTAACCTAAGGGAATAAAACCTTAGTCTTGGGAGAAGCTTCTCCCAAGTGACACCTTGACTCATATGTGAAAGAAAGACTTCAATTGAAATAGAAGCCATGTGTTTCTCTTTGGAAAATATCCACATGAAGGACACTTGGAAGGACACATGGCTAAAAATTAAGACATGCAACTTTTGGACCTTTGGTATATGTATGGGTGGAGTTGGATGGGTGGATACGTACTCACTCACTCTCTGGTGGATGCTATACTCTAGGAAGAAGTTTTCACAACAGTGGTAATCAGAGCCAAGTTCTTTTTCAAGTACTCGTAGTATTTGTTGATTCTTGTGCAGACTATTCTCTTGAAGATATGGTAAATTTTATCTACGACTGCGTTCTTTCTTTTTCCACTCTTTTTCCATTATGTCTGCCCTGGGGAATGCCGCCTGTGTTTGCACTTAATGGTGGTACTTACCCAAGATCCAAGTGAGTAAAGAACCTCTAGCCGACAGACGGTTCAAGAAGTACAACAGGAGGATGCCCAGTCCCCACGCACGCATTAATGGAAAAGGATGCCATCTATCAAACTTGTCTTCATTCAAATGCGCCTCGATTAGAGGGAACTATGGAACAGTCGCATGACACGTCTGAGCACGTCAAATCCAAGCCTATTTGTGCATTGCTGTGCTCTCAGAGAGAGAAAAAGAAATACTGAGCGTTGCTGCCGACTTAGATGCTCAAGGTACAATCATTAATGTAAAGAAGGATTTCCTTGTTGATATATTTAGTTAGTGATATGTGTGAGCACACTAGGACTGCCAGGGTACTTGTTTCCCTCTTTAGGAGGTTTTTTTCCCCTGGCTTGTATATACACCTATTTGCCCTAATGGGCTACTTATCTTTGTACTTTCTCTAGTAATACATTCTGTATTGTGTGTTGTGCTCCAAGCTTCTTCTTCTTCCTTGTGCTGTTCGCGTGCTTCTGCAGACGTCTAACTCCAACAATTGGTATCACAGCAGGTCGTCGCTTCATTTAGGGCGCTATCGACACTCCTCTGTTTGCAGTCTCATAATCGCACGAATTTTGGTGAGGATACTCAACGTGTTTTCGAGATCAAAACGTCTTTGCTATGTGGTGCTGAAATCGCGATCTAAGCTCGTTTCGACCTCTGAACGCACTATCATAGCGCTTGTGTAGGTTATTTTGTCTTTTTGTGCCAAAGGTATATATAGCAGTTTCTGTTCCCTAGTATAAGCGTCTCAAAGTTTGCTACAGGTCTAGCAAAATTCATCTGGGCAGTTCTGTTCAACTTTTTGAGATACAATCAATTTTTTGCATCAAGGTATTTTAGTCACCGCCATGGCTAAAAGCAGTGATGTATTCTGTATGTTGGTTGTTGAGGATAAGTTGGATGGTACCAACTACCCATTATGGGCTTATATGATGTGATATGTATTGGTTGCAAATTGTGCAGGGTGTTGAAAGACGTCCTGTTACACCTGTAACAACAGGTACTGCAAATACAGGTGTTGGAGCTGATGGAGATGGTGTCGAAGATGATATTGTGAAGATTCCTGTTCGTGCTGCTGTTTCTGCTGCACCTACTGCAAAGAAGATTTGTTGGGATGGCAGAGATGCCCACGCACATGCATTGATAGCTTTGTCTGTCCAACGCGCCATTATTCCTCATATTCGCTCTTGCAGAACAGTTAAGGATGCTTGGGATACACTTACCACATTGTACCAAGCTAGGAATGAGGCTTGTGTTTCTTACCTCCGAAAACAGTTGGAGAGTGAGCACATGAATGAAGGTGATTCTATGGATAGTTTCCTAACAAAGATGAAAGACTTGAAGGAATAGTTGATTTCTGCTGATGAGGTTATACCAGATAGCTCACTTGTGTAGACCGTTCTGAATGGTCTCCCTGATTCATATCAGAGTTTTGCTTCTACTCTTCGGTTGATGATGAAAGGCAATCCAAATGCCTTGTCATTTGAGGAGTTAGTCTTTGTTCTATTGCACGAAGATCAGTCCAGGCAGAACAGGTCCATTATGCGTGTTGTAGATCAAGCTTTCCTGGCTAGTCAGAAGGGCGAAGGAAAATGGAGTTCTTCTACTAGTAAGCAGAAATCTGCAAATGCTGCACATTCGAAGAACGAACACAAAGATGAGAAAAAATCAGAAAAGCAGAAATTGTTTTGTAAAGGGAATGATCATATCATAAAGAACTATCCAAAACTGGCTGCAAAAGAGGCAAAGAAGAAAGAGGCTGGAATGGTTGTTGGAGAAGCCTCTACACCAAAAACGGATCTTGTGCAGGAAGAAGAATGGGCGTTCACTACTGTTTGCAGTTTTGACCCATCTTCTCATGAGTAGTGCATGTCTGCAGTAGACTCAGATGTTTGGTACTTTGACAGTGGGGCGACCAAACATATTACCTCGCAGCGCAGTTTCTTCTCTTCACTTGAGCCTGCTCCTACAGGGAATACTGTTACATGCACCAACAACTCCTCATATCCTGTTATGGGAGTTCGTAAGATCATTTTGAATACTGCTGATGGTAGTTCTTTCACTTTGTCAGATGCTTTATTTCTGCCAGGGATCAAGAAGAATCTCTTATCAGTTTCTACATTAGCCAAGATTGGCTTGGTTGTGAAATTTGTTGATGAAAGATGTACAGTTCATGATTTGTCAAATGGCGATGTTATTATTGCTTCTGGCATTTTATGTCGTGGGCTGTATAAGCTCATAGACTATGAAAGATCTGAAAATGATTTGGGATGTGCAGTAAATGATTCTCAGGCTATGTCAGATGCAAAGCTTTGGCATGCGTGCTTTGGTCATCTGAATTTTGCTAGTTTGCTACACCTGCAGAAATCTGAAATGGTGTCCTCTTTGCCCAAACTTGAGGCACCTAGAAAACATGTTTGTGAAGGCTATATTTTGGGCAAAATGCAGCGTTCCTCCTTTCCAAAAGATGGTTCAGTTCAGGCTACACAGAAATTGCAGCTTGTACATAGTGATGTCTGTGGTCCTGTGCACCCACCCTCTTTTGGAAATTACCTTTACTTCGTGACTTTCATTGATGATTTTTCCAGGCATGCATGGCTATATCCACTCAAAGCAAAATCTGAAGTGTTCATGTGCTTTAAACAGTTTTTGGTTTTGGCTGAAAATCTGTCAGCATGTAAAATGGGCACCCTCCGTTCTGATCAAGGGGAGGAATATATGTCTTCTTATTTTAATGCATTTCTGGCTGAACGTGGGATAAAACACCAGTGTACAATGTCGTATACACCTCAACAGAATGGAGTTGCTGAGCAAAAGAACAGGTCACTCATGGAGATGGCGAGGTGCATGGTCAAGAGTCAGACTTTACCACATAGTTTCTAGCTTGAGGGTGTCATGTGTGCAGCATATGTACTGAACAGGTGTCCCACTAAAGCACTGCAGTCTACCACTCCATATGAGGCTTGGCATGACCGCAAGCCATTTGTTGCTCATTTGTGTGTTTTTGGTTGTTTGGCATATGCACTAGTGCCTGAACAACATTGCAAAAAATTGGATGATAAGGCAATAAAATGTATTTTTGTTGGGTACAATTCTGAAAGTAAAGGCTATCGTTTGTATCATCCACAGACTAAATGCATTCTGGTTAGCCTGATGTTTTCTTTGTGGAAGATGCTATTCATCCATTGCTTTCATGTACTAAGGAGACATCTGTTAGCTCCAAAGACATGTATGATACTTTGATGCATCTTTTTACAGGTGGACAGTCTAGTGCTGGTCCTAATGAGGCAACTTCTCAGCCTTTGCAGGTTTCATATGATGATGCATATCATTCCATTTCTGATGCAAATTTACATGATGCACTTGTTGATGAGAGACCTGATATTGGCAAAAACTATGCCAAAATGGCTATTGTAGACTTTGCGTGACAGCAAATTAGATGCACCTTTTTCATATCGTACTCGTTCAGACTCTCATAGTGCCTCCTTTGCATCAGATTGCTATGCTATGGCTACGTCTAATCTCTATGATGAGAATGAGCCTGTTTCTTTTGATGAAGCACAGAATTCAGAAAATTGGATGGTTGCTATGCAGTCCGAATATGATGCTATAATGAAGAATGGTACATGGTCTTTATGTGACTTGCCTCCTGGCAAGAAGGCCATTGGCAGTAAGTGGGTATACAAGCTGAAGCGTAAACCTGATGGTACAGTTAACAGGTATAAGGCTAGGCTTGTTGCAAAGGGTTATGCGTAGGAAAGAGGCATTGATTTTGATGAGACCTTTGCACCTACATACCGTATGACTACTATTCGGAGCATTTGTGCACTTGCAGCCCATCATGCTTGGAATGTACATCAGTTGGACATTAAAACAGCATTTCTGAATGGCGACTTGCATGAAGAAGTGTATGTTTTTCAGCCCCGTGGCTTTGTGCAAAAAGGGCATGAAAACCAGGTGTGCAGGTTAAAGAAGGCATTATATGGTTTAAAGCAAGCACCACGTGCTTGGTATGAGAAGATACATGCCTATCTGGTTGCACATGGTTTTGAGAACAGTCCAACTGAAAGCACCTTATACGTTAAGCATGCTAATGATGTGCTTCTGATCATTATTGTCTATGTTGATGACATGCTGCTCACTGGTCCTATTGAGAAGCATATTGCTGATTTCAAGGCTGATTTGCATGCCTCATTTGAGATGTCTGATTTGGGGCATTTGCATCACTATTTGGGCATTCAATTTATGCAAGTTGATGGTGGAATGGCTTTGTGTCAAACGAAATATATTGAGACATTATTGCAACATTTTGGCCTTGAAGACTGTAAGCCTATTGCCACTCCTATGGAGACAGGTTTACGATTGAGTCTTCATGATGTTGGAGATGCATTTGATGCTGTTCTCTATGAGCAGGCTATTGGATGCTTGATTTACTTATGCATTACTTGACCAGATATTTAATTTGTTGTCTCACAGATGAGCAGGTTTATGCATTGCCCAGGAGTCACACATTGGAAGGCAATTAAGTGTATCTTTCGCTACTTGAGTGGTACTCGGCTACTTGGGTTGTTTTATCCCAAGGGGGGATCACTACCACTAGATTTGCATGCTTTTTCTGACTTAGATTGGGCTAATTGCTATGACACTCGTGTGTCCACCAGTGGTTTTTGCTTCATGCTTGGTAGCTCATGTATATCTTGGTTGAGCAAGAAGCAGCCTACTGTGGCCACTTCCAGTTGTGAGGCTGACTATAGGGCAGCTTTCACAACGACTGCTGAGTGTGGGTGGCTCAGAGGCCTTATGGCTGATTTGGGTGTTGGTCAGTCTTCTGCCACCACCATCTTCACTGACAGTCAAAGCGCATTGGCAGTTGCGAGGAACCCTGTGTTCCATGCTCGCACTAAGCACATTGAGGTGCATTATCACTATGTCAGGGAGAGGTTCTCTACTGGGAGATCAGTTTGGCATATGTGCCCACGCAGGAGAACATTGTAGACCTTTTCATGAAGGCTCTGCATAGGGAGAAGTTTGAAGCTTTCCGCAAAGCTTTGGGCTTACTTCCTTTTGTGGAGTGATTTCCACATAGCTTGGCAATTCCTTATACATGAGTGCTAGCTCCTTGTTCACCGCATCACTCCCAGGGGGGACTTGTTGATATATTTAGGTAGTGATGTGTGTGAACACACTAGGACCACCAAGGCACTTTTTTCCCTCTTTAGGAGGTTTTTGTCCCCCGGCTTGTATATACGCCTATTTGCCCTAATGGGCTACTTATCTTTGTACATTCTCTAGTAATACATTCAGTATTGTGTGTTGTGCTCCAAGCTTCTTCTTCCTTGTGCTGTTCGCATGCTTCCGTAGACGTCTAACTCCAACATTCCCCCCAGCGAACTGACAGCTAGGGAGATCCCCCAACCAACCGACGACCTGAGAAGGAGCATCCTCTCAATAAAGTAACAGCCTAAATCCTGAGAAAATTCCTCTACCGATGGACGATCGAATGCTGTCAAGAAAGGAAAATTCCTTCACATGCGCCATAGCTTTGAAGGGAGTCCGAATTTACTATCTTTCTCATCACACAGCTGCGTAGTAGAAGACATTTATGAAGTCGACTTAAAATCAAATTTTTTATGGTGAAACTCTGAAGTTTATTTTGCTGCACACATGGAAAAATAAAGGCCCCCCCCTCAAACAGAGGCCATCTGATGATTGACATTTGAGGAGTTTCAACAAAAGCCACAAGTTTCATCGATTGAATCTCCAAAGAAGATCACACAATTTGAAGTTTTGGTGAATCGTCCAAGGTGGCCCAAGCTGACCTACAACTAGAAGCTGATATCAAAGAAAAAATCAAGGAAGTATTGGATTTAATTTTCATTTTCTTTCCTTCAGTATTAGAAACGGCATCTTCTTATTTCTAGTTGATTTGAAAGTATTCATTGAATTATGGGGGATTCCTACACAAGTAACATGTTACTAGACATACCTAGGCAGGAAGAGGATTAGGCACCGTAGGAAGGGGGTAGACAATTAGATTACACTCCAAGTCTTCCAGAGATAGGCCAAGAAGAAAGGGAAGAAATAAATATTTATAAAGAGTTGAATGGATTGGATGAAAAAATGAACGATATCCAAGCGGATATGTTCATTCTCAAAGAAATCCAAAACGAGATGGGTACCCTTCGTACTTCAATTAATGAAGTTAAAGGGAAGATGGAATAAATTCTTAATACAATTTGTCCATCTTTACCCTTACCTGCCCAAATGGGCTCTTTGTCCATTCGACCAAGGAACCCATCATCTAGTAAAGGAACTGATGCCCCTTTACCATTGCATAGTAATCTATCTTTAAAAAATAAGGATAATGAAGTAAATCCTCCTCATACTGCCATTAAGTCTAGAAGCCCATCTTTTGCAAAAGACTTAAAACCGCCTCAATTTTTAGGGGAAGATAAAGACCGAAACAAAGATGCAATCTTGATATTTTTAGAAAAATGGCAAGACTTGCATCAGTTAAAAAACACCCCTGAAGCTTATCAAGTCTTAGAAACAAGTTTATCACTTGGACCTTAGGCTTATAAGTGGTGGATGAGCTCAAAGGAGGCTCAAAGAATCCCAGAAACTTGGAATCAATTTAAAGAATTCTTCATAAAAGAATTCTTACCAGAAAATGAGGATGAATGAAACTGGGAAGAATGGGACAAAGTCCTACAGAGAGATTGTCCCCTTTCTTTATATATTTCTCATTATCCAGAAATAGTACTTAAATTGCAAAACCTAGATGACTTTCATAAGGTAAGAGGTTTCATCATTGGTCTCGACAAGCAAGTCAAACATGAAGTGAAAAGGAGTGCTCCGAAAAGTTTAGAAGATGCTATTAAGTTAGCACAGATCTATGAAGATCATGCTAAAACAGGAACACAACCACTTCATCTTGTCGGAGACAATAAAAAATTTAAACCAGGTAAAAGAAAGCTAGGCATGTTCAAAAAATGTGACTTTAAAACTCCTAGACCTTTACGACCTAGGCTTGACCTTGAGGTTTGGGAAAAAGCAAAAAATGAGAATCTTTGCTTTAAGTGCCTGAACCCAGGACATCTTAGTAAGAATTGCATGACTAGGGGACAACAAAAAGTCACCTGTGAGATAAGAGGGAAAGAAAAGATAGGAATACACTTAGTCCAAACATTAAATATCAAAAATAGTAAAGTTTGGAAAAAAGTGGAAGTCCTTCATGAAGACTACAAGCATCAGTGTTGTTTGTCTAACTCAATGTGGGTCCAAAACCAGTTTGGACCTCATGGCTTGGTCAAACTTCATGCTTGCATAAGTGGTGAAAAGGCCAGAGTCATGATAGACGACTCGGCCACCCACAATTTCCTAAACTACTCATTGGTGAAGAGACTAAAGTTGCCCCAGCAAAAGTCACCTCATCAGTATGTTATGTCTATGATGCAAGTTCAAGACAAGAAAGTCTGGGATACTATGATTTGTAACCTTGAAATAGAATTTCAAGGTTATAAAGATAAATTAGACTTCCAGATCATGCACATGGAAAGAACTGATGTGGTTTTGGGTAGAGAATGGCTTTGGGGTTTGGGAAAAACACTTAAAAGAAGCTATCAGCTGAATACTTTGGAATTTGAGAGAAATGGAATCTGTTATCTAATTCAAGGAGAGCATGATGTGCCTAGTACTCCTTTGATTTCTAGCATGGAGTTGAAAAAACTTGTAAATACTCAAAAAGCAGAAGTTTTCACGATACTTCCAACTGATGTAAACAATGTACATAATATGAATCCAGTTTCTTATATCTTTTCTCCCTTATTTGAACATGAAAAGTTTAAACTTAAGTGTTTAATAAATAATTATCAAGATGTTTTTCCAAAAGAACTTCCCCATGGCTTACCTCCTTCTCGTGGGCAAGTCGACCATGCTATATGTGTGCATGTATGCATGCACAGTTGTACATGTGTATACATGTATGTAGTCATATATTCATGCATGGATGTATTCATGCACACATGCATGTATGTATGCATGCATCTATGCATCTATGCATGCATATATGCATCTGTGCATGCATATGTGCATCTATGCATCTATGCATGCATGAATGCAAGTATGCATGCGTGTATGCAAGTATGCATGTGTGTATGCAAGTATGCATGCGTGTATGCAAGTATGCATGCGTGTATGCAAGTATGCATGCATGTATGGGAGTATGCATGCATGTATGCATGTCTCTATGCATGTATATAAATTATTTATGTGTATGAATTTCAAATAAAGTGTATACATACACACACACATACACACACATATGTGTGTGTGTGTGTGCAATGTATGCAAATAAGTGAGCTGGGAAGAAACACATGTGGCATCAGTTTGCGTAGCTAAATCTAGTAAAGCTCAATGAAGTATCCCTATCATATACTCGCGTGACCACTATACATGTTAGAGAAATGAAAAACTAATACCTATCATCCTGGATCATCACATGTTGAGCTTGATATCTCAACACTCCCCCTTAAGATCAATGTCATGTCCTATAACCCAATTATCTTTGGAAACGTATTGAACTTCTTAGATCCAACTGCTTTAGTGAAAATATCACCAACCTCCTCATATCTCCTCACATAAACAATGTCAATATCACCTGCTAATACCCTGTCCTTGATAAAATGATTATGTACCTTAATATGCTTTGTTCTAGCATGCAAAACAGGGTTCTGTGCTAAATGTATGCTTCTAAGATTATCACAATAGATGATGATAGACTTTTGTACTTGCACACCTAAATCTGCAAGTAGCATCTCTAGCCATGATGCTTCATATGTTGCCATTGCAACACCTCTATATTGTACTCGACAAAGCAATAATGGGTTGCATTTTGTTGCTCCATGTAATAGCTACACTCCCAAGTGAGAATAGAAAGTGACTAGTAAATCTTCTATTTGGAATACTACTAGCCCCATCTGCATAAGTGTATCGATGAACTTGTAATTTTGCACCAACTTCGTAAAAAAATGCGTAATCCAAAGTAGCACTCACATAAGGTAGGGTGTGTCTCACAACACCTAAATGTGGTTTCCTATGAATTTGCATAAATTGACTTTCAAGTCCGACAGTGTAGGTTAGATCAGGCCTTGTAATTATGAGATATATCAAACTTCCCACAATTTTCATATACATAGTAGCATTTTCCAATGCTTCACGTGATGTAGTATCCAACTTCAGATTCTGATCTAATGGCATAGAAATTGGCTTACAATCAGCCATACCATACTTTTGTAGCATACTCAAGGCATACTGCCTTTGCGACATTTACACCTATTTATGTTGAGATGTCAAGCTCAACATGTGGTAATGGAGGATGACATGTATCACTTTTCCATTTCTCTTACATGTATAGTGGTCATGTTGGTATATACTAGGGGATACTTTAGTGAGCTTTACTAGATTCATCTATCGAGAGTGATGGCACACTTGTTTCTTGCCAGCTTAAGATGATACAAGGAGAAGTGGCTTAGAACCAAGAAGATCTGGGAGGATGCTTTTAGTCAGCGATTAACGTATGACAATTATATGGCTCGTCATTGTGCCTACATGAACAAGGTAATATAAGATCCTAAATCTTCTTGTTTTGAAGATGCAATTGGAAATTAAGATTGGGAAAAAGCTATGGATGAGGAGATGTCAGCACTTTATGGAAAGGAAACATGGAAGCTGGTTCCATTGCGACAAGAAAAGAAACCCATAGGCTGCAAGTGGTTTTACAAGGTAAAGCACAATGCTGATGGTAGTATAAGCAGGTACAAAACACGATTGGTAGCAAAAGCATATGCATAAAAATATGGCATTTATTATGAGGAAACATTCATCCCCATAGCTAAAATGTCTACCATTGGAATGCCTGTTGCATTAGCTGCAACAAAAGGATGGACTTTACATCAGATGGATGTAAATAATGCTTTCCTACATGGTGAGTTATAGGAAGAAGTATATATGGACCAGCCACAAGGATATGAAGATTCAAAGCACCCTAAATATGTTTGCAAGTTGCAAAGGATTTGTATGGACTTAAGCAAGCTCCTCGTGCATGGCATGCAAGGATTGCTCATTACTTAATCACCATTGGGTTTTGTATGTGTGATGCAGATCATTCATTATATGCAAGGAAAGGTGCTGATGGCATCACAATTGTGGCTACTTATGTTGATGGCTTTATTGTAGGAGATGATAATGTACTTCTCTTTATATATGGCACTTGTTGTATTGTTGTTTTCAGGTCATTCTTGTACATTCCTTTTATGTAATAGAAGAAGACAAAGATCATTCTTCCTTGCCTCAATCTGTGTGTATGCTTCTCTTTGATTGTGAGTGTGTGTGTGAGCTCTCTTCCTTATCTCTTTACTTGTGACAATTCCAAGTTCCTCATCAAGACTCTTTTCTAAATCGCTTGAATCTCCATCAATATCTTCAAAACTTGTAGATGTTTTACTACCAGCAAAAAGCTTTTCTTTACCTTTCTTGGATGTAGCCGATGAATTTGCTAGATTGAAATTCCTACATAATCTTTCACTCTATGGATTAGAGTTAGAACTATTGCTTGGTGATGCATCAAGTCCATGCAAAACTTGATATTCTTCACTTGGTTTTTCAACATTTCCTTTGTCATTTGAGCCAAGATTATGTCCTTCTTTGGCATCTACATAGAAATTGGACATTTCATCAAACACCACATCTCTGCTTACCTTCACCTGTTGTGTGAGCGGATTGTAGCATTTGTATCTCTTTTGCTCTAGGAAGTAACCAATGAAGATGCACTTTTTTTTGCTTTTGGATCAAGCTTTATCCTCAAGTCATTTGGAATGTGTACATATGCAATACAACCAGAAACTTTTGTATGTGATAAATTTGGCTTTTTACTTGTAAACTTCTCTTCAGGTGTAACTTGATGTATAATAGCAATCCCAATTCTGTTCTGATGTATATGGTAGTGTGCAGAGCTTCTGCCCAATAAATAGTGAGGCATATTCTTCTCAGCCACTAAGGCTCTTGCTATTTCTACCATATGTCTCTTTTTGCATCCAACAACACCATTTTGGTGTCTATGTGTGTACCAGCATGAAAACAATCATCAAATTTAGTGGCATTTTAGAAAGCTAATGTGCTCATTTGACATGTGTTCACCTCCTCCATTGGATCTTAATGTTTGAATATATTTCCCTATTTTCTTTTTCACCATAGCCTTGAAACTCTAAAAGTGAGTAAACACTTCACTCTTCTCTTTCATGAAGTAGACCCATACTTTCCATGTATGGTCATCAATGAAAGTGACATAAAACCTTTATCCTCCCATAAATGTGGTCTTTGCAACACTACAAACATCTATATGTACTATTTCTAGCACATTCTCACTAACATGCTTGTCATGCAGAAGTGATGCCCTTGACTGATTACCAAATTGACATGCTACACATACCTTCTGAATTTTTTGCAACCTTGAAATTTGGTAGTCCATTGACAAGCTCCTTTGAATGCCTCAATTTTAGCCTCTACAAATTTGCATGTCCAATTTGCTTATGCCAAATCTCTATATCATCAACAACATTTGCACCTTTTGCAAACATGACTGCATTCATTTCTAGAATTTTCACATTTAAGGTGAACATCCTACCCACTTTGTTTCCTTTGGTGATCAATCGTCCATCCTGTTTGTACTCTTGTAATCCATAGCCAAACATTTGTCCCAAAAAAAAAAGATTCTTTGTTATGTTTGGAACATGCAACACATTAGAAAGATGTGATGTGTCATTGCCTGCTCCAACACATCCAGGAATTGAGAGTTACTACAAACTACTAAACCATTTTGCATGATTGGTCATGTGATTTGAAGCACTTGAATCAACATACCAGACATTACCATTTGATTTTGAAACATCAATAGACATCGTATTTATCATATGATGTTGGACAATGAATAACTTCTCAAAATCATCTACACTTCTGGATGCATAATTGTTTTGCTTCCTTGTGTTATTTTGATTCTTCAATCTGCAATCACATTCAAAGTGTCAAGGCTTACCATAATTCCAACATCCTTTAATATCATTACTTTTACAAACTTTTGTGGGCTCTTTGGCTCCGCCTACTTGGAAATTGTCCTCTTTATTTTGCATGACTCTGTTGTTGACCTTGGTCTTGGCTAATGTTTCCTCTTCTACTTCTCAAGCCTCTACCTCTACCTCTTCCTCTACCAAAGTAGAATACCTACTCAGAACTAGGTATTGCTTGGGATTTTGAGTCCTCACCAAGATTCTTTTCTTCAATAATCAGCATGGACACTAGATCAACAAAATTCAGAATATATTCCGTGGTATGAGTAGAAGTTCTAAACTACTTATATGTAGCTCCTAAACTACAGAGGCACGCTTCCACTCTATCATCATCATCTACATTCACAACAATAGATGCAAGTGACTCACATATGCTTTTGATTTTGAAGGTGTAGTCACTTACCCACATGCCCTTTCTCTTCAGTGTATGCAAGTTGTTCTTGAGTCTGTGCCTTTGTATTGTTCTCACACAATGTGAAAAAACTACTCCAAGCCTCTTTTGGAGTCTTGGCATCCTATATGTGCCCAATCATGCTTTCTTGTATGGTAACAAATAGCCAATACATTACCTTTTGTGCTCCTCGATTCCATTCTTCATATGCTTTTAACTGGTCCCCACTGTGATTCCTCTCTCGCAACTGTGAAGCATTTTCATTTTCTCATTTCATGTACTTCTTGTAGCCTTTTCCCATCAAGAAATTCTTCATTCTAAATCTCTAGTGTGAAAATTGTTTTTGTCCAACTTCTTGCTCATAAGTTGACTCATTCCATTAGCATTTGCCATTTTTGCAACAATTCACAACACAACAAAAATACTAAAAGCATTACTTTTACTTGAGCACTCTCGCACTATGACGTGATAGTTAGATGTCAAAAAAACACAATTTTTGTGTATCAATAGTACATGAAATTGCTTGAAATTTTGGATCTAGAATATTTGATTGTTTCCAAACAAGAAGCAAGTTATAGTTTTGTAAACTGATTTGGTTTTTCTATGGGCCCCACCTTGTGGGCTCGAAATGGAGGTCAAGATGGCTCCTACATTTGCACCAATTTTCATAGCAATCTGAGGTCATTTTGTGAATCGCACTTTCTCCATGCCTTCTCATGTATTCTTTATTGTCGTGCTTCTCCACCAGATCTCTACAGCCATAGTGGCTCTGATACCATGTCATGAGAAAGGAGATAAGGAAGAGATTTCACTCACAGACTCTTAAACTCAAGAGGAGCACACACAGATTGAGGCAAGGAAGAATGATCATCTTCTTCTTCATCTATTACATAAAAGGAATATACAAGAATCATCTAATACAACAATAAAACTAGTGCAATATATAAAGAATAGTACATAAGGAAAATCCTAATGTCCATGAATGAGTGAGATCACAAGAAAAAAATGTGCCATCATTCTCGATAGATAAATCTAGTAAAGCTCAATGAATTGATTTGACATATACCAACATGAGCACTATACATGCCAAAGAAATGAAAAAGCAATACATGTTATCCTAGATCATCACATGTTGAGCTGGATATTCTAGCATATGATATTGCTAGTGCAATATGCAATAATCTCAACTTAGCTTGGTTGGACAATTTGGTGACCTTGTCATTCTTTTGTTGGATTACGTCTTCAAGCTCACTAATATGTTTCTTCCATTGTCTCAATTTTTGAATCTTCCTATTCTCCTTCATAAATGAAGAGTCTTTTGGATAAGCTTCTTCACTTTCATAAGCAATAGAATCAAGCACTTCCTTGTCCTTAGATTGTGAATTTGGCTTTTTTGATGCTTGAGCACATTTGACTACCTTCATTGTAGCTATCTTCTCTTCTTCTTTCTCACTAATAAATGGGATTACACTCACCATGTTGATTAATGTTGCTCCTATCTTGATTATATGTATAATCCTTATACAAGTGTGCTTTAGCACAATCATTACAAAAAGGCATTTTTGGTAGTATGGGTGGAAGCTCAGGAACCTTTTATGCAATTTGACGTTTTTTTTATGAAATGATTTCCTTTGCACCTATGCCATGAACCTCTCAATTGAGTAGGTTGAGTTCTAGCCATTGTCTATTGTGGAACAATTTCATAATGCCAATGGCTATGTTCAGGTTCACTATACTCATAATATTGATTGTAGTAGTCATTCTATCCACCTAAATAGGCTTGGTAGGTTGATTAATAAGTGGATGTTTCATAATGTTGTGTATGAGCACTTGATTGAGTAATTGTAGTAGGCAACAACTTGTATAATAATTTGTATAATAACTTGTGAAAAATAACATGTATAATACTTAGAGAAAATTTCTTCAAAATAGGCTCTATATGCTCTTGTGATTGTCCATACTTTATTGGAATGACGTGTCGAGGGGTTGGCAACTACTGACTCAACATAGATCCTGCTAGATGTGTAGCACTCTCCAGCATATGTTTAGGCAGATATTCAATTAGATGCTTAACTGAGTATGAGTATCCTGATTGATATTGGTACTATTGTTGAGCAAAAGGTCTTTGTAATTGAAAATTTCCCATATATAGTCTATGCTAGTATTGTTCTTGCTAGATGGGTATTTTATGACTCCTTGTTTGTTGTAGAGACACTCGGAAATTAAATGATTAGGTCCACTTTTGCTGGATTTCACAATATTTTAATTGTGGTTGTGTTGGAGAAGGTGTTCTTCTATTACACACATGTGATAGGTGATCTCCTCTACAATGATTTTCCTTCCTAAGTGAAGGCATAATGGCTTGTAGGTTCAACTACATAGCAACACTCTTGGCCATTTCATCGATTGTTAAGGAGTGATTTTACACTTGGAATAGACTCTCTGGTGGGTGAGAATACTTGAATAGAATTTCCCAAGTCATCCTCCATGTGGATGCATTTTTGTAAACAATCTTTCAAAGTGATGCGGTTCATCAAGTAGGCTGTAGTACATAACTAATCACTTTTCAATCCATCAAGGAAAGTGCAATTAGCTTAGCCTCTGATGGAAGATCCCTTGTAGCACATCATGCTACATATTGCTTGCAGTGACAAGCAGTTAATCTAAAGTCCTCATTAGGTTCTTTCTTGAATCTCATAGTCATCAAGGATGTGTCATGCATGTCAAGAGAAAGGAGATAAGGAAGAGAGCTCTCACAGACTCACACACACAAAGAGAGGAGCACATGCAGATTGAGGCAAGGAAGAATGATCTTCATCTTCTACTTCTATTAGATAAAGAGAATGTACAAGAATGACCTACTACAACAATACAACATGTGAAATATATAGAGAACAATACGTAAGGAAAATCCTAATGTCCACGAGTGAGTGAGATGGAAAGAAACAAATGTGCAACCACTCCCGGTAGATAAAACTAGTAAAGCTCACTAAAGTATCCTTGACATATACCACCGTGACCACTATACATGTTAGAGAAATGAAAAAGTAACACATGTCAACCTTGATCATCAAATGTTGAGCTTGATATCTCAACACTCCCCCTCAAGCTCAACATCATGTCCTATATCCAAGCATCTCCTTAAACTTCTTTAGCTTCTCTCCTCCAAGTGCCTTAGTGAAAATATTAGCAACCTACTCAGTTTTCCTCACATAAACAAGATCCATATCACCTGCTAAGAGCTTTTCTCTCATGAAGTGATAATGTACCTTGATATTCTTTGTTCTAACACAAAAAACAAGATTTCGTGCTAACTGGATGCTGCTAAGATTTCACAATAAATTATGATAGAATTTTTCACTTCCACACCTAAATATGCAAGTAGCATCTCTAGCCATGATGCTTTTGATGCTGCCATTCTAGCACCTCTATACTCATCCTCTATACTCGACAAAGCAAGTGGGTTTCTTCTTACTACTCCATGTAATAGCTGAGTGAGAATAGAAAGCCACTAGTAGATCTTCTATCTAGAATACTGTAATAAAGTAAGTCTATGATCCAAGGGTCCGATCGGTTCAGATAAATCTAAAATTGGACACCATTTGGTCACCCGTGTGTATGACCAGAGATCTCGACTCTAGACTTACTAGAAGTTCATTTACTCTTGTAGCAAAGTCTCATGGGTGTGAAGGACGAGGTCTTGGGTTCAATCCCCATGGGGTACAAGAATCCTTAAGACTCAAGCATTAAAGCAACATCAAGTTTGAGTGCCTAAGAAGATGATAGAAGTACAAAGGAAGCTCCAATGGATATAGATACAAAAAAGGATTCTACAAACACAAAAAAATTAGTAGAAAAGAGAGAATTAGACAAAGAAGGCAACTTGCTCAAAGAAATAATAATCATTCAAGAACAATGGCACACCACAAGGACATGCAATACAAGACAACCAAATTATGACATGTGATATTGGACACAAAGAAGTGAAGCAAACATGACGAACTACTTCAAGTAAAGAAGAAAATTACTACACATTGGTGGCAATGGAAATCAAAGCAAATCCAGAATGAAAACATGAGGAGGAAGTAGGAGAAGCGCCTTCCTTCTTCCACACATGAAAGCTAAATGCACCTAGAAAATGCATGTAGGGCTTCACTATTGAGCCTTGCCTTTGGCACAATGCTTCAATTCATCTATTTAATAGTGCATATTCCTACATAAACAATAGGAATTTTAGCGTGTACTCTTAGAATAGATTAGGTTTTACTTTTCGTACTTGCTAACACACACCATCTTTCCACATGAGCTTAAATTGTATAGGCTTCAACTATTCATTACTAAATTTCGCATGTTGAAAATGCCTATACACACACACACATACATATATATATATATATATATATATATATATATATATATATATATATATATATATATATATATATATATATATATATATATATATATATATATATATATATATATATATAATCAAAAGATAGGTAATACCTAAAAACATGGAGAACCAAGGTATGAAGACATGCTCTAGAGAGCGTGTGGTCAAACACATTATTCCAAATGAGGCCGAATTCGCTCTAGGTTCTTTGATGATTTCCTTAATAAATAGGCCAATCATGTTCTATTAAAATGGATTTTTCTTGTGTTTTTCTTTTTCAGAGAGTGATAGAGTGCTTAACTGCGATTTGACACTTATAAGAAGTTAAATTTGGCCTAAAGAAACACTTATCTCACCATAAAATTACTCCAGCACTTAGAGCAATCACGGTGTGGTTTTTGTCTTTTTCCTTGCATTCTTCCTTGAAACATTTATAAGGCTTCAACACTTATCAAAAGTGCAATCATGAATAGGAAAAAGGGGATTTTCAAAATCAAATACTTCCTAGGAGTCTTGTGCAACTCTTGGGCTTATGAGAAGCTCAACATAAGCTTGTAAAATCACCCAATTAACTTGGATGATTGTTCTACTTAGAGCAATAGTGTAACTAGTCTTAATAAGAATCACCAAATATAAGCATAAGTAAGGCAAATGGTATTGAACTTTGTGTATTTCATGTAGTTATAATGAAACCCTAGTGGGGTTGTTGCAGAGCGAAGAGAGCACAAGGCAGAGAAAAAGACGGGCCCCAAATTTTTTTCGATTTGGACACCATATTTTTGTATCATAATCATTTTGTAATATAATTTCCGATGTAAAAGCACTAGAGGAGTCCTCTAGATGCATCCCCACAGAAGATTAGTAGCTTACCCATGTAAATTAGTAGGAAATTAACCTTTTAGTGAATAAAGTGCCGGTCACTTGTGTGAAAGGACCATTTTTAGGGCACATGTATATAAGTCAATTTGTGACTCTTTGTAAAGACTTTTTGCCATTGTGAGAATCAAGAGCACAGAAATCCAAATTTGTGTCTTCTACTCTCTGTATCTTCTTCTTTGTGAGCTTGTGTGCATGTGTGTTGCTTGGAAAGAGTGTTAGGAAGTGTTGTCTATCCATGAAAGTGTTTGTTTGCTATGGTTAAGGTGTGTAGGAAGTGCTGAAGTGTAGGAAGGTCATTCTCGCGACTCAGTATTTTGCTCATAACTTGAAGTAGAAGCATCAGAATTGAGTGAAAATACTGCTATTGGATGCGTCTTCTCGAGAGCTTTGAAACGCATATGCTATTTTCTATATTTAGAGTTTGGAGTTGAGAGAAAAGCTCAATTTACTGTTGGCTGTTGTACCAAGTATCGTGACACCATGAGTGACAGTTGAACCTTGTTTGGTTTAGTCTTTGCTTTGTTTGCACTCTTTGAGTAACTCATTTGCATTGATCATCATTTGAATGCATGTCTTCATACACTCGGCTAGGTTTTGATACTCATCGGATTGATAATTAAAGCATGAATCCCCACTATATGCACTTGAGGGGGATTGAGGTATAGTCTCTTTCTCCACAAGTCCCTAAGTTGGTTCTTAGGTACACACATTTTTTGGCGCCATTGCCAGGGAGTGTCGAATCAAACCGAGGCATTCGTGTGATGGTAAGTAGCTTTTTGCATTGAAGCGAGAGGAGGAGTAGTGATTTTCTCTTCTTTGGTAAGTCACATTCACCCGTACTTACTACTTCTCACTCTTGAAGTGTGTGTAGTGAGTTATTAGACTAGGGAATTGAGTGGAGTGAGTAGAGTAGGAGGAGTAAGGGAGTAGGCTAGGAAGTTAGAGTAGCATTCAACCTTTGTCTTGCTGTTCTTTTTCAGTGTAGGAGAATTTTTCAAAGAGTATAAAGCCTAAAAAATATCATTTTTTAGTCACTTGTCTCTAGCACAAATATCGTGAGAAGCTGTTGTCGAGTATCGTGAGTGAAGATCTGGGCTTTCTGAGCTGCGCAGAACGAGTCAGAGGGGTTAGAGAGCTGAGATAGAGTTCCCAAGGTAAGCACATTCATCATCCTCCCATCGGTGTCTCATAAATTAAACATATCAGAGAAAACAATCTGCGATAAGTATCGCGAGAGTCCTCCAGGGGTGATAGAAGTTTATTTTTGTGATACAGTAGGTGAGGAGAGGGTAGAGAACCTTGTTAAACACATATAATCATTCAAAATTCAAAACACACTTGCAAAAAACTAAAAAAGTGCCAAGTATCGTGTTCTCCTGCAATCGAGGATCGCGATACCTAGGTATCGTGATCTCCTGTGGTTGAGTATCGCCATACCTCGCAAGTATCATGTATCGTGTTTGCCTGATCGTGATACCTCACAAGTATCATGTATCGTGTTTGCCCGATCGCGATACCTCGCAAGTATCGTGTATCGTGTTTGCCCGATCGCGATACCTCGCAAGTATCGTGTATCGTGTTTTCCCGATCACGATACCTAGCAAGTATGGTGTATCGTGTTTGCCCGATCGTTATACGTCGCAAGTATCGAGTATCGTGTTTTCCCGATCTCGATACATGGCAAAGTATCGAGTATCATGTTTTCCCGATCGTGATACCTAGCAAGTATCGAGTATCGTGTTTTCCCGATCGCAATATCTCGCAAGTCTTGTGTATCGTGTTTTCCCGATCGCGATACCTTGCAAGTATCGTGTATCGTGTTTTCCTGATCGTGATACTTAGCAAGTATCATGTATCGTGTTTGCCCGATCACGATACCTATCAAGTATTGTGTATCGTGTTTGCCCGATCGCGATACCCAGCAAGTATCGTGTATCGTGTTTGCCCGATCGCGATACCTCGCAAGTATCGAGTATCGTGTAAACTCAAGTATCGTATATTGTCTCCCGTGAAGTATCATGTATCGTGTAAACTCAAGTATCATGTAAACTCAAGTATCGTGTATCGTGTGAACTCAAGTATCGTGTTTTCTTGATCGCGATACCTATCAAGTATCGTGTATCGAGTATCGTGTATCGAGTATCGTGTTTCTTCAAGTATCGTATATCGTCTCCCGTGAAGTATCGTGTATCGTGTCTGGGAGATATCGTGTATCGTCTGAGTCAAAGGTCGAGTATTGTGAACTTTTTGTGGTCAAGTATCATGACTTGGGGTTTCACTGTCAGTCCTTTCCCAACCAAATTTTTCTAGAATTCTGACCCATAGTGAAGAGCTCTAGAAGCCAGAGGTTGGCAAGGGCTGATCAGAGCTTTTAAGTGGATGAACCTAAGATCTGGGAGAACCCTAGGAAGCCGAAGAAGTGTGATCTCTTCTATAGGAAGTGTAGCCGAACCAAGTAGCCATTCACATTATTCTGAAACCTCTAGTGAGTCAGAAGAAGAAATTCCTATGGCTTCAGAGGATATGCAAAACACTGTACCAATGATTGGCATGATGTCAATTATTGAGGGAGAATATTGGACATCTTTAGAATATGTGACTACCAATCAACATGAGATTCCCATATACCTAGATGGACTAAACCGATCAGTGGCCAGACTGAAGAAAGCTTTAGATGCTTACATAGTGCCTAGGCCAACAGTTAAGTATGCAGGAGGATTGTATATGGATAAAAGAGATATCCAGTATGTTGTTACAGAACACCCCGAAAACATCAATGAGCGTGGGGAAGAAAACACTGCTCATAACCTTAATGAAGAAGGAGATGAAGTGCAAGTGACCACACCTAGAGGGAGATCTACTGTTATTAGGGTTTGGAGAGGAGACCTGGTTCCCCAAGATGACTCCTTAATGGATGTGTATTTGATCAATGGAATGGAGAATCTCCTTAGAGCCCACTCTTCCTTATGGGAAGCCGCCCCTAATCCAGTTACTGTCTATGAGTTACAAGATCCTGACTTTCCCACCATCATCACGTATTTGGACAAAAACCAGAGAAGGTATTGGCCCCTAACAAAGTCAGAGAGAGCCGGGTTAAAATATCAGAACATTCCAGTGTTTCCCCCGAGGGATCAAGCCACTACTTCTCAAAACCCACATGGAACCTCTCAGAATAATTCATTCCAACAATCAGGACAAACACAACAAACACATATTCCGGTCAGACCACACGTACAATTTGCTATGTCTGCAAATAGCCGCCACTATCGGCCTCAACCACCTGTGGATCCAAGGAATGGAATTCCTACCCCAGTTAGACCACCTATAGCAAGAGGACCTGGTATACCTATTGGAAGACCTGTTTTCCCTGTGATGCCTAGACCACCTGAAGCAGGAAGGATATTAAGGCCAATTCAAGTTGCCAAATGCATGAGAAACCACTATGATGGCTCTAGCGAACCTTACAATCATATAGCTGAGTTTAAGCAAGTAATCAGAGCCAAACAAGTAGAAGATTTATTGATCCAATATGAATGTTTTGGTCTAACTTTGACAGACACAACATTAGCTTGGTTCCAGCCATTAGATCCAAATAATTTCCACAACATGGAACAAGTCTATCAAGAAATGATTGAGGAATTCACTAAGTCTGGAATTAAAAACAACTCGTCATCGTTGATTCATAGCTTTAAGCAAGCTCCTACAGAATCAGTGAGATTGGCAGCAAGAAGATTCAAGCAGTATGTGGATAGATGCCCAGTGGAAGAGAGGCCTACTCAAAACAAAATGGTGTCATTATTTTTGGAAGGATTATTGAATGGATCATTAAGATCTTTGGTATATGTAAAAAGAGTTCAAACTTTACAAGAGTGTATGAAGGAATGTATCGACCTAGAAGACAATCTAGCAGAGGATCTGAAAATACCTCAAGGTAGTATCAAAAGTGAAGATTTAGCCAGCAGCACATCAAACCCTAAGAACAATGTAGAGGAAATAGCTGACTCAGTCGCAAAGAAGTTGAACATTCAAGGATAGAGGAACTACCCCAACAACCCAATGAGAGTGTCCATGCTTTGAAGATGTATGCATTGTGGAGGAGATCATCCATCTCATTTCTGCACTAGGGGTGTAGTCCCACCACCTGCTTATGCTTACAATAGACCACCCATTCCGGGCCCTCTACAATATTGTAGCATAGAACAAAAGTATACAAATTATGGCACGGAAAACTGTCCTTACAATAGGCAATCGAGACATGTACAACCTGTCATGAGACCTTATGGATACCCTTAGAGAGATCTAGTAGGAGAAGCCTTTAGATATCCCACATATAATCAACAGGCACTTGTACCACGACCATATGCTTATCAAGGGTACACTCAACCACAACCGGTGTTAGGACAACAACCACCCCATCCTCAAAATGTTGTCCCAGTGAAAATAGCTCCGCCTGAAGAAAACTTAGAGAGAGCAATAGTTCCAACCACACCTTTGACTAGTAATGAACCATATGATTCATCCTATGACCATAGCCAAGGAAACTATCCCACTTATGAGAGCTCTATGATAGAATATGGACAAATGTACGAACCATGTGCATATGGCATGGAAGCACTAGATAGTTCCTACGGATATGAGCAGGACTACGTGTCATTAATGTACACAGCCCCCAGGGCACCCATACCCCCACGACTTATGAACATACCGCCTGTACCTAGAGGACCATGTTATAGATGCAGAGGTGATCATTATATCAGAGAATGTACACTACCAAACCCACCACCACCACAGCGAGTCTGGGAAGGATACTGTAGTGATTGTGGTAAAGAACACCTTTTCAGAGATTGCCCCAAGAACCCCAACAAAGTTAACTCGAACGTACAAATCAATGTGATAGAAGTAATAGGATCATCAGGAAGTGATAAGGAGTACACTGTGCCGTTGAAAGCGATAACTAGAGCCAAAGCTAAAGAGACCCTAGACAAAACTAAAGAAAATGATCAAGGTGACGGAGAAAGGAACATACCTACACCTCAAATAGTGGAAGACTCGGAGGAGCCTGAGAAAAGTGTTACAAGTAAACGAACACAGAGATGGAAGAGCCGTAGAGATATGATGAAGGAAAAGAAACTACAACAAAAGAAGGAAAATGAAAAAAATGAACAAGGCCAAAAAGAGATACAAGAAAAGGAAGAAGAAATTCGAAAAGGAAAGTCCAAAAAAGAAGAGGTAGGATCAGTTTTAGCAGATCCCATGCCTGAAGAATTAGCCATGTGGATTCAGGCATACAAAGCACGAATAAGAGCAGGACCTACCATTGAACAACATAAAAGAGAATATCCTAGAGGTGACCTAGAGAAAGAAAGGTTGGAGATATGTAAGAAATTAATTGAAGTAGCTCAACAGACCCTAGAAAAACCTGTTGTTCAATTACCCAACTCGCGAATTCCCGAAAGAGAATTCCAATAGTGTGTCATCAGAAAGGACCTCGAGAAACCTGAAACAGGTGAGACACATAATGGAAATTGCTGCAAGGATAAAAGGGAAGGATCCATTATTCCCGAAGTAGAAGGGGAATGGCCTAAAGACTTGTGGGCAAGAGTCCAAGAAGACCGATGGAAGAAAGTGGAAGGAATAGAACCACCCTTTGAGGAGCTAGAAGCAGAAGGTGAAATTGAAGACTCCATACCGGAACTGAATTCAGAAGAAATAATACCAATTGATCCAAGTAACAAAGAAGATGACAGTGTAAAGGTTTTGCCAAATTACATAGGAGAGTACAAACATAATTCGGAATTATATTGTATTCCCTTGATAAGGAAAAAAGAACCGAACCCATCAGTCACAACATCGGATATCATACAACATCTTAAAAAGGTAAAAATTCCTTGTACCCTGATGTTAGAAGAACAGTTAAGGATCAAACCACATTTGAAGGAGAAATTGACTAGCCAATTGGAGATCAAGGCAAAAGAGATGGAGATGTCTGCTGAAGTAAACACATTAAAAATCCCAATCGATAAGGTTGGAGAGTTCAGTGAGGGAGATGAAGGAAATACTTGCCTTCCAATCACCTATAGGGGTTACACCACTAAAGCCATCTTAGATTCTAGAGCTAGAGTAGGAATTGCTACTAGATAAATCTGGGAGAAATGGGGAAAACCAGCTTTAAGACCAACACGCATGAAGATACAAATGGCAGACGGACACACTGAACGACCCTTGGGATTATTGGAACGAGTAGTTTTTACCACGTGCGGAGTTGAATTAGAGCACACCTTAGCGATTTGTCAATTTGAAAGGCCTAGCAATTATGGGAAGACCTTTCATGAGATAACTAAAGGTAGTGCAAGATTGGGGAAAAGACGCAGTATACCTACAGCATGAAGGAACCACCACAAGAATAAATCTCCACACATATACATATCAAGATGTTTCCCCCTTACAATGGAATCAGATTCACAAGGAGGAAGATAATCAGTCGATTCATAGTATAGGTTCAAGTGATCAATCATGGATGAACGAAGTGTTAGACGGCTGCCGAAAAGGACAAATGTACTATGACAGACATCTTAAATGTAAAAGAACCTTTTTGAAATGCGCGTGAAACTAAAGATTCGCACACTCTTGTAACAAATCTTCTATATAAGGCAATGAGGAAAGAGTGGTAGAGAGCCCGTTTTGGGGGAATTGTGAGCATACTGTTTGAATCTGTGTGTGATGTGTCGATGAGAAGATTGAGCTCTGTTCTGTTCTGTTCGGATCTATCTATTTGACTATTCTCCCTGTAGTGCAGAGTTACGACTCGGTAGTATTGTGTTGTGAATCTGTTTGGTGATAGTTATATGCGGTTCTGGATTTTATCACGGAATAAGTGTTGTTTATCAGTCTTCTATTGAACAAGGGACTGTGTAAGGCCAAAGCAAACTATTTGCGTGTTAGCATTTTTTGTTAAGTAACCAGGTTCGATACAATAGTCTGCGTTCACTGTTGATTCCGATCCCAGGAAGGACTCGTATCGGTAATGGTCTGAACGCGAGTGGAAACAATGATAAGTTTGTGACGAGTCGACTGCTGGTAGGAACTTGTTGCTTGAGTTTGGCATACGGTAAGTTTGCATACCTTCGAGTATAGCTGTCTGTTGTGTTATTGTTCGGTATACCTATCTGTCACGAAGAAGTGCATATTGAGGGGCATTTGGTTAATGAAGTTGAGTATTCTATTAGTTATAAGTCAGACCGGACTACTTCTCTGTTGCTATAGCAGGTCCAGTCCGGAAGTTCTAAGTCCCAGTACGCCGAACAGTTATCAGTATTTAGAGTCAAGTACTGAGCTAAGACGCGATAGAGCATTTATGATTGTGTAAGAAGTTGGGAAAATAGTACAGGGCCTCTGTCTAACAGACCCCTACCACTCCCAAGAACCCACGTGGCTAAGAGGTAGCTTAATATTAGTTATCTCGGTATTGCCAATTGATTTACCTGAACATGGAAGAGTAAAGATTGAAGGGTTCGGGAACGTCCGACTTTTGAAGTGTTTTGAGTCTGAAGTCGGAAGGTTAACGACTAACATTTGGCGCCGTCTGTGGGAAAGTGGCATCAGACTGCCAGTTATTTGTGGGAAAGTGGCATGAGATTGCCAGTTATTTGTGGGAAGGTGGCATTAGAGTGCCAGCTGTTTGTCAGAATCAAACATCCCGTGTATCGTTCGATTGACTGATAGTAGCAACAGAGCCAGATTGTTGCAAATTGCTCAGATAGTGTTACTGCGCAATGATACATGCCGATTACTCGGTCTGGCGAAACGTATCCTAAGAACAATAAGGTTGGAGCACGTAAAGTGCTAAAGACAACCCTAGGAGAAGAAGGTATAACGCGGTCTGACCCAGTGGTCAAGCAAGTTAAGGACGTTAGAATTAATTTCGGTCATATTCCGGTGGAACGATCAACGTCTTTGGTACATTCTGGTGCTACGTCTACCCAGCCTATCAAAGATATAGTAATTCCAGAATCTACCAAGACGCCGTTGGAAACCAGTTTAACAATCTTGGATAAAGATTCAGAGTTATCTACGATCAGAACCACTGTAGGAAAAGAAATCGATAAAAGCGGAAAAACACTGCATTCTGGCACAATTTCGGTTCATTCCGGTGATATTCCGGTGATAGAATCACCAACTGCCGGCGAAGGCTTAGCATTTTTTGCGGAATCCTCAGCCCAACCATCGTGCTTGGAAGAAAGATTTCGGATATTGGACATCCAGAAGGAAGGAAAGCTGTTCGAAGCAGAGATCCGAAGCATCCTAAGTAAAAACAACACACTGGAAGGCACACCATCCGGCGATACAAGTTTCGATAGTTCAACCAATCAACCTCGAGATACAGAAGGAAGGCCTAATACACTCACAATGAACGGACAACAACAGCAACAACAGTTATGTCAACCAAGGCCGCCTCCAATAGGAGTAACATACATGAAATTTGGTGGATTCCAAGGAGATGATCCGGATGCTCACGTACGCACTTTCGAGATAAGTTATGCAGTTCTTAACCATCCACCGGATCGGGAGTATAAGGCCATTGTTTTTCAATCTACACTGGTCAATGAAGCAGCCAGATGGCTTACGGAATACGATATTAATCATTTCGGTACCTATGACGCAGTACGAGACACTTTTCTGCAACGATTCAGGCTAAAGAAGAATCCCGCCGAAATCTTTGATTATTTACAAAACAATCGTCAGAAGGCAAATCAGACTGTCCAAGAGTATGCTACACTTTTTAGAACACACTTGCGGCAGATACCACAGGCCTACACTAACTTACTTGATGATGTCATCACTCATTGGTTCATCAATGGCTTAACCCCACAACTGAAGCAGATCATGATCATAAGATGTGTCGGAGCTATGACGCTGGATGCAGTCATTGCAATGGCTCTACAACTGGAATCCAAAGTTGGAGGATTTACAGAAGACCTGGAGTGGTTAAAAACAAACAAAAATATGGCTGAAGATATAACCAGACAAGTATACTGCATCACATGCAAAAATTCAGGTCATACTAGTGCCAATTGTGCACTAAATCAAACGTTCTGCGCTATCTGCAACACTGTCGGACACACCACGGGAAACTGTGTCTACAACGCCAAAGTACAGGGAACAGCAACGGTCAATGCAGTTATTCAAGAACGTGGACAGCCAGCGAATCACTATGTACCTTTGCAATTGAGAAACAATCAACCTCAAGGATATCAGAACTACCGAGGACAGAGGAACAACAATTATAATGCAAACCGCTGGCAGAACGGACCACCACCTGAAAATCCTAATTTACCACCACCACGCTGTCATTTTTGTGGTGAATTTGGACACATTAGAAGATTTTGCAAAGATGCAGCTGACTATGATCAAAGGAAGAAGGAACGACAAAACCCAATGGCCAACATGGTACAAATCACACCAGTAGAAACATAGACTGCTACAGTTCAGACCCGATCCGGTAAACAACTACAGTCGGCAGTAGAAATATTCGAACCCGGGATACGAGAACAATATAGGATGTATAACAAGGCTAGTCACTGGACCGCAACAGAACCACCAGTGTTCCCAGAACCTATTCCGGTGACCCAGGCTTCGTCGACAAAGGAAGGAACACAACAAAAGGAAGCAGCAGCGGAGCCATCATCAGCAATAGACATCAGTCTCTTACAATAGCTAAAAACTCTAACAAGCTAACCTCAAAAATGAGCTTTCTAGCTCTTTTTATAGTTTTTGACTAGCTTTCACCCTATCTAGACCTAGTGTCTGGCCTAGTTAAAAATTAGGTTCCATGGCTTATTTGAGGGCTCAAACATATTCTAAAAATTATGTAAAGTGGTATGTAGATACCTCTCATACTCTTCAAGCTCAAGGACTCCTCGGATTGAACAAGATGGAGTCTCCTCTACCAAAAACGTTATTTACAATGTTCATGTAGTGATGAAAATCACTATTAAAAAGGATTAATTTTTGGAAAATTTATGTGGCCTTAATTATCGGATCTTCTTTGACTGCTTTGCCTGCTTGGTCCTTCTCTCTGCTCTGGTTCTTTATGTTAGCTCCCTTGTCTTGTAATGCCTTGACTGCCTTGACTACTGCCAACACCCCCCTCTCTCACGTTTGTCGTCCCTGATAGACCCTTGTTGGTGGGAGTGCTTGATGTAATATTCTATGATGTCTATGGCTAGGTGATGTTCTTGAATGTGCAATCCTTGAGGCAAATCTATCATGAGCTTATCCCAATCTAGTAGACTTGGAATGTTCGGATATGGCAAGCATAACTGATCTACATGGATGGCATGTTCTACTGCAAAAAGATGTAACAAATGTGTTGGTCTTAGAATAAAAATTTTAGAATGATATTCCCAAAACCTAGTAGAGAACATTTCTTCAAAGGTATGCTTGTAGCAAGGATGTAGATACTTTGTCCCCTCATGCCAGGCATAGATTATGTTGATGGAGGGGGTCTGGCTCATGTCATAGACCAAATCTCTATTACCTTCAAAAAAAGCCGAGTGCCAAAAGATATGATGCATGTAACTTGTGGAAGATCTTGCATATGACCATCATGAGCTCGAAGATTTTCATACACATTGTGGCCACAATGTCTCGTACATTCTTTAGGCATGCAAACCAATGGCGTATTGTAGAGATCATGTATGCTATGGTGGGTGGTGCTCTAGGTGGAGAAAAATATGGATAATCAACCCAATCCGAGCATCCTTCATTATTACGGACTTTGATGGCAAAAGCTTTCCATGATCTATGGTGGACTACTAGACAATAGTATGGGTTATATTAAATAGATAATGGCATTGTGGCCCGTGTGTGCATCATTTGTGGATAGTCAATGAGTAGTTGCTCATGCCAGTTGGGTTGAAAAATCGAGCCTGCAAGTGCATCTACTAGTAGATCATTAGGCTCAAACTGGGTGGCAAAGGTAGGCTCTTTTCCTATATGCCTTTTATCCTCCGCATTATCGTTTGCATGGCCACTCTATCATCATGTGCTTGACTGATTTGTTCAACTCACTTTAGCCAATCTGGGACTTCAATCTCAAATGTGTCTCGTCCCTCTTCTGTGACACGTCCCAGGTACCAGCATTGGGTCATAAGGCTCTTCAAAACTCTCTTCGACAGGGATCTCCACCACGGTTTCAGGTTTTGGTTCTTCAATAGGAGAGGGTGACCTCTCATATGGTAGGAGTTTAGCTTTTAGTTCTTCGACCTGTCTCTTAAGGCCTCTAGCTCTTTAGCGGATTGTTGAGGGATGGCAGGCTCGAGTTGAGATGTGCTGACATTGGCCAATTGCTTTTGAGATCTGCACATTCTAATTCCATCTTTTCATAGGACTCTAGAAAGTTTGCATGCTCCTCAAGTAAGATTCGTATGTCTTCTGAGGGGACTGCTCTATACTTTGTAGGGCTAATTTTTGCTCCCGAGGTCCCTTCCATAACTGCTTCAAAATTGTCTTGGTTTTGTTGTTGAAGCCACTTGTTCTCTTCCAAGGTTGTAGCCATGTGCTTCCATAGTAGCCCTAGATTGCGTTTGAGTTTAGCATTGGTGAGCATCTATGCTTGGAGCACGTTTTCCAAATCTTTGACTGCTTTATCATGCACAGTAGACATCTTGGACTCCAATTCGGCATGAGCCTGTTGTAAGGTGGTATACTCTTCCAGAAGTGTTTGATGGTCAGCTTCAAGTGTATTGACTCTAACTTGTAGCCTCTATGACTCTACTGGAAGGCAGCACTGTGCTCTTCTAATCATTGATATTCTTGTTTTAATTGATGTGCACACTGAATTAACATATTGAATGAAGTTTTTACATTATGAGATGTGAGGGGAGGAGTTTGGAATATAGAGCGAATGGGAGTGGGGAGGGGATTTATGGATGCTGTGTCTACCAATGAGGTGGTGAGTGGTGATGTGGGGGGTAGGGGAGTGGGTGATGGTGGAATTCTAGGGAGAGGAGGGGGTGTTGTGGGTGGTGAAATGTCCATGGGGTTGGGCATTGCGCTGCGTGTAGGGGCTACCATGTATGTGGGTATGGTAGATAAAGTGAGTGTAGTGTGTGTGTAGAGCGATGTGGTTGTGACTGTCTATGGACCTAGCATCTGAGGAGCAAGAGAAGGAATGAATTATTCTCTGAATATGTAATGAGGTGGATCGATTGTGGTGAGTGAGGTATAGGGGGTGGATGGGAAGTGTTGATCCCTGGAAAGTGGAAGGTGTGAATATGGGTGAGCAAAAAAGCCTAGACTACCTTCTGTGGGCCATGGGTGTCTGTCTATGCTAGGGATTATTGGATGTCCAATGATGGGCTCAATAAGAGAGAATGGTGAAGTCATAAAAGGTTTGGTAACGAAAGAAAAAAGGGTGGCCTGGGATATTGGCTCAGGAAAAGAAAACGATGTTGAGGAGACTAGGGTTTGGGTCATGGTTGTTGTTAGTACGATGGTTGTAGTAGTGGTTGGTGGTGGAGGTGGGCATGATGGAGGAGATGGAGGGTGTTGGGGTGAGATTGGTGATGTTTGTACAAAAGTTTCTGCTGTAAGGTCGATGGTGGTGGTTGGGGTGGTTGTTGGCTCCATGGTAACTCTAGGTTCAGTTACTGGTACTCGTATATTCCTTCCTACTCGTGGTCATGTATCCACTCTATGCTGGTTGTATCAGACATGTTGTCGAACTGCTATGTAGATAATCTCCTAAACTGCCAAGGATTCGGACAGTAGTTGGAGGGTAATGATGAATTTCAGGTCCACTCCTTCATCTGCTAACATCTGTTCTATTAGGGCTTGGCCTGGTGCAAAGGAAAGTCTGTGGCTCTCTTGCATTGCTCTGATTGTGTCGTATAACCTTTTTGCAACTAGGCGGTGTATGCAGGAGCACCTATGAGCTCTGGTAATCCTTGCTTCTCATCTTGATATCTTTCTTCATGCCCTTTCTCACCTTCTTCCGATTCTTCATCTTTTGCATCATCTTCATCCTCTTCTTCATCCACATCAATAGTGGGAACGGGTACTTGTGATGTTGTTCCTTGTAGTTGGTCTCCTTCCAATTGTTGTTCTTCTTCTGTTTCAAGATCCACTTCCTTTAAAATGTGCTCAAAGTCTTCACTGGTGAGTTCTTCCAAGGGTGATCCTCCAAGGAATTCAAGGTCCATCAGAACTGGTGGGAATATCAGGTTTGGACCTTTCGAGCTTCTTCATGGTATTCATAAGGTGAATGGCTTGACCCTTCGAGGAGGGGGGGCGTGACATCTGGTGTTAACGTTGCTTCATGGGGTTGAGCACAAGGTACTTGTATGGATCCTCTTATCCTCTTGGAAGGGGGGTCCAGTTGATGTTCGGCCTTTGAACTACTGCACTCTGCTCCACATTAGGGCCCTTTGAATAGGAACAACATAAGCTAAACATCTATAAATGATTCTTGTCAAAGCGCAACATCCATACAACAATGATTTATGTGGCCATCTCTTGTGAGCTGAGTGTATTTGATCGATGATCTAGTGGGGTAGGTTGATGGTGAGGTTTTGTGTCTCTACAAGGTATAAGCTAAACCAAAGTTTCTTAGGTGGCATAATGAACCTATCTTGTGCTAGAAATGCAAAATGCTGCATGCACATTCGCAAGTGAACTGTGATGTTCAACATCATGGCCACCATGCCGGCATGTGCATTCCTCCCATATCGAGGTCCTCTGGAACTAAGTTGTTGGTTAAATTAAACCTCTTCAACTCATTTCCCTTCATTAGAGATGGGAGCACAAATGTGCTTGTACCTTTGGGGTGCTTGCTCGGAGTCAAAGTGTTGATAAGATAGTAGCAGATGTGTGTTCTCAAGTGCATGATGTGAATGATTTTGATAGGCACGTTAGGCTCGTCAGTTTATGTGCAGCTACTTGAGCATGTAAACAGGTCTTAGGCACCCAGATTTGTCATGCATTGGGGTCAACCTTCATCAATCGCTTTGGGACCCAAATAGAAATGGTCTGTTTTGGGAGAATTCTAGAACACTCCTTCGTTATAATCACCCGAGTAGTTGGTTAGGTGCATCATTGGGGATCTGACACTAGTGTAGAGGGTTGTTCACCCTTGTGTACCCAGACCTGCTTCCCACTTTGAATCCTCTTACTTTGCAATCTCCATTGACTATGAGCATAGATTGTCTGCTTCCTCTGCTTCCTGTGCTCCTTTGGTTGCTTTGTCTCGATCATCTTCGGAAAAGAAGGGAGTTCCACCAAATCCTTGACTCCTTTGTTTAGAACCTCATCATTCTGCATCATAGAATTTTGGAAAATAACAACATCTTTATCTTCATGTGCACTCCTGGAAGGACCAAGAGTTGGTGACTTTCCCAATTCCTTGAGTTCTTTATTTTCTAACTCAATGGTAATGCGATTTTGATTTATCTAGACTTGAAGAATTCCACTTCTTAGGTTCAAGTTGACTGCATGATCATAGATCCAGTCATGACCAAGACAAGAGCTTTAGTGAGATCCTCATGTTGACACACTAGCACCTTCACTGTCATAAGAATATGTTGAATCTAGAGGGGAAGCTCCACCTCACCCATGCAAGGGGTTTCCACACCTCCCAACCTATGAGATATTCCTCTATAGGATTGATGCTTAACTGCAATTCTCGACAGTAAGAAAGTCTAACTACACTAGTGGTTGTACCTACGTCAATCGAGGACCTTACCGTCTGCTGGCATACAAGTTAGACGAAGAGCATACTAGCACAACGGAGCAGTCATGCACAATACGGCAACAAGGCCTAATCATTTTTTCCATGGACCATTTACAACTCAAGTGATTCTAATCACTACACAAACATTGTAAATTCCGTTTTTGGTAGAATAGACTCCATTTTGTTCAAGCTGAGGAGTCCTCGAGCTTGAGGAGTATTAGAATTGGCTACATATAAATTTTCATAATTTTTAGACTCCGTTTGAGCCCTCAAATAGGCTCTAGAACCTAATTTTTAACTAGGCCGGACACTAGGTCTGGACAAGGCCAAAGCTAGTTAGAAAACTATAAAAAGAGCTAGAGAGCTCATTTTGGGGGTAGATTGTTTGTGAATTGAGCTTATGTAAGAGACTTTTTGACTAATGTAAAGAACTCCATTGTTCCTCTCCTTGTTCTTGCCTTGTGTGTGCGTGCGTGTGTATGTCTGTGCATGCTTGTATGCTTCTCACTCACACACTTGTGCCTTCACTTGCTCATAGTCTTCATACTAGTCCTCACGTCTCCACGGATTGACAATTATGAGGTGAATCTTCTCACGTTGGTACTCACCATTGTGCTAGAGTGACACCAAATTTGGCGCCGTTGCCGGGGAGAGAGCTTCGAGGACGAGCGTGTGATCGTAAGACGTCGAGTTGAGACATTGGAGTTATAGGTAATATCCTTTCTTTTCCTTATTTTACTTCATTTTTTCTTATTTTTGCATCCCCATCATCACCATCATCATCCCCACCATCTCTCACCTCCATATCCATCTCCACAAAAATTTCAGTTTTTTGGTCATATTCCACTCCCCACCTCATTTCCCTCATTCCATTGTGAGAGAGAGCGAGAGAGAGCCTGCATGCAATCTGCTTTTGTGTGTTTTTTGAGCTTTTGTTGCAGGAACTAGCTGTACCACCTTCTCCAGCAGTGTGCGCAGGTACGACAGACTCTGCACAGGTCTCGGGACGACGACCTCTGTCTGTCACGACAGACAAAAAAACTTAATATTTTGTGAATGCGTGTTTGGCACGGTAACCTACACTATTAGAGCACTCCAAATCACTAGAAGTTTCTCAAAAATTTGCGTTTTTTCAGTCTATCGCGACAGACACCGTCTATGGCGACAGACACCGTCTATCGCGACAGACACCGTCTATCGCGACAGACAGAGACCCACGATAGAGACTGTCTATCGCGACAGACACCCGTCTATTGCGACAGACCAAATTCCACGATAGACACCGTCTATCGCGACAGACCCGTCTATCGCGACAGACCCATCTATCGCGAAAGACACCGTCTATCGCGATAGACCACTCTATCGCGACAGACACCGTCTATCGCGACAGACCAAAACCACGACAGACGATAGACACCATCTATCGCGACAGACACCGCCTATCGGGACAGACCCATCTATCACGACAGACACCGTCTATCGCGACAGACCAAATTCCACGATAGACACCGTCTATCGCGACAGACCCATCTATCGCGACAGACACAGTCTATCGCGACAGACCAAAACCACGACAGACCAAAACCACGACAGACGATAGACACCATCTATCGCGACAGACACCGCCTATCGCGACAGACCCATCTATCGCGACAGACACTGTCTATCGCGACAGACCAAATGCCACGATAGACACCACCTATCGCGACAGACCCATCTATCGCGACAGACACCGTCTATCGCGACAGACACAGTCTATCGCGACAGACCCATCTATCGCGACAGACACCGTCTATCGCGATAGACACAGTCTGTCGCGACAGACCCATCTATCGCGACAGACACCGTCTATCGCACCATTTTCGGCAAAAAATAAAGGGGTATTTTTTTTGGAAATTTAGGCCAAATTTTGGGCATATTTGCATACTCAAGTACTCATATAATTACAAAGGCCTTAGAAAATGCATTAAAACTCCTGAAAGGTTCTGTTTGTCTGTTTAACCCCCTAAACCCTGAACGATCATAACTTTTTCATACGAAATCCATTTTTTGAGCTCTAGGGCTTGTCAGAAATCTTGTGGCATATGCTACACGCCCTCAACTGTTTTTTATAAGAATAATGCGTTGATTTTCAGATATGATATTTTGAAGTTGACACACTGAGGGGTAGGTACACCAAGGGAGCTCTAGAGGAAATTTTTTAGCAATACAAAAGGGGGAACAAGGGTCATTAAAAAGTGTCTGAAATAAATTGCCTGTCAATTGAAGGATCAAATTGAAGCTAAACTTGAGGTTCTTCCAGGATCATCGAGAACGTTTGGAGAAAGCAAAGTAAGTTTCAAGGCGAACAAGCTTGGGAACGTGCTTCCTGAGTAGACGAGCATCACCAAGAGGAGCTACTTGAGGTTGGAACATCTCTTAACCCCCTCTGTCCATTCTTAGCATAGGCTAAGTGCGAGTAGTTGTCCTGATTGACTAGGGGTACGATAGGAACACTCAAGATAGAAGAACCTTTAATTTCTCAAGTGCAAGGATAGGCTAAATTGCAGTCAAGGGATAACTTAAAGGAAAAGAACTTAAACTAAGCGGACACAGAACATCAAGTACGACACACTAAAGTGGACGACGCTTTATTAAAAACAAGAAAACACATCCAAAGGAACTTAAAAGGAATAAGTGATTGGTACCAAAGAATCAGCAACGTACAAAGGGCATATGAACCTGAGATCGGGAAGGCACCTAGGGAGAGACCATCAAAGCGTTAGATCATCCGAGGCTAGCGTCAACCATACAGCGAGATCTTGGGCCCAACAATTGAGTGATTACCCCTACGTGCTAGGCTCATAAACTAGTGACTCTGACATGTCATATAGCATGGAAAGACCTGTAGGTAGCTTAGGAATGGCATACCTAGAAAGACCTGAAGGTCCCTACAAGACTCAATTGGAATACATCCAGACCAACCGCCTAGGTGCACACATCTATGAGGATGGTCTGCAAAGATCTGTTGTCCTAATTAAAAATCCAAATCATCCCATTGGACTAGAACACCCTATAGTCAAGTTTGAAAATGGTTCATACATAGATAAAGAAGGAACAATGTATGTGGTCACCAGCCAACCTGAAAGGACAGATGAGTTTGGCAACATAATCCCTGAACCTGAATTAGGTGACATAGAGCAAGGGAACTTAGGAAAGGAGCCGAAAACCCCTCGAGGCAAATCGGTCCTAACAAGGATAATCACTCCAGAGTTAGTTCCCCAGGATAATAGGAGCATAGAATTGCTCTGGAACCAAGAAACGGATGAGGCTTTTTGGAGGTACAAGCTTGAAAAGTCCAATGAAGTGGGAGCTCCTGCCATCTATGAATTCAAAGATCTTGATAGCCGAGGCAAGGTGACCTACTTAGATGATGCTTCTGAGAGAATCTTTGTGGTCTCTGAGCATGGAAGACACGCATACACTTGGAAGGGAGAATTTGTTTTTCCCCAACCTCGATCCAATGTGTCTTATGGTCAGCAAGGAGCTGGAACATCTCAAGCTCATGGGAATCAAAGAGAAAGGAATAGAGAAAGACCTGAGGTAAGCTTGGCAAACTCTTGGGGAAGAGAAAGAACGAGAACGAAAACAAATAGAGTGGAACCTGAGGGACATAGAGCCCCAGGGAACCGAAGAAATGCTGATGATTTCGCTTTGCCAAGACCGAGAGAGCACATGAGGACCTTGAGACCGACCCAACTAGTTAAATCCATGAAAAACTACTTCGATGGCACTGGAGACCCCTACGATCATGTAGCTGAGTTTAGGCAAGTCTTGAGAGCTGAACAAGTTGAAGATCTATTCACGCACTACAATGCCTTTGGTCTAACCCTTAGGAACTCCGCCCTGACATGGTTCCAGCCACTAAACGAGAGGCAGTTTAGGAGCATAGATCAACTTCTAGAGGCATTCATTATCGAATTCTCTAAAAGTGGCATAAGACATAACACATCCTCCTTGATATACAACTTCAAACAAACATCTCAAGAGACAGTGAGGCTCGCAGGCAGAAGATTTAGGCAATATCTAGAGAGATGCCCGGCCCCAGAGTTACCCACTCCAGCCAAGCAAGTGGCCTTATTTTTAGATGGATTGTTAAGCACCAAACTGAGATCATATGTGTACTTGAAGGACCCTAGATCCATAGAAGAATGTGAACGCATGTGCATAGACATTGAGGATAATCTAGGGGAGGAATTAGAACTCTCAAAAATTTATAAAGATTCGGATAGTTCTAGTAGCCTCATTTCCTCACAATCCACATCAATTGAGGATCTAGCAGAAAAGGTAGCTCTGAAGTTAGGTGTCTCTAGCAAGCAGATTCCTAGATTTGCCCCTGGAAAACGATGCTATACCTAAGGAGGAGACCATATGGCTAATGTGTGCTCCATCATGGCTCAACCCCAAGTGAACCCTAACAACCAGTACTGCACCATAGAAAGGAGGTACACCAATCACACAACACAAGACTGTCCATACAACAAACAAGCTGTTAGACAAAATTATTCTCAGCCATATCCACAACAAGGAAAGTACCCTAATCAGTACCCACAACAACAGTATGCTAGGCCCCAGCAAATCTATCAACAACCTTATCAAGGGCAACAAAGACCGCAACCAGTCCTAGCACAGCAACCTCCTGCCCCCACCAATGTGATTCCAGTAAAGTATGCAGCGGCAGAAGAAAATCTAAATAGAGCTTTAGTGCCAGTGACGTCCTCGCTTTCAGAAAGTGATCCAAGTGATCATAGTTTTGACTCCACCCATGTTGAGAGCCCCCAGGCCTACTACATGCAATCACCGGAGCATAGTGAGTCATATTATTATGAAGAACCGAATGAATCTAGTGGGGAGCCAGAATACGCAAACGTCATGTATGCCAACCCCAACTCGAGATCCCAACCTAGGCCGATGAGACCTCCATTTCCTAGAGGGCCATGCTATCGTTGTCAGGGAGATCACCTCATTCGTGATTGCCCTCTACCTGCAGCTACACAAACCCAATCTGTGACAATTCAAGGCTTTTGTCCTGATTGTGGAAAGGAGCATTTGTTAAGAGAGTGTCCCAAGAACCCCACCAATATGCCAAAAATTTCTCCTATCAATGTTATTGTCTTAGTGGTAGACTCCATAGGAAGTGTGACTTCCACAGCTCCAGTACAAGTCATCACGAGAGCTCAGGCACTTAAGCAGAACCAAGACTTAGGCCAGGAAAAGAATGCGGAGGTTAGCGAGACTGAGAGCCAGAATAAGAAGAGGACAAGGGCTTGGAGAGATAGCCGTGAACGTATGAAAAGGCAATGGGCAAGAAAGATGAGCGAACTTGAGGAAAGCCTACGAGAAACCAAAGACAAAATCATAGAAATCACATCTCAAACGCACTCTCACACATCCCCACCAATACCATCCCCTTCACCCTCCATTCCTCCACCCACCAATCCACCACACGTAACCCACCCACCACCCCAAGTAGGATCAGTCTTAGCCGATCCCAATCCTGAAGATCTAGACATGATGCTTAAAGCATATCAGGCCAGAATCCAAGAAGGGCCCAATGTAATAGATCATGAGAAATGTTACCCTAGAGCTGACCTAGAGCTTGAACGAACTAAGTTGTGTGCCAAGATGGTGGAATTGGCTCAAGCCATGTTTGACACCAGTCGCCTTTTCACTTGCTCTAGCTCCACTAGAACACCATTGCATTTTGATGGTCTGTTAGATAGATTGGAGATGTTAATGGCAAAGTCTGGAAAAGGAGCCAACTCTCAGGCTAAGGAGAAGGCAAGTGATAGAATAAGCATTGCTCCCCAGGAAGCCTATGTGCCTAACTCTACGGAGCCAGACACATCATCTTCTATGAATCGGTTCACACCCGAATTCCTACGAGAGATTCAAGAAGACAAATGGGCTAAAGAAAGTGAAGTCCCTCCTCCTATTGAACTTGTGGATGATGCACATGACCAATTCCCACAAGACATCCCATCCATTTATGAGGAGCAGAAGAGCACCCAATCTCAGGAAAGATTAGACCTTGAGTCTAACTCTCTGCAAGAATTACCCCACTTCACAGGCCCATGGGAAGCTAAGTCCACCTGTATGAGAGCACCCACGGTCATGGTAAGAAACGAAGATTCAGTCATACCTAGGAACACGGTGTCGAAAAGATTTCAACCTTTCCGTTGATGACCAGAGAAAATGAAAACAACTTTATTGGTGAACTTTAACCTTTTATATCATTGTTAATCAGTTGTGTTGATTAGAATTAACTATTTTGAAAGTGTTTACAGGTGTGAATGATGAAGCAGAACATATGTTCATATTAGGGTTTCTCCTAATTTCACATTTAATGAGTATTTTATATTTATACATGCAAGAAACATTGGTATATAACCTTAGGATTTCATAAGTTCATATGATTTTATGTTAGTTGGGTTAAACAAAAGGGTCTCAAAAGGATTCTAATGGATTATTGTTAGGCTTTATTGAAGTGTTAATGGGCTCATGAGAGGGTTTAGATAGGGGTTTTAGTGTGCAAGATGAGTGGGAATGAAGATTAGCCTTCGTTTAAAGGATTGAAACAATTAATATTTAAAGAAATTAATCTATAATTTAACATTGGTTAACTTATAAAATTAAAATATGGTTTAAATAGTTACCTATGTGTATTTAAATACTAAGGTTCTAATTAATTAAATCCTTAAACTAAGCTTAAATTAATTGATTTATTTAAATAAGAAATGTAGGCTAATTAGATTAAAATGATTAATCAAATGGATAAATAACTAGTGGACTATATGAGTGCTAGGGAAAAGAATGGCTTATATAAGTTGTGTAACTAAAGAGATTTAAGGAGTGGTCTCAATAGAAGATGCACTTAAAGAGAAAAAAGTTGGTTAAGAGAAAGAGTGGAGAGAATTAGTGAAGATGAAAAGAGAGGAGTAGAAATTAAGTGTAATTAAAGTAGAAAAGTTAAACTGGAAAGTGTGGTGAAAGTAAGGAGATTAAAGTGTGGTTGTAGATTAAAAGTTAAAACTAAAAAGAGTGGTTTAGAAATGACTTGTGTATGTATTTAAATGAGTGTTGAGCTTAAGTTTCTCCTAATGTTTCTTTGCAGGTAATTGTCTTCTTGCTTCCTTCATCTTATTTTTCCTTTCACCATAGCTAGTGAGAGTGAATTGGGATATTTGTTCTTGCTTTCTTTCCTTTTCTCTGTGACATTTAGCACTGCATACACAGATAGGATGTGAGAGAGAAAGTGGAGGAATTTAGAAAGTGAAATTTTAGAAATCCAGTGCACATTGTGCATGTGAAGGAACTGAGCGACCTCGCTTCATTTCCATGTGAAGATATACTTCACGCGAGCGGACGAGTAATGTGACCTTGCTGTGCCAGTTTGGTGGATCGCCATATACTCTGCGTTCCTGATGACTTGTAGGAATTTAAATTATGAGCTCCAGTTCGTAACACGAAAAGCGTTGATTGTACAGGGAGTTCTCGACAGCATGTCCACATGTATTCTTCCGTATGTGGCGGCTGTATACATACACGAATGAGACAGTAGAGAGAGAGTGTCAGAAAAAGAGAGGATTGCTTTAGTTTAGTTTTTTATGTTATTGTTTCTCCCCTCCTGGTGGTGCTCCACACACAGAGCATCGCGAAGAAAGAGATACTAGAGAGAGATGCCTGGCGGCTGTAGCGCACAGGAGGAGAGAGACAAAGAGAGCGTATTCGCAATCGACGGTTGCTGGAACTATCTCCGACACGTGTTAGAGACTGGCAATGTTGCAGGTGTATAGATTTTGTTGCTGAGAGTTAAGTGCAGAGAGTGAGGTTCTGATGTTGACTACTGCACGCACAAAGCACTCAGAGAGAGAGAGAGAGAAAGAGAGAGAGAGAGAGAGAGGTGTATAGAGTTCAGTTAATGTTTCTTTGCAGCGTGTACAGATGCTCAAGTGTTTGAAGACCCACCAACAAGTTGCTATCGCACTCAACTTCTGATCCAATATCCAATTTATGCCATATGAGAACTTCTACGCTGAGGTTACTCTCTACAATTCGTCATCAACACTTGCGCGCAGAACTGTATCTGACATCTTCGTTTTTTATTTCCAATGTCAACGGTTTCAATAGATTTTTTTGCAATCTGTATTTACAAATTAGTTTCATAAACTTTGGGAATTTGAATTCACACTATTTCGACTAATTCGTTATCAAAAAGCTATTCCGATCATGAGTATACTATTGATTAATATTGAAGTTATGCAAATTATCTCTTTCGAAACTGTTTGTTGTAATCAAGCTTTGATGAAGTCACGCAAATCGATGGAATGCAAGGAACTGAGCAAATTTAATATGTTTTGTGGAGTCTGCACACATCTTGATGCATAAGGACCATTGTTTTTCGACATTCCCTCATGTTGCACCAGTAGATGTCTTATCTTTAATATATATATTACCTCATGATTCTGATAACTTGTAATGTGTTTCCATTTTTGTTCGGAGGTACCATCTTTAATATATACAACTATGATCAGACTGTTTTAAAACACTTTTCTAAACTTTGAATGTGCGGTGATCATCTTGATATATTCAACAGCTTACGAAACAATTCTATTACTTATAGATCTTTAACAGGTCTGCATTGGACGATTCATCTCATGCACATGATATAGTAACATACGATCCGTGAAACATGACGATACATGTGGCTAAATGTCAAAGCATGGAGTTATCAACATAGGCGTTGCATTCAAGGCAAAGAACTTTGATATTTTTTTCTATTCCTATGGTTCTTCGAATGTAGAGACTGTTCGTGTCCTAGTTAATTTCCTTTGGGTTTCGAATATGTGTGCTTATCATTATAAGATGTTTGACTTCTTCAATTCTTTGCTTGCGCTATCGTATTCAATTATTGGAATCTATTTTCCAACCTTCAATTGAAGAAACCATTAAAATCACACTCATTATGTGGGTTTGTTTCATCTGATAGGCAATTAAGTGTGCAAATTTAGAATTCTAGCATTGATACTACTTAGAGCTCATTAGAATCTATACTCTTTCACTTAATTTCTTAAAACTAAAAGTTCGGATGTGATTTTTTGCATTGAACTTCTAAGTAGTATCTCTGAATTTTCATTAAGAAAATTACCGAAGATAGTTTCAAACAAATGTCTGATGTCTGAGTTCATATTGGCTCTTTGAATCTCCATTGAATTAATGATTTCAAATTTCTTACTAAAAGTTTCTTTGAGTTGTCACTATACCTGAGTTTGTTCCAAGCACCCTGCATGTGCCGTATTTTTGGCGGTCGCCCTGATCCACCGACCGTGACTTTTGCGCCGACAACGGAGGTAGTGAAGAACACTAAGGTGCAGTGCAATCTCACTTTGGAAGAGCTGCTTAAGGTTAGACCAGAAGTGTGGAAACATGTAGCCAATCAAGTGCCCGAAGTAGCAAAACCGCATTCCCAGGTAGGATCTCAAAGAACAGTACCAGAAATACCATTGGATAAGATAGGAGACATGAGTGAGGGAGAAGAAGGAAACACCTATCTCCCCATCACTCATCAGGGCTACACAACCAAGGCCATTTTGGACTCAGGTGCAGGAGTTGCAATTGCTACCACTTCCTTATGGAAACATTGGGGCAAGCCAGCACTCAGGCCAACGAGAATGAAATTGTGGATGGCCGATGGTCATATTGAGAGGCCCTTAGGATTGCTAGAAGGAATAACTCTCACTACATGTGATGTTGAGTTCGAGCATACTTTTGGTATATGTGACTTTAGCAAAAACCAAGCCTACGAGATGATTTTGGGGAGACCATTTATGCGGCAGTTGCAAGTGGTACAGGATTGGGGAACCAATTCCTTGTATTTGCAACACTTAGGTGTTACAACCAAAGTCAATCTCAAGGATTACTCTCATAGAGATGTCCCTCCTATCTAGTGGAACCCCATCCATAGAGCCAAAGATGATACGGAATCGGTACATTCCATAGGATCACGATCCTCATGGATGCATGATGACACTCACTTATGGATGTGTAAAGTGGCAGTGGAAGAGGAAAAAAGAGAAAAAGCCAGAGAGGTAGGTGCGAAGGAAACACATAGATCAGTTCAAGACCCAGCCTATGCACCTGTAGTATTTTCGGACGAAGAATTTGAACCTCACGGCTGGGTAGAAATCCTAGCAACAATGGATGTAGCCATCAATGAAGAACAATGGACACCTCACTGTGATGAGGATGGCTATGACATTTCTGTCTTCTCCATAGAACCAATCATGGGAGATGCACTTTTAGAAGAATGCGAACCTAGCCCTGATGCCTTTGAAGATGCAAGTGACTCCGATCTTGAGTCAATCATCATGGATCCACCCTTTGCATCAGACGAAGAATATTTATATGAAGTAGAAGTTTACCCTCAGAGACATGAAGAGCTCACTAATGATGTGAGATTAACCACACGAGTGACCACTAAGAGTGAAGGAAAGAAAAGGAAGAAGAGAGAAGCCGAGGAGGAAGAATCCTTGTTTGAGGTCCCTGAAAATTTCAAGAAGTATGCAATAGAAGATAGGAGAGTCATGATAAGAATGCCAAAACGCGATGCACAAGCAGGAGAGGCCTATGATAACAAAGAAACCACCAAGAAGGTAGTGGTAGCCATAGAAGAAGGAGAAGAGAGGTGCACTTACATAGGACATGACCTCACTGAGGAAGAGGAGCATGAGCTGATAGCTTTGCTAAGAGAGTACAGAGATGTATTTGCTTGGAGCTACAAAGATTTGAAAGGTGTAGACCCTGACATATGTGCCCATACGATTCCCATAACCACAGAGGCCAGACCTTCTAAACAAAAGCCGTACACATACAATGACAACTATGCTGCCAAGATCAAAGAAGAGATAGACCGCTTGGTTGAAGCTGGATTTATCTATGAAATTGAGCACACTGAATGGGTGTCCCCCATTGTAGTGGTGCCCAAAAAGAATGGTAAATTACGTGTATGCATTAACTTGAAGAAGGTTAACGTAGCCACTATCAGGGATAGTTATCCGCTTCCTATCACCGAGCATTTATTAGAAAGGGTAGTCGGCAAGGAAGTGTACAGCTTCCTAGATGGGTTCTCTGGCTACAATCAAGTAGCCATTGCACCAGAAGATCAGCATAAGACGGCTTTTGCCACAGAGTGCGGCATATTCGCTTTTAGGGTAATGCCATTCGGGCTTACCAATGCTCCCGCAACCTTCCAGAGATTGATGTGCCATGTGTGTAAAGAGTTCTTGAGAAAGAATTTGGAAGTCTATGTTGATGATCTCTGTGCTCATTCCAACATTAGACAAACACATATACCTGAACTCAGGCAAATCTTTGACAAATATAGAGAATATCAAGTCTGCCTGAACCCAGAAAAGTGTGTTTTCATGGTCAGGCAAGGCAAGATTTTAGGACACATAGTGTCAAAGAACGGCATCTCCACTGACAAAGAGAAGGTGAGAGCTATTGCAGAACTACCCAGGCCAAAGAACGTCAAGGAAGCGCAAGCTTTCATGGGGCATTGTGGTTATTACCGACGCTTCATTCACATGTATGCCATCATTGCAAAGCCTCTGTATAGATTTCTGACAAACTTTGAGTGGACTGAGTAATGTGAGAACTCTTTCAATGAGCTCAAATGGCGATTATGCTCAGCAGCAATCTTGACTACACTAGATTGGAATAAGCCCTTCCATGTGCATGTGGATGCATCCAATTATGCCATTGGGTGTGTACTCGCGCAGCCTACCGGTGAAGGTAATATGGATCTTCCAATTGCCTATGCGAGTAGACAGTTGAACGCAACTGAGCGAAACTATACCACTACCGAACGAGAGGGATTGGGCATGGTGTATGTGGTTAAAAAGTTTAGACATTACTTGCTTGCAAATAAGTTTAAATTTTTTACTGATCATCAAGCTCTACTTTACTTGGTGAACAAGCCATGCAACACAGGTAGATTGGTGAGATGGTTCCTCTTACTAATGGAATATGACTTTGAGGTGGTGGTGAGAAAAGGCAAGACTCATTTGAGAGCAGATCATCTCTCTAGGCTCACATCCGGAGAATCCCCACAAGGAGTATCAGATGACCTTCCTGACGCTTACTTGTTTAATTTGGAAGTTGTACCTCAGTGGGCCAAGCCATTAGTGCCAGTATTGACACACGGGCCTAATCACCCAGTCATAAACACTCAAGATAGAGAGGTAGTAAAAGCCCAGAAATACCATATCATGGCAGGACCCCACACATCTGTGTGCATAAGCTCTAAGTAGTCTTCATACATATATCCTTTTCTATTGAATGGTTTCCTGTGAGATTTGCCAAATTGGCATGCTCCACATTTGTAAATCATGTGTTGCTTGGACACATTGGGAATGCCAAGCACACTTTGATCTGTGCATATTTGCTTTAGTGTTTGAAACATAGTACCTTGATCCTAAGATTGATGGCTCTTTGCTAGGACCCCACACATCTGTGTGCATAAGCTCTAAGTAGTCTTCATACATGTATCCTTTTCTATTGAATGGTTCCCTGTGAGATTTGCCGAATTGGCATGCTCCACATTTGTAAATCATGTGCTGCTTGGACACATTGGGAATGCCAAGCACACTTTGATCCGTGCATATTTAATTTAGTGTTCTTTCACCTATATGACCTAGCCTCTTATGCCATATCTCTAGTTCATATATGGTTTGATCTTTGTAATTGAAGAGTGCAATGTTTCTGACATCTTCAACTTAAAATGTAAAGAGTCTACCAGATTTCTCACCTTTTGCAATCCTCTTCAAGCCTTGTTGAGGGTCTTCCACAAATGCTACATGCCTTGTGAATCTAACCTGTAAGCCCTTCTCAACAATCTACCCAATCATGATTAGGTTTTTTTTTAATTGTTGGCACATATACTACCTTATTTAAAAGGTTCATGTTACCATCAGAAGCCTTGACATTTCCAATCTTCTTAACATAGTGTCTAGTGTCATCACCTACCTGCACTTCATGCTTTCCTTTAGGTTCTTCAAGATCAGATAGCAATGCTACATTTCCACCCACATGATTGGAACAACCAGAATCAATATAGAAAAGATGCTCATCATCTTTACCTTGCTTGGATTGTCATGTTCATGGTCAGTAGAGAATCTTCTTGGTCTTTTGTGTAGTTTTTATAATCTCTTCTACCTCTAAAGCCTCCTTAATAGGTGTTGTTGTAGCCTTGGTTGTAGTTGTGATGGTAATTTCTTCCTCCATTATTCAACTTGCCTCTAGATTGTCCATAGCCTCCTCTATGGAAGCCTCTTCCTCTCCGATTCTTTGTGCTCTTGAAACACTCATCTATAGTATGATTGGTCAAGCCATGGAAATTGCAAGGTGAAGAGTTTTATGATCTCCCCCTGCCTTGCTTTCCTCCTCTGCCCCTTCATCTAGTACCTCTTCCTCTACCTATGAAGTTCACTTGAGAGGTACTTGCCTCTTCTTCAAATTTTTTACCTTTGGCTTTACCTTTACTTTTATTTCTATCTGTGTAAAGGACAAAGAGATTGATTACCTCTAGATTTGTATCCATTATTGTTGAGCTTTGTCTCATATGTGAAGAGTTGCCCCATCAGTGTGCTGAGGTCAAGTATTTGCATATCCATATATAGGTCCATTACTGTATTGAAGGACTCCCACTTATCATCAGTTTTGATGCCATTTATGATTTTCCTTACTATCTGCTCCTCTTCTATCTCTTCTCCAATGCTCCCAAGTTGTTCAAATACATCCTTCATCATGGTTACATAGCTACACTTTGCTTTGGTTGCTTCTTCAAGGTTGTGAACTCCATCCAAAGCTGGTTCTTCCTAGCTCTTATATTTGATGAGAAGTACGAGGAAAGTGATGGAGAGTGTTAATCTCCAAAAGCACACGTTATCCTTGATGTTAGAGCAGCTCTATATCAAGAAAAACTCAAAACCTCAACCAATTTTGGAAGACTAATGCCAAATTATCAAACTTTGAATTAACTATGAAGAAACTAATTACTCAAAAAAATCTGCTACACTTAATCCACTCATTGACTAACCAAATCTATAACGTTTTGAATGAAACTTTGTACAAATTACCTCCTAAAGTTTTTGCACCTTCTTCGAGTTAAATCTTTCCAAAATATTTAGTAAATCTTGAGAAACAATGTACCTATGTCTGAAACTACTCTTCTGTGTAGTCGACTTTGACACCTTCAACTTCTAATGCATGGTTCTCCCAAATTAGACCCCATTTATTCAAATGCTTTTAGCCACAAGTAGCTTGCCTTTCAACTTAAAGAATGAGTTCTTAGTTCTTCAAAACTTTACACTATGGAGGGAGATCTGATCAAAACATTGACCACTAGGATTGCACATGTTCATTCCTTCACTTCATCACATTTACACATGTAAAGTTCCTACTCAAAATTCTCTCAACCTGATTATAATTAAACTCTCAAAACTTGTACAGAAATCATTCAAGTATAGAATAAGACTTGTACAAAAGCATTCCTTAATAGGATAAACACAGAAGAAGCACTGAGCAAAAGATTGAGGTGCAACTTTTTCTATTCAGAGAAATCTTACATCTAATTGATGAACGTTTTTCTCACTTTCTAAAGTCTCTAATGACTTCTAAAACTTATCTCTCATCATCCCTCTTATTCGTAGTACATCTATATCAAGTATATATATATTTTTTCATCCTGACTCATCAAAGATACAAAGTCTTTATAAACTAATTACAAGATTAGTATACATAAATTTACAAGTCTTCATCTTCTGATCATGCACTAAACTTCAAGCCTCATATCTTTGCTTCATTCTTTGTCTTCAAATCTTTTTCCTAATCATCAATTGTTGATTTTCGTGCGCCAACAGCTCCCGCTCAATCATCAATTGTGATTTTATCCATCTTATTTATCCTTGCCATGTCTTTGAACCTCTATTACTTAGGTCCATCCAAGCTTTTGGTTAACATGTCTGCAGTCTGATCTTTTGTAGAAGTATGTATGACTTCAATCTCTTTATCAATCACCTTCTCTCTCAAGAAATGATATTGGATCTCAATATTTTTAGTCTTGGCATGAAACACAAGCTTAGTAGCTAGATATAATGAACTCATATTATCTCCATGAATAGTGGGTGTGCTATGAATGATGTCAAAACTCTTCATGAAGTCTCAACCATATAACCTCCTTTGGAGCTTCAACCATACCTTTATACTCTGCTTCTATGGATGACAAAGCAACTGTATGTTTCTTCTTGGAACACCAAGAGATTAGCTTATCTCCCACATAACATAGATACCCATAGGTTGATCTCCTATCATCAGGATTACCTGCCCAATCTGTACCACTATATATCTTGATCTTTGTATATGATGTGAATCCATAATACAAACCTTCTTTGAGTGTACCCTTAATGTATCTTAGCACCCTTTGTCTTGGAATCCAATATTCTTTCCTAGGACAATGCATGAATTGAGACAATAGTCCAACTGAATATGGAAAATCAGGCCTAGTTAATGTAACATAGATAAGACTACCAACCAAACTTTGATACAACTTCATGTCCTTGAATTCTTCTCCTCCATATCTGCTCAACTTATGATTCGCCTCCATTGGGGTAGGTGCTACCTTGCAATCTTCCATTTTAAACTTGATTAGCAAGTTCTTCAAATACCTTTCTTGGGTCACGTATACTCCATGTTGAGTATATGAAATCTCCATGCCCAAGAAATATAACAAGTCTCCCAAGTCATTGATCTTGAACTCTTTCTCCATTTTCTTCTTAAGACTTTGTATGCTCTTCTCATATATACTTGTAAGAATTATGTCATCAACATATATGCAAATGTAAATGAACCCATCATCACTTGCTTTAACAAGCAAGCTACTATTTGCCTTAGACACTTGGAAACCAAGCTCCTTCAAGAACTTCACAAGCCTATAATTTCATGCCACTTGGGGCTTGCTTCAAACCATACAAAGCTCTCTTGAGCTTACACACATAATCTGGATAATATTTATCATTGAAACCTTCTGGTTGCTCCACGAAAACATAATCTGAAATATAACCATTTAGAAAAGCATTCTTCACATCTAATTGACATAGCTTCCAACCTTTAGATGTAGCAATAGCTATGAAAGTCCTCATAATTGTCATTTTTTCCACATGTCTATTAAGTCTCATCATAATCTATACCATATGTCTGAGCATACCCTTTCACAACAAGTCTAGCTTTATCTAGAAGACACACTTTCATCTGCATACCCCTTTGTCTTGTAGACCCATTTGCATCCAATGATCTTCTGACTTTTTGGTATAGGAACCAAATCCCACGTCTCATTTTCCATCAATGCATCATACTCCTCCTGCATAGCTTTCTCCTAATTTTCCTTACCTTTTGCCTCTTCGTATGTAGAGAGTCTTCCTCTACTTTCACCATATAAGCATAATCTTTAATGGTCAAAAATGAAGTATTATAACTATACCTTGTAGGTTGCCATTTGTGCCTTGATGATCTTCTGAGTTCTCCACTGCTTGAAGTTTTTGGTTCATCACATTCTAGATCACATTCATCTATTACTTCATTGTTCTCTTCTTCATCAAATATTTGAACCTTTGATTTAACTTTCTTCTAGTTCAATGTTTCTTCATCACCTGCATGAATATTAATTGTACATGCATAACAAGTACCTTGCTCATCAAATGTAACATCCTTTGACATAAGGAATTGCTTTGTGGATGGACTCCACAACCTATAACCCATCTCCTTATCATCATAACCAATGAACACATACTTTTCAGCTTTAGGTTCCAATTTATGCCTCAATTGAGATGGCACATATGCATAAGCCAAACATCCAAACACTTTGCAATGATCCAAGGTAGGTCTCTTACCCCACCATGCCTCATAAGGTGTCATACCCTACAAAGCTTTACAAGGTAACCTATTAACCAAGTATGTGGCTGTATTTACAGCCTCAGCCCACAAGTAATTAGGACAATTTTTCTCTTTCATCATTGAACTTGCAAACTCAACAAGAGTTCTATTCCTCCTTTCTGCTACACCATTTTGTTGAGGAAAGTACCTACAAGTAACTTCCCTTTTTATACCTGCGTTCCATAAGTAATCACTGAACTAATTAGAGAAATAATCTCCCCCTCCATCTGACCTTAGTCTCTTCAATTTTTTTCCTAAAACTCTTTCTGCATACACATGATAATGTTTAAATGTATTGAACACCTCGGATTTATCTTTGATCGCATATTTTGTGATCCACCTGGTAGCATCATCAACATAAAACACATAATATCTTGAACCATTAATGCTAAAGTCCTTTGATGGTCCCCACACATCTATATGTACCAACTCAAGCTTCTCTAAATACATGAACCCATGCTTATTATATGATTTCTTATGAGCCTTACCTAATTGACATGCTTCACATCTGTATGTCATATGTGACCTGCAACATTAGGCAATCCAAGCACTGAACCATTGTTAATCATATCCTTAATACCTCTTTCATTGAAATGTCCAAGTCTTTTGTGCCAAAGATCTAACTCAGAGATCTTATGTCCTCCATAAGTGAACAAAGCCTGACAACATTAGCTTGAATCTTCAATGTGAATAGACTTCCTTCTTTCTTTCCTGAAACAATTTGTTTATACCCATTGCTAGGGTCTTCCACAAAAACTCCATCATTAGTGAAACTTACTCCATAAACTTTCTCTACAATTTGCCCTACACTTATCAGATTCTTTGGAATTGTAGGAACATACAGAACCTTACTCGAAAGAGTGCTTCCATCCTTGGCCTTTACTGATCCAATTGACTTCACATTGTGCATTGTATTAGCACATGTTTGAACTACATGATTACTCACCTTATTCTCCAAATCAGTCATCAAAGCTATGTTGCCACTCAGGTGATTGCTACACCTTGAGTCTATGTAGAAGACTCTTTGATCTTCACTTTGTCCTTCACAAGTTGCATTCATAATTAAGGTTGAATCCTCTTTCTAATATGAAGTATAATTGTAGTAGGTATTGTTGTAGGATTGACTTTGAAAGCCTCTACCTGCATTTCTTCCAAAGAAACCTATACTATCTCTACCTCGGAAATTACCTCTCTGATTTCTATTACCTCTTCCTCTTGATTTAAAGTTCTAATTATATCCTCCACCATTCTAATTATTATGCCAACATTCATGAGCTTTGCCACCTCCTCTTCCTCTTAGGAAGTTATCTTGACTATTAGTGCCTTCATCTTCATTCAATTGTTTCTTGCCTTTGTTAATCTTCTTCTTGTCCTTTGAATACATTGCTTCACCTGTATTTTTATCATCACCTTTGACATCCTGCTCAAAAGTTAGCATGCGTCCTAGCAATTGATGAAGAGTGTTAATCTCCAAAAGAACAAGTTATCCTTGATGTTAGAGCACCTCTATATCAAGAACAACTCAAAACGTCAACCAATTTTGGGAGACTAATACCAAATTACCAATCTTTGCACTAACTATGAAGAGAGTGATTATTTAGAAACGTTTTTTGTACTTAACTCACTCATTGAGTGATCAAATATGTAAAGTTTTCAATCGAACTTTGTATGATTCTAGTGTTTGCGCACCTTCTCCAAGTTAAATTTTCTCAAAAGGTTTAGTAAATCTTGATATTTACTCCAAACAGTTCACCTATGTCTAAAATTGTACTTCTATACAGTGGACTTTGACACCTGCAACTTCTAATGCATAGTTCTCTCAGATTAGAACCCTTTTATTCACATTATTTTAGCCATAGGTAGCTTACCTTCCAACTTAAAGAATGAGTGCTTGCTTGCTCAAAACTTTACACTGTGAAAGGAGAGCTGACCAAAACATTATCATCGGATTTGCACTTGCTGTAGTCTTCTCTTCTTTACATTTACACATGTAAATGTTCCTACTTTCAATTCTCTCAACCTGATCTCAATTAGGATCTAAAAATTTTTACACAGGTCACTCAACTATATACTTAGACTTCTACAAAAGCATTTTACAAAATGATAAACACAGAAGGAGCACTAAGAAAATTATCGGGTGCAATTTTTCTTATATTCCGAAAAACATTACACATGATTTATGAGCCATATTCTCATCACTTTTAAAGTGTCTAATGACTCTTACAACTTGTCTTTCATCATCTCTCTTACATGCCCCTACTTTCTACTTGCATATATAAGCATATATGTACAAACTCGTAACCATAAAAAAGGTATAATGAGTTAATTACAAGTTTAGTGTACATGTATATACAAGTCTTCATGATGGTTGTCCTGCACCAACAACTCCCCATCAATCATCAATTGCGATTTTCTCCATCTTCTTTATACCTATCATGTCTTTGAATCTCTGTAGCTTTGGTCCATCCAAGCTTTTTGTTAACATATCTGCAATCTGATCTTTTGTTGAAGTATGTATGACCTCAATCTCTTTATCAATCACCTTCTTTCTCAGAAAGTGATATTGAATCTCAATATTTTTAGTCTTGGCATGAAATACATGGTTTGCAACTAGATACAATGAACTCATATTATCTCCATGAATAGTGGGTGTACTCTGAATGATGTCAAAACTTTTCATGACACTCTTCAACCATATGACCTCCTTTGCAACTTCAACCATACCTTTATACTTTGCTTCTGTAAATGACAAAGCAATTGTATGCTGCTTCTTAGAACACTAAGAAATTAATTTATCTCCCACATCCCATAAGTATCCATAGGTTGATCTCCTATCATCAAGACTTCCTACCTAATCTGTATCACTCTATATCTTGATGTTTGTATCTGATGTTAAACCATAATACAAAGCTGCTTTGAGTGTCCCCTTAATGGCACTCTTTGTCCTGCAACCCAATGGTCTTTCCTAGGACAATGCATGAATTGAGACAACACTCCAACTCGATATGACAAATCAGGCCTAGTTAATGTAGCATAGATTAGACTACCAACCAGACTTTGATATAGCTTCATGTCCTTAAATTCTTCTCCTCCATATTTTCTCAATTTGTGATTCACCTCCATCGGAGTAGGTGCTACCCTGCAATATTCCATTTTAAACTTGATTAACAAGTTCTTCAAATACCTTTCTTGAGTCACATATACTCCATGTCGACTATATGAGACCTCCATGCCCAAGAAATATGGCAAGTCTCCCAAGTCATTAATCTTAAAATCTTTCTCCATTTGCACATGTAAATGAACCCATCATCACTTGCTTTAACAAGCAAGCTACTATCTACTTTAGACACTTGAAAACCAAGTTCCTTCAAGAACTTCACAAGTCTATAATTACATGCCCTTGGGGCTGCTTCAAACCATACAAAGCTCTCTTGAGCTTACATACATACTTTGGATTCCTTTTACCTTTGAACCCTTCTTGTTGCTTCATGAAGACATCATCTGAAATGTAACCATTAAGAAAAGCATTTTTCACATCTAATTGACATAGTTTCCAACCTTTACATGCAGTAATAGCTATGAGTGTCCTTATAGTTGTCAATTTTGCCACAGGACTATAAGTCTCATCTTAATCCATACCATATGTTTGAGCATACCCTTTCACAACAAGTCTAGCTTTATACCTAGACACACTTCCATGTGCAAACCTCTTTGTCTTGTAGACCCATTTGCATCCAATGATCTTCTGGCTATTTGATTTAGGAACTAAATCCCATGTCTCATTTTCCATCAATGCATCATACTCTTCCTCCATAGATTTCTCCCAATTTTCCTTACCTTTTGCCTCTTCATATGTAGAAGGATCTTCCTCTGCTTTCACTATGTAAGCATAATCTTTAGTAGTCAAAAAGAAGTTTCATAGCTATACCTTATAGGTTGCCATTTATGCCTTGAAGATCTTTTGAGTTCTCCACTTCTTGAAGTTTCTGGTTCATCACATTGTGGATCAAACCTTGGCATTTCTTCAACTTCAACTTGTGCTTCATTGTTTTCTTCTTCATCAAATATTTGAACTTTTGATTTACCTTTCTTCTGATTCAAAGTTTCTTCATCACCTGCATTAATATTACTTGTACCTACATACCAAGTACCTTTCTCATCAAATGTAACATCCTTTCACACAAGGAATTGCTTTGTGGATGGACTCCACAACCTATAACCCATTTGTTTACCATCATAACCAATGAACATATACTGTTCAATTTTAGGTTCTAATTTATGTCTCAACTGAGATGGCACATATGCATAAGTCCACTTTGCAATGATCTAAGGTAGGTCTCTTACCCCACCAAGATTCATATGGAGTCATTCCTTGCAAAGCTTTACATGGTAACCTATTAATCAAGTACATATCTGTATTTATAGCCTCAGCCCACAAATAATCGCGACAATTCTTTTCTTTCATCATTGACCTTGCAAACTCAACAAGAGTTCTATTTCTCCTTTCTGCTACACCATTTTGTTGAAGAGAGTACCTGCAAGTAACTTCTCTTTTTATACCTCCATTCCATAAGTAATCACTCAACTTATTAGAGAAATATTGCCCCCTCCATCTGACCTTAGTCTCTTCAATTTTTGACATGTGATTCTCTTTGCATACACATGATAATGTTTAAATGTATTGAACACCTCTGATTTATCTTTGATCACATATATAGTGATCCGCCTAATAGCATCATCAACATAAATCACATAATATCTTGAACCATTAATACTGAAATCCTTTGATGGTCCCCACACATATGTGTGTACTAATTCAAGCTTCTCTGAATACATGAAACCATCCTTAGTATCTGATTTCTTATGAGCCTTACGGAATTGACATGCCTCACATCTGTATGAAATATGTTGACCTGCAACATTAGGTAACCCAAGTACTGAACCATTGTTAATCATATCCTTAATACCTCTTTCATTGAAATGTACAAGCCTTTTATGCCAAAGATCTAACTCAGAGATCTTATGTCCTCCATAAGTGAACAAGGCATGAACAACATTGCCTTGAATCTTCAATGTGAATAGCCTTCCTTCTTTCTTCCCTGAAACAATTTGTTTATACCCATTACTAGGGTCTTCCACAAAAACTCCATCATTAGTGAGTCTTACTTCATAACCTTTCTCAACAATTTGCCCTACACTTATTAGATTCTTTGGAATTGTAGGAACATACAAAACCTTACTCAGAAGAGTGCTCCCATCCTTAGCCTTTACTGATCCAATTGACTTCACATTATGCTTTGTATTATCACCTGTTTGAACTACATGATTAGTTACCTTATTCTCCAAATCAGTCATCAAAGCTATGTTGCCACTCAGGTGATTGCTACACCCTAAGTCAATGTAGAAGACTCGTTGATCTTCACTTTTTCTTTCACAAGTTGCATTCATAATCAAGGTTGAATCCTCCTTCCGAATTGAAGCATAAGTGTGGTAGGTATTGTTGTAGGATTGACTTTGAATTAAAGTTCTGATTATATCCTCCACCATTTTGATTATTATGCCAACATTCATGAGCTAAATGATTAGTCTTACCACAAATCGAGGAAGCTTTGACTCCATCTTTATTGCTTCTACCTCTTCCTCTACCTTTGACACCGCCTCTTCCTCTTAAGAAGTTACCTTCATCTTCATTCAATTGCTGCTTGCCTTTGTTAATCTTCTTCTTAACTTTTGAATACATTGTTTGACATGTACTCTTATCAACATCACCTTTGACATCTTGCTCAAAGGTTAGCATATATCCTAACAATTGATTCAAATCAGGAGTGAAATGATCTAGTGACAATTCAGTAGACAGAATGAATGGCTTCCATTTCTCATCTCCTCTCAAACCTATGAGGATTTGCCTTACTGATTTATCCTCTTCAATATCTTCATCAACTGCTCCTAATGCATCTGCAATGTCCATTCTTGTTACATAATCAAAAATGGATTGAGAAGCCTTCTTCTTGAATGTGGTAAACTATGCCCACAAAGATGCCTTCCTTGACTTTGTAGTGTTTTGGAAATGCTCCTCCAAAGCATTCCATATGTCACTTGCACTTTCAAGTCCTCTAATATGAGGTACCAGGTAATCGTTGACTCCCATATACATAATGCTCCTTGCTTGAGCATCCTTTCTTCATCCAAATATTTAAATCTGCAAGCTCCTCTCTAGTAGGAACGCTAGGATCTTTAAACTCTAGCTTTTCTTCTTTACTTGTAATGTATCCTATCAAGTCTTTGCTCATGAGATGAGCTTCCATCCTGATGGACCAAGGAGTATAGTTTTCTATATCCAATTTCTCTATCTGAAGAGAATCTCCCATCTTTTCTTCACTTGTGTATTAAATTCTTCAAGCTTTGTGATGAATAAATGTACCCTTACTTCTAATGTAGTTCCTTTTGATCTTCTTGATAGCTTTAGGACTCCTTCTCTAGCTTTCACTTTAAGCTTTCACCTGTTGAACCTTCAAATGTTGATTTTTGTATAACTGCAATAGTCGGGGTCCTCCTTTCTTTAATTTTGATGATTCTTGCTCTGATACCACTGATGAAGAGTGTTAATCTCCAAAAGAACACGTTATCCTTGATGTTAGAGCACCTCTATATCAAGGAAAACTTAAAACCTCAACCAAATTTGGAATACTAATACCAAATTACCAATCTTTGCACTAACTGTGAAGAGAGTGATTATTGAGAAAAGTCTGCTGCACTTAATTCACTCATTGAGTGATCAAATATGTAAAGTTTTCAATGGAACTTTGTATGAATGTCATCTAATATTTGCGCACCTTCTCCAAGTTAGCGTTTCTCAAAAGGTTTAGTAAATCTTGAGATTTACTCCAAACAATTCACCTATGTCTAAAATTATACTTCTATACAGTCGACTTTGACACTTGCAACTTCTAATGCATAGTTCTCTCAAAGTAGAAACTGTTTATTCAAATGCTTTTAGCTATAGGTAGCTTACCTTCCAAATTAAAGAATGAGTGCTCACTTTCTCAACACTTTACACTGTGGAAGAAGAATTGACCAAAACTTTATCATCAAATTTGCACATGCTGCAGTCTTCTCTTCTTTACATTTAGACATGTAAATGTTCCTACTTTAAATTCTCTCAACCAATTACAATCTGAAAGTTTGTGCAGAGGTCAACTATAGACTTAGACGTGTACAAAAGCATTTTACAAAATGATGAACACAGAAGGAGCACTAAGAAAATTATCAGGTGCAATTTTTCTTCTATTCAGGAAAAACATTACATTTGATTGATGAGCCACATTCTCATCACTTCTAAAGTCTAATGACTCTTACAACTTGTCTTTCATCATCTCTCTTACATGCCCTGACTTTCTACTTGTATATATAAGCATATATGTACAAACTCGTAACCATAAAAAAGGTATAAGCGAGTTAATTACAAGTTTAGTGTACATGTATATACAAGTCTTCATTTCTGATCATGCACTAACTTCAAGCTTCATACATTGGTCTTTTCTTCATCCTTTCACTTTAAACCTTTGTCCAAATCATCAATTGATGGTTGTCGTGCACCAACAACAATTGATTTAAATCATGAGTGAAATGATCTAGTGACAATTTATTGGATAGAATGAATGGCTTCCACTTTTCATCTCCTCTCAAACCTGTGAGAATTTGTCTTACCAATTTGTCCTCTTCAATATCTTCATCAACTACTCCTAATGCATGTGCAATGTCCTTCATCATTGCTACATAATAAAAAATATATTGAGAAGCTTTCTTTTTGAATGTGGTGAACTCTGCCCATAAAGATGCCTTCCTTGACTTTGTAGTGTTTTGGAAATGCTCCTTCAAAACATTTCATATATGACTTGCACTTTCAAGTCCTCTAATGTGAGGTAGCAAGTAATCATTGACTCCCATGTATATAATGCTCCTTGCTTGAGCATCCTTTTTTATCCATGTCTTCAAATATCATAGCTCTTCCCTAGTTGGAACACTAGGATCTCTAAATTCTAGTTTCTCTTCTTTACCTGTAATGTACCCTATCAAATCTTTTCTCATGAGATGAGCCTCCATCCTCATTGACCAAGCATGATAGTTTCCTCTATCCAATTTCTCTATCTGAAGTGAATTTCCCATCCTTTCTTCACCTATGCAATACATTCTTCAAGCTTTGTGAATAATGAATGTACCTTTATGTTAAATGTAGTTACTTCTGATCTTCTTGATAGCTTCAAGCCTCCTTCTTTAGCTTTCACTTCAAACTTTCACCTTTTGAATCTTCAAAGATTAATTTATGTATAACTGCAATAGTCGCGGTCCTCCTTTCTTCAATTCTGATGACTCCTCCTCTAATACCATTGATGGAGAGTGTTAATATCCAAAAGAACAAGTTATCCTTGATGTTAGAGCACCTCTATATCAAGAACAACTCAAAATCTCAACCCATTTTGGAAGACTAATGCCAAATTATCAAATTTTGAATTAAGTGTGAAGAAATTTATTACTCAGAAAAGTCTGCTACACTTAATCCATTCATTGACTGACCAAATGTGTAAAGTTTTCAATGAGACTTTGTATAAGGTATCTCCTAAAGTTCGTACACCATCTTCAAGTTAAATATTTCCAAAAGATTCAATAGATTTTGAGATTTGCTTCAAACAATGTACCTATGTTTGAAACTGCTCTTTTGTGTAGTCGACTTTGACACCTGCAACTTCTAATGCATGGTTCTCCCAAACTAGACCTCGTTTATTCAAATTCTTTGTAGCTTACCTTTCAAATTAAAGAATGACTACTTACTTGCTCAAAACTTTACATTGTGGAGGGAGATCTGATCAAACATTGACCATCCAGATTATGCATGTTCATTCCTTCACTTCATCACATTTACACATGTAAATGTTCCTACTAGAAATTCTCTCAGCCTGATAATAATTAAACTCTCAAAACTTGTACAGAGGTCACTCAACTATAGAATACAACTTGTACAAAAGCATTCCTCAATAGTGTAAACACACAAGAAGCACTGAGCAAAAGATCGAGGCACAACTCTTTCTATTCAGAGAAATCTTACATCTAATTGATGATTCACGTTCTTCTCACTTTCTAAAGTCTCTAATGACTTCTAAAACTTATCTCTCATCATCCCTCTTATTTTTAGTACATCTATATCAAGTATATATAGATGTTTACATCCCCACTCATCAAAGATACAAAGTCTTTATGAACTAGTTACAAGATTAGTATACATGTATATGCAAGTCTTCATCTTTAGATCATGCACTGAACTTCAAGCCTCATATGTTGATCTTTGCTTCATTCTTTGACTTCAATCTTTGTCCTAATCATCAATTGTTGATTGGCTTGCACCAATAGAACACCATTAATATTATCACCCACTATAGACACCGCATTCCGTCAGATGTTCACCTGCATGACACAAGTAAGAGATGAGTTTGCATCTCTTGACAATAATTATCAGACGTTGCAGCAAACAACGAATGATTTATAGTTGCAGCTCAATTCACTATCTATCGAGAATGCCTCACTAAACACCCGCTACCAAGAGTTACGAGAGGCATATCATAAACTTGAACTAGAAAGTGAAGAAAGAACAAAAGAGGCCATCATTGACATAGACAACTTGTTAAGGGCGTAGAGTATTCACAATGCCACGCTTACGAGAAACATGTGATTACTCAGACGCCATTTGGCAGCAGCTAAAGAAGAGAACCAACGTCTACAAGAATAGAATAGAGAGAATCTTGAAGGTGCCTTAGATCCACTAGATGGACCCTTGAGTCCCAATCGCTTCAAAGTTGTCCCCTCCGAATCCATGAAGATGTTATTGGAAGATCATGTCAGATTATTAGAGGAGTATGACAGTATGAATGAGGAATACCAATAGCTCAAAGACGAACACAAGATATTGCAGCTAAGAGCACTTGTACAACAAGGACTACCAGCTCTTGCAGACCCATCTCCTAAAATCATCGAGGAACTCAACGCATTACAAGCCGAGGTAGTAACTCTCCAAACAAAGATAGCAGCCTACGAAGCACCCCCCAAACCAGATTCCCCGTCGGAACTACCAGCCAATGAAGAAATAGTGACCATCCCGGTGGAGGAAACTTTTAAAGAAGCATATGAGCCCCAACCCATCCCAGGCGGACGCGTCACGGTCGAAGGCCAAACGACTTTTGAACTTCCTACTCCCGCATGGATGAAGACTGTCGAAGAGCTTAGAAAGACCCACTCCGCAAGGGTAGAAGCATAGTTACCTGAGATTTTTCCTATTTTTAGGTATTTTTATGTTTTTGTCTGAAAGAAAAACAAAAAAGTTAGTTCATAGCCGAAGCGGTTATTAATTTTTTTGTAATTTTCTTTAGATTATGTACAAGTGCTCTCCTATTTCCCAAGAGGAAAATGTGCTTCTCTATCCTGAAATAGAAGAATAGCGTGCCGAATGCTTGGCCTTGTAATGTGGCCCTATCATGCATACTTTGGATTCTGGTAACTCCATATGTGTGCAACTTGAATTAATTGGTTGATGCATACAGCTAATCTTGCTTTTCGGCATCCAAATCTGCTTCACACTGTTGGGGCAGATTGTATTCCTAACATTCCTGAAGAATGTGGTGCTTCTCATGTTGTACGTCTGCTTTATCTACTTTTTGAATCTTGGAATGGTTTTTGAGGCATATGGAGACTCCTTTTCTGGTCTATAGCTATACGCCTTTGGTTGTTTTGCCTTTAGACCACACTGATTTTCTTTAAGCATTGGTTCGTCCTTTTTTATGATGGTCATTTGAGTACATGACTTGGGAATCCATATTTGTGTGCGGGCCGGCTGAGCGGCTATCACCTTCTTCGGAATCCATACTTTAGCAATTCTTTGTGGAACTGAATATCCAGAGCGATTTACATACTGGTTCTGTGGGTTCTTCTGCTGTAGCAAGTAGTTCTTCTGTTGAAGATATGCAGCCATTTGGTCCTTCCTTATCCAAGCTTGTCGAGTGTAAGGAATGGGGTATATTCTAATAGGTGCAGACTTGTGATTGCCCGGAGAACTAGTCTCTCTTCTGCGTGGTTCTTCGCTAAGGCTGTTTTCGGATAGAATGATACTCTTGTGACTTGCTAGATTAGAAGATGATGTGTCAGCAGAATTCAGTTTATTCTCACATGAAATACTCGATGAAGGGGTTTCCATAATGCTAGTGAACATGCATGATTGATCACTGTGCTCATTTGGGTGAGTTTTCAGTTCTATACTTGCGGCTATGATGGGTCATTCGTCTAGCATGCTGAATACTTCACGATGTCCTATCTTGGCTGAGATGTATCCTAAGGCCAATTGAATAGTTACTTCATATTCGTATATCCAGTCTTGACCTAACACGAGCTCTTCCAATAAGTCCTTATCGTGACATACTAAGAGTTTTTGTTCCATTGTGTTGTTTCCTAAGTGTAGAGGTAAGATAATCTCTCCTATACACTTGGTGATCTTTCCTCCTATTCCAATTAGCTGTGCCTTTGATGGACGTAATTCTTCCTTGAGTTGCTGAGTCAATGAAAATTTGATGCAGCTTATAGCGGCTCCTGTGTCAATGAGAGCGTCCACTAAGTGGTATTCTTTTTTTTTGGCTCCCAAATTCAAGTATGGTTGCGTCCTTTGCTGACCTAGGTTTTCCGTGGCTCTAAAATTAGCCATTGGGATGAGTTCCTCTCCTAGGCGATATCTCTCATCTCTCTCTCTCATCCATTCTTTTCGTTTCCTGATCCGCTCTAGCGCTTCTTGTCTGGCTTCCTCTCGTATTCTTTCTTCCTCTAGATGTCTATTTTTACCGGTTATCAGTCGTGACATTATCTCTTCAGTTAGTGGCTCTAAATATTTTTTGACTCGATATCCACTGATATAGTTTGGTAATACATCTCCATCTAGAGTTGATAAGCTGATGTCTCCACTAGTGGATATGCGATTAATGATTAATGGGCCATATCCTCTTTTTTGTAGTTTCTTTGCGTGTTGTTTTAGGGTATATACCAAAACTAAATCTCCTTCCTTCAAATTTTTATCTTTAATATGAGCATCAAAATATGCTTTCTGTCGCCTTTTAGCAGCATAAATCCCTGCTACTGCTTGTAGCCTAGTTTCATGTAACTTCTCTATTTGATCCAATTGAGCTGAGAGTTCATGTCCTGTCCACTCATAAGTTGTTGCTACTCTGAGAGTGGGTATTAAGAAATAAATTGGAAAAATAGCATTTTTCCCATACACTAAGTTAAGTGGAGTAGTTTCTATGGCGTCTTGTAAGCTACTCGGAATGCCCATAAAGCGTGATGTAATTGTTTATCCCAATCAGATCTACCATTGTTCACAATTTTGGTGAGAACTGTGCACAAGATTTTATTCGAACTTTCGGCTTGTCCATTGGCTTGTGGGTGATAAGGGGCTGATTTCTTATGAATTACCAAGAATTCATTCAGTAAGGCTTCTATAACTTCATTCACAAAGTGTGTGCCTCTATCACTCACAATTTCTATCGGTAATCCAAATCTAGTGAAAACGTTCTCGAAGAGAAACTTGGCAGAGTTCTTGCGTCATTTTTCTTCGTTGCTTTGGGTTCCACCCATTTGGTCAAATAATCTGTGGCTACAATTATATACTCAGCATGGGATCCTTTAGCTGGTGGGCTAATAGGTCCTATGAAGTCTTTTCCCCATTTAGTGAAAGTTCTGGCACTCATCATGGGTTTTAGTGGCATTTCATCTCTTCTAATTGGGTATTTTGTTCTTTGACACGTATCACATCATTGTACGTATGTTGGTGCATCTTGATGTAGAGTTGGCCACCACATTCCAGCAAAGAGAATCATTTTTGTTGTTTTATCTACAGAAAAATGTCCTCCTACAGCTCCTGTATGTGCCATCTCTAAAACAGCAAGATACTCATCTTCGTGAATGCACATTCGCAAATGATTATCTCTTCCTCGTTTAAAGAGTTGTTTTTCTATGAGAGCATAGTCCTTGCTTTGCTCTACTAATGCACGTTTCCTTGCTAGAGTGGCTCCTTCTGGGTACTCTTGGGTCTTTAAGAACTTCACCAGAGGCATGCTCCATCTTGGTGCTACGGTGGAGTAGCATAGAGTGCAGTTCTCTTCTGGATTCCGTTCTTGACAAGTTGGGCAGGCTGATACATAGTTATGCGCATCCCTCTGCATGGTTGGCCAATATATGCCCAATCTCCTTAGTGTTTGCCATGTTCGGTTCGCATTTAGATGAGTTTTCCATTGATTTACATGTGCTTTTTGAAGCCACATTTCCTGTTCCTCTTCTTCTATACATCTCATGAGTAATCCGCTTGAGTCTTGGTGATACAAACTTCCAGCAATGATATGAAGGTTTTTAGCCTTCCACAGGTCTTGGGTTCGGTTTGGTGTGATCCCATCTTTAGGTCCATGAGTGAGTATAGGGATCAACTTTTCTGCCCATTGGGGACATACTTCGAGATTAAAAGGGTACATATCTGGCAGATCATCTGGTACTCCTATGGGTGGTTCACCATGTGTCATCCTTGATAGGTGATCCGCTCTTATGTGGGTATTTCCTTTCTTGACTACTACTTCAAAATCAAATTCCATCAACAATAAAAACCATCGTACTAGTTGTCCCGTATTACAAGGCTTATTGACTAAGTACAGTAGGGCTTGATGATCAATGAAGAATTCAAATTTGTTTTCCAATAAGTAGTGTCAAAACTTCTTTACTGCATATACCATTCCTAGGCCTTCTCTTTCAGTCGTGGTATAATTGCATTCTGCTTGATTCAACTGTCTACTGGCATAGGCTATAGGGTGATCTAACTTTCCTACATCTGCGGGTTGAGCTAGGATGCAACCAATGGTAAACTTGGAAGCATCTACGTGAATGTGAAAGGGTTTGTTCCAATTAGGTACTCGAAGGATTGGGGCTGAACTCAATCGACTCTTTAATTCGTTAAAGGCCTTTTCACATTCTTCTGTCCAATTAAATTGAGACAATAGTGCATAAAGAGGTCTAGTAATTATGGCATACATATGTATAAATCTTCGGTAGTATCCGCAATGTCCCATAAATGCTTGGACTTCCTTAGCAGTCTTTGGTCTTGGCAAATCCAGAATCACTTTGATTTTATCTTCATCAGTTGAAATTCCATTTTTAGAGACAATATGTCCTAATATCGTTCCTTGTCGAACCATGAAGACACATTTTTTGGGTTGAGGCATACTCTATATTATCGACATTTGGCAAAGATCTTTCCTAGTTCAGGGATATGCTCTGATCGTATAGCTGAGTAAGTGCATAAATCATCCACGTATACCTCCATACTCTTTCTCTAGAACTCTTTGAATACATGGCACATCAATCTTTGGAAAGTGGCCGGGGCATTGGTTAGGCCAAAAGGCATAACCCTAAAGGCGTACACTCCCCATTCAGTTGCAAAGGCTGTTTTATGCTGGTCCTCAGGAGCAATGGCTACCTGATTATAACCTGAAAAGCCGTCCAAGAAACTGTAAACTTCTTTCCCTGCCACTCTTTCCAACAGATGATCCGTGATGGGTAATGGGTAATTGTCTCTTATGGTAGCAGCATTTACTTTTTTCAGATTTATGCATACTCTTAACTTACCATTCTTTTTCGGTACAACCACCAAAGGCGACACCCATTTTTCCCAACTTCTTACACAATCATAAATGCTCTATCGTGTCTTAGCTCAATACTTGACTCTGAATACTGATAACTGTTCGGCGTACTGGGACTTAGAACTTCCGGACTGGACCTGATATAGCAACAGAGCAGTAGTCCGGTCCTGACTTATAACTAATAGAATACTCAACTTCATTAATCGAATGCCCCTCAATATGCACTTCTTCGTGACAGATAGGTATACCGAACAATAACACAACAGACAGCTATACTCGAAGGTATGCAAACTTACCGTATGCCAAAATCAAGCAACAAGTTCCTACCAACAGTCGACTCGTCACAAAATTATCATTGTTTCCACTCACGTTCAGACCATTACCGATACGAGTCCTTCCTGGGATCGGAATCAACAGTGAACGCAGACTATTGTATCAAACTTGGTTACTTAACAAAAAATGCTAACACGCAAATAGTTCGCTTCGGCCGTACACAGTCCCTTGTTCAATAGAAGACTGATAAACAACACTTATTCCGTGATAAAATCCAGAACCGCATATAACTATCACCAAACAGATTCACAACACAATACTACCGAGTCGTAACTCTGCACTACAGGGAGAATAGTCGAATAGATAGATCCGAAGAGAACAGAACAGAGCTCAATCTTCTCATCGACACATCACACACAGATTCAAACAGTATGCTCACAATTCCCCCAAAATGGGCTCTCTACCACTCTTTCCTCATTGCCTTATATAGAAGATTTGTTACAAGAGTGCGCGAATCTTTAGTTTCACGCACATTTCAAAAAGGTTCTTTTACATTTAAGACGTCTGTCATAGTACATTTGTCCTTTTTCGGCGGTCGTCTAACACTGGCACGCACGGTGGACTCGAACCCGCAGGTTCCTATGGTTCTGCTACGAGACCTTCTAAATACATGCTTCGGGCGAGCCTAAACGTTCGAGTAATTTTCTTTTTAATGGTTTCTATCATCTGAACTAGAGTAGTCGGTTCTAATAACTGAGCGTCCGTTCTAACAGAGCTAAGAGCTATGGCTTGGGTTAACAAAATTTCAGCCTGGGTCTGTAAGAAGGCCTCTTGTAAATAAAACTCATTGGATAATGCAGCGTCCCGGGATGTCTTTATTTCGGTGACTTTCTTCTGCATATCAGTGACTCGAATCCTTCTGATTTCGCAACTCGTTATCTAGTCGCTCGAGTTGCTGGTTCTGAAATTCGATAATTTTGTAGTATGCATCTCGTTCTCTGCGAGCATTTGCTAGAACCTTTTGGTATTTGGCTTCCTTGGTTAATTGGTGTCTCAGCATATTGTTCGCCTCGTCCAAGCATTCCTGGGCTCTTCGTAGCTCGTCTTCAACTTGTTTTGCTTCTCGCTGCTATTCCTGATTCTTCTGGATTATCTCCTGCAATTGTGCTTTCGTTTCTTCTACCAATTCTTCGAGTGATGTGCTGATATCTTCCTTTTCCTGTAGCGCGATCTTCAGTTCCCTGATTTCTTCTTGGGCTGCGTTCAATAGTTGGCCTTTGGCGGCAAGTTGCTCCAATGCGTCATTCCGTTGCTGTATCAGTTCCTGTTGTGCCGAAACTTGGCCTTGGAGATCTGATAATTGCATCTGTAATTGATGATTCTCTGCTTTTACCGCATCGATTTCTTCTTGGAGAGGGATGATGTCGGCTTCCAGTAGGTCGACATTGTGCTGCAGGTCTTGACGAATCGTACTTGTGACATCGCTAAGCTGCACTGGAAGTTGCTGAGAAAGGGAAATAAACATTTGTCCTATGGCAGCAAGCTCGGAGAAGACCGGAACGGAGGGAAGGAGAAGTGGGTGTTGTGGTTGCGCAGAGGTTTGGGTGTGGATTTGGGGGGATGTCGAGGGTGAATAATTGAGGGAGGATGAAGAGGATTCCAAATCCGGTGTGGGAATGGGGTTGACTGGTGGAGGTCTGGGAATGGCAGAGTCAGTGTTTGTTACCTGATTGCTTGGTTGTTGTTCATCTGCATTGTTATCGGTTGTGGATTCGAAGGCCTTCAAAAGTGTATTTAGTGCATCCCTAGCGGATTGCTGCTCATCTTTCTGTTGCTCTCAGTCTTCTTCGGTTGAAACCGTTTCTATTTCAGTTCGATTCTGTTGGTCTTGTTGGTCTGCCGATGATTCATTGTGCATTGAGGTGGCTGTATCATGGAAGGTCTCTTGCTCCGCGTCTTCAGCATCTTTGTCTTTTCCGGCAGAACCTTGTGCCTCACTTTCTGATGAGCTGATTTTGATTCTTTTGCGGCGGAATAACTGGTTTATTTCTTCGTCTTCTTCTTCATCGTCTTCGAGTGGTTGTACTGATTCTTCATGCCTTAGAACCGGTCCTTGCCGTGGTGGTTGTGCGGCAAGGATGGCTGGGAAGAGGAATGATATGATATGGGGAAGGCGAGAGCGCGGGGTGGTTCCCTTTCTGACTTGCTTCACTATAGCTACACACTCTTTATGAATTCTATGGAAAAAGTACGAGGCGAAGTTCATGGGTTCTCGGGTAGCTAAATCTAAGGCGGAATAGAAGGGGCGGGAGATACCGTAGGTTCGTTTCTGAAGGTTGAGGATGGCGACTAGAAATTGCAGAGCAGATCTTTCGGGTTCGGGGTGGTAGAGAATGGCGTATTCGTTGGACGAAGATCGGGGGAACAGTTCGGTCATGTGGGCGAGGGGGATACTAGGGCCATTTTCTCGGCCTTGCGGGGAGAGGCGGAAGGCTTCAGAGAATGCTTGGAAGGTGATGACGGTTCGCAAAGGTAGCGAGGGGAAGACCCATTGGCGTTCGGTGGCGGGGGACTGGGCAATGGCAGGGATGATTTGCGCGAAGAAGGGATGGGCTTCCACTGAGTGCCAAGGCAACTCAGCGAAGTTGGCCAACCCTTTGCAACGCAGGTATTCACCTACCTCGGTAGGGATACCATCACGGAAGGCAGCATAATTGGCTATCGCTTCCATGGCGTTTGCTGATACAGACGATGAACACGAATACAGAACGCAAGAGGTCGCACAGAACACTAACACACAACACAGTAGCGATTTTTGGCATTGCCGAAAGGGTTAAGTAGGAACAACATGGTGGGGAGGGAAAGGGGTGGGTATCATTGTGCGGTGCGGGAATGATACGGTTTGCATGCTGGCATGCGTGCTTGAGTGACTGGTAAGGGGGCGGCTGGTAACATAAAGATTTTACAAAACACGGCTATTTATAAAAAGGGAGAAAGAAAAAGAAAAAGATTACACAAAACGCGGCCCACCGCCGAATAATTTAATACGGACTAGTAGCGTGATGATACGGCCACAACTTCGACCCATTGATTACTTTTGGAAGTGGATTTCCGGTCAATGTAATCAACCGAAAAGTTGCCGGACCGATTTGTTCTGAGATCTTGAAAGGGCCGAACCATCGTAGTTTGAACTTTCCTGCTGCTCTATCCGACTTTGCGTTATAGAAGAGTACAAGCTGACCTACCGAAAAGATTGGAGTCTTCAAATATTGATCGTGTGTCTTGGCTTGCCTTAGTTGTACTTCGCGCATGGTTAAAAAGCTGAGCCATCGGTGCTCATCAAGTTCTCTGAGTGCATCCATTCGTGCTGTCAGCGAATCTTCCGGTAGCATCTTCTGAGTGATTGCTACACGCAGACTTGGGATGACTACTTCCATGGGTGCTATTGCTTCTAAGCCATAAGCTAGTTTGAAAGGTGTCAATCCTGTTGTTACCTTATAGGTAGTTCGGTATGCCCATAATACTGCAGGTAGTTGTTGATCCCATCTTTCTGGTGCTTCCATGATCAGTTTCCGGAGGATATTCAAGAGAGATTTGTTTGTACTTTCGGCCAAACCATTGGCACGAGGATAATAAGGAGAACTAAATTTATGTGTGACCTGGAACGAATGTGTAAGTGCCTTCAATAAATTGTTTACAAAATGAGTGCCTTGATCTGAGACAATTTCTAGTGGTAAGCCAAAACATGGAAAGACATCATTCAGCAGACACTTTGCTACTGCAACCGTTGTAGCAGACCATAAAGACCAAGCTTCTACCCATCTCGTTGCGTAGTCTATACAGGTTAGTATGTATCTGTTGTTACTGAAGACTGCTGGAGGTGTGATCGGACTGATAAAATCTAATCCCCATTTCTGAAATGGTTCTAATGGCATGACTGGCTGCAAGGGAAAGAAGTGTCGTTGCAGCGGTTGTCCAGACCTTTGACAGTTATCGCAGTATTTGACAAATTGGGCCACATCTCTGTATATCGTTGGCCACCAGAGACCTTCTTGCAGAATTTTCCGGTGAGTCAAATCTGTGGCAAAGTGACCACCAGTAGGGGTCGAGTGAGCCATCATGATGACTGAGTTAATTTCATGCGGAGGAACACAGCGAAGTAGGATTCCGGTGTGATCTACATAATATAGTTCTCTAGCAACTAACTGGAATCGGCGGCTACAGACTGCAATTTTCCTTCGGACTGCCTTGGCTGTCTGGGATGGAAATCATCCTTCGGTGAGAAAAGTTAGAATCTTATCATAATACGTAGGTGGTGCTTGTGATTCGGCAGTCTCATCGGGTAGTGGTTCAGAACTATAGATCGCTGGAGTCATGTCATCTATGCCTATCGGAGCTTCACCGGAATCTAGGCGAGAAAAGAAATCTGCTAAGGCATGTGCATTTCCGGGTTGGTGGATGACTTCATAGTTGAATTCCTGCAAGAGTAGCACCCATCGTGCTAATCGTCCACCTAAATGCTGCTGTCTTACTAGATAGACGAGGGCAGCATGATCCACATGGAAGGTGAATTTCCGGCCTAGTAGATAATGTCTGAACTTTTTGATGGAGTAAATTAATCCTAGACATTCTCTTTCGGTGGTAGAATAGTTCTTCTCTGCAGGTGCAAGCCTTCTGCTGGCATAATAAACGGGGCGAAACCACTTATGTGTTTGCTGCATCAGAATACTGCCAATCGCAATATCTGAAGCGTCCACAAAAACATGGAACGGATTGTCCCAGTCCGGTGGTTGTAAGATTGGGGCTTGCGTCAATAAATACTTGAGTCGATCAAATGTAGTTTGGCATTCTTGAGTCCATTCGAACTGTCGGAGAGTTTTTGTGATTAGCCTGTTCAGTGGTACAGCCAGATGAGCAAGCCACCGTAAGTGTCTGTTGTGCCACCGTACTTGACCCATAAAACGCATTACTTCTTTTGGAGTGGCGGGTACCGGAGCTTCTAAAATTGCCAAAATCTTATCTGGATCTACTCGGATACCTTGTGCAGATACAATATGACCAAGTAGTTTGCCACACGAAACCGCAAACACAGATTTGTTTGGGTTAAGACAGAGTCTGTACTCTCGGCACTTTTGAAAACAACATCGTAGATGAAGCAAATGTGCCATCATCTTACCAAAAATCGAGAAGTCATCGAGATATACTTGCATAAATGAAGTGAGATAAGGAGAGAAAATCTCCTGCATACATCGCTGAAATGTGCTTGGTGCATTTCTCAATCCGAACCACATTACGGTGCAAGCAAAGACACCCCAGTTGGTAATGAATGCAGTTTTTGGTATATCCTCTTCGGCCATTCTAACCTGATTGTAACCGCTGTATCCGTCTAAGAATGAATACATTTCGTGACCTGCTACCCTATCAAGCATGGTATCCAGAAAGGGGATCGGGAAAGGATCCGGTACTGTTGCCCAAACGACCGCTAAATTCTTATTTGAGAATGTGTTCACTCGATACGGGCTACCCATAGAGCTAGTAAGTGATAGAGGGACTCACTTCTTGAATGAAGTCATTGAAAATCTTCTTCAAGAGTTCTTGGTGATACACAAGAAGTCTGCCCCCTATCACCCACAAGCTAATGGACAAGCCGAAAGCACAAATAAGATTCTATGCAATGTGCTAACCAAATTAGTGAATAACAAACGCTCGGATTGGGACAAACAACTACACCATGCTGTTTGGGCATACAGAGTAGCCTATAAAACGGTACTCCAAGCCATGCCCTTTCAAATGGTTTTCGGCCAGAATGCAGTGCTACCATTAGATTTTTTGATACCAACCTTGAAAGTAGCACAAGAGCATGATTGGACAGGCCATGAGTTGTCCTCTAGAATCTTCAATCTTGAACGATTAGGTGAAACTTGATTGAGGGCTGCAGCAGGAATTTATGCAGCCAAGAAGAGGCAAAAGGCATATTTTTTGATGCACACGTGAAGGATAAGGACTTGAAAACAGGAGACCTAGTCCTAGTCTACACCTTGAAGCAACATGCACGGAAGTTAGAGAAGAGAGGTTACGGGCCAATGATTATCAATAGAATCTCCACAAGTAGAGTAGTTCAACTAGCCACTCTAGAGGGTGATATTCTACCAAGTTACATAAGTGGATGCAGAGTCAAGTTATATCAAGAACCCCTCACTGCAGAGATGCTAAATCGACTCAACACTGCCAAGAAACGTAAAGAAGAAGAGAAACGAATTAGAGAAGAAGCACAGGCAGAAGCTTTAGAACGCATCCGACGAATGAAATTAAGGAGACAAGGCAGAGACCCACCTATGCCTGACACTCAAGAATCTGTAGGCTATCCTATGGCCATGTGCAAGGCTTCAAGTGGACATTCCCATAGAATAATCAACCAATGGCCTTTTGTAACCCTAGCAGTAGGACAAGGAGAGCGTGTAAGGACAGTGAGAGCTTTAATTGACTCAGGGGCAGGCACTAGTGCAGTTCGACTGTCTTACTGCCAAGAGCTGCAATTACAAATCAATCCTATAGAGGCATATCTCATAGGATTGGGAGGTGTGGAAACCCCTTGCATTGGTGAGGTGGAACTTCCCCTCTACATTCAAGAGGTGCTAATGGCAGTCAAAGTGCTAGTGTGTGAAGACGAGGATCTTACTGAACCTCTTGTCCTGGGCCAAGACTGGATCTATGATCATGCAGTCTGCCTCAACCTAAGAAGTGGACTTCTTCAGGCATGGGTAGGCCAAAACCACATCACGATTGAATTAGAAAATCAAGCACATAGGCCCCTAAAAGAGGCACCGAATCCTGGTCCTTCCAGGAGTCCACCTGAAATGAACCATGCTACTCTTGACCAAAGTTCTATGGTGCAAAGGATTGCCACTCCTGAGGAAGGTACAGAAGTCAACAAGGAGCTCCCTTCTTTTCCAAAGAGAATTCAAGGAAAGCAAGCCAGAAAATACAAGATATAGAGGAGCCCGAGGACCAAGAAGAGTGAACACCAACCAGTACAATACAGAATACCCCATGGCATGAAGCAGATCTAGATACACAAAGGTGAACAACCCTCGGCTTTGGAGACAGGATTCCAAAGAGGCATCAAGCAAGCTATAGTGTCGAGGACTACAGCGAAGGAGTACCCTAGGCATCAATCTAGACAAACCATTTCTATTTGGGTTCCAAAGCAGTCAATGAAGGCTATCCCAAAGGCTAGACAAATATGGGTGCCCAAGACCTGCTTACTAGCTCAAATAACTTCACCTCCAATCACAAGATCCAACCAACACTCACGAGTCCTATTGGCTCCCATCCAAAGGCAACCATCTACACTCCACACCACCACGTTCTCAGTCACTCCTCGGAATGTTTGGAAATGGGTACCCAAAAAGTCCCAAACCCAACACACTCCAGTCCGCAAACCCTCACACATCATCGCCAATAAAAGCAATGATTCCAGCATCAAAGTTTGGAGACCTAAACCCCATGTCAAACCCCCTGACCCACCTCTGTAAATCCTTCCCCTCTGATGTAGGTGCATTCTGAGAACATTGCACAACCAAAGTATGCATCTAGGGTGAAACCTAACCTACTAACCCACTTGTACACACATCGCGAACACTTCACACACTAACCTTTAACCACTCGGAATGTCATGTTGGTATTGTGGAGGGAACACCATAACATCCTGTTTCCAATGGAATGCTAATGTGCCTCTCTCTTCTTCTAGCAGATAAGCATCAGCAACTACAAGCACTCTCATGGCAGAAGCAACAGGTCCGAGCTCACAGGCAAGAATAATTACTGCAGGAATTGATGTGGATAGTCTACCTGTTGATGTGCCTCCAACTGAACGACCTGTGGAGCTGCAACACCTTCAGCAGATCTCGGTATCGGATCCACCCACAGGGATCACAGAAAGAGTCCATGCCAATTCTCACTGGTTCAATGGCATGCCAGGCCCATTAGGAGAGGCCAAGTATATATGGGAGTCTAAGTGCGAGTATGGTAGATCTTGGGTCAGATTCCAATTCTTCTCCAAGGCTCTACAGAACACGGAGGATCTCCAGACCATATGGCAACGTGCAGGGCTAACAGAATACTTTGAAGCGCCACTACCTAAACCGGATCTCCTCCGATGCTATTATTTGGTCTCCACATTACAAGCTAATGAAGAAAAGGACAAACCAGGATCATTTGTTCTTCCTTCCTTGTTGGGCAACAACGAGTTAAAGAGGTTTGAACTTACCTTGGAGTTGGTGAGCTCTGCTTCGAATATGCACGACACACATGCACCTTCTGAGAAGGATGCTCTCGTTCCTACCAACATGAAGGATAGGAAACTACTGAAGCTTAAAGACATGGCAGCACTCACACCAAATGTGTCCATCCCTCTTCGTATGTGCATGCAACATTTTGCTTTCCCTGGCCAAGACCGCTTCACACAATCGCACAAGAGAATTTGGTTCGCTCTCTACTTAGCGAAAATAGGTGTGTTACCAATTAAGCTTCCTGTATGGATTATAGATCAATTGTATGAAGCAAATAAAAGGTCTTCTAGGAAATTAGTGGTGAACGGTTGCTGTGCTATCACACGCATTATCTACCGGTGCTTAGCATACGATGCACCCATTGAACGTGCCTTAACTTGGGCACAATTACAAATGTTTAAGAGGCTCAAGACGTCCACACATCAAACCAAGCGCATGAGGGGTTCAATCCCTTGTGTCCAGACACGTGAAGTTCTGACTACCCCTGAAGTATCGCCACGAGGGGAGGCCACTATACCTCCCTTTACCATTAGAATACCCAGGTCTGGATCTAAAACTACGACACAAGCCGCCCCTTCAGCTCCTCCTGCTCCATTTGAATTTGAATTTGCTACAACTGGAGATGCTGAAGGAATGGATCCCCAGGACTTCGAAGCATTCTTACAAAGTACACAACTCTCTGATGTAGAGTTTTATTCAGATGCAGAAGAACAAGGCACATCTTCACAAAGAAGAAGAAAATCTACAGACGGTCGCCATGTACATTGGAGTGACGCTAAGCAAGGTCAACAACAAGGACACCTAGAAGATGAAGGAGCATACGAAGAGGATACCACTGAAGCCCCAGCTTATATAGCAGAACTCCGAGGCTGTATCAAATCATGGAACGAGTGCGATCGCAACAACTGCTACCGAACAGAGCAGTAGAGTACTCATGACTCAGCTGTTGGAAGAAGCAGGAGTTGACTCAGAATATAGTGAAGGTCTCTTATTAATGGCAGAAACATATGGGGTAGTAGAAGCAGTTCGGACCGCCATTAGGAGATCGCCAGTTCAATATGATCCACGAAGATTCCAAACACGACCACGGTCAGGTAAAAACATCCAGATCCCCATTACAACGGCAGAAGGGCTGATTATTACATCCGAACCCATTGGGACAACCTCCCAAGTAGTAGAAACCGCTAGCCAAGAGCACCCAGTCACGCATGAGGAATCAACCGAGCCACTACCACCCACACCCCCACCATCGCCTCCTAGAACAGAAGCCGTGGAGATCACCTCGACCCCTCAACCCACTGAACAAACCTTCATCTTCCGTATTCCCATCTCTAGTTCAACCCTATTCTCCACCTCTGATAACCCAATCTATGAAGCAACCACCATCACTACACAATCCACCGAATCGCTCATAGAGCCTGCCCTAGGACAACCATCCCCCATACCCTCAGCCATAGGTCATCCTGACGCTAGGTCCATATTCATGGGATTCCTTGCTACCACGCAACCTTTCATGCCTCCCCGCCTCTACGACCTCAATCCCCAACCACCATCTCTCCACTTCTCCAATCCCTCCATGCCTTCCTTGCTAGAACTTTTCAACCCAGGTCTCAACCATTCCCTTTATTTTCAGCTCCCCACCCCACTTCTCATCTATTCACCACTTTCACACACACACCACCTACCATTCCAATGTATATGGTAGACCCCACACTCGCACCCACTCCTGAAAGTATGGACATTTCACCACCCACAGCACCTCCCCCACCCCCCACACTTCCACCTTCTCCCATTCCCCCCCCCCACCAATTTCACCGACACACACATCTCCATTAGACACATCATTCACTCTTCCCCTTCCCCAATCCCCTTCCCGTGCATCCTCCATTGTACAAACCACACCATCATCCATAGGAAATGCATTGGACACCATGCTCACATGTATATCACAGTTAAGGACAGAGTACAATCAGCTCCAGCAACATAATGCACGACTGCAAGAGCACTCGGAGGTGCTACAAAATCGTCTTGCTGCAGTAGAAGAGGAGAATGCTCGCATCCATACACAATTCCATACTCTACAAGAGGCTCATAGTGTATTGGAAGTACAGTTACAGAATACAGACCAAGAAGCAATACAAGTGGTAGAAGGCCATCTAAAAACACAACTAGAACGCAATTCAAGGTGAAATATGGCACTTCTTAGAAGACACCTTGTAGTTACTCACGAGGAGAATCGACGCCTACAACAACAAAACCAAGAGAACTTAGAAGCAGCCATCGAAAGCACACCAGGGGCACCCATCAGCCCATCAAAGTTTCAAGCAGTGACCCCCGACAATATCAAGATCATATTGGAAGACTATGCCATGCTGCTTGAAGCACATGACTAGCTCTCAGAGGAACTGAGTCAACTGAAGCAGAAACAACAAAAAGACACAACGACTGCCCCTCAAACCACCTCCTCCGCGGCTTCACTTCTCACAGACTCAGAGGCCTTAAAAGATCTCCAGAAACAGGTCACCGAATTGCAAGCACGTCTACTACAATATGAGAGACCACCTTCCCCTCCAGAGGCGCCCACCGATGAAGAAATAGTACAAATTCCTGTGGAACAAACATTTGAAGAAGAATACGACCCACAACCCTTCCCAGGAGGTCAACAAATGGAAGAAGGTCAGGACACATTTGAAGCACCACGACCCCCATGGCTACGACAAGTGGAGGAAATCGGAAGTTCACATGAAGAGCGCACAGTAGTGCAAAATCAGGCCATGAGGGTCATAGAGGAAACTGTGCTGCAATCTGATTACTTCAAGAACCTGTCATCGAGACGCCTTATCCTCTCATCTGAACTCCAATACAGGCCTTACTATATTATTCTGGCTGATTATAATGCAGAAGTACAGAGAGTCACAAGGAAGATACCTTCCTTCACAACCCGATTTCAACCCGAAGACCTTCCCCTAGAGGTGCAAAAAGGCAAGATCCGTCAACCAACATGGCGGCAAAAACTTCTTGAAACCTATCCTGAAATGCTCCGCACTTGGAACAATGCGCCATTACATCTCCTCTATAATCCATGCTATGGCCCTGTTCCACGACGCCGCTCATGGAAAGCATTCAACATAAAGGTCCAGAATAATGCACAATGCAAGGAATGGCTCAATTATCCATACATTGCGCCACCACAGGGACCACCGTCAGTAGCGTACATGATGGGAACGATTCGACATTGGATGCTACGATTGAAGCCCATGCCAGATGTGGCGGCCCAAATGATGCTTAAGATTCTAGATATGATGCAGGTAGTACTCAAAACCTTCCGAAATGCAGCAGCACCACAGATACGGCTACCGGGGTTTACTAATGGAAACTATGATTTGGTGTACGACATGAGCACCACCCCCAGCATTCGAGTAGCTTATGCGTGGCATGCACGGATAAAGTATCTTCCCGCATGCTACAAACAGACATTCGAAGAAATGTTCAGATCAAGTTTCTGGGAGTATCACTCGGAGGTCTTCGCACCGAAGCCAACACACCTGCTCCATCTCTTTGCTTGGGAACAAGCCATGTACTCTGAGTACTACACAACACCGCAACCAGATGCCCCGGGTGCAATAAATTGGGATGCATTGGAAGCTGATCTAGCACGAGGCTTAAGAATAGGAGAACACGAATTAGCCACCAATGTCATACAATACTATATCGACCACCCTATAGAACAGAGGTTTGTCAGGGGCGACAGACGCTAGGAAGGGGGGAGTGTTGGCATACAAGTCAGACGAAGAGCATACTAGCACAACGGAGCAATCATGCACAATACGGCAACAAGGCCTAATCATTTTTTCCATGGACCATCTACAACTCAAGTGATTCTAATCACTACACAAACATTGTAAATTCCGTTTTTGGTAGAATAGACTCCATTTTGTTCAAGCCGAGGAGTCCTCGAGCTTGAGGAGTATTAGAATTGGCTACATATAAATTTTCATAATTTTTAGACTCCGTTTGAGCCCTCAAATAGGCTCTAGAACCTAATTTTTAACTAGGCCGGACACTAGGTCTGGACAAGGCCAAAGCTAGTTAGAAAACTATAAAAAGATCTAGAGAGCTCATTTTGGGGGTAGATTGTTTGTGAATTGAGCTTATGTAAGAGACTTTTTGACTAATGCAAAGAACTCCATTGTTCCTCTCCTTGTTCTTGCCTTGTGTGCGCGTGCATGTGTATGTGTGTGCATGCTTGTATGCTTCTCACTCACACACTTGTGCCTTCACTTGCTCATAGTCTTCATACTAGTCCTCACGTCTCCACGGATTGACAATTATGAGGTGAATCTTCTCACGTTGGTACTCACCATTGTGCTAGAGTGACACCGTCCTTGCACTATTTCCTTGTCCTAACTCTAGGGTCACAAAGGTCATCCCTTAACTATTCTGTGGGAGCGTACGCTTGATGCTTTGCACATGGCCTCTAGGCTGCTCTCCACCTGTCTTCTCAATTTCATTCATCAAATGTGTTCTAAGGCTTTTGTGTGCGCTTCTTCCCAAATTTGTTTTTCTTCTTCTTTGCGTTTCTTTGCAGTATTGAGTTGCTTAAGCATTTCCTCAATGAGGGGTTCTTGATATAATTTGACTTGACATCCACTGATGTAACTTGGTAGGATGTCACCTTCTTGAGTGGCTAATTTGACTGGTCCACTTGTCGATATTCTGTTAATAATCATGGGTCCATAGCCACGCTTCTCTAACTTCCTTGCATTTTGCTTCAGGGTGTACACTAGGGCTAAATCTCCTGCTTTCAAGCCTTTATTCTTCACATGGGCATCGAAGTAAGACTTTCGTCTTTTCTTGGTTGCATAAATCCCTGCTACTGCTCTCAATCTTGTTTCACCTAAGCATTCCAAATCAAAGATTCTTGATGAAAGTTCATGGCTAGTCCATTGATGCTCTTGTGCTACTCTCACTGTGGGTATCAGGAAATCTAATGGTAGCACTGCATTTTGGCCAAATACCATCTAAAATGATGTGGCTTGGAGTATCATTTTATAGAACTCGATATGCCCAAACAACATGGTGTAATTGTTTGTCCCAATTAGAGCGTTTATTATTCACCAATTTCCTTAACACATTACAAAGTATCTTATTTGTGATCTCAGCATGTCCGTTAGCTTGAGGATGATAGGGGGTTGACTTCTTATGTACTACCAAGAATTCTTGGAGAAGATGTTCAATGAATTCATTCAAGAAGTGCATGCCTCTATCACTTACTAATTTTTATGGGCAAACTATATCTTGTAAATACATTATCAAATAGGAACTTGGCTATGGTTTGTGCATCATTTTTCGTTGTGGCCTTCACCTCTACCCACTTAGTTAGATAATCGGTAGCCACAATGATATACTCAGCATGTGAACTCTTGGTTGAGGTGTTAATAGGACCAAAAAAGTCTATTCCCCACTTAGAAAATGCACGTCCACCCATCATAGATTTCAATGGCATCTCATCTTTACGTATCGGGTACTAAGTTCATAGACAAATATCGCACTGCTTCACATAGGTATGTGCATCCATGTGAAGGGTTGTCCACCACAGACCAGCAAAGAGTATTGCTTTGATCACCCTATCTAGTCCAAAGTGTCCACCTGCCACACCTTGCTGAGCAGTTTCCAAGATCTTGAGATATTCACTCTCATGGACACACAACCTAAGATATCTGTCTTTTCCTCATTTGTATAGAGTACCACCTATGAGTGTGTAATCTAGTCCTTCCTGTTCTAAACTCTTTTGTCTTTCCAATGTCATCTCTAGAGGGAATGTTTTTGTTCTCAAAAAGGTTACTAATGGTTCACTCCAATGTGGCACGAAAGACACTTGATACAAAGTGGCATGTTCCGTATCAAGTGGCATGTTCCACTAGAGGTCTAGTGCTACAAATTGGGCATTCTTCACACATTCTATGGACATCTGCCTCCATCATTGGCCAATATACCCCTAACCATTGCAAAGTCTGTAAAGTTCAATGCTTGGAGTGATGTTGTTGTAGTGCTACTACATGTGCTATTTGCAACCACTTTGCATCTACACAGCAAGCCAATATGCCTTGATTGGTGTGCTTGCACACGCTACTTGCCATTAAGTGATATTTTTGACACCTCACCACTTCTTTATCTTTGGCTTTTAGTATAGGATGTTTAGGTCCAAAGGTGAGGATATGCATTACGTTTTTAGCCCATTCAAGCACTACTTCTAGATTGAACAAATAAGCATCAAGAAGGTCATCTGACACTCCTTGAGGAGACTCTCTCGAAGTTAGTCTAGAAAGGTGATCAGCCCTCAAGTGAGTTCTACTTTCCTAACCACAACTTCAAGGTGTATTCCATTAGTAAGAGGAACCATCTCACTAATTTGCCAGTATTGCATGGCTTGTTCACTAGATAGAGTAATGCTTGATGTTCTGTAAAAAATTTAAACTTATTTGCAAGTAAACTTCTTGGCTGCATATACCATGCCTAATCCTTCTCTTTCAATAGTGGTACAATTCCATTCAGCTGCATTCAGTTGTCTACTGGCATAAGCAATTGGAAGATCCATATTGCCCTCACCAGTAGGTTGTGCTTATACACACCCAATTGCATTATTGGATGCATCCACATGAACATGGAATGGCTTATTCCAATCTGATGTAGTCAAGATTGGTGCTAAACATAGTCATCTCTTAAGCTCATTAAAGGAGTTTTTGCATTCATCGATCCAATCAAAGTTAGTCAAAAGAGCATAGAGGGGCTTTGCAATGATGGCATACATGTGAATGAAACCTCGGTAATAACCACAATGCCCCATGAAAGCTTGTACCTACTTGACATTCTTTGGCCTAGGTAGCTCTGCAATAGCTCTCACTTTCTTGTTGTGGATATGCCATTCTTTGACACTATGTGACCTGTAATCTTGCCTTGCCTGACCATAAAAACAGACTTCTCTAGGTTCAGTCAGACTTGATATTCTCTACATTTGTCAAAGATTTGTCTGAGCTCAGGTATGTGTGTTTGTCTAATGTTGGAAGGAGTGCAAAGATCATCAACATAGACTTTCAAGTTTTTACACAAGAATTCTTTGAACACATGACACATCAGCCTTTGGAAGGTAGTTGGCACATTGGTGAGCCCAAATGGCATTACCTTGAAAGCAAAGATGCCCCACTCGATCGCAAAAGCCACCTCATGCTGATCCTCTAGAGCAATGGCCACTTGATTGTAGCTAGAGAATCCATTAAGGAATCTTTATGCTTCCTTTCTTGCTACCCTTTCTAATAGATGTTCAGTGATAGGAAGTCAGATAACTATCTCTAATTGTGGCTGCATTAACCTTCTTCAAGTTAATGCAAACTCGTAACTTGCCATTCTTTTTGGGCATCACTACAATGGGGGATACCCATTCACTATGCTCTATTTCATAGATGAATTCGGCTTCTACCAAACAATCTATTTCTTCCTTGATCTTGGCGGCATAGTTATTGTTATATGTGTATGGCCTCTACTTAGAGGGTTTGGCACCTGAGGTCATGGGGATCATGTGTGAGCATATGTCAGGGTCTACACCTTTTAAGTCTTTGTAACTCCATGCAAAAACATCTCTGTACTCTCTTAGTAAGGCTACCAACTCTTGTTCCTCATTCTCTATTAAATCATGACCTATGAAAGCGCATCTTTCTTCTCCTTCTTCTATGGTTAGAACAACTTTCTTTGTTGTCTCTTTGTTATCATAGGCCTCTCCTATGAGTGATTCACGTTAGGCATCCTTATCATGTCTCTCCTATCTTCTATCTCATACTTCTTGAAATTTCTAGGGACCTCAAACAAAGATTCCTCCTCATTTGATCAGGCTTCTCTCTTCTTCCTCTTCTTGCTTTCACTCTTGGTGGTCACCTGTGTAGTTAACCTTACATCATTTGTAAGTTCTCCGTGCTGTTGGGGGTGAACTTCTACTTCATGTAGGTATTCCTCTTTTGATGCATAGAAAGGGTCCATAATGTTTGACTCTAGATCGGAGTCACTTGCTTCCTCAAGTACATCAATGCTTCGCTCACATTCTTCAAGACCTGAATCACACATAAGTGGTTCTATAGTGAATACTAAAATGTCATAGCCATCCTCATCATAGTGTGGCATTCATTTCTCTTCATTGATGTCTACATCCATTGTTGCTAGAATTTTTGCCCAACCATGAGGTTCAAACTCTTCGTTTGGAAATACGATAGGTGCATAGGCTGGGTCTAGAATTGATCTATGAGTTTTGTTCACACCTACCTCTCTAGGCTTTTCTCTTTTCTCTTCTTCTTTTGCAACTTTACACATCCGTAAGTGGGTGTCTTCATGCATCCATGAGGATCCAGATCCTATGGAATGCAATGACTCTGTATCATTTGTGCCTCTATGGATGGGATTCCTGGATAGGGGGCACCTCTCTATGAGAGTAGTCCTTGAGATTGACTTTGGTTGTAACACCTAAGTGTTCCAAATACAAGGAATTGGTTCCCCAATCTTGTACTACTTGCAATTGTCTCATAAACGGTCTTCCCAAAATCATCTCATAGGCGTGATTTTTGCTAAAGTCACATATAGCAAAAGTGTGCTCGAACTCTACACCACAAGTAGTGAGAGTTATCCCTTCTAGCAGTCTTAAGGGTCTCTCTATGTGACCATTGGCCATCTGTAGTTTCATTCTTGTTGGACTGAGTGTAGGTTTGCCCCAATGCTTCCATAGGGAAGTGGTGGCAATTGCAACTCCTACACCTGAGTCAAAGATAGCCTTGATAGTGTAACCTTGATGAGTGATTGGAAGATAGGTGTTTCCTTCTTCTCCTCTGCTCATGTCTCCTATTTTATCCAAGGGTATCTCTAGAACTGTTCTATGAGATTCTACTTGGGAGTGTGGTTTGGACACTTCTCACACTTGATTGGCTACATGTTTCCACAATTCTGGCCTAACCTTGAGGAGCTCCTATAAAGTGAGATTGCATTGCACTTTGGTGTTATTTACTACTTCCATGCTCCTACGTATGACTGAGTTTTCATTTCTCACCATGACCATGGGTGCTCTCATGCATGCAGATTTTGCTTCCCATGGTCGTGTGAAATGTGGCAGTTCCTATAGGGAATTAGACTCGAAGTCTAATTGCTCACTAGATTGGGCATCCTCCTGTTCTCCATAAATAGAAGGAATATCTTGTGGGAATTGATCATGCAGTTCATCTAGAAGTTCAATGGGAGGAGGATTTTCACTTTCTTTAGCCTAGTTCTCTTCTTGAATCTCTCTTAGAAATTCTAGTGAGTACCGATTCATCAAAGAAGAGGTGTCTGGCTCCGTGGAATTAGGCACATAAGCTTCCTTGGGAGGAATGCTCATTATTTCACTTGCCTTGTCCTTATCTTGGGAGGTAGCTTCCTTTCCACATTTTGCAATTAAACTCTCCAATCTGTCTAACTCTCCATCAAAATTAAATTGTGTCTGAGGTAGGCTAGAGTAATTGGAGAGACGGCTGACTTCAAACATGGTTTGAGCCAATTCTACCATTTTAGCACAAAGCTTTGTTCTTTCAATTTCTAGATCAGCTCTAGGGTAACACTTTTGATGATCTGTTACATTTGGCCCTTCTTGGATTCTGGCCGGATATGCCTTAAGCATCATGTCTAGGTCCTTGAGAGTGGGATCCGCTAAGATGGATCCTACTCTAGGGGGTGGTGGGGTTACATGCATTGGATTAGAGGATGGTGGATTGGAAGGTGATGGGGATGGTGGTGGTGATGTGTGAGAGTGCCTTTGAGAGGTGAGTTCAACTATATTGGCCTTTGTTTCTCTTAGGCTTTCCTCAAGCTCACTCATCTTCCTTGACCATTGTCTTTTCATTCTCTCTTGGCTATCTTTCCATGCTCATGTCCTTTTCTTAGTTATGCTTTCAGTCTCACTAACTTTGGGACTCTTTTCTTGACCTAAGCCCTGATTTTTTTGTAATGCTTGAGGTCTCGTGACCACTTGCACTAGGGCAGTGGAAGTTACGTTTCTAGTAGAATCTACTACTAACCCAATCACATTAATGGGAGTGATCTTTGGTACATTGTGTGGGTTCTTTGGGTAGTCTTGTAAGAGGTGTTCTTTCCCAAAATCGTGACAAAAGCCCTGAATTGTCACTGATTGGGGTTGTGTAGGTGCAAGCATAGGACAATCATATATGAAGTGATCTCCCTTGCATCTATAGCATGGTCCTCTAGGTGCTGGGGGTCTCACCTGTCTAGGTTCGGGCCTAGAATTAGGATTTGCATACATGACATTAGTGTACTCAGGCACCCCACTAGATTCACTATTCATAATAGTATGTTTCATTATGCTCAGGTGACTGCATATAGTAAGCCTGTGGGCTTTCAACATATGCAAGTCAAAACTATGGTCATTTGGGTCACTTTATGAAAGCAATGGTGTTATTGGCACTAAGGCTCTATTTAGGTTTCCTTTAGCAGTTGCATACTTCACTGGGATCACATTGGCTGGAATTGGAGGCTGCTAAGCTAACACAAGTTGAGGCCTTTGCAGGGTCTAGTAGGGTTGCTGATACGGTTGCTGGGGCCTACCATACTACGGAGATGGGTACTAGCTTTGGTATCTTCCTTGTTGTGGATATGGCTATGGATAATTTTGCCTAACTGCTTGCTTGTTATATGGGTAGTCTTGTGCTGTGTGATTAGTGTATCTCCATTCTATGGTGCAATATTGGCTATTCGGGTTCGCTTGGGGTTGCGCCATGATTGCACACATTAGCCATGTGGTCTCCACCATAAGTGTAGCACCTTTTCATTGCGACAAATCTAGGTATCTTTTTACTAGAGGCTCCTAGTTTCTGAGCTACCTTCTCTGCAAGTTCCTCAATAGATGTGGATTGTTTGGAAGTGAGACTAGTAGAGCTATCTGAATCTTTGTAGATTTTTGAAAGCTCTAATTCCTCCCCTAGCTTGTCCTGAATGTCTATGCACATGCACACACACTCTTCTATGGTTCTAGGGTCCTTCAAGTACACATAAGATCTCAATTTGGTACTCAAAAATCCATCTAGGAATAAAGCCACTTGTTTGGTTGGAGTGGGTAACTCTGGCATCGGGCATCTCTCTAGGTGTTGTCTGAACCTTCTTCTTGCAAGTCTAACCATTTTTTGAGGTGTCTGTTTGATGCTAGGTATCAGCAAGGAAGTACTATGTATGATGCCACTTTTGGAGAATTTAGTTATGAATGCTTCTAATAACTGGTCTATGTTCCTCAATTGCCTGTCATGTAGTGGTTGAAACCACATAAGAGCAATTTTCTTGAGTGTTAGACCAAAAGGATTGTATTGAGTGAATAGTTCATCAACTTGCTCAGCTCTCAATACTTGCCTAAATTCTACCACATGATCATAAGGGGCTCCTGTACCATCGAAATAGTTCTTCATGGACTTGACCAATTGTGTAGGCCTTGAGGTCCTAGTGTGTTCTCTAGGCTTGGCAAAGGGAGTTCATTTGTGGTTCTTTGACTTCTTTGGTCTCTATGTCTCTCATTTTCCATTCTATCTGTCTCTGTTCTCATTCTTTCTCTTCCTATTGGGTTAGCAAAGCTTACTTCGAGCCTATATCTACTCCTATCCCTGTGAGCTCCATGAGCTTAGGATGTTCGAGCTCCTTGGTGACCAAAAGAGACATTCCAGCTCCTTGGTTGGGGAAAAGCCAATTCACCCTTCCAAGTGTAGGCATGCCTACCATGCTCCCTGACCACAAAGACCCTCTCTGAAGTATTGTCTAAGTAGGTCACTTTGCCTGGGGAATCAGGATCTTTGAGTTCATATATGGTAAGCATTCCCACTTCATTAGGCTGGTCACATCTATACCTCCAAAAATCCTTGACTGTCTCTCGGTTTAGGAGCAAATATATGCTCTTATTGTCATGGGGAACCCACTCTAGAATGATTATTCTAGTCAGGACTGATTTGCCTCGAGGGGTCTTTGGCTCTTTTCCTAAGTTCCCTTGCTCTATGTCACCTATTTCAACTTCTGAGATTATATTGACAAATTCATCTGTCCTATCTAAATGGGTGGTGACCACATACATGGCCCCTTTTTTATCTATGTATGCACCATTTTTGAATTTGATGACTAGATGTTCTAGCCCACTGGCTTGATCAGGGTTTTTAATTTGGACCACAAATCTTCTTAGAATTTTCTCATATATGCGAGCACCTAGTCGGTTGGTCTTGATATATTCTACTTGAGTCTTGTAAGGTCCTTTGGTTTTTCTAGGTACACCACTCTTGAGCTACCTACATGTCTCTCCATGCTAAATGACATCTCAAAGTCACTTGTTTTTTAACTTTGAGCATATGGGTAATCACTCAATTACTTGGCCCAAAACCTAGCTGTATGATTGACACTAGCTTCATATGATCTGAGGCTTTGTCTATCTCCTCCTAGATATATTCCTGACCTAAGGTTCATAAGCCTTGGTTGATATCCCAATTTTTCCTGGTACAATCTTGTTGCAGAATTCTTTGGTATTAGTCACTTATTCTTTTTACTTTACTTAGGCTCTCACTTCTTGTCCAATAAATTTCAATCACAAGGAACAGTTGAGTTTTATCGTACTTGAGTTCGATCATTTGATTTAAGTTCTTTTACTTTAGGGTTTTTTGCAAATGTAACCTATTTATGCTGGCACTTGAGAAATTAGGATTCTTGTACTTGATCGTGCTTAACATAGTGCTAATTAATCAATACCTCTATTCGAACTTAGCCTAAGCTAGGAATTGACAGAGGGGGTTGAGGATGATCCAAGCTCAAGTTGCTTATCCCTTGCTCTTGAGTGCATAAGCACCCCATTCTTGCGCTTGTAGAACTCTCGTGCTTTGAATGCCCTTCGATGCTCTCAATGGACCTATAAAAGCCCCAAATTTAACTCAAGTTTTAAAGCTAATTGACATAGCAAACCAGGTCCTTTCATGTAATTCACAGACCCAATTTTACTTTGTTTCTATGGAAATTCCCTTAGAGACCTCTCAACTTTCTCACCCCTATGGAAGGTCAACTTCACAATACCCTATCTACAACTCCCCATATTAGTTTTACTTGAAACAGGATTTGAAACAAGCTTTGCAATGAGCCCAAGATCACTTGAAACTGAGTTCGTATGAGAAAGTTATGACAATTCAAGGTTATGGGGTTAAAATAGGGTTAAATAGGCAAGAACGATCTTTCAAATTATTTGCTTGGGGCCTTCCTATGTTCCTATAGCTTGATATTTATGCCCAAAATTAGCCAAAAACCCTAAAACTTTGGCCGAAATTGGTTGTCAATCACGATCGACAAGGCTCTCGATTGTGATGGACAAAGCTATCCATCGTGGCCTGTTAATCGCAATGGATAGAGTCAATCGTGATTGATGGGTGTCAATCGCGATGGACAAGGGTGTCCATCGGGATTGATGGTGTCTATCGTGATTGATTGGTGTCAATCGTGACGGACAAATTTTCTTGGGTTTTTGCATGAATACATGTCAATCATGGGTCTCTAAGTCATGATGGGTATGTTTCTCGCCAAATTGGGGTGTCAATCGTGATCGTCCTATTGATCGCGATGGATAGGGGTGTCCGTTGCGATGGAGATTTGTCAATTGCTATGGACTACTATGAGTCACGATGGACGCCTATTAGTCATGATGGACAGACAGTCCATCGTGGGGCTGCCAATCATGATTGATTGATTTTTTTGAGATTTTTGTGTTACCTTCTGTCACTTGAGCCTCTATGCATCGCAACGGACAAGAATTTTATCGTGTGCAAGTGTCAATCATGATTTTTCAGTCAATGGTAAACTTTCAATCAATCACGATGGACAGAGGTATCCGTCGCGATGGATGCTATCAATCACGATCGATGGGTTGCCCGTTAGGGTCTGTCGGTCACGATGGACAGGTTGTTCATCAGGATGGACACTATCAATCATGATGGATAGAGGAAATGCAAATTATTTCAAAATTTTTGTGTGGATGTGATGTGCAAGACCTATAGATCATGAATATGCACTTAGTTTTACCAAATGGTCAAGTTTGCTATCAATCACGATTGACAGAGCTCTGCCTTGGGACCTATGCAGACATTTTTCATATATGCACAACCTACTGGAGACGATGATATAGCTAGAACCTACAAGAAACGCTCAAAAACATACAAAAACAACAAGCATAATAGCTCTCTCTCTCTCGCTCTCTCTCACAAGTGAAATGAGGGGAATGAGGTGGGGAAGGTGATATGACCAAAAAACTGAAAAATTTGGGAAGGTGGAGATTGAGGTGGGAGATGGTGAGGATGATGATAATGATGATGATGGTGAAGTAAGAAAAAGAAAATAAGAGAAAGTAAAGAAATTAGCTATGACTCCAACATCACAACTCTACATCTTACCATCAAATGCTCGTCCTCAAAGCTCTCTCCCTGACAACAATGCCAAATTTGGTGTCACTCTAGCACAATGGCAAGTACCAACATGAGGACATCCACCTCATAATTGTCAATTTGTGGAGATGTGAGGACTAATATGACGACTATGAGCAAGTGATGGTTCAAGTGTGTGAGTGAGAAGCACACAAGCATGCACACACAAACACAAGGCAAGAACAAAGAGAGGAACAATGGAGTTCTTTATATTACTCAAAACGTCTCTTACAATAGCACAAAACTCTAACAAGCTAACCTCAAAAATGAGCTTTCTAGCTCTTTTTATAGTTTTTGACTAGCTTTGGCCCTGTATAGACCTAGTGTTCAGCCTAGTTAAAAATTAGGTTCCAATGCTTATTTGAGGACTCAAATGAAGTCTAAAAATTATGTAAATTGGTATGTAGCTACTTTTAATACTCCTAAAGCTCAAGGACACCTCGGCTTCAACAAAATGGAGTCTACTCTACCAAAAAAGATATTTACAATGTTCATGTAGTGATGAAAATCACTATTAAAAAGGTTTAATTTTTGGAAAATTTGTGTGGCCTTAATTGCCAGATCTTCTTGGACTACTTTGCTTGCTTGGTCCTTCTCTCTGCTTTGATTCTTTATGTCAGCTCCCTTGTCTTGTATGTTGAGATATCAAGCTCAACATGTGATGATCCAGGATGACACGTACCAGTTTTTCGTTTCTTTGACATGTATAGTGGTCAGGCCGATATATGTCAGGGATACTTCATTGAGCTTTATTAGATTTATCTACCGAGAGTGATGGCACATTTGTTTCTTGCTAGCTCACTCATTCACGAACATTAGGTTTTTCCTTATGTACTGATCTTTATATATTGCACTTGTTGTATTCTTGTTTTAGGTCATTCTTGTACATTCCTTTTATGTAATAGCAGAAGAAGAAGATGATCCTTCTTCCTTGCCTCAATCTCTGTGTGTGCTTCTCCTTGAGAGTGAGAGTGTGTGTGTGAGCTCTCTTCCTTATCTCCTTACTCGTGACATGGTATCAGAGCCAGCGTGGCTGTAGAGAGCTCGTGGAGAAGGCGACGGTGAAGACTACGCAGCAAGGCTTGGAGAAAACACGATTTCACAAACGACCTCTGTTTGCTTCAAAAATCGGTGTGAAGGGTCACTCGTTTTTGTCAGATTGAAGTTTCGGAGCCATCTCGACCTCCGTTTCGAGCCCGCAAGGTGGGGCCCATAGAAAAACTAGGTCAGTTTCAAAAATTGTAACTTGCGTTGTGTTCGGCAACACTCATATATTCCAGATCCAGAATTTCAAGTGATTCCATGTACTATTGATACACGAAAACTATGTTTTTCTGAGATCGAATTGTCACGTCATAGTGTGATAGTGTTCAAGCAGAAGTGCTGCTTGTAGTGTTTTGCAATGTTGTGAATTGTTGTAGAAATGGCAAACGCAGATGTAATGAGTCAGCTTATGAGCGATAAACTGGACAAGAATAACTTCCATGCTTGGAGATTCAGAATGACGAATTTCTTGATGGGAAAAGGCTACTGGAAGTACATCAAAGGAGAGAATGAAAATGCTCCATAGTTACCAGAAAGGGATCGGACTGCAGACTAGTTAAGAGCATATGAGGAATGGAATCAAGGAGCACAAAAGGTAATGTGTTGGCTATCTATTAGCATACAAGATAGCATGATTGGACACAGACAGGATGCCAAGACTCCAAAAGAGGCTTGGAACACTTTGGTCACTCTGTATGAGACTAATACAAAGGCACAGAAATTGCAACTCAAGAACGAGCTGCATACATTGGAAAAGAAGAGCATGTCGGTAAGTGACTACACTCTAAAAATCAAAAGCATATGTGAGTCACTTGCATCTATTGGCATCAATGTAGATGATGATGATAAGGTGGAAGTGTGCCTTTGTGGTTTAGGAGCTGCATATAAGCAGTTTAGAACTTCCATACAGACCAGGGAAAATATTTCGAATTTTGCTGATCTAGTATCTATGTTGATTATTGAAGAAAAGAATCTTGGTGAGGATTCAAACTCCCAAGGAAAGCTCAGTTCTGAGCAGGTATTCTACTCTGGCAGAGGAAGAGGCAGAGGTAGAGGTTTTGGAAGTGGAAGAGGAAACAGTAACCAAGACCAAGGTCAACAACAGAATCATGTAGGAGGAAGAGGAAACTTTCGAGGCAGGGGGAGCCAAAGAGGTCGCAGAAATTTCCAAAGAAATGATTCAGGTAATGATAGTAAAGGATGCTCCAATTGTGGTAAACCTGGACACTTTGAACGTGATTGCAGGTTGAAGAATCAAAATAACAGAAGGCAGCAAAACAACTATGCATCCACAAGTGTAGATGATTCTGAGAAGCTGTTTATGGTTCAACATCACATGATGAATAGGATGTCTGTTGGTGTTTCAAAATCGAATGATAATGTCTGGTATGTTGATTCAAGTGCTTCAAATCGCATGACTAGTCATGCAGAAAGGTTTAGTAGTTTGCAAAAAATGCCAGTTCCTGGATATGTTGAAGCAGGTGATGATACATCGCATCCTATTGAGCATACACGAAACATAGCATTGTGTATGGGGGACGGGAAGGTAAAACATCTTGCTGATGTGTTGCATGTTCCAAATATAACAAAGAATCTAGTTTTTTTTTGACAAATGGTTGACCAGGGATTACAAGTCACGTTCAATGCTGATGGATTATATATAGAAGAGTACAAGCAGGATGGACGATTGGTTGCCAAAGGAAACAAAGTGGGTAGGATGTTCACCTTAAATGTGAAGATTCCCGAAATGAATGCAGCCATGTTTGCAAAAGGTGCAGGAGTTATTGCAGATATAGAGATATGGCACAAACGGATTGGACATGCAAACTTGCAAAGGCTGAAACTGATGCAGTCAAAGGAGATTGTCCATGGACTTCCAAATTTCAAAGTTGCAGAAATGCAAAAGGTATGTGCAGCATGTCAATTTGGTAAACAGTCAAGAGCACCATTTCCACATGACAAGCATGTTAGTGAGAATGTACTAGAAGTAGTACATACAGATGTTTGGGGTCCAGCAAAGACCACATCATCTTGAACCAAATGACAAAGAAACTGTTGAAAAATCAAGTGCAGAATCTCAAGTTTTGAGTGGACCGGATGCATCACCAAGCAATAGTTCCAAATCAGATCCATGGAGTGGAAGATAGCGTGGAAATTCCAGTCGAGAAAATTCATCAAATACATCCAAGAAAGGTAAAGAAAAGCTTTCTGCTGGTAGTAAAATAGGCGTAGGTTTTGAAGATGTTGATGGAGATTCAAGTGGTTTAGAAAAGAGTCTTGACGAGGAACTTGGATTGCCCTCTGTGAAGACTCCATGAGTAAGAAGGGCACATGCAGATGATACAAGAGAAAGTGACCCAAGACCAAGAAGATCTGGGAGGATGCGTAATTCAATGCAACGATTGACATATGATAGTTACATGGCTCGCCATTGTGCCTACATGACAAAGGTAATACAAGATGCTGAACGTTTTGAAGATGCAATTGGTAATGCAGATTGGGAAAAAGCTATGGATGAGGAGATGGCTGCACTTTATGGAAATGATACATGGAAGCTGGTTCCATTGCCACAAGGAAAGAAACCCATAGGCTACAGATGGGTTTACAAGGTAAAGCATAATGCTGATGGTAGCATAAGTAGGTATAAAGCACGATTGGTAGCTACAGGTTATGCACAGACATATGGCATTGATTATGAGGAAACATTCAGCCCTATAGCTAAAATGTCTACTGTCAGAACACTTGTTGCATTAGCTACAGCAAAAGGATGGACTTTGCATCAGATGGATGTGAAGAATGCTTTCCTACATGGTGAGTTACAGGAAGAAGTATATATGGACCAGCCACAAGGATATGAAGATTCAAAGCATCCAGAATATGTTTGCAGGTTGCAAAAGGCTTTGTATGGGCTGAAGCAAGCCCCTCGTACATGGCATGCAAGGATTGCTAATTACTTAACCAGCATTGGGTTCTCTATGTGTGATGCAGATCACTCACTATATTCAAGGAAGGCTAATGATGGCATCACTATTGTGGCTATTTATGTTGATGACCTGATTGTAGGTGGTGATAATGAAGAAAGCATCAAAGAGGTAAAGAAACTTCTTATGCATGAATTCGACATGAAAGATCTTGGTGTGCTGCACTATTTCTTGGGCATTGAGTTTATACATACAGAAACAGGTATATGGATGTCGCAAAGGCAATATGCCTTGAATATGCTCCAAAAGTATGGTATGGCTGATTGTAAGCCAATTTCTATGCCATTAGATCAGAATTTGAAATTGGATACTACATGAGGTGAAGCATTGGAAAATGCTACTATGTACAGGAAAATTGTGGGAAGTCTTATATATCTCACAATTACAAGGCCTGATCTAAGTTATACTGTTAGACTTGAAAGTCAGTTTATGCAGGTTCCGAGGAAGCCACATTTGGATGCTTTGAGGCGCACTCTATGTTATGTTTCCCTCTCCTCTCTCTCTCTCTCTCTCTCTCTCCCCTCGTGTGTGTTATGTCTCTCTCTCTCCTATGTGTGTTGCCTCTCTCTTTCCCATTCAAGTAGGGTGAAGAGGAGGAGATGGTATATCAGACATTGAGATCCAAGCTAGTGGTTACACGAATTCTTGTTACACTAGATTGGTCCAAGGTTTTACATGTCCATGTAGATGCAAGTGCATATGTAGTGGGAGCAGTCCTCACTCAACATAGTGAAGAGTACAAACCAAATAGACCCATCCAATATGCTAGTCGAGTTTTGACTATAGCAAAAATAGAAATAGAGTAGAGCAAAAAGGGAGACCTTAGCAATAGTATTTTTTGTCCAAAAGTTCCACCATTACTTGATAGCTATAAAATTCATTATAATTATGGATCATCAACCATTCAGGTATCTATTAAACAAGCCACATGCAACATCAAGGGTATGGAGGTGGCTACTTTTATTTCAAAAATTTTATTTTACAATTGTACATAGACAAGATGAAGAAAATGTTATGGCTGATCATCTATCTAGCATTAGCCTAAATCACCAAGCAATTGGAGTGGAAGACAAAATTTGAGACGCTGAGTTATTCTATGTTAAAGCACAAAGATAGTACGAAAACATTATAGATTTTCTTAGGACTGGAATGTATCCTACTAAAGACAATGTTGTGCAAAGGAAGAGGCTTCTAATCAAAAGCAATCCTTTTACGTTTATTCAAGGAAAATTATATAGATATGGTAAGGATAATTGTCTATAGAAGTGCATGGAAGAAGAGGAGGCTAAGCATATCCTTGATAATGCACATGAAGTAGCACGTGTTGGGCACCTGCTTGGCTGTATCATGAATCATAGAATTCTTGATGTTGGCTTATGGTGGCCTACACTATTCGAAGATGCAGATGATACGGCTCAGACATGTGATGTCTATCAAAGGTGTGGTCGCAAGCCCACAAAGCAAAGACACAATCCCTTGGTTGTCTCCACATCATGGTAACCATTTGAGCAATGTGGGCTAGACTATATAGGGCCCATCTATCCTACATCCTTTCCAAGAAAGCAGAAGTACATGTTGGTTGCAACGGAGTATGCAACTGACTGGGTTGAGGTTATTGCTTCTCATGGTTCCACAACCCAAAAAGTTGCAAATTTCTTATACTGCAACGTAATTTGTAGATTTTGTTGTCCATTTGAAATTTGCACAGATGAAGGGACACAATTTGCGAACAAATTTTTGTATCAAATTTTTAACAAGTATAAGGTTCTACATTAGACTTCGTATGGATACTACCCTAGGTAAAAGCGAGAAGCAGAATCCACTAACAAGGTATTAATTGTTGTGCTACAGAAGGAATGTATGTTGCAACCCACTACACGGGGCACTACTTAACTAGGTACTCTATGTGACTATATGTTGGCATGCAAAGAAGCAACATGATACTCCCCCTTTCAGCTGACATATGGGGTAATCCCTATTGAATCTTTGAGTTTTTACATGGGTCACCTAGAACAAAATTTGTAAAGGGAAGAAAGGATCGTGGGGTCTCTGCTCGAATCTTTCCATTGAGCAAAGTGGAGGTCCGCGTGTAGCAAAATAGTTGGAGGAGACTCAAATGAAAAGTATGGAGGCTCATGATAAAAATCTTTGGCTAAATAAATTAAAGAAGGGTATGCTTCTTCTTTTACATAAACCTCAGTTATAGGCAAAATGATGGGGTGAAGGGCTCCCTCATTGGGAAGACCCTTACAAAATCAGATGAATGTTACAATGGGGTGTAGTGGAGTTAGATACTCTGAATGGAGAGGTGTTGCAATGAGTCAACATATCTAGTCTCAAGGCCTATCATCAAAAACAACATTGAAGTCTTTTGGATCACCCATAGCTGCAAAATCTGTCGAGGTTGTACCTAGTTTTCTCGTTTCGTTTGCTCAGTTGTCTTAATATCATCAATTTTCATGCTTTTCCTTTATGTTTTTTCATGCAAATCAAAAGCCATTCCATAGCCAATTCATGAACACCTTGTTGGAGATTTTTTGGATTTTTCTTGGACTTTTCATAATTTTTTTGGAATTAAATATCTTTTTTCCATGCTCTTTTTCTTGTTCAAATAGAAGAAAAAAAGAGACTCTCTCTAGTTTTGAGTGGCAAGCTATCAAAAAGTTGAGGAAGTTTTTTGAGATTTTTTTTAATTTTTTTATTTTGTTTGGAATTTTTTGGAATCTATTTGCATTTGTTTCCTATTTTTTGGCATCCCCCCAAAAAGGACCCCTTTCTTCTTTATTAATATTAAAAAAATCATTCTCTCTCTACTCTCTATCTACCTCTCTTCTCCCTCTCTCTCAACTTCTCTCACTCTCTCTACTCTCTCTCTACTCTCTATCTACTCTCTCTACCTGTCTCTTTCTTCTCTCTCTACTTCTCTCACTCTCTCTGTACTCTCTCTCTACCTCCCTCTTCCTCCTCTCTCTACTCTCACTCTCCCACTCTCTCTGTATCTCTCTCCCTTATCTTTGTACTTCTTTCACTCTCTCTACTTATCTCTCTACTCTCTCTCTCTTCTCTCTCTACCTTTCTCTCTTCCCTCTCTCTCTCTCTCTTTGCATGCATCACCTCTCTCTTTTGTTGAAGGAGATGGTTGATAAATTCTAGAGATTGTGGTGCTGCAAACTCTTGCTTCATGCCAGCCAAGAACAGGTTGTAGATGGTATAGTAGACCCCTTGATCTTCCCAACAATCACAAATAATCACCTATGTGCTTTGGAGCATGATCCTCTAATCAATGGATCAAAATAGGTGAGTAGAAAATCAACGAAGAGTTAAGACTTGCTATTTTGGTCTTCACACATGTTCAATAAAATGAAGAGTGCTCTCAACTTGCTAGCAATTGACTAAATTCCTTTTGGGAGTATCTAATTAACTTAGATAGCTACCAATCAAGATTTATTTCAATAAAAAGGATCAATTGTACATCAAGAATGATGCTTAGGAAGTTGAGAGATTAACCCGACATTTTTGGGGTGCCATAGTATGCAATCTAATGACCAGTAATGTGAAGATATCTCAAGATTAAGAAATGCAATGATAATGAAACTTTGCAAATATGAAGTAGAGAGTGTGTTGAATCTACAACACTTTAAAGCGCATCAAATAATCAACTGGGCACTGAGAAAAAGCTCTGAGAAGTTCATTGTTCTAAGATGATCATAGCAAAGAAGTGAAGTAGAGAAGTGATCAATGTATATGTATTAAATCACATAGAAATACAATGACATTGGTAATTTATAATTGCACAATGTGAGGCTAGTGATAGAGCTATGGAATCAACTCACTAATCACAAGAAACCCCTCTCAATTGATCTTCAAATCGGGCTCATCTCCACATGGCATCTTGATCCACTTTTATAGCTAGAGTTGGAGCCAAGTTTTGAATTCAAATTCAAGTTGTCACCATAAAGTGAGTCCTAAACTTTAGGCTTTACTCTCTCATCTATCATCCACCAAGAATTCAAGATTTTATTCCTCCTAACTCCACGTTGTCGTAGAGATTTTAATCTCTACTCTCGTTTCTACTTTCTTCAAATCAGAGCATTGTTCATTGATCAAAGATTCAAGATACAATCGAGTATTGTTCGAGGCTTATGGAGGAAAAGATTTATTAGCAATGATAACAAGACAATTGATACAATAGAATTTCTGGCAAAGGGCGATGGTTTCTCAAATCTCTCGGTCCTCTGTTGGTTTTCCAAGGATTTGTAAATCATGGAGGAGTTCTTTTCAAGGTGTATGTTGTGGGTGATTTCGTTGGACTAGTATGCAGATTCTCTTTGCCAGATGTGCGCAAGTAACTAGGAAGTGGAGTAATAGCCTTTCCTTGAGTCTTTCCTTGAGTAAAGTGGCAGATAACTAAAGAGTGGCAGACATGACGGGAAGTCTTAATGAGGAATCGAGGAGTTTTGCAGGTACAGGAAGAAGCAGTTGCGCATGCAGAAAGAGGGGCAAGTCACCCGCGGGAAGGACATCTGTTCTATTCTGAGAAAGGGAGGAGCATTGGTTCTGATCAGATGTTGAGCTGAAGATTAGAAAGAAAGAAAAAGGGCGGTTATGTCAGATAATTGAAAAGATCAAGTTTGTACGTTTATTAACTATTCGGAAATACGTGGACATTCTTAATGACTTAGTATTCTCGAGCATCCATATTCTAAGATGACGGCGTATATTGAAGTTTCACGAAGCACTTACAGAAGCAGATACGAGTAGATAGAGGAGAGGAGGCGACAATAATCGAAGGCACACTTGTCTAGGACATCAAACTGCAGAGAAGACATTGCTATTTTTTTTGATATGTCGTGGCGAACATGCAGAGGAGAGAGGTCGCTGGAAAAAGGCGTCTGAGGAGAAAGCATGCTCCACGTTATAAGCAGGCTACTGGGATGCATGAAGGGAGGCCAATTCATTGTTCTTTTCAGGCAGATTAGCAGAGGAAAGAAAGGAGGTTGTTGTTGGCGTTAGTGACATGGTGAGGCTACCATCAAGAAAGAAAAGGCTTGATTCAATAAGGTCTTACGTGCTATGATCGTACGCCAGAGGAAGCCTTGGAAGGAGGAGTCACATCATGAAGGGATGCATGTTGAGTAAAGGCCAGGTGGCTACAATCATCAGTGGATGCGAACGCATTTAGAACATTCATATGAGGAAGCGACGGTAGAAAAATGGTGTAGGTATATTCTCTGACAGATGATGCATTTAATCTTAAGTTTTCTTCTCTGTCTTGAATGAGTAATTCCGTGATGGAAGCTAGAACAGTGAATGCTGAGGACAGAGTGTACAGAGTTGCACAAATTGATGTTGTTCTAATCAATCATTTAACGAATATTCAAAACTTTTGATCACGATATGGTCAAGTTGAACGATAGCTATAAGAAATATTGACGACTTTTTCACTACTTATTTTTGAAGCAATCGTCCGATGTATTCAGATTTATAAAGAGCAGAATTCATATTCAGTTTATTTGCATACGTTTAGAGGCAATTTGAATGATATGCTATGTTCAATTAGATGTTTTCTTCCACAGCGTCCACGGTAGCAATTTTCATCTATTAGATTTATGTTATGCTTGTCGCTATTGCTTTTGTGATCATTGAAATATACTTTGATTTTTTTCAGAGCCTGTATGGCACCATCACTATGCGCACTTTGATCTATTATGATGCGTTGACACTCAATTTGATGTTTTAAAATGTTGGCTATGATTTGTGTTTTAAACATTTGCTGAGGGACAACAGTGGAAAGGCATATGAACTGAGGAGGAAAAGGGCGCAATAGTTATAGAAGGGGCTCTTGAACTAAGAAAAGGACAGAGATCGGCAGCTAATTGAACGCTAAAGAATTAATAAGATGCTATAATCAACGAATGTTTTAATGAGCTTTGGCAAAACGTTTCAACGACTTCATTATTCTTTGAAGCTCTGAGTTTTATAATGCATTATATGCTTTATGTTGAATAATCATGCTGAAAATTATCCATTTTATCGTACATGAAGATAGAGTTAGTTGCGTGAGGCTCTTGATTTATTTGGTGAGTGGGCAAATCAGATTTTTTGTATGTGTCCTTGCCAGCTCAGAGTGTTTAGAACTTTGCGAAAGATTGTGTCTTATGAAGTTTTGCTTGTCACAGAGGCTCTTGATCGTCTGAACCTTATCATCAAACAAGTGATAAGAATGCAGGTCAAAGTTACAGGGATTCTATTGTGGCTGCTGAGAATTTGACACCTTTATATTTTTCTTTAAACCATAATTTGACAGTGATACAGATTCATAATAGATTATCTACTTCTTTTCTGAAACATGAATTACTGACTTCTTCATTTTCACAGAGCGTGAAAAGAGGACCATGATCTGAACTTTTATTGTGCATGATGCTAATGATTCTTGTTGATGAATTATAAAATCGATAAATTATGCGATGATTTGTCATAAATTGAAAAGAAAGTGCATGAAGATGAATCCATTAAATCTGTGAAGATTAACGCTTGTTGCGCAAGAAATGGAAAACAAGGATTCAAGTAATCGTAACACTTTTTGTTCCTTAGTCGAATTCTCAATGATATATTATTTCTTTGAGATTACATTATTTAATCTCTATATCCTTCAACTTTGCATAGGAACACCGAGATTAAATGTTTGCAATTACCCTTGTAATTATTTTGAGCTTATGATATGTCTTGATATAAAACCGTCGCTTTTGCGCCTACAAACTTGGTGAATCAAAAGATAATTACGAGCACGGGAGTTTTATCTCTCCCTCATCAAAAGATACGAGCATGGGAGTTTTACCTCTCCCTCATCAAAAGGTACGAGCACGGAGTTTTACCTCTCCCTCATCAAAAGGTACGAGCATGGAGTTTTATCTCTCCCTCATCAAAAGATAATTACGAGCACGGGAGTTTTATCTCTCCCTCATCAAAAGATAATTACGAGCACGGGAGTTTTATCTCTCCCTCATCAAAAGATAATTACGAGCACGGGAGTTTTATCTCTCCCTTATCAAAGGATACGAGCACGGGAGTTTTATCTCTCCCTCATCAAAAGATACGAACATGGGAGTTTTCCCTCTCCTTCATCAAAAGGTACGAGCACAGAGTTTTACTTCTCCCTCATCAAAAGGTAAGTATGAATGGGAGTTTTATCTCTCCCTCATCAAAAGGTAATTATGAACGGGATTTTTATCTCTCCCTCATCAAAAGATTACGAGCATGGGAGTTTTATCTCTCCCTCATCAAAAGATACGAGCACGGGAGTTTTATCTCTCCCTCATCAAAAGATACAAGCACATGGGAGTTTTATCTCTCCCTCATCAAAAGATACGAGCACACGAGAGTTTTATCTCTCCCTCATCAAAAGATACGAGCACGGGAGTTTTACCTCTCCCTCATCAAAAGGTAATTATGAACGGGAGTTTTGTCTCTCCCTCATCAAAAGATACAAGCACGGGAGTTTTATCTCTCCCTCATCAAAAGATTACGAGCATGGGAGTTTTATGTCTCCCTCATCAAAAGATACGAGCACGAGAGTTTTATCTCTCCCTCATCAAAAGATACGAGCACGGGAGTTTTATCTCTCCCTCATAAAAAGATAATTACGAGCACGGGAGTTTTACCTCTCCCTCATCAAAAGGTAATTACGAGCACGGGAGTTTTACCTCTCCCTCATCAAAAGGTAATTACGAGCACAAGCACGGGAGTTTTATCTCTCTCTCATCAAAAGATACGAGCACGGGAGTTTTATCTCTCCCTCATCAAAAGATACGAGCATGGGAGTTTTACCATCTCCCTCATCAAAAGGTAATTATGAGCACGGGAGTTTACCATCTCCCTCATCAAAAGGTAATTCTGAACGAGAGTTTATCATCTCTCTCATAAAAAGGGAACTATTAATTGAAGGTAAAAGGTTGAAATAATGAGTTTTTATAGACATAATTAATTTAATGATTATTTTATACTAATGATCTTTATGAGGGTTTTGATAACAGGTACTAATCAAAGCTTTGGATAGAAGAGCAACAGTTTTTGAATCGTCTATACATACCATAAAGTCCTTTTATGAATTCTGTGTACATATGAATATTTTGATTCGATATTTCTTATCACGTGTTTAGTGTTTGAATGCAGGAGAAGATCGAAGGAAGGCAATGGAAATAGGAAGTGAAGTGAAGATCAGAAAGCCTTGTCTTTTTTCTTAGTTCTCCTGTTAACCTTTTTTTACACCTATTTTGAGATGCATTGCACACCAAGTATGCATGTACAAATGTGTAGAAAGCACCTCTTTTAAAACCAATAGAAGCACGTCCATTTGCACATTAGATAAATAGATAAACATCATTGAAAAATTAATGAATCAAGTTCTGAGAGAATAGAGAGAGTGTAGTTATGAGTAAGGAAGAGAGATTGCATCGATGAGAGAGTGGAATTGTGAGTATTAAGAGTTTCCTTGCGTCTTTTTTTTTATGATATGTTGCTGGATATGCTGATGCTAATCTAGCAAAGGCGATGCTTTGCTTGATAGGGTACATAATTAATCCCCTCTGTTTTTTTTAATTGAATCTCCGATGAGTCTCTATTTAAAGTTTGAAACTCTGATGTTTTGATATGTTTTACTAGAAGGATCTGTTGCAAATTAAGAGTTTTTAGGAGCAAACATAATCTACTGTTTTCTCATGTATTGGACCATCCATTCTGTGAGCATGTGTTCTGTTGTTGTTCATAATCTGAATTTGAACCATCCACTATGTGATATTGAACTGGTGCTCTCATAAGATTCTCACGAATTAATCATTGCGTTTCACTCTAAAAGTCAATGCTTCTTTGTGCCACAATTTTAATACACATAGATCATAAAATTTAAAATAAGTATTCTATCTTGAAAGTCTATAAATAAACAAAATCTTGGGAAAACTTTCAAAGAACGTTTCAATCTTATTATTTATAATACGTAGGCAAGTGAAATGCGTTAAACATCGAACTTAAATTCTTGACATAAGCATTGAAACCAATTTTTCTTTTTTTTATTAAAAAAGATGGAAATTTTAAAACGCTGTGAAACAGAGACATGTGCAATTCAAATGAAACTATCTTACAAATATATTTATATATTTTTTTAACAACAGAAAAGTAACATTTGTCTTGGACCACGCTGAAATTAAAATCGATTTCATCTATACTCATAATCTCTATTCGCAACAGTATTTATATACTGATCTGTTAGAAATACAAAGTAACATCCGCAAATACATTAATTTGTTTAACTCGAGAAGCATGAAATATAGGCAACTTATGCATTGATTTAAGCATCATCACAAAACTCTTCAGCGAAAACACTTGTCTGTAGTGCAAAGAACAAAACTGTGGCACAAAGAAGCATTGACTTTTACAGTGAAACGCAATGATTAACTCGTGAGAATCTTATGAGAGCACGAGTTCAATATCACACACTGGATGGTTCAAATTGAGATTATGAACAACAACAGAACACATGCTCACAGAATCGATGGTCCAATACATGAGAAAACAGTAGATTATGTTCGATCCTAAAAACTCTTAATTTGCAACAGATCCTTCCAGTCAAACATATCAAAACATCAAAGTTTCAAACTTTAGATAGAGACTCATCGGAGATTCAATTAAAAAACACAGAGGGGATTAATTATGTACCCTATCAAGCAAAGCATCACCTTTGCTAGATTAGCATCAGCATATCCAGCAACATATCATAAAACAAACATAGATGTAATAAAGGTGAACTTATAGTTTTTCGTTCTTTTTTTTTTTCAGACATAACTAAAGCAAAGTCTAAACCCTATTCATAGGCAAACCATGGAAGAGAACAACTCCTTCTAGATCAAGTGGGTTAATTCCTTTCGGAGATATCTGGAAAGTACAAAATCATATAGCATGTTTTTGTGTTGATATCATGATCTACAACATTTGAAGCACACTTCTCTTGATAACTATCAAAGATCAGAGATTTATTTATGTTTCTGTACGGGAGCACTTTAGTGTTGCACACAGAAATTTTTAATCGGGATTTTTAATGTCCATCGGGTTTTTTCTATCATTTGTAATTTAAGCACTGTAAGAAAACAAGAAAAAAATGCAGCACAGAACATATGCTGAATTAAATTGACGCAACTATTAGTTTATTGAAATACAAAAATCATAAAGTAATGGATCTAAATATGTCGCAAGTGAGACATACAAAAAATCATTAAGCCAGGATGTCATATTTAGAACTCTGATTTACTAGTGCTTCCTTCATTGCTTCGTGCGCATGCGCACATGCAGATATGAGATAATCTTCGCTGTCACGTCCAGGTCAAGCAATAACATAATGAAAATCAAAATATAGTTTTATAAAAAACTTTTATGCTATACGATAATATTAAACGTTCACAAATTAAAACTTTTTCAATCAAATAAATTAACTCATTACAACATTGCCATATTTCTATAGAAAAGATGCACCAAAGAAAAAAAAACTCTTCAAGTTCGAGTGTATAAATTATGACCTTACGGAATCCCTTTCTCCTTCAGGTGCATAAAATCATAACTCCTTTTTATTTCGCAATCTTAATCGATGAAAAAATATCATACCTATACTGTAATAAGTATAATTCAAGAATTAACTATTCATTAAGCTAGCGCACGGTATCTATAAAAGTCCCTGATACATTAATACATCATCGAAATAAGGCATGACAATTTACACAATGAAAAAGGAACTCAGATCTTCTAAAATGGTGAAATTGAATCCATACAATTTGAAAGCACATAATATAACAAAACTTATCTCCTTCTCATGATCTCCCTCTGTATATCTTCAACACTTTTCGCTTCACACATCATCCATGATCAGTTTTCAATGTCAGAAGAAAAGAAAACCTCTGAGCTTTCATCTCCTTAATTCAACGTCAAATCTTCCTCCTCCTTTATTAACTTTTCTTTCTTCTGCAAGCACTCAAAAACCTCCTCAGATTAATCTGGCCGGCTCCTTTCCCAGATATCAGCCTTCAACGTTATCTACCCTTACAAGTGATGATTGCTTTCCCTACTACAGAACGGCATCCACCTCCTCCTATGATATGTGCGCTCTCCCGCTCTCTGACTCCTTCGCTGCTGCCTTTCTCTCAGAAAACTTATTCCGCACTCAAAGTTGTCCCCTCCAGATACCAGTGAAAAACCTTTTTTATGCAGGAGATCTCCCTTCATGTCCGCATGTGCTGCCTTCCTTCGTACATGATAATGACCTCCTCTTTAGCGTCGTGCCTCCTCCCTGGTCATCATACTCCATCTGCTAGATAAAGTATGATCAATTGGCCTCTCCTTGTGCGAGATGTTCCTCTTTTTTATAAGCCAGAACCAAAGGCAGCGTCGGCCTTCATGCATGCCTCTCCACATGCCTCTCCACGTAACTCCAGATGTCCTTCTCTCCATGATGCAAAATCGGCCTCTATCTTCTGCATGCACCAAGCCACTTCTCCTTTCGTCCATGCATCGACTTTCCTTTTTGTCTACTCAAAGCTGCGCCAACTCTTTTCGTTTTCCCAAAAAGAACGTAAGTATAATATCTGACTTTGGTGACAAAAAAAAAACTTTATCACTATATTTATATAATTTGATATTTTGCACTTTGGATGAACTTTGAGGTTCATTGAGCATTGATGTAATAAATCTATAGTCAACCCACTCCGATGTGATTCAAAATCCCTTCAATGCCTGAACCTTTATACATCAGTACAAGAGGGAATACGATTCTATTTGAGGTTGACATCGTGAACCTTTGTTCCAAACAATGATCTGATTTGAGGCAAGAAGAGGCAAGAGTAGAGATGAAAATCTCTACAACAACGTGGGGATAGTGCAACTAACATATGCACTTTTACAAGTATAAAAAGTAAATTGACTTTTACAAGGGAATAGTCATATGTGACTATATGAGATACATGCTAATTGTTGAAGTATGCAGGCTTGGATTTATTTGCACCAAGAGCTCCCCTTGAAGCCTAACATGCTTGATCTTTATTTCTCTTTAATTTCCTGCAATCCAATCATCATCTTGAACCTGTTCATTACATCCAAAGACTTTGTGACCATATCTACACATCGCAAATTGGTTGATACATAGGAAAATTGGATATCCTTGTTTAGTAGCTTCTCTCTTACATAATGATAGTGCACTTCAATGTGCTTAGTCCTTGCATGACATACATGATTACCAGCCAAATGAAGTGAGCTAGTGTTATCTCCAAAAATCATTGGAGTATAAGAATGCAGTCCCAAATCTGTGTAAAGTAGCTTGAGCCACATAGCCTCTTGTGTTGCATTTTCTAAGCCTCTATATTATGCTTCTATTGATGACAATGCTACAATTGGTTGTTTCTTTGATGACCATGATATTAGATTTGAACCTCCAAAAGATAAGTAGCCAGAAGTGCTCCTCCTATCATCCTTGGAGCCATCCCAATCTACATCAAAATACATCTTGATATCCAAATTACAAGTGAATGGATAAACGACCCCTTCATTTATGGTATCCTTTAGATACTTTAAGATCCTCTTGGTAGCTTCCAAGTGAGGTTTTCTTGGCATATGCATAAATTGGCTTAATGTACTTACTCCATAACATATGTCCACTCTTGTTAGGGTTGCATAATTGAGACTCCCAACAAGCTTTTGATAACCAATAATGTCTTCAAGTAGTTCTCCTTCATGAGAGCTAAGCTTATGATCGAGTTCCATGGGTGAACCTACACTTTTAGTGTTCTCCATCTTGATTTTAACCAATATATCATGAATGTAGTTCCTTTGAGTAATTAAGATTCCAAAATCTGAATATACAAGTTCTTATCCAAGAAAGTATGTTAAGAAAACCAAGGTCACTGATTTTAAACTCTTTCATCATTTGAGATTTGATTTGTTTGATGCCATTAGCATCATTCCCTATAATGATAATGTCATCCACATAAACACAAGTAAATAGCTTCTGAGTTAGTTTTCTTTATGAACAAAGAAGAATCTGCTTTGCTAGCAACAAATCCTTGATCCTGCAAGTATGTAGCAAGCCTATGGTTCCAAGCTCTAGGAGCTTGCTTTAAACTATAGAGCGATTTCCTTAGTTTGCATACATAATCTGATTTGCCCTTTTCTTCATCCCTTGGAGGTTGAGCCATCTAAACTTCTTCTGAGATCCATCCATTTAGGAATGCATTTTTAACATCTAATTGATACAAATTCCAATTCTTTGAAGCAGCAATACTTACTAAAACCCTAATTGTTGGCATCTTAGCCATAGGTGAGAAGGCCTCCTCATAATCCACTCCATGGGTTTGAGCAAACCCCTTCACTACTAGCCTTGCTTTATATCTATTAATTGAAACATCTGAGTTTCTCTTGACTTTGTAAATCCACCTAGATCCTATTACCTTCCAACTTGGTTTCTTGGGAACTAGATCCCAAGTGTTGTTCTCCTGAAGTGCTTCAATTTCTTCCTACATAGCTTCTGTCCATTCTTTCTTCTTATTGGCTTCTTCAAATGAAGATGGCTCTTCTGATATAGAATCTTTAGTTATGTATACAGAATGCTTGTTGACTAGTGATGTGTCATAGCCATACCTTATGGGTTTCTTACTCTCCCTTTGAGATCTTCTAAGTGCTTGATTGGATGACTCTGGAATATCTTCCAATTGCTTGAACTTTGTCTTTCCCTTGGACTTCCAAGATTTGAATTCAATCTGCTCTTCATCAAATTTCATACAAAATGTTCACATAGGGTGTCCCTTGATTTGTGCAAATTTCAAGTGGAAAACAAAATCTACAAATTATGTTGATGTATAAGAAATCAGCAACTTATAGTTTTGTTGGAAGTGGGTTGGGCATCAATAACATTTTAATCATAGGTTTAGAGGATCTTCCAACACATGAACCTAACACATGAACCTTAGCATACACACCTTAAGACTCAAAAAGAGATGAGTGAGAGATAGAGAGAATATAGACACATTTTTAAAGTGTATGATAAGCTAGGATGCTCAGCTACACTATCTTATATTCAAATGTCAAATTGCAATGTGTGAATATGATACAAATTGGCAATATATGAATCTAGGTAGAAAAGGAACTAAATACAAGAAATTATGTGCAAAGTGCCTAAGAGATATAAAGAATGTGTGTGTATGAATATGAAGAATATGAATAGCTAGAACATTTTTTATGGCAAACTCTAATTTTAATTAATCCTAAATAAAAAACTAGGGAATCAACACTTGGGGACATGAATAGACATGTTATGCACAGTAACTCAGCCAAGTATCTGTCACGAGGAAGGAGATAAGGAAGAGAGCTCACACACACAATCTCAAAATCAAGAAGAAGTGCACACATAGATTGAGGCAAGGAAGAATGATCTTCTTCTTCTTCTTCTTCTATTACATAAAATGAATGTACAAGAATAACCTAAAAACAAGAATACAATAGGTGCAATATATAAAGACTAGTACATAAGGAAAAACTTAATGTCCACAAATGAGTGAGCTGGCAAGAAACAAATGTGCCATCACTCTCGGTAGACAAGTCTAATAAAGCTCAATGAGCCGTCCTTGACATATTCCAGTGTGACCACTATACATGTCAGAGAAATGAAAAACGTGATATGTGTTATCTTGGATCATCTCATGTTGAGCTTGATATCTGAACACTCCCCCTCAAGCTCAACATCATGTCCTATAATCCAAGCATCTCCCGAAACTTCCTCAACTTCTCAGCTCCAAGTGCTTTGGTGAAAATATCAGCAACCTGCCATCTATCCTCACATAAACAAGATCAATATCACCTGCTAATACCTTCTCTCTAATGAAGTGATAATGTACCTCGATATGCTTTGTTCTGGCATGAAAAATAGGGTTCCATGCTAATTGTATGCAACTAAGATTATCATAATAGATGGTGATAGGCTTTTGCACTTCTACGCCTAAATCTGCAAGTAGCATCCCTAGCCATGATGCCTCGCATGCTGCCATTGCAACACCTCTATACTCAGCCTTTGTACTTGACAAAGAAAAAGTGGGTTGCTTCTTACTGCTCCATGTAATAACTACACTCCCAAGAGAGAATAGAAAACCACTAGTAGATCTTCTATCTAGAATGCTACCAGCCCAATCTGCATCGGTGTATCTGTGAACCTGCAAATCTACATCAGCTTCATAGAACAATGCATAATCTAAAGTAGCACTCACATAATGTAGAGTGCACCTCAATGCATCCAAATATGGCTTCCTGGGAACCTGCATAAATTGACTTTCAATTCCAACAGTGTAGCTTAGATCGAAACTTGTAATTGTGAGATATATCAAGCTTCCCACAATTTTCTTGTACTTAGTAGAAATTTCCAATGCTTCACTTGATGTAGTATCCAACTTCAAATTCTGATCTAATGGCATAGAAATTGGCTTGTTGTCAGCCATACCATACTTTTGCAGCTTATTCAAGGCATATTGCCTTTGTGACATCCATATACCTGTTTCTGTATGTATAAACTCAATTCCTAAGAAATAGCACAACACACCAAGATCTTTCATCTCAAATTCCTACATAAGAAGTTTCTTTGCCTCTTTGATGCTTTCTTCATTATCACCACCTACAATCAAGTCATCAACATAAATAGCCACAATCGTGATGCCATCATCGCCCTTCCTTGCATATAGTGAATGATCTGCATCACACATAGAAAACCCAATGGTGGTTAAGTAATCAACAATCCTTGCATGTCATGCACGAGGAGCTTGCTTCAGCCCATACAAAGCCTTTTGCAACCTGCAAACATACTTTGGATGCTTTGAATCTTCATATCCTTGTGGCTGGTCCATGTATACCTCTTCCTATAACTCACCATGTAGGAAAGCATTCTTCACATCCATGTGATGCAAAGTCCATCCTTTTGTTGTAGCTAATTCAACAAGTGTTTTGAGTGTTTCCTCATAATCAATTCCATATGTTTGTGCATATCCTTGTGTTGTCTATCGTGCTTTGTACCTGCTTATGCTACCATGAGCATTGTACTTTGCCTTGTAAACCCACTTGCAGCCTATGGGTTTCTTTCCTTGTGGCAATGGAACCAGCTTCCATGTTTTGTTTTCCATAAAGAGTAGCCATCTCCTCATCCATAGTTTTTTCCCAATCTACATTTCCAATCACATCTTCAAAACAAGAAGGTTCAGCATCTTGTATTACCTTGGTGATGTAGGCACAATGATGAGCCATGTAACTATCATATGTCAATCGTTGCACTGAATTCTACATCCTCCTAGATCTTCTTGGTCTTGGATCACTTCTCCTTGTATCATCTGCATGTGCCTTTCTTACTCTTGGAGTCTTCACAGAGGGCAATCCAAGTTCCTCATCAAGACTCTTTTCTGAACCGCTTGAATCTCCATCAATGTCTTCAAAACTTGCACATGTCTTACTACCAGCAAAAAGCCTTTCTTTGCCTTTCTTGGATGTGTTTGATGAATTTGTTGAACTAAAATTTCCATGCAATCTTCCACTCCATGGATTTGAGTTGGAACAATTGCTCGATAATTCATCTAGTCCACTCAGAACTTGAGATTCTGCACTTGATTTTTTAGCATTTTCTTTGTCATTTGATTCAAGATTAAGTCCATCTTTGGCATGTGCATAGAAGCTTGAAATTTCATCAAATACCACATCTCTGCTCACCATCACCTGTTGTGTGAGTGGGTTATAACATTTATGTCCCTTTTGCTCAAGAGAGTATCCAATGAAGACACATTTTTTTGCTTTCGGATCAGGATTCATCCTCAACTCATTTGGAACATGTACATATGCAATACATCCAAAAAATTGCATATGTGATAAGTTTGGCTTTTTACTTATGAACTTCTCTTCAGGTGTAACTCGATGTACAACAGCAGTTGGAAGTCTCTTCATGATGGACACAACCGTATGCACAGCTTCAACCCAATAACAATGAGGCATATTCTTCTCAACCATCAAGGCTCTTGCTATTTCTAAAATATGGCTATTTTTGCGTTCAGCAACATGATTTTATTATGGTGTGTACCTGCATGAAAATTGATGCCAAATTCCATGATTTTTTAGAAAACTTCTTGAACTCATTTAACATGTATTCAGCTCCTCCATCAGATCTTAATGTCTGAATATACTTCCTTGTCTGCTTTTCCACCATAGCTTTAAAATTCTAGAAGTGCGTGAACACCTCACTCTTCTCTTTCATGAAATATACCCACACTTTTTGTGTATTGTCATCAATGAAAGTAACATAAAACCTGCAACCACCCATAGATGTGGTCTTTATAGGACCCCAAACATCTGTATATATTATTTCTAGCACATTTTCACTAACATGCTTTTCATGCAGAGATGATGATCTTGACTGTTTTCCAAATTGACATGCTGCACATACCTTTTGCATCTCTGCAACCTTGAAAATTTGTAGTCCATGGACAACCTCCTTTGACTACATCAATTTCAGCCTCTACAAGTTTGCATGTCCAATCTATTTGTGCCAAATCTCTATATGAACAATAACTCCTGCACCTTTTGCAAAAATGGCTGCATTCATTTTAGGAATTTTCACATTTAAGGTGAACATCCTACCCACTTTGTTTCCTTTGGCAATCAATCTTCCATCCTGTTTGTACGCTTCTACATATAAACCATCAGCATTGAACTTGACTTGTAATCCCTGGTCAACCATTTGTCCAACAGAAATCAGATTCTTGTATCAATAGATAGTGCCATCAATCAACATACCAAACACTATCATTCGATTGCTTGATAGGGTGTGATGTGTCATCACTTGTTTCAACATATCCAAGAACTGGTAATTTTTGCAAAGTACTAAACCAATCTGCATGTCTGGTCATGTGATTTGAAGCACGTTTCATGTGATTTGAAGCATGTCAATCAACATACCAAACACTATCATTCGATTTCAAAATAGCAGCAGACTATCATATTCATCATGTGATGTTGAACCATGAACAGCTTCTCAGAATCATATGCACTTGTGGATGCATAGTTGTTTTGCTGCCTTCTGTTATTTTGATTCTTCAACCTACAATCACGTTCAAAGTGTCCAGGTTACCCACAATTTCAGCATCCTTTACAATCATTATCTCAATCATTTCTTTCGAAATTTCTACGACCTCTGTGGCTTACCCTACCTCAAAACTATCCTCTTCCTCCTACATGATTCTGTTCTTGACTTTGGTCTTGGCTATTGTGTCCTCTTCACTTTCGAAGCCTCTACCTATGCCTCTTCCTCTTCGAGAGTAGAATACCTACTCAGAATTGGGTTTTCCTTGGGAGTTTGAATCCTCACCAAGATTCTTCTCTTCAATAATCAGCATAGATACTAGATCGACAAAACTCGAAATATTTTCCCTGGTCTATATAGAAGTTCTGAACTGCATATATGCAGCTCCTAAACTATGAAGGCATACTTCCACCTTATCATCATCATCATCTACATTCATGCCAATAGATGCAAGTGGATCACATATGCTTTTGTTTTCCAGGGTGTAGTCACTTACCGACATGCTCTTTTTCTCCAATGTATGCAGCTCGTTCTTAAGTTGCAATTTTCGTGCCTTTGTATTGGTCTCATAGAATGTGACCAAACTGTTCCAAGCCTCTTTCACAGTCTTGACATCTTGTATGTGCCCAATCATGCTATCCTGTATGCTAATAGATAGCCAATACATTACCTTTCTTGCTCCTCGATTCCATTCTTCATATGCTCTTAACTAGTCTGCAATTCGATTCGTCTCTGGTAACTATGGAGCGTCTTCGTTCTCTCCTTCGATGTACTTCTAGTAGCCTTTTCCCATAAGGAAATTCACCAACCTGAATCTCCAAGCATGGAAGTTATTCATGTTCAGCTTATCGCTTAGAAGCTGACTCATTCCATTTGCGTTTTCCATTCTGCAGCTATTCACAACAATGCAAAACACTACAAGCAGCACTTCTGCTTGAACACTCTTGCATTATGATGTGATAGTTTGATCTTAGAAAAACATAGTCTTCGTGTATAAATAGTGCACCAAATAGCTTGAAATTCTGGATCTAGAATATATGAGTGTTGTCGAACATGGCACAAGTTACAATTTTGCAAATTCACCTCGTTTTTCTGTGGGCCTCACTTTTTGGGCGCAAACGAACATTCAGATGGCTCCGAAACTTTGATCTAACAAAAATGAGTGACCCTATACAACCCGACATAGTGCACGACATACACAACATCAGTTGTACATGAAATCGACATCAGCTCGTGGCTCTAACCACTCGACGAGAGCGACTCCACCCTCCTACGGACCCATGCAGGCGCATGACAACAGATAGGTCAGGCCTACGGCGATGTTGGAGTTAGACGTCTGCGGAAGCACACGAACAGCACAAGGAAGAAGAAGAAGCTTTGAGCACAACACACAATACTGAATGTATTACTAGAGAATGTACAAAGATAAGTAGCCCATTAGGGCAATAAGTGTATATACAAGCCCAGGGAAAAAACCTCCTAAAGAGGGAAAAAGTGCCCGGGCAGTCCTAGTGTGTTCACACACATCACTACTTAAATATATCAACAAATCCCCCCTGGGAGTGATGCAATGAACAAGGAGCTGGCACTCATGTATAAGGAAGTGCCAAGCTATGTGGAAATCACTCCACAAAAGGAAGTAAGCCCAAAGCTTTGCGGAAAGCTTCAAACTTCTCCCTAGGCAGAGCCTTCATGAAAAGGTTTGCAATGTTCTCCTGTGTGGGCACATATGCCAAGCTGATCTCCCTAGCAGAGAACCTCTCCCTGACATAATGATTGCACCTCAATGTGCTTAGTGTGAGCATGGAACACAGGGTTCCTCGCAACTACCAATATGCTCTGACTGTCAGTGAAGATGGTGGTGGTAGAAGTGTGACGAACACCCAAATCAGCCATAAGGCGTCTGAGCCACAAACACTCAACAGTAGCTGTGAAAGCTACCCTATACTCAGCCTCACAGCTGGAAGTGGCCACAGTAGGCTGCTTCTTGCTCAACCAAGATATACATGAGCTACCAAGCATGAAGCAAAAGCCACTAGTGGACACACGAGTGTCATAGGAACCAGCCGAGTTTGAGTCAGAAAAATCATGCAAATCTAGTAGTAGTGATCCCCCCTTGGGATAAAACAACCCAAGTATCCAAGTACCAATCAAGTAGCGAAAGATGCGTTTAACCGCCTACCAATGCTTGACTCCTGGGCAATGCATAAACCTGCTCATCTGTGAGACAACAAACTGAATATCTGGCCGAGTAATGCATATGTAAATCAAGCATCCAATAGCTTGCTGATAGAGAACAACATCAAATGCATCTCCAACATCATGAAGACTCAATCATAAACCTGTCTCCATAGGAGTGGAAATAGGCTTATAGTCTTCAAGGCCAAAATGCTTCAATAATGGGTCAATATATTTCATTTGACACAAAACCATTCCACCATCAACTTGCATAAACTAAATGCCCAAATAGTGATGCAAATGCCTCAAATCAGACATCTCAAATGAGGCATGCAAAACAGCCTTAAAATCAGCAATATGCTTCTCAATAGGATCAGTGAGCAGCATGTTGTCAACATAGACAACAATGATCAGAACCACATCATTAGCACGCTTAACATATAAGGTGCTTTCAGTTGGACTATTCTCAAAACCATGTGCAATCAGATAGGCATGTATCTTCTCATACCAAGCACGTGGTGCTTGCTTTAAACCATATAATGCCTTCTTTAACCTGCACACCTGATTTTCATGCCCTTTCTGCACAAAGCCTTGGGGCTGAAAAACATACACTTCTTCGTGCAAGTCACCATTCAAAAATGTTGCTTTAATGTCCAACTGATGTACATTCTAACCATGATGAGCTGCAAGTGCACAGATGCTCCGAACAGTAGTCATACCACATGTAGGTGCAAAGGTCTCATCAAAATCAATGCCTCTTTCCTGTGCATAACCCTTTGCAACAAGGCTAGCCTTATACCTGTCAACTGTACTATCCGGTTTACGCTTCAGCTTGTATACCCACTTAGTGCCAATGGCCTTCTTTCTTAGAGGCAAGTCACATAAAGACCAAGTACCATTCTTCATTATAGCATCATATTCAAGTTGCATAGCAATCATCCAATTTTCTGAATTTTGTGCTTCATCAAACGAAACAGGCTCATTCTCAGCACAAAAACTAGATGCAGCCATAGCATAGCAATCTGGTGCAAAAGAGACACTATGAGAGCCTAAATGAGTACGATATGACAGAGGTGCATCTAATTTGCTGTCACACAAAGTCTGCACCAACCATTTTGGCATAGTTTTTGCCTCCTCAATATCAGCCCTCTCATCAACTAGTGCATCATGTAAATCTGCATTAGAAATGGAATCATCTGCATCATCACATAAAACCTGCAAAGGTTGAGAAGTTGCCTCATCGGGACCAACACTAGACTGTCCACCTATAAAAAGAGGCAACAAAGTATCCTACATGTCTTTGGAGCTAACAGATGTCTCCTTAGTACATGAAAGTCTGAACTGAACCATCTTTTGGAAATGAGGAATGCTGCATTTTGCCCAAAATACAGCCTTCACAAACATGTTTTCCAGGTGCCTCAAGTTTGGGCAAAGAGGACACCATTTCAGATTTCTACAAGCGTAGCAAACTAGCAAAATTCAGATGACCAAAGCGTGCATGCCAAAGCTTTGCATCTGACATAGCTTGAGAATCATTTATTGCACATGCCAAATCATTTACAGATCTTTCATAGTCTATGAGCTTATACAGCCCACGACATAGAATGTCAGAAGCAGTAATCACATCACCATTTGACGAATCATGAACTATACACCTGTCATCAACAAATTTCAGAACCAAGCCAATCTTGGCTAATGCAGAAACTGATAACAGGTTCTTCTTGATCCCTAGCACAAATAAAGCATCTGATAAAGTGAAAGAACTACCATCAACAGTAGTCAAAATGATCTTACCAACTCCCATAACAGGATAAGAGGAGTTGTTGGCGCATGTAAAAGTATTCCTTGTAGGGGCAGGCTCAAATGAAGAGAAGAAATTGTGCTGCGAGGTAATATGTTTGGTTGCCCCACTCTCAAAGTACTGCAAACATCTGAGTCCACTATAGACATGCACTGCTCATGAGAAGATGGGTCAAAACTGCAAACAATAGTAAATGCCCATTGTTCTTCTTGCACAAGATTAGCAAACTTCCTTTTTGGTGTAGAGGCTTCTGCAACAACCATTCGAGCCTCTTTCTTCTTTACCTCTTTTACAGCTAGTTTTGGACAGTTCTTTATGATACGATCATTCCCTTTACAGTTTTGCAACCAACACACGTCGCATCATATAAGCCCATAACGAGTAGTTGGTACCATCCAACTTATCCTCAACAGCCAACATATGAAATACATCACTGCTTTCAGCCATGGCCGGTGACTAAATTACCTTGATGCAGAAAATTGACTATTATCTCAAAAAGTTGAACAGAATTGGCAAACAAATTCTGCTACACCTGTAGCAGACTTTAAGACGCTTATATTGGCGAACAGAAACTAGTATGTACCTTTGGCACAAAAAGACAAAATAGCCTACATAAGTGCTACGATAATGCATTCGAAGGCCGAAATGAGCTCAGATCACGATTTCAGCACGACAAGGCAAAGTTGTTTTGATCTCTCAAACACCCTGAGTATGCTCATCTAATTTCGTGCAAATCTGAGACTACAAATGAAGAAGTGTCGACGGCACCCTAGATGAAGCGACGACCTGCTCTGATACCAATTGTTGGAGTTAGACATCTGTGGAAGCACACGAACAGCATAAGGAAGAAGAAGAAGCTTGGAGCACAACACACAATACTCAATGTATTACTAGAGAATTTACAAAGATAAGTAGCCCATTAGGGCAATAGGTGTATATACAAGCCGGGGGGAAAAAACCTCTTAAAGAGGGAAAAAAGTGCCCTGGCGATCCTAGTGTGTACACACACATCGCTACCTAAATATATCAACAGATGAAACTAGCTACGGCTGGTGGCCTTGATCACCCGACCAAGGTGGTTCCATCCACCTACTAGCTCATCGCAGCGCACTAACAACATGCACACACATAGAAGCTAGCTTGAGTATGAAGGTTATTCATAAATCATGATACATATGGAGGTAAGATCTCGTCAGAAGCAAATAGTAGAACCCAAAGAATCCCACTCACTAAGCGTTCAAATAAATCAGCATATACATGCACTCAGTCTAAGCTTGCCATCACATTCCCAAGCTTTCACTCCCAAAAGTCTCTAGTTCACTAACTGATTCCATTCACATAATTTCTAGCCATTCATGCTTCATGCAAACCCATAATAGATATTTGCTATCTTCTTTCTACATGATTTTCTTAAATTCATATATATCTTTATCACACATCAATGCAATGCATATGTTATATCAGAAAGAAAACAGATTTCAAATCAGAAACATTTCACCTAGTTATTTTGCTTCATCTTCATCATTGATCGATCCAACTTTTCTTCAATTTCATGATCTATCATTCTTCATCAGCATCAACAACAGTATCATCAGCATCCTCCATAATCATCATCATCATAATCATCATAATCAATCATCATAAACCATCGTCATCAATCATTTTCAACATCAATCATTATCTTTCATCATCATCAATCATCATAATCCATTAATCATCAATCATCATCATTCATTAATCATCAATCAGCTCTTGATCATTCTCATATGTTTCATTATGATTCTTCTTCAATCATCACTCAATTTTTGCAAATATATCTTGGAAAGTTAGATTTTTACGTCTCTTATTCTTCTTCAAACTCTTAGAAGTTTTTGAAGTTGTCATTACACTCCCCTCGATTTGCTTGATAATATCATCAAGCAATTGTTTTTCTACTTTGTTAATTCGTTTATCAGATTTTACATCTTCTTGAGTTTCTTCTCTACTCTTTTCTTGCTCAATTTGTTTGTCACAGTTTAATTGAGACTGCAATTTCGCGACTTCCTCTTGATCAAATAGATCTTCACTAGTTAAAAGTTTTGGATCAAATGAAACATATACATCATGCTCTTTCTTTGATTTCTCTTGAATTTCTCTATCAAATTCTCTTTTATGATCAATTTCCATTTGTTCTCTCAATATCTGTTCAATATTATGTTTTTCAACCTTTATCTGCCTACCTTTGTTTTCTTCAGTTGGCTTCTCTTGACTCTCAATAGATTTCATTCTTGTTTGTTCATCAAATTTATTGTTCTCTAGTCTTTTAGGTTTCCACATCTCTTCAAAATATTCCTTCATCCCACCTCTTCCTACATTCAAAGGTAAAGGTGATTTGTCTTGAAATTTATAAATTTTATTTTCATGTTCACTGACTAGTCTTTGTCTGCATGCACTTTCATATGCTATGCAATCCCAAAACATATGTCCATACTGATCGCACCAAAAGCAACATATAGTTCTCTTCTTAGCCCAACTTGATTTCCTAGGTATCACTCTAGGCATGGTTCTTCTAAGACCTAATGACTCTTTTTGTGCAGATATTCCTTGGACCTTTACCACATGTTCATGGTCACATTTCAATGTTTGTAGGTCTTTAACTTGGTTAGACAACAGGTAAACCTTATGTTTCAATTCAAAAATTCCAGAATCCATTTCATTTTTTACATCTTTAATACTTATCCCCATTAGCTGGATAGTGTCAGATATTACATTTATTGTTTGCATAAGGGTCATCACAATACCAAATTTCAAATTTTGATCTTATAGATTCATTTGTGCTAATTTCTATTTCTTTAATTTGCTCTTCATATCTCCTAAGTTGTTCCTCAATCATTTTATCCATTTTAGTTTCTTGTGCATAGATGTATGGAATAAACTAGCATAGATCGTGAATGCTCAAACTCAAGCAACCAAACAATCTTTCTATTCAAAGTGTATATGGAGCAATGCAAAAATCAAATAACCTGAAATGCTGGTACCTGGAATATTTGATCTGACGCCGAGGTTCTTGTCTGTCTTCTCAAGGAGTGGGTGACGCGTCGAGGATCACTGGGAAACCGCCTCGCTTCACGTCGGGTTCAGGTGTCATAAAGGAAGCAGGTGATGGGAAGAGCCGACGTAGGGTTGGATCACGCCCCTGGAGTGCACCGTCCCCACGTTTGGCGAGCAGCATCTACGTGTTGGGCGCCTCGCCCTCTCTCTGGTGTGGTGATCATCGTAAGGCCCCTACCCTCTCGGAAGAGACGAGCAAACGTGTGTACGCATAAGACCATAGGCATCAGGAGTGAGAAAATCCAAATATAGCGATAAAACACGGAAGTCACAGGAACGATGTGCGGACAAAGCTCAATAATACAATGCAAATACCACTGAAGTTATCCAATAAAATCTGAGTGATACAAAGATGCCCGCTATAGTGCGGGTCGGTAATACGGAAATCTGCTACAGTGCAAAACAGGTGAATACAAATATATGCCACCGCTACAGTGCGGATCGGCCAAATATAAGGTAGGCTTCCTGCTACAGTGCGAGAAGTCGCCCTCGAGTCTCGACAGTCTTTAGAACTTTTCTTTTCTTCGGTTTTTGGTCCACGCTTTACTTCAAGTCTTCCCTTTACTTCATAAATCTGCAGCAACCTCCAAACAATATCTCCAAATAATCAAGCGCAACCTGGAAAGACGATCCACAAGCAAGATCCTGGGGGTGGGGTCGATCAAAAAAATTATTAGTAACTTTTGGAATTCATACAAAACACACTTGCAGAAAAAAAAACTCCCTTCTCAAATGTATAATTCTCCTTTGGTTTTCATAGATCTCTTTAATTTTTCTTATTTCCTTTTGTTTCTAAGTTTCTTTTGGTTATACATATTCCTAATTAAACCCTTTAACACTTTCTTTCTCTTTTTCTTTCTTCTTTTTCCTTTCCTCTTTCTTTTCTTCCTTCCTCCTACTTCTCTTTTCCCTCTTCTTCTTCACTTCCCTCCTTTCGTCTCCTTTCTCTTCCTTTCTTTTTTGTTCTTATTTCTTGATTCTACCCTCCATCTCTTAGTTTCCCTCTTTTGCTTTCTCGTTTTTCTTTCTTTCTTTCTTTCTTTATTTCTTTATTTCTTTATTTTATTTATTTTCTTTATTCTCTTTTATTCATAGGCAATCGACCCTCTCTCTCTCTCTAGTTGCACTATTGTAAAGTATGAACAAGAAAATGAATATGAACAGAATGGACAAGGAGCATACCTAAAAAGAAGATCCATAAAAATGTCCACGGGGAGAAATAAATTTGACTTGACACCCTATTTATAGGTTCGCCCCCTCTAGGACTTCTCTAGTATCTTCTAGCCTCCTTACTCAACTTTCTAATTCCAGAATCATCTTGCATGATCATTTTCTATTTTGGGAAAATCACACCGCTTAATTTCTATTTTTTTTATTTTTCTTAAACTAAGGTTTGCTTTCATACCTATATACAAATTCAATCTAATTCAAAGATTAGACTTATGATAAATGGGATTACTAAGGTTCTATCCTAGGGTTTTCATGGGATAAAAGTTAGCTATTTACACACAGAGTTCTAATGTTCATATTTAATATGGTTCCACATCTCACAAACAATCAAATCGGCCAAAACATGCATATAATATCTCATCTTTTCAGTCAAAACATGAGACAAAACTCATAAAATCAGTGATCTTTGAAAAAAAAATCATGCACACTTCCTTGAGGGATTTCATCGCGACACCATATACTTTGAAAAACCTATCTATATTCTCTCTATCTCTCACTCATCTCTTTTTTAGTCTTAAGGTGTGTATGCTAAGGTTCATGTGTTGGGAGATCCTATAAACCTATGATTAAAATTTTATTGAGGCCCACTCCACTTCCAATATTTGGAATTAGAGCATAGTTTACATACACCCTTAACAAGATGAGTGACTATAGACTTGACAATGAAGACAAGCTTGCAGGAATGTCTAATTATACAATGTGGATTTTTATGATGATAAATCTATTAGTATCTAAATACTTATGGAATATTGTCAATGGCACTTATCCAAGGCCAAGACAATTCAAAGAAAATGCTACATCATCTTCGAGAAGAACACTTGTTCCTATTTTCTGTTCAACAAGAGGTTAGTGAAGAAGAAGGAACTAGTTCATCATTAGGAATCAGTGGTACTATTACCACATTACTTCATATAGAAGAGCAATCCAGATGGGAATCAAGGGATGCACAAACACTTTAATATATTGCTATGGGAGTCAAGAGGCATATTATACCCCAAATCAGATCATGCAAAACCTCTTGCTAGGCTGGTTGGAGTTAGAGAGTCTCTTTTAGAGCAAAAACCCTTCTAAGATGAAGTTTTTGAGTCAGCTGAATCACATATTTCGAAGTTCAAAGTTCAGTCATGCATTTTGAAGTTCAAAGTTCACTAATTTATGAATTCGGTTTTCAATCCATGCACATTCAGCTCAAGATTTAGTGGAAATTAGTTAAGAGATATTTGAAGGGAACTTCCAATTATGCTATGGCATTTTTGAAGTCATCACATTTCTTACGAAAAAGTTTTTTAGATTTTGATTGGGTAGGTGATAAAGACTCAAGAAGAAGCACAAGTGGCTATTGTTTCTTTCTAGGAGATTGTCTTATCTCTTGGTTATTGAAGAAAAAAACTAGATTTGCTACATCTTCAAGTAAAGGAGTGTATAGGGCTCCCTTTATAGCTACATTTGAATCAGTTTGGTTACAAAAGATTCTCAATTATCTTGATGTGGATGTTAATCTTCTAGTTCATATGTTTTCAAACAGTCAAATCTCTATTGCTATTGCAAAAAACCTCGTTCATCATGCTAGGACAAAGCATATAGAGGTACATTACCACTGCATTCGGGAACAAGTATCTAAAAATTACATTGGGCTGCTCTACATACTAAAAGTGGGATGATGCAGATATTTTTACCAAAGAATTGACCAGATAAATTCATTGAAAGTTGTGTAGGTTATTAAATCTTGTACCATTATGACATTGAAAGGGGGATTGTTGGAAACAATGTTAGAAATATCAAAAAACCTCAACTGGTAGAAGTTCTAGTTCTTTTCCTTAGAAGATGCCACAAGGAAGTGCATGTGGGCATGTTGTTCTATAAGAAAGGACTCACAAACAAGGTGCTAGGGTTTGATTTCTGTTGGCAATGTTGGTGGATATTTTTTTGGAAAAGCAAATTGGCGATAATATTTCACTATGTTGTGCTAAATTTGATGAAGGTGTTTTTAGTGCTTTTCAAAGAGCACTAGAATTAGTGATCTTGTTTTAGGTTTTTGAAGGGGATTTTCACAAGGGCTCATAAAACTATATAATCAAGGGCTTGGTCATTGTGGAAGTATCACTAAAACACTCAAGGAGTTCAAGGCTCTACACTTGGTGACCAAGGATGTGCTCTACAAGAAGGAGTTTGGATGAGGTGTGCTCTACATCTGGAGGATACTGTTGAGATATCAAGCTCAACATGTCATGATCCAGGAGAACATGTATCACTTTTTTCACTTCTCTAACATGTATAGTGGTCACGTCGATATATGTCAGGGACAACTCATTGAGCTTTATTAGATTTATCTACCAAGTGGTGGAACATTTGTTTCTTGCCACCTAAATCAATCGTGGACATTAGGTTTTTCGTTATGTAATCCTCTTTATATATTGCACTTGTTGTATTCTTGTTTTTAGGTCATTCTTGTACATTCCTTTTATGTAATAGAAGAAGAAAAAGAAGTTCATTCTTCCTTGCCTCAATCTGTGTGTGTGCTTCTCCTTGATTGTGAGATTGTGTGTGTGATATCTCTTCCTTATCTCCTTCCTCGTGACATGGTATCAGAGCTAGTGTGGCTATAGAGAGCTCATGGAGAAGGCCGATGGTGAAGAATATGTGAGAAGGCATGGAGAAAGAGTGATTCACAAATGACCTTAGATTGCTATGAAAATTGACGTGAAGGTAGAAGAGCTCAAAATATTTTCAATAGTTAAGATTTACTTCTTTCAACATAAGCTAGAATATCTAGGACATACTATTTCAAATGAAGGCATGCATGGCAATCCAAAAAATTTTTAAGTCATATTAGAATAGCCTACACCTCAATCAGTCAATGATGTACACTCTTTTCTTGGATTGGCTAGTTTCTATAGGATGTTTGTTTGAAATTTTTCTTATTTAGCATTGGCTCTTACCTTATTATTGAAAATGAAAATAAAATTTGCATGAGGAATTACCCAATAACAATCATTTGAAAAACTCAAACATGCACTTTCAGTGCTGCTTTGAAAAATGCAGAGTGCTGCTTTGAAAAATGCAGAGAATACAGACTCTGTTTGAAACCAAACAAATTTGTGTTTGTGGTTTCATGTGGAAAGCTACTTGGTCACATTGTATCTACACAGGGCATACAGGTGGATCCAGATAAAATCACAGCTGTGTTAGAAGCACCTGTACCCACTACACCTAAGGAAGTAATGCGCTTCATGGGCCAAGTAAGATGGCATGGTCGGCACTTACGGTGGCTTGCTCATTTGGCAATACCACTGAACCCATTGATAACCAAGACCCCTCGACAATTTGACTGGACCCCGAACTGTCAAACTGCTTTTGATCGTCTAAAGGGATTACTAACACAGGTGGGGTAAACTTGGTTGGGCAGACAAGTCCATGAGTCGCACACGATTTCAACATAGGCCGATTTGTGAAATAAAAATAAAAAGAATAAATGCTGAGCTGAGATGAAGTGAAAAATAAAGTAAAAGAAAAAGAAGAAGAAAACGAAAAATGAAAAACTAAAAGAAAAGATCTGATGGAGAGTTGGATAGTAGAGAATAAATAGTGGGAAACAGGACATGTTCTACAAACTAGATTAGTAGAAACTTAGTATATGCTAGTACTTACGATGAGTTGCTGGATCTGAACCAGTTGAACAAACAAAAGATCTAGAAAGCCAACTGTTTATTCATATAATTACTTGTCTAATTGTTGAAGCAAAAGCATAGTATGACGTTTGTGATGCTTGCATCTACTCAATTTTCTAAAATTTGTACTAATCTTTATAAAGTTGCATGAAGTTCATAAGACCACACTTTGATTTTGAAAACCACACTTCTCTTGGAAAGAAAGAAAGAAAGAAAGAAAGAAAGAAAAATGAGAAAGAAAAAGAGGGAAACTAAGAGATGGAGGGTAGAATGAAGAAATTAGAACAGAAGAGAAAGGAGAAGAAAGGAGGGTAGTGAAGAAGAAGAGGGAAAAGAGAAGTAGGAGGAAGGAAGAAAAGAAAGAAGAAAGGAAAAAGAAGAAAGGAAAAAGAAGAAAGGAAAAAGAAGAAAGAAGAAGAGAAAGAAAGTGTTAAAAGGTTTAATTAGGAATATGTATAACCAAAAGAAACTTAGAAACAAAAGGAAATAAGAAAAATTAAAGAGATTTATGAAAACAAAAGGAGAATTATACATTTAAGAAGGGAGTTTTTTTTTGGAGGTGTGCTTTGTATGAATTCCAAAAGGTACTAATGATTTTTTCGATGGACCCCACCCCATGGATCTTGCTTGTGGATCGTCTTTCGAGGTTGCGCTTGATTATTTAGAGATATTATTTGGAGGTTGCTGCACATTTATGAAGTAAAGGGAAGACTTGAAGTAAAGCTTGGACCAAAGACCGAAGAAAAGAAAAGTTCTGAAGACTGTCGAGACCCGAGGGTGACTTCTCGCACCGTAGCAAGAGGCCTACCTTATATTTGGCCGATTCGCACTACAGCGGCGGCATATATTTGTATTCACCTATTTTGCACTGTAGCGGATTTCCATATTAACGATTTGCACTGTAGCGGGCATCTTTGTATCACTCAGATTTTATTGGATGACTTCAGTGGTATTTGCATTGTATTATTGAGCTTTGTTCGCACATCCATCCTGTGACTTTTGTGTTTTACTGCTATATCTGGATTTTGCCACTCCCAATGCCTACGGTCTCATGCGTATACACGTTTGCTCATCTCTTCCGAGAGGGGTAGGGGCCTTATGATGATCGCCACACCAGAGAGAGGGTGAGGCGCCCAGCGTGCAGATGTTGCTCGTCGGACGTGGGAATGGTGCACAATAGGGGCGTGATCCAACCCCGCATCGGCTCTTCCCATCACCTGCTTCCTTCCCGACAACGGTAAGTTAGGATGCTCAACTACACTATCCTATATTCAAACTTCAAATTACAATGTGTGCATATGATACAAATTGACACTATCTGAATCTAGGCAGAAATAGGAACCAGATACAAGAAATTGTGTGCAAAGTGCCTAGGAAGTATGAAGAGAGTGTGTGTGTGAATATTGAGAATGTGAACAATTTAGAACTTTTTTACAACAAACCCTAATTTTGATTAATCCTAAATCAAAAACTAGTAAATGAACAAGTGGGGAGAAAAATAAACTTGTTACTCATAGTAACTCAACAAGTAATGTTGATGGTTGGCTGAAATGAACTTGTTCAAGTATCTAGCAGAGGTAGATCACACCTCCTCCAAACTCTTCCTTGTAGATCACCTCCTTGACCTCCTTGATCACCAAGTGTAGAGCCTTGAACTCCTTGAGTGTTTTGAGTGATACTTCTGTAATGACCAAGCCCTTCGTTATATAGTTTTATGAGCCGTTGTGAAAATCCCCTTCAAAAAGCTAAAACAAGATTGCTAATTCTAGTGCTCTTTGAAAAGCACTCAAAACATATTTGTCGAATTTGGTGCAACATATTGAAAGATATTATTGCTGATTTGCTTTTCCAAAAAAATATCTACCAACGTTGCCAACAGAAATTGAACCCAAGCACCTTGTTTGCGAGTTGTTTCTTGTAGACCAACATGCCCACATGCTCTTCCTTGTGGAATCTTTTAAGGACAAGAACTAGAACTTCTACCCGTTGAGGATTTTGGGACCTTTCGAACATTATTTCAACCAAAATTTTTATCTAGCTTTTTTAATAGATACTTGAGTGGTTGATGATCTGTAATTATAATGAATGTTATCCTTAGCAAGTAATGGTAGAACTTCTAGACAAGGAATACCATTGCTAAGGCCTCCCTTTTTGTTATACTGTAATTTTTTTCTAATTTACTCAAAACTTGATTGGCATATTGGATGGGTCTATTTATTTTGGACTCTTTAGTGTGTTGATTGAGGACTGCTCCCACCGCATATGCACTTTCATCTACATGGACATGGAATACATTGAACCCATCTGGCATAATAAGAATCGGTGGAGCCACCAACTTGGATATCAATGTATGATAAGCCACCTCCTTCTCTTCGTCCCAGCTGAATGGAACTTCCTTACGTGTGAGTCTAGCCAGAGGCCTATCAATATCTACATACATTTGAATAAAACTCTTATGGTAAGTCGTATGACCCAAAAAGTTCTAAATTTCTTTTAGTGTTTTGGGCCTAGCTAACTTCAATGTGACTTCTATTTTATCTGAGTCAAAGGCCATACATTTAGCAGATATTACATGTCCCAAAGGAATACCTTCTATCACAAGAAGAGACATTTATTAGGATTCAATTTCAATTTTGTCTCCCAACATCTATTGAAAACCTTTTGTAATGAAGCAAATGATCATTTAATCAATCCATAGGATCACTAGTATGAGTACTTGAGAAGGATGAAAAAACATCCATGAAAATCTACAAGGCCTCCAAAAGTAAGGGTCCAAAAATAAGGTTCATAGTGTTGTTGAAGGTGGCAGGGGCATTTCTAAGTCCAAAAGGCATCTTGACATAAACATATGTGCACCAAGGAGTAATGAAGGATGTCTTCTCCCTATCCTTCATGTGGATGATATTTGGTTACATCCACTAAATCCATCCACGAAGCTGTTCAATGTATGTACATCCATTTCTTCTATTACTTGCTCTACAAAAGGCATAGGAAATCCATCTACAATTGTTATTTTACTCAATGCTTTGAAATCCACACATATGTAGATTTTGTTTGTATTCTTCTTGGGTACTATGACCATGGGAGATAGCCACTCTGAGCGTTCCACTGGAATGATAATCTCGACATCCTCCATTTTCTGGATCTCTAGGTAGAGAGCCTCAACATACTTTGGATTTAATATGTAAGTTTTCCCCTTACTAGTTTGGCTCCTTCAATCAATGGAATCCTGTGTTCCTCGAAGCTTGTAGGTACTCCTTCTAAATTTTTGTTGTTCCATGCAAATACATGGGTGTAAAGTTTCATAAAAGGTGTTACCTTTGAAACTAGCTTTGGGTAACTCCACAACCAGGTAGCCACCAGTATAGGATGAGAGTTTTCTTGGGTGCCTAGCTAAATTTCTTTGATTAGTTCATGTCCATCAATGTGTTGAGAGAGTCCTCTCCATATTTTGGATCTTCCAATCTTTTACCCACGTAGACTGAGTTTTGTATGCAGGAAAACTCTAAATATCAATTTGCAGTTTGTTTTCTTGCATCCATCTTGCAGGGATTTCATGAATAGGAAAAGAAATATCTTCAATTGATTGCTTTACCTTGCAAGTAGATACCTTCTTCATTTTCAGATTAACTTCATCTAGACCGCACTTAAGAGGACCTCTCTTCCCTCTTCTATGGTGTGTCAGTGGTTCACCCAATCTAGAAACCCCTATGATCTAATCTTTTTCTTCATAAGATTCTTCTGTCCTCAAATCATTTGGGAGAACTCCATAGGAAGAGAATGAGTTTCCCACTTGAAGCCAAGCCAAAATGTCTTCTTGCTTATATGACTCCAACTTTGGGTTATCCACCATGTCTTGTTCCATATAGATGCCAACTCATTGCATCATGCTAGTGTGTCCTTGGTGGTTTGGTCCCTCTTCCAAGTATATCTATTTGAGATCTTTTCCTCCATGTTGTACCCACACAATATCTTTGCCCCAATCATGAACAACACCGGCATGTCTTAGTCAAGGTCTCGCAATGAATATAGGGAATCCTTCGTTTACTTGTGGTAACCTTAATACACAAATTCCAACGTAACAGTATTACCTTGAGCCTCAAGAGGAACTTGAGGGACCACTTCCATTGGTCTTACTCTACTTTGATCAGCCAATGTAGCAGTGAAGTTGGCTTGTCTTGAAGGTTGGAGTCCAAGTGTTTCCATAGTGTGTTTAGGCATCAAGTTAATTCCTGAGACACCATCCACTATAACTCCTTAAAATTGATGTCCTCTAATAGTTACTGTGATTCGTGGGATCTTATAATCTATAAGGGGGCTTCCCCCTATAGGTTTACCCTCACTCATAGCAGTAGTCTTTGCCACTAGAGTGGATGTGGAGGCTTCATCAATGATCTAAAGAAATTATCAATTGGATTTTAAATACATATGTATTAGCTAAAAAAATACTAACCTCATTTTTAATGGATTTGAATAACCTTGAAGCTTTTGATTCCATAGGAGCATGGGCTATTTACCAAATGCATGTCCAATGACATCACTTGTGCTTGTAAGCTCTTCTTTTTTTTTATATCTCTTCACTTGAAGTGGGTATGTCCTCATGTGTCCCCTTTTCTTTGTTCAATCCCTTTGTTCTTGACTCTTGGCATGTTTCTACTTGAGCTTTACCTTTGGTTCTTGTCTGCATAAAAAAAGAGTCCATTTTTTCTAAATGTACTACTCTAAAAAATGGTGATGGCATGTTGGATTCTTCTGCTAGCTTTTCCTTACTCAGTGAGATCATCTGAATGTGAGACCTTGATGTGGATGCCTTGCTCTTTGGGAAACAAGTGGTGTAGTGATCTCTAGCGTTTTGACAATTTTTGCAAAGAGGAGAATTTTTTGGCCTAGGGCATTTGCTTTGATAATGTCCACATTCCCCATACCAAAAGCAAATGATTGAGCTTCTCAGCCCATTTCCAAAATTATCCCAAGGACGTGGGTTTAAGGTGTTACCTTGAGCTGGTGCAACAACCATTACATTTGTAGGTGGTTAGACTCCTCCTTGTCCCTAGTATGCATGTGCTGAGATTGTTCTTGAATGACACTCATGGGATTCATGGCCATTTTTTCTTTATAACTAGCAAGTTCCACTTAAGAGAGGATAGTCACTTACTACATGGCCCTGTTTTCTACACATGGTGCACCATAGTCCATTTTTTATGCCACCTCCTTGAAGTTCTTGTAGCTCCTATTGAAGTTGTGACAATTCCTCTTCTTGTACCTCCTCTTCCTTTTGTAGCTTCAATGCTTAAATCTCACATCTTAATTGAGTTATTGCATTTTCTTCTTCTTTGTGGGTCTTGTTTCTTTTTAAGCTCTCAAACTCTTTCCTCAAGTGTGTTACTAGGTCTTCAGGTTCCATAGGGTATGGTAGACTAAAAGAGTTAGTTCCATATTGATTTCATATTTGCTCTAACCTTGTTGATGTAGGAATGAATTCTTGAATTGTTATTGTGGGGAGCACTAAGTCTTTAATCTTGCACTATGTGGATATTGGAAGTGGTTTAACCAGCAACTTCTTGAGAAAGAAATCATGGGGAGGGTCTAGTAATTTCACCATAAGTGCATTCACCTTGGTAACAAATTTAGGAATGCCTCTCCTACACATAGTCGTAGGGTCTCTAGTTCTTCAATGATATTTTCTAATGTATTTCCTTGTTGGAACTCTGACTTGGAGGCTTCCTTCATCAAGTCCCAAGTACTAAAGTGGTTGTCTATGAATTGATTAAACATTTTTCTGCTAGACCCTCCAATGTTTTTGGGAATATGATTAGAAATGCATCTTCTCTTCCCATTAACCCCCTTTTTTTATATAGAGGTAAAATTCTTTTGACATGCTCATCGGGTAAAAAAACACCCTAGCCACATGTTAATTTGGCAAGGTAGGAAATTATGAAATGATTCTAGGATGACCATCATGAAAAAAATTAAAGTAATACAAGATTGGGGAAGACATGCCTTGTACCTTCAACATCAAGGCACAACAACTAAAATTAACCTCCAAAACGTATCTTATAGGGATGTTCCACCTTTTCAATGGAATCCCATCCATAAAGAGGAAGATGGTGTATGAATTCATAGTGAAGGATCTAGTGATCAATCTTGGATGAATGAGGATACCCAACTAAGGATTTGAAAAGCTACCCAAAGAGAATAGAAGATCCTCCAATGTTGGAAGCCATGGTAGGAAGGAGAGCGAGTTATAGAAGACCTTGCTTATGTGCCCCATGTATTTCTTGATGAAGCCTTTGAACCACATGGATGGATGGAAATACTAGCAACAATAGATGTCTACATAAATGAAGAGGTACTAACCATGAATGAATGCATAGATGAAGAAGGTTATGACTTGAGCCTATACATGGTATTAATCTAGGAGGCTGATGATGACAAGGTGGAAAATGAAGAAGATGAGGAATATTAAAGTATCATAATGGAGCTTGAATTAGATTCAAAGGAAAAATATTTGAAAGAAGGTGAAATGAATAATGCAATGGAAAATTTTAATCTCTTTTCCATAGAAGAAATACCCAAAAATTAGGAGACTATTGGAATAGAGGAAGAAGACCAAAAACAAGAGTGTTTTGAAGTACCTGAACACTTCAAAAGATACAAGGTAGAAGAGAGAAACATCACTATTCGAATGCCTAAGAGAGAGACATATGAAGGATTAGCATATGACAACAAGGAGCAAACAAAGAAGATCATAGTGACATGAGAGAACAATGAGGACAGATGTACATTCCTAGGTAAGGATGTATCTATGGAAGAAGAGCAAGAAGTGGTAAAGTAACTACATTATCAAGATGTTTATGCGTGGACTTATAAGGATATGAAAGGGGTAGACGCGATGATTTTCTCTCATAGGATCCCTATGGCTCTTGAAGCAAAGCCTTCAAAACAAAGACCATACACATAAAATGATGTCTACTCGGCCAAGATCAAAGAAGCGATAGACAAAAAGAATTTAGAAGCTTGATTCATATATGAAATCGAGCATACAAAGTGGGTTTATCCATTAATGGTCATAGCCAAGAAAACGGGAAAACTCAAGGTTTGTATTAACTTCAAAAAGTTTAATGTTGCCACTATCAAAGATAGTTATCCACTACTTATCAGTGATCATCTTTTGGAAAGAGTAGTAGGTAAGGAAGTGTATAGTGTTTCGACATACTGGTAGTCTTTTAGATGGACAATATCCAACTTACAAGTTCGGGGAACACCGACTTACGAATACACACTACTTGTAAACATGCATTTCTGTTCCTTCACTTGCAATAACATTGATTGCACACAGAGAGAATCCATCATACACAATGTGCACAGAATCATAGCTTCACAATAAAATAGAATCTTGATTTAAGAATATGAAAGCGATTACATTACACAATCATCTTTACAATTCGACTTCAAGATACAGACTTCACCCTCCACAGTTATGTGTAGTCGGTTATTTTGTATTCATCGCTTTCGGAATCTATCTGCAAAACACGACACCGTACTCCTTCAAAAAATGTAGGACTTCACATCGTTCTGAACTTCTGAAATATAGAATAATAGAAATTACAATTTCCAAAAACTCTTTATATCTTCGTAAACCTCCATTCTATTACATTGGAAATAAGAATTGTAATTACAAGAGTAGTTCATCCACACCAGCTGCTAACACTAGCATGCATGGTGGATTTGAACCCACTAGCTACAAAATATGCAAGTCTATAGATTATCATCTTGATTTTGCATTTCCGGAAACATAATTCTTTCTATATCATAACGCAATTCGTTGAACATCTCTCGAATATTTTCTTCGGCTAATAATATTTTGGTGTAGCTCAGTGATGAGTAGCACCTCCTTTAATGTCAATCCGGGAAGACGTGAGGATGGTGTGAAGACCTCGAGCAAGTGAAGGCACAAGTGCGTGAGTGAGAAGCACACAAACATGCACACACATACACACACACGTGCACACACGGCAAGACAAAGAGTGAGAAGCAATGGAGTTCTTAGATTACTTTCAAAAAGCTCTTACAAGTTCATTTCAATTACAATCTAGCCCCCAAAAATGAGCTCTCTAGCTCCTTTTATAGTTTTTGACTAGCTTTGGCCCTGTCCAGACCTAGTGTCCGGCCTAGTTAAAAATTAGGTTCCAGGGCTTATTTGAGGGCTCAAATGAGATCTAAAAAATACAAAAATTGGTAAGCAACTACTTCTAAGGCTCCTCAAGCTTGAGGACTCCTCGGCTTGCACAAAATGGAGCCACAAAAAGGTGAACATGGTATTTACAGGGGTTGTTAGTGATGAGAATCACTTTTAATTGGTGTAAGGGTTTTGAAAAATTAAAGGTTGCCTTAGTGCTAGATCTGCGTGAATGCTCGTACTTGCTTCTTCATGAAGAAAATTATTGGCCTACTTGCCAGATCGTCGTTGACTCCCTTGTCTGCTTGTGCCTTCTCTTCTCTCTGACTCCCTTCTTAAGCTTCCTTGCCTAGTGAGTCCTTCAGTTCCAACACCCCCCCCTCTCTCGCGTCTCTCGTCCGTGACAGACCCGTGTTGTGTGGGTTTTTGGAGTACTCAACGACATCTTGTGCTAAGTGATGTTCTGCAATCCACAACCCCTTTGCTAAGTCCGTGAGTAAAGCATCCCAATCTACTGGCCCGGGAACCTCTGGATGTGGCATTCGTAACTTTTCTGAATGGAGAGCTTGTTCTACTACAAACAATTGTAATAAATGTGAGGGCCTGGGAATGAAGATCTCTGAGTGATATTCCCAGAACCCTGTGACAAACATCTCTTCAAATGTCTGTTTGAAGCAGGCCGGTAGGTATTTGATGCGGGCATGCCATGCATAAACAACATTAATAGAGGGCGTTGTGCTCATGTCATAAACAAGATCCTGATTGCCTTCATTGAATCCGAGCGCAGAGAGGTGAGGTTCCTTAACATTCTTGAAGGTCCGGAAGGTGACTATCATGAGTTCAAAAATTTTAAGGCACATCTGTGTCATGACATCTGGTACGTTTTTGAACCTGACACCCCAATGCCGAATTGTCGATATCATATACCCTACGGTAGGTTGACCTTTAGGTGATGCTAAGTAGACATAGTTGAGCCATTTCTCACATCCTTTGGTTGTCAGCAACCGTCTTTGTGTATTCCGGCCACGACCTTCTTCGGAAAACAGGACAGTAGCAGGGATTGTACTTGATATACAGGGGCATGTTATTCCATGTGCGATTCATTTCCGGGTAGGTTTCAAGCAGCCGAATTCTCCAAGTCGGTTGGCGAATATTTCCCTGCTTGGCACTTTCTCGGATGTCGTCTGGTGCAAACTGTGTGGCAGAGGTTGGTTCCCGTGAGGTGTGGTGCTTGATTTCAGCATTATAATCCGCCATTAAGACACAAAAAGGAACATACAAGTCGTCGGAGGTGCCGATCCACCTGTGATGTGAGAGGTTTCTAAAGTACTCGGATTTTATGATTACCTCTTCCAATCGTGACATGGATGCTATTTGAACTGCTACCCTCTCATCATGGGTTGTGGCCACTTTCTCTAATCTCTGCATCCATTCAGGGGCCTCTATCTCAATGGTGTACATGCCCTCTGCTGTCTGCTTGCCTCCAGGTGCTGGCATCGGAACGTACGGGTCCTCAAAAGTTTCCTCTACTTCGATTGGTACTAGGTCTTCAGGTTCTGGTTCTACCAAGGGGGAGGGTTGGCGTTCATACTCAAGCACTTTCTTTTGTAATTCTTCGAGTTGTGCTTTGAGCACTGCTACTTCGTCAGTTGTGTCAGTTGTGGTTGGGACTTCTTTGGGTGGTTCTGGTTGAGCTGCCAATTACCTTAGTAGTTCGTCTCTTTCCTTTTCTAAGGCTGCATGGGCTTCGAGGAGATCAGCATGGGTTTCCAATATGATTTGCATATTGTCCGAGGGAATGGCCTTAAACTTCTTCGGGTCAATTTCTTGTGGGGAACCTTCCATGGCTACTTCCAAGTTCTCTTCGTTTTGTGTCTGAAGCCGTCTATTTTCTTCCAGGGCTGCAGACATATGCTTCCGTAATAGAGCCATGTTGCAGTGGAGCTTGAGGTTCTCTGTGATTTGGGAGTGTAGCAGATCATCCATTTGTTGTCTTTCTTCTGCATCTGGCTGCGGTGGATTTGCCACTAATTGCTCATGTTGTTCTTGTAATGCACTAAACTGTTGTTGTAATTGTTTCTTCTCTTTCTCTAAGTCAGTGAATCTTCCTTGTAATGCTTCATGACTCCTGAACAAACTTGTATGCTGAGCATCGAGGTGCTGATAGTGTTGTTGTAACTGAGACATGCACTGATACATGTTATTAAATACATTATTAATGGGGGTGGATGCAGGAAGGGTGTTAAGTGCAGAGGGAAAGGGAGAGGGGAAGGGAAGTGTGAATGCGGTGCTGGAAAATGGTGAAGTGGGTGGTGGGGGAATGGGAGATTGTGGCCGTATGGGGGGAGGGAGAGGTGCAGTGGAGGGTGATATGTCCATCAAATCCACGGTGGACGCAGTAGTGGGAGTGATTGTGAATAGTGGAATTGTGGGTGCAGTGATTGTGGTGAAGGTGTACAGTGGTGTGTGCAGTTGTGAATATGAACTGCCCGGAAGTGTGAGAGGGAGAATGGGGATGTTAGTAGCTGCCGTTAGGATTACAGTGTTAGTGGAGGTGTTGAGAGGGTGTATGGGTTGATTGGCGGTTTGTGCTTCAGTCATGGCAGTTGACTCGGAGGCGGTAACGGTGGTTGTTACATTGGTAATGGGAGGTGAATGTGGTGGAGTGGGAGGCGGGGGTGGCAAGGGGGGTGATGGGGGTGCACTGGACACATGGGTCTGTTCAGTATCGTGCACAATGTGTGCTGTGCCGGTGGTCGTGGCTGTCCCTTGTGTTTCGGATACTAAGACATTCATCTGTTTCCCTGCTCGTGGGGGACGTCTTCCGTATCTTCTTTCCGTTCTGCGTGATTGTGCCAGGGCAGTATGCACTGTCTCAGGTACTCCTAAAGCATCAGAGATCATATCCAGTGTGGCACGATATTGTTCGTCGACTCCTTCCTCCTCAAGGATTTGGTGCATGATAGCCTTTCCTGCTGCAAGGGATAACTTATGTTGTTGTTGGACCCTGTTGATGGTATCGTAGAGCTTTTTCAACTCCTTTGTATATGCTGGGGCACCCTCTAGCTCCTGTATAACTTCTTGCTCATAGTCATGCGCCTCCTCATCAGAAAATCCTTCCTGTTCATCCTCTTGTTCTTCTTCTTCTTCATCCTCCACTTCCACCACTTCTGGTTGTCTTGGCTGGGGTTGTTCTATAGCCGTTTGTTGTCCACTACCCTGCTCTGCTTCGACTTCCGCATTAACAGCTTCAATGATTCTGGCAACTTCTTCATCCGTTAGATCTTCCAAAGTGAATCCGTGAGGAAATTCCAGATCAGTAGGTACTGGTGGAAACACAAGGTTAGGGCCATCTGTGCTGTGCCTGGGTAACCTGATAGTAAATGGTTGCACTCGTCTGGGAAGCCTTGGAGTTGTTTCAGGTGTTAGGGTTGCACCGCGGGCTTGTGCACAAGGCATCTGGACGGCGCCTCTCATCTTCTTTGAGGGAGGCCCTGCGGCTGACAGTCTACGTTGAAACTCCTGTGCTCTGGTCCAAATGAGAGCCCTTTGCACCGGTACATCATATGCGAGACATCTATACACAATTCTGGTAAGCGCACAACATCCATACAGTACAGATTTTTGTTTCTTATACCACCTTTGATGAGCCAAATGGATCTGGTCGATAATCCAGTGGGGCATATTGATTGTCAAATCAAAGGCATCTGCTAAGTAGAGGCTAAACCAGATCTTTTTGGGAGGCATTGTGAACCTTTCCTGCGCGGGGAATGCGAAATGTTGCATGACCATGCGTAAATGAATGGCGATCGTAGGTGTCATCGCGACCATGTCCTTTAATTTCGTCAAATTTCTGTTCTTCATATTGTCTGGAACCATAGTCTCTTTCTCCGTAGGAATGTGCATACCTTTCATGTCCAAAGCTTCCCTTACCAAGTTGATAGTTAATCTGAAGCGCTTGAGCTCATTGCCCCTTGTGAGAGATGGGAGGACAAAGGAGCTGTATCCCTTTTTGTCTTTGCTCGGAGTAAGGATGCTAATCAGATACGAGCACCTTAGAAAATCCGGCTTTGGCAATTGGAATTTGAAATACTCGTAGAGTCCTGCCTTCTTCCATATGGGTTTCAATCCTTCATTATTCTGCAATCTTTCAAATTCCCTGGTAAAAAAGTGATACCTGCCCCAGCACCCATTGAATTCTATCTCTGCCTCCCACATATAAGTGCCTTCACCTAGGGGTCCTGCCACATCACTGAAACCAATGAGAGTTTCTGCTGACTGGCATTGTGTGCCCCTGTGGAGGGTTCTGAACCGGTATGGCATGTAATGCCCTCAATGCCGCTGGTCGTTCCTTTAATTCCTCCTCAACCGGAAGGCTTTCAATGTCCATAACTTGGGGGCTGGTGCCTGCCTGGGAGCTAGTTCCTACCGTATCTGCCATGTTACTTCTTGCTTCCTGTCTCTGTGAGAATATAGAAACATGTGTTAACATTGTACAGGACAAGAGAGAACCGTTGTTGTTCCCATTACAACATTAACATGAGGGTCGGGAGAGATTAATGGGTTAGTAAGTGCTCGGTGCGAGTGTGTGTGTGGTTAGGAGTTCGGTAGACCTAAGAGCTAAGTGGAACGATGTAGTGTGATAGTGATGTGGTTAGTAGGTTGTCATGGATTTACAAATGGGGTCCGGGGGTTTGTTACAAGTCTTAGGCTGCCAAATGCAGTGGATGGGATTTGCTCTTGGTTTCGTAGAGACTCTCGAGAGCTTTATAGGTGTGTCGGCTTGAAAATGAGGCCTTTTAGGGACCCATTTACAAGTGATTATGTTCGTGCTCATGGGCCTTGGTGTGTTCCTGAGTGTTGAAAACGAGTGGATGCCGGCTGTGCGAGTGAATGGATCATGTTGTATAGGGTGTGGTCTTGGTGTAGCTATTTGAGCCCGCAAACAAGCCTTAGGCACCCAAATCTGTCTTGATTGTGGCTTCATTCAAGAAGTGAGTGCCTCTATCACTTACTAACTCTATAGGTAGCCCGTATCTTGTGAATACATTCTCAAACAAGAATTTAGCAGTTGTTTGAGCATCGTTCTTCGTTGTGGCTTTTAACTCTACCCACTTTGTTAGATAGTCTGTGGCAACAATGATATATTCCGCATGGGAACCCTTAGCTGGGGGATTAATAGGACCTACGAAGTCTATTCCCCACTTAGAGAATGCACGTCCACCCATCATAGGTTTCAGTGGCATCTCATCTTTACGTATAGGATACTGAGTTCTCTGGCAAACATCACACCGTTTCACATAGGTATGTGCATCCATGTGAAGGGTCGGCCACCAGAAGCCCGCAAATAGTATTGCCTTGATCACCCGATCTGGTCCAAAGTGTCCTCCTGCTACACCTTGGTGAGCAGTTTCCAAGATCTTGAGATATTCACTTTCATGGACACATAGCCTCAGGTAACCATCTTTACCACGCTTATATAGATTATCACCAATGAGTGAGTAATCTTGGGCTTCTTGTTCTAAACTCCTTTTCCTAGCTAAGGTCATATCCAGAGGGAAAGTTTTTATCCTCAAGAAGGAAACTAGTGGTTCACTCCAGTCTGGCACTATGGACACTTGATAAAGAGTGGCATGTTCCACAGGTGGTTTAGTGCAACAGAGTGGGCATTCCTTGCACAACTTTTGGACATCAGCTTCCATAGTCGGCCAATGCACTCCGAGTCTCCGTAGTGTTTGTAGGGTTCGTTGCCTTGAATAGTGTTGCTCTAATGCACCTACATGTGCTAATTGCAACCATTTAGCGTACTCATCTTCTTCCACACAACAGGCCAAGATTCCTTGATCTATGTGCTTGTACATGCTTCCTGCCATGATGTGGTACTTTTGGGCTTTCACAACCTCTCTATTTTGTGTGTTTACTACTGGATGGTTAGGCCCGTATGTCAATACTGGCACTAGTGGCTTAGCCCACTGTGGCACCACTTCCAAATTAAACAAGTAAGCATCAGGAAGGTCATCCGACACTCCTTGTGGGGCTTCTCCAGATGTGAGTCTAGAGAGATGGTCTGCTCTCAAGTGGGTCCTACCTTTCCTTACCACAACCTCGAAGTCATATTCCATTAGTAAGAGAAACCATCTTAATAATCTACCTGTATTACATGGCTTGTTCACAAGATATAACAGTGCCTGATGGTCAGTAAAAAGTTTAAACTTATTTGCAAGCAAGTAATGTCTAAACTTTTTAACCGCATATACCATGCCTAATCCTTCTCTCTCTGTAGTGGTATAATTTCGTTCAGCTGCATTCAATTGTCTACTAGCATAGGCAATTGGAAGATCCATATTACCTTCACCAGTAGGTTGCGCGAGTACACACCCAATAGCATAATTGGATGCATCCACATGAACATGAAATGGCTTGTTCAAATCTGGTGTGGTCAAGATTGGTGCTGAACATAATCTTCGTTTAAGCTCCTGGAAGGAGTTCTCACATTCATCAGTCCACTCAAAGTTAGTCAGAAGTCCGTACATGGGCTTTGCAATGACGGCATACATGTGAATGAACCGGCGGTAGTAACCACAATGCCCCATGAAAGCTTGTACTTCCTTGACATTCTTTGGCTTAGGTAGTTCTGCGATGGCTCTCACTTTCTCTTCATCAGTGGATATGTCATTCTTTGACACTATGTGTCCTAGAATCTTGCCTTGCCTGACCATGAAAACGCACTTTTCTGGGTTCAAGCAGACTTGATATTCTCTACATTTGTCAAAGATTTGTCTGAGTTCAGGAATATGGGTTTGCCTAATGTTGGAATGGGCACAAAGATCATCAACATAGACTTCTAAGTTCTTCCTCAGGAACTCTTTAAATACATGGCACATCAGCCTCTGGAAGGTAGCTGGTGCATTGGTAAGCCCAAATGGCATTACTCTAAAGGAAAATATGCCCCATTCTGTGGCAAAAGCTGTCTTATGCTGATCCTCAAGAGCTATGGCTACTTGATTGTAGCCCGAAAATCCATCAAGGAAGTTGTACACTTCCTTGCCTGCTACTCTTTCTAAGAGATGTTCTGTGATGGGAAGCGGATAATTATCTCGAATTGTGGCTGCATTAACCTTCTTCAAGTTAATGCATACACGTAATTTACCATTCTTTTTGGGCACCACAACAATGGGGGATACCCATTCAGTGTGCTCAATTTCATAGATAAATCCAGCTTCGACCAGTCTATCTATCTCCTCTTTGATCTTAGCAGCATAATTATCATTATATGTGTATGGCTTTTGCTTAGAAGGTTTGGCATCCGAGGTCATGGGGATAGTGTGTGAGCAGATGTCTGGATCAACACCCTTCAAATCCTTGTAACTCCAAGCGAATACATCTCTGTATTCTCTTAGCAAGGCTATCAATTCTTGCTCTTCTTCTTCCGTCAGGTCATGGCCTATGTAAGTGCATCTCTCTTCTCCCTCTTCCATGGCTACCACTATTTTCTTGGTGGTCTCTTTGTTATCATAGGCCTCCTCTGATTGCGCCTCTCGTTTAGGCATTTTGATCATGACTCTCCTATCATCTATCTCATACTTCTTAAAATTTTCTGGGACCTGAAACAAAGATTCTTCCTCTTCTGGTGTGACTTCTCTCTTCTTTTTTTTTCTTTCCTTCTTCCTTCGAGGTCACATGTGTGGCTAGTCTTACATCACTTGTAAGCTCTCCATACCTCTCGGGTTGAAATTCTACTTCATGGAAAGTATTCTTCATCTGATGCAAAAGGTGGATCCATAATGATTGACTCTAGATCGGAGTCGCTTGCATCTACAAATGCATCAGGGCTAGGTTCGCATTCTTCTAGAACTGCCTCTCCCATGATTGGCTCTATGGAGAAGACTGAAATGTCATAGCCATCTTCATCACAGTGAGGTGTCCATTGTTCTTCATTGATGGCTACATCCATTGTTGCTAGGATTTCTGCCCAGCCGTGGGGTTCAAATTCTTCGTCAGGAAAGTTACAGGCGCATAGGCTGGGTCTTGAATTGATCTATGTGTTTCTTTTGCACCTATCTCTCTGGCTTCTTCTCTCTTCTCTTCTTCTACTGCTACTTTGCACATCCATACGTGGGTGTCTTCATGCATCCATGAGGATCCTGATCCTATGGAATGCACCGATTCCGTATCATCTTTGGCTCTATGGATGGGGTTCCATTGGATAGGAGGGACATCTCTATGAGAGTAATCCTTGAGATTGACTTTGGTCGTAACACCTAAGTGCTGCAGGTACAAAGAATTGGTTCCCCAATCCTGTACCACTTGCAACTGTCGCATAAAGGGTCGTCCCAAGATCATTTCATAGGCATGGTTCTTGCTAAAATCACATATGGCAAAGGTATGCTCGAACTCGACACCACAGGTGGTGAGAGTTATTCCTTCTAGCAATCCTAAGGGCCTCTCAATATGACCATCGGCCATCTGCAATTTCATTCTCGTTGGCCTGAGTGCTGGCTTGCCCCAACGCTTCCATAGGGAAGTGGTGGCAATTGCAACTCCTGCACCTGAGTCCAAAATTGCCTTGGTGGTGTACTCCTGGTAGGTAATGGGAAGATAGGTGTTCCCTTCTTCACCTTCACACATATCTCCTATCTTATCCAAGGGTATCTCTGGCACTTTCCTATGTGATCCTACCTGGGAATGAGGTTTCACTATTGCTGGTACTTGTTTGGCGACATGTTTCCATAATTCAGGTCTAACCTTGAGTAGCTCTTCTAACTTGAGATTGCACTGCACTTTAGTGTTTTTCACTACCTCTGTGTTCCTAGGTAAGACTGAGTCCTCATTTCGTACCATGACCGTGGGCGCTCTCATACATGTAGATTTAGCTTCCCATGGACCCATGAAGTGGGGTAATTCTTGTAAAGAGTTCGACTCAAAGTCTAGTCTTTCCTGAGAGTGGGTGCTCTCCTGCTCCTCATAAATGGATGGGATGTCTTGTGGGAATTCATCGTGCGCATCATCCACAAGTTCAATGGGAGGAGGGACTTCACTTTCTTTAGCCCATTTGTCTTCTTGAATCTCTCGTAGGAATTCTGGTGTGAATCGATTCATAGAAGAAGATGTGTTTGGCTCCGTAGAGTTAGGCACATAGGCTTCCTGGGCGGGTAGGCTCACTCTTTCACTTGCCTTGCCCTTGTGTTGTATGGCGGGTTCCTTTTCCGATTGTGCAATTAGCTTCTCTATTCTTTCTAGTAGTCCATCAAAGTGCAACTGCGTCTTCGCTGAACTAGAGATGTTAAAGAGGCGACTGGCTTCAAACATGGTCTGAGCCAATTCCACCATCTTAGCACAAATCTTGGTTCGTTCTAGCTCTAGTTCTGCTCTAGGATAGCATTTTGCATGATCAGTCACGTTTGGCCCTTCTTGGATTCTGGCCTGATATGCCTTAAGCATCATATTAAGGTGCTCGGGAGTGGGATCTGCTAGGACTGATCCTACTCTAGGGGTTGGTGGAATCGTATGAGGTGGGTTGGAAGGTGACGGTTCGGATGGATTTGGGAATGGTGGAGGTGGGGTAGTGTGAGAGGGAGTTTGAGATGTGAGCTCAGTTATCCTGGCCTTTGTTTCTCTGAGGCTTTCCTCGAGTTCACTCATCTTTTTTGCCCATTGTCTTTTCATTCTTTCACGACTATCTCTCCAAGCTCTAGTCCTCTTCTTTGTCGTGCTCTCTGTTTCACTAACTTCTGGGCTCTTTTCCTGGCCTACGCTTTGGTTCTGTTGCAAGGCTTGGGCTCTAGTGATTACTTGTATTGGTGCAGTGGAAGTCACACTCCCTGTGGAGTCTACAACTAACCCAACAACGTTGATAGGAGTGATTTTTGGCATATTATTGGGGTTCTTTGGGAAATCTCGTAAGAGATGCTCCTTTCCACATTCTTGGCAAAAGCCCTAGATCGTCACTGACTGGGGTCGTGTAGGTGGAGGTAAGGGACAATCACGAATGAGGTGATCTCCCTGACATCTGTAGCATGGTCCTCTAGGGAATGGGGGTCTTACCTGCCTAGGTTGAGGTCTAGGATTGGGGTTTGCGTACATGACATTTGTGTAATCTGACTCCCAACTAGGTTCATTTGGCTCTTCACTATAGTAGGACTCCCATGTTCCGGAGACTGCATGTAGTAGGCCTGGGGACTATCGATATGTGTAGAATCAAAGCTATGGTCACTCGGGTCACTTTCAGAAAGCAATGGTGTTACAGGGACTATAGCTCTATTCAGGTTCTCTTCTGCAGCTGCATATTTTACTGGGATCACGTTGGATGGAGCTGGAGGTCGTTGGGCTAACACAGGCTGAGGCCTTTGTTGGTTTTGGTATTGTGGTTGGTAGGTTTGTTGAGGCCTAGCATATTGCTGTGGTGGGTACTGATTCTGGTATCTTCCCTGCTGAGGGTAGGGTTGCCTAACCGCCTGCTTGTTGTATGGGCAATCTTGCGCGGTGTGATTGGTGTACCTTCGTTCTATGGTGCAGTATTGGCTACTAGGATTCACTTGGGGTTGAGCCATGATGGGACACACGTTCGCCATATGGTCACCCCCACAAGTATAGCATCTTTTCATAGGGACAAACCTTGGGATTTGTTTGCTAGAGACACCTAATTTCTGAGCCACTTTCTCTCCAAGTTCCTCAATTGATGTGGATTGCGTGGAAGAGAGGTTAGAGGCACTATCTGAATCTTTGTATATCTTAGAAAGCTCTAACTCCTCCCCTAGGTTATCCTCGATGTCAATGCACATGCGTACACACTCTTCTATGGTCCTAGGGTCCTTCAAGTACACATAGGATCTCAATTTGGTACTTAGCAATCCATCCAGGAATAAAGCCACTTGCTTAGCTGGCGTGGGTAACTCAGGGGTAGGGCATCTCTCTAAGTATTGCCTGAATCTTCTTCCTGCAAGTCTCATGGTCTCTTGAGGGGTTTGCTTGAAGCTGTGAATCAATGAGGAGGTATTATGCCTTATGCCACTCTTAGAGAATTCAATAATGAAAGCCTCTAGGAGTTGGTCTATGCTCCTGAACTGTCTCTCATTCAATGGTTGAAACCACGTAAGGGCTGTGTTCCTAAGGGTTAGACCAAAGGCATTATACTGCGTGAATAAATCCTCCACTTGTTCAGCTCTCAAGACTTGCCTAAACTTAGCCACATGATCGTATGGATCTCCTGTGCCATCGAAGTAGTTCTTCATGGACTTAACTAGCTGGGTTGGTCTCAAAGTCCTTGTGTGCTCTCTAGGTCGTGGTAGAGGGAACTCATCAGCATTTCTTCGATGTCCTGGGGCTCTAAGTACCTCAGGCTCTACTCTATTTGTTTCCGTCCTCGTTCTTTCTCTGCCCCCTGAGTTGGCAAAGCTTACCTCAGGTCTATCTCTATGTCTGTCTCTTTGGGCTCCATGAGCTTGGGATGTTCCGGCACCAGGGTGACCATAGGAAACATTCGATCTTGGTTGGGGGAAAATAAATTCACCCTTCCAAGTGTAAGCGTGCCTATCATTTTCTGTAACCACAAAGATCCTTTCCGAAGAACGATCTAAGTAGGTCACTCTACCTAGGCTATCTGGATCTTTAAACTCATAGATCATGATTGTCCCTATATCAATTGGCTTGTCTGATTTATACCTCCAAAAGGCTTCATCGGTTTCTCGGTTTAGCAGCATATCTATACTCTTATTGTCTTGTGGGATCCACTCGGGAGTGATGATCCTTGTTAGCACTGACTTTCCACGAGGGGTCCTAGGTTCTACACCCATGTTTCCTTGCTCCAAGTCACCTAAATCCGCTTTTGAGATCACATTTCCGAATTCGTATGTCCTATCTGGGTGACTGGTGACTACGTATATAGTTCCTTCTTTGTCCAAGTATGCTCCATTTTCAAACTTGACAGCGGGGTGCTCTAGTCCAATGGATTGGTCAGGGTTTTTAATCTGGACCACGGATCTTCCTAGACCGTCCTCATAGATGCTAGCACCTAATCGGTTGGTCCTAAGGTATTCCAACTGTGTTTTGTAAGGGCCTTCTACTCTGTGCAAGTATGGCACTCCTGAACTTCCCGTAGGTCTGTCCATGCCTTGAGACACCTCTGATTCACTGGTATCAGAGCTAGGGTAATGCGAGTGGTGACTCAACTGTTGGGCCCAAGACCTCGCAGTATGATTGACGCTAGCTTCTGAAGACCTAAGGCTTTGTCTATCCCTTACTAGATGCCGTCCTGATCTAAGGTTCATATGCCTAGTTAAGTAGCCCGATTTTTGCCCAGAGTACAACCTCGTTGCCGATCAATTGGTATCAGTCACTTGATTCGTTTTTAGTGTGTTATCATGTTTATGATCTTGTCTGATATTGCGTCGTCAGGAATACTTGAGTATTTTTCGTACTTTAAGTTGATCGTTCCACGTTAAATTCTTTTCCTTTAGGATTCTCAATCGTACAAAGATTATGTAGTTATCTTGAACTTTGAGTATTTAGGTAGTCTTCAACTTGATAGATGCCTATCGCCGCCCTGGCTTACTCCTATCACTAGTCGTTCTTAGCCTAAGCTGGGAATTGACAAAGGGAGTTGAGAATTTCCAACCTTTTGTTTCCTTCTTGGTTGCCCTCGAGTGCCCAGGAAGCGTGTTCCCAAGCTTGCACTTACTCTTGCTTAGAATGCCCTTCGATGCTCTCAATACATCTGTAAGAGTTCCAAAGTTAGCTCAAGACCAATTTGCACTGTGATTTTTTGGAAAACAATTCTAGAGATCCCTAAATTTTGTTCCCCCTAGGTTCTGGTGCTAAAACAGGGTTCAAACAGGCTAACAGATCACAGGATTTTTCTCAAAAGCACATGTGTAGGGACCTCACAACTCACTAATTGCTAGACCAATATGCCCAAAAACTATCCCCAAAGCCTAGAATAAAAAAAAAAACCCTAATTTTTTGGCCGAAAAGCCTGTCAATCGCGATCGACAGGTCTGTCAATCGCGATTGACAGAGCTGTCCGTCGGGGCCTGTCGGTCGCGATCGACATGTCAGTCGCGATTGAAAGTGTCAATCGCGATCGACAGAGTCGGTCGTGAGTATTGTCAATCGCGATCGATGGTGTCAATCGCGATCGACACTTTTTTCGGGTTTTTCGCCGTGATTTCAGTCAATCGGGGATGTGTCCGTCGCGATGGACACGTGGCTACGCGTAAAAGTCAATCAATCGTGGAAATTCTGTCGGTCGCGATCGACGGTGTCAATCGCGATTGACAGGGTCTGTCGATCGCGATTGACAGGGTCTGTCGGTAACGATTGACAGGGTCCTACGTGGCAGTCAGTCAGTCGTGGGGTCTGTCGGTCGCGATCGACAGGTCTGTCGATCGCGATTGACAGGGTCTGTCAGTCGCGATTGATAGGGTCTGTCAGTCGCGATTGACAGAGAACCACAGATTTTTTCTACTGTTTTTAGTGTTTTAGGATGTGCTCTTCATGCTTGTGCTTGTGGTGAACTTTGTTTTACCAAATGCTCGAATTTTCTGTCGATCGCGATTGACAGAGGCTGGCAATTGCGAGACAGTTTCTTAGTATTCCGTACCTGCGCAACGTGCTGGGGATGATGATTCAGCAAGAACCTGCAAAATGCTCAAGAAACATGCAAAAACAGTGCAAGCAATACCGCTCTCTCGCTCTCTCTCACAAGTAGAATGAAGGAAATGAGGTGGAGATGGTGATATGATCAAAACTGAAAATTTTCGCGATGATGGAGATGGAGGTGGGAGATGGTGATGATGATGATGGTGATGAAGATGGTGAAGAAAAAACAGGAAAATAGATGAAAGTGAAGAAAATACCTACAACTCCAACGCGTCAACTCTACGTCTTACCATCACACGCTCATCCTCAAAGCTCGATCCCCGGCAACGGCGCCAAAATTTGGTGTAGCTCAGTGATGAGTAGCACCTCCTTTAATGTCAATCCGGGAAGACGTGAGGATGGTGTGAAGACCTCGAGCAAGTGAAGGCACAAGTGCGTGACTGAGAAGCACACAAACATGCACACACATACACACACACACGCACACACGACAAGACAAAGAGTGAGAAGCAATGGAGTTCTTAGATTACTTTCAAAAAGCTCTTACAAGTTCATTTCAATTACAATCTAGCCCCCAAAAATGAGCTCTCTAGCTCCTTTTATAGTTTTTGACTAGCTTTGGCCCTGTCCAGACCTAGTGTCCGGCCTAGTTAAAAATTAGGTTCTAGGGCTTATTTGAGGGCTCAAATGAGATCTAAAAAATACGAAAATTGGTAAGCAACTACTTCTAAGGCTCCTCAAGCTTGAGGACTCCTCGGCTTGCACAAAATGGAGCCACAAAAAGGTGAACATGGTATTTACAGGGGTTGTTAGTGATGAGAATCACTTTTAATTGGTGTAAGGGTTTTGAAAAATTAAAGGTTGCCTTAGTGCTAGATCTGCGTGAATGCTCGTACTTGCTTCTTCATGAAGAAAATTATTGGCCTACTTGCCAGATCGTCGTTGACTCCCTTGTCTGCTTGTGCCTTCTCTTCTCTCTGACTCCCTTCTTAAGCTTCCTTGCCTAGTGAGTCCTTCAGTTCCAACATATTTCCACTTCAAAAAACTCTCTAGGATCTAATAACTGCTAACTAGCACTTCTATGGATAACTACAGAAGCTTCCAATTCGGGAATCGACTGTTAGAATCCTTCTAACAGTTTGTCAAAAGCTATAGTTACATCCGATAATTTAGTTATAGTTTCCATAGTGGTCTTCGACATTTCTTCTAACATAGTCTTACAGGTGAGTTCCAAAACTCAAGCATCTTTCATGGGCTTCTCCACGTCCGCTTCCTTATTCGACAACACAAGATTCATGTCCGCACAATGCTGCTTCCATTGGTTAACCTGTTTCTCCAATTTAGGGATTCCTACAACTTGTTCATGCACTGTATCCAGAGTCTCCTACACAGTCCGAAAATTTTCTCCTAGGGTAGTAAATTTCAATTTTCGGACTGCTAGTTGTTCCTCTACTTCTGTGGTAGATATGCTTTGTCTTTTCATTTCCCCGGTCTGTTCTTTGACCTTTGCCTTTAGCTTCTTCAGTTCTTGTTCGGCCTTCTACAAATTTGCAACTAACTCCTTATTACTTTTCTTGAATTTTTGTTGTGACTTTTTGTGCTTGTCCAACCTCCGTGTGTAATCGGGCTATGATTTTAGACTTCTCTTCCACAATGACTTTTAAAGTGTTATTTTCTATCAGCGTCTCATTCAGATAATCCACTAATTCTTCATTAGCCGTACTCTCCCTAGCAGCACTCTCAACTCTAACAACTTCTACCTCAGATTGGAGTTGGCTAATATCAGCCACCATCTGCTCTCGCTCCGCAAACCATTTGTCTTTTTCTGCAATCATAGAATTGTACTTGTTTTGAAATTCTTCGAGCTTCACCAAACTCCAAGACAGTCTGCGGGCTAAGTCGCCAAGTATCTCCAAAAGCTGTAAAAATACCTTACCCGAGCATACTATGTATTCTTGAGGACACCAGAGTCATAAAAAGCAAGGTAAAAACTACTCCCACCTTGGAGTCTAGCACTGCATTCACATCTCATCTAGTTTGTCAGAAAAATCTCCAAACTTCCTTCTTCAGCGTCCGAAAAATAATTTATGCCCAATTTACCTAGGTCTTCGCATATTCTTTCACCAGGGCATAGAGCTGTTGGGACACTCCGTAATGCTTAGCTTGCAAGTTGATGATCATTGTCGTTAATAGCATTCCCCACTTCAAAGTGTTGTCGTTCGGCAACTGTGCAAACCTCTATTCACCCAAACATGGTTTGCCGAGCAATGCGTAGATTTTTGCAGCATCGACAGGCTCCATGCTCGAGGTGATGCCCTCCTTAGCCACAAAAAGTCGTTCAGTGATTAGTGCTATTGACAGCTCGAACACTTCCTGGCCAACACAGATACTGATATCTTGCGAGTTTTAATTCGTTGCCATCTATTTTCCTAGCTATCTCCATGGCAATATCCTTTGCTTGCGGATGAGGCCTAATGCTGTGCCAATCGAGCATTACCCATTGCAGGAGTCCTCTACACTCAAACCATTCCTTCTGCTCCTGTGATAACTTCTTTGGGATGTAGAGAATGTGACAATCAGAGAAAGAAACCGCCATCGCTATGCTTTTGTTCATCTACTTCATTGTTCTAACGCACGAGAGCTCTATTCGTTGTAGTCTCCCTATACTATGCAAACTAGCCAAATAAGGTGAATTCGGCAAACTACACAATCTTTTATGTCTTACTTGCATGTGTAGAGAGCTACGGGTCTATGCCATGATGAGTGATTAAGAGATCGTAACTCACAAATCTGCACTGATTTTTGGCTCTCAAAATAAGAAACCATCATCAGATTTGAAACGTTGTGGCCGTCGCTGTTTGTTGAATGCTTGTACAATTGCATGTTAAGTAAACAAACTGTGCATCATGCCTGAGATCCCATGATCCGATGTATTCAATGATAATATTCGTATTTAAAAGCTTTTTTTTTGTGCTTGAATTTCAATGAGAACACTAATAGGGTGGTAGCTTAGACCCATTAATGATAGTCGGGGAAGAACATCTCCAATCAACGTAGCCAACCGAAATGAGCCGGGACCGCACATCTCATAAATCCAAAATGCATCTGTCCACCGTGATTTCAATTTACCCATCTTTCTCTTCATTTTGGAGTGAAAATATAGAACTAGATCCCCTGGTCAAAAAATCTTAGTTAGGAGATTGTGATCATGCCACATCTTCTGACGGCTCTAAACTTCCTAGAGCAGTAAAAAGCTATGATAACGCTGCTCATCTAGTCACCGCAACTGATCCATTCGATACGCAAAAGACTCCTCCGGAACCAACTACTTCAGCACTACAATCCGAAGACAGAGCACCGTGGGTTCAAAGGGTAGTATGGCCTCTTGTCCGTAGAGCAATTTGAAAGATGTCCTACCGACCAAAACTCTATAAGCAGTTTTGTAAGCCCAAAAGACTATTGGGAGCATAATCTCCCACTGATCCGTTGAATCAAGTAACATTTTTTGGAGCATATGCAATAACACCTTGCTAGTACTCTTCGCCAATCCATTCACCCAAGGATAATAAGGGGAACCAAATTTATGCTTAATTTGGTAGTCTATGGTGAATTCAGCAATCAACTAATTCAAAAAATGAGTTGTCCGATTAGAAACTAATTCCAGTGGTAAGCCATAATGCAGAAAGATATCATTCTGCAATTTTCGGGTAGCTTGCTTAGTTGCCCATGCTTGGGCGTAATGTGTATAGTAATCCATACAAGTTCAAATGTACATGGTGCAGGTATGCACAAAAGGGGGTTTGATGGGACCAATGAAGTCCAATCCCCATTTCTGAAAAAGGTTCAAGGGGCAAAATCGACTGCAACGAAAAGTGCTGACTAGTCGGAGGTTCTCTAGTGCATTGGAAGGGATCACAATTCCGTACTGCTTGTTGCACATCCAAGTACATAGCTGGCCACCATAAGCCAGAATGCTAAATTTTTTGCATCATAATCAAATGATTGAAGCGCCTGCCAGCTTCGCCAGCATGAGCCTCTGAAATGATGGTTTGCACCTCATGTGGAGGAACACAGTGCATCCAAATGCCGGTTGGGTCCTTATGATACACTTGGCCCATAATGACAGTAAACTAGCGACTACAAAGGCCAAGTTTTTTAGTGCTCCGGAGCTTAAGTAGGATGGAGCAACGCCATTCTCCAAGAAATTGAGCATTTCTTTGTACCATGTGGGGTAAGTGAGAGGTGCAGTCTCCACTTCCCCGACCATAAAAACTTTCACGTCCGATAGAGAGTCATCAACTCCGTCAGGGAGTTCCCCATGATTGATGCATGAGAGAAATTCTGCAATAGCATGACTAGGGCTAAGGTGGTGAATGATATCAAATTCGAATTCTTGTAAAAGCAGGACCCACCGAGCAAGATGGCCTACCCAATTTTGTTGTTTAACTAAATATAAGAGCACACTGTAATCGACATGAAAAGTGAACGTGCAACCCAACAAGTAATGTTGGAAATTCTTTATTGAATAGATCAAACCTAAGCATTCGCATTCCGTCGTTGAATAATTCTATTGAGCAGTTGTGAGTCGCCGACTAGCATAGTACACACGGTGAAACCAACTTCGATCCTCCTTCTACATCAGAACACTTCCAATAGCGCGATCGAAAGTGTCCACAAATACATTAAAGGACTTTGTCTAATATGGAGCTTTCGGTACCGGTGCGATGGCTAGGATTTTCTATAAGCGCTCAAACGATGTTTGTGCTTTAGATGTCAAAACAAAATCTGCTAGTTTCACATGTGCCAACTTGTTTAACGGGATGGTTATATGAGCAAGAGCCCGTGAGTGCCTGCCATGCCATCGCACGTGACCCAAAAAACGTAATACTTCCTTTAGATTGTGAGGAGTTGGAGTTTCGAGAATGACTTTGACCTTATCTGGATCCACTACTATGCCCTTTTTCGAAATGACATGGCCCAATAGTTTGCCATATTTAACTACAAAATTGGATTTATTTGCATTCAAACAGAGGTGAACTTGTCGACAGGTATCAAAACAAGCTCACAAATGTTCTAGTTGGGCTGCCATGGTGCCCGAAACAGAGAAATTGTCCAGAAAAATGCGCATAAATGAAGTACAATATGGGGCAAAGATTTTTTGCATGGAGCACTAGAAAGTATTCGGTGCATTCCATAAGCCAAACCACATGACAATACATGCAAAGACTCCCCAATTTGTAATGAAGGCAGTTTTTGGGATGTCTATGTCCACCATCCGAACTTGATTATAGCGGTTAAATCCATCGAGAAATGAATACATTTCCATTCTTGCAACCTCATCAAGCATACTATCCAAAAACGATAAGGGAAAAGGATCTGATATATTGGCCGCATTTACTTTCTTGTAATCCACACAGATCCGTAATTGTTTATTTTTCTTCGAAACAATCACTATGGGGGAGACCCATTCCGGATTTTCAGTTGGGAACAATGTAGCCGACTTTTATCAATCTGTCTAGCTCATGCTTGACCTGTTCTACAAAATTAGGGTTCATTTTGTACCACTGCTGTATTACTAGAGTAGCATATAGTTTAAGCAAAATAGAGTGATGAAAAAGCTTTGGATCTAGACCTTTCATGTCTGAATAAGTCCACGCAAAAACATCCCTATACTATTGCAACAAGGCAATCAAGGCCATCCAGAATTTTGGAGCAAGCTCCGAACAAATTCGGACTGGCTTAGGCTCTTTCGTAGTCCCCAAATTGACCACCTCTAAAGAATCTTCTTCCACGCGTATTTGGCCATTCTCCATAGGGTCTTTGATCACTAGTTCAATGCTACCCTCTTTCTGTGATTACGGAGCTTCCATGCACACCATGGTTGCCATAGTGTCCCATTCGGAACTAATGACTAAATTCACATCAAGTACCTCAAACGAGAGTAAATCCCTATTTGCTTCCAAAAATTGTTGTTCCTCATCTTCATCGAGCCCATCCAGCATATGCGAAGGCTCTACTAACACTGGTTTATGCTCTAGAAGGCAATGGTGCTCTTCATCTAAAGCAACAGAAAACTTGGCATTCCCTCTTCAGGAAGTAATCATCTTTTCATCCCAATTCTGGCAAACTTTGGCATTGCGCAACCATGGCCGGCCCAATAGTAAGTTATAGTCTAAAATTTCCCCCTTCAATTCCAATACAACAAATGTAATTTTAAATAAAACTATGAAATACAAATAGAAATATCTTTGATCAACCCCACTCGTTGTACCCTTGATTGGTATGCCATCCGAACAAAGAAGGGAGTTGGGTCAATGCTATTCCAACCCATGGTGGTAGATGCAATATTGATACTAGAAACCCCATCAATCAAAACCTTTGGAATAGCTTTATTTTTATATTGTACTATAATCATAGGAACCCCATAATCCACGATTTGGTCTAGCACATTCCTTACCAATGAGACTGAGGGTTCCAGATTTTCAAAAGGTGTATATTTTTTCCATAGTTGGTGTAGTAACTGTGTCCGAAATGCTCGAACAACGTCATCTTTATAACCTTTCTTTTGCCCATTCGAACATTCGAACCTTGTTTCTATATTAGACTTGTATTCAGTTCAAGGCCCATTGATGGATCTTGTGAGATTTCTTCAAATTTTGTACCAACTGTACTTTTTGTACGATTCTTTCTAGAAGATTCCGCTGGAAATAGTGGAGAGTCCACATAGTGTGATGGGTACTCCGTAGCCCACTACAGTGCCTTCTTCAAAGTTTTTTTTTGTCTTGGAGTTAAATAATCCACTTTTTTTCCACTTGAATACTCTTTCTGAGACCGGGTGACTACTGATGTTGTCGGCTCCAAACACTCCAAAGTCAGCACATTGGCCATAGGTGCCTTGAGCTTCACTTCTTGCTTCTATTGATCATATTCCTTAGCCTACTCACATTCCCACCGTCTATGACCATATTGTACACAAAACTGACACTAAATCGGACGATTACCAAGATTACCTGGCCCAAGCTGTTGAAATCTCCGTACTCATCTAAACTCTTGTCTGTTTTTCCGAAAGCCACATCGCTGCTTCAAAAAGTGCTCTGAATCCGGATATTGAGATGATGCTCCAAGTCTAGCATCCTGACTATTCTGCCATTTTGTGGTAGGAACTTGGGGCTTATATCCAGTTAAATTCTCTTTCCAAGAAGGTACCTCTACTTGTGCAGTAGCCACCAATGTATTTCACACATTAAAGCAACATTCCTCCAAACTATGATTAGTTTTGTTACAAATAGGATAAAATACCTAGTTAAGCGCACAATCGGCCATAATTGTTGGGAAAGATGGATGGATTCTCCAAGAGATTGAGTAGGTACTGCCAAGTCCTGCTTTGTACCAGCCCTCTGATGCTTTAGAGTTGATAATAAGACCTTCTTAGCTTTCCAATGACACCATAAAATGGCCTATGTACTTTGGAAATAATGTATGTAAAGATTGAGACAAAACAGATAACTTTGAATCTCAAGATCTCAAGAAAAACTTTTATTTATGTCTTGACACCTGCTCGATCTTTTGCTCAGTATGACCAGCACAGTAGGATTGAAACAATTCCTTTTAGGGGTATCTAATTAGCTTAGCAAGCTAACTATTCCAAGTGGAATGATGTAAAAAGATTAACTATGCTAAGAGAAATCAATTTAGCAAGTAAACCTTTACCCCCGATTTTCCAAGACTGTTGCAGACTTTGACCAGTGATCACCTCGACGAGCTTTTCTCTGAAATGGATGAATAGAATCTCTTCAGATTTTGATAGCACGTAGATAACTTTGAGATGGTTCCAAGAAGCTTTAGATCTTTGAATTTGATGGAGAAATGAATGAGATATGCTCTTCACAAGTTGACAGACTTTCAAGTTCTATAACAGAGAACTCAGAAATGAACAGTGAAGATGTATGTATTAATGAACACTGGTATACAAATCCATTGGCATGAAGATCATTGCCTAATGATGTAGATAGGTGTGGGCTAGAGTGTAGGCCTCACAAACACTCATATTTGACAGTAATGAGCTCGGGAATGATGAGTCTTACCCGTGACTTTTCCATGAACACTTCTATAGTGATTGAGTAAAAGTTTGAATTCAAATTCAAACTTTTGGCTCCCTATGATCAAGATCCTATATTCTAGGAGATATTCCATCAATCAAAGCTAACCATTTTTTCACGAATCCCTTTTGGTAGGTGTTTACAAAGATTCCAAGTCAATTTGACTTTTACAAAGAGGTAAAGTAGTAATTAAACACTAGCAATAGTTCCTATGCTTCTCCATATGTGTATGGACTTCAATGTATCCATCAAGCCAAATGTGTAGGCTTGTGAATTACACCAGCAGCTCCCCCTCAAGCCAAACATTTTGGCTTGGTCCTCATCTTCAATCTTCATGTATATCCTGCAATCCAATCATTGCTTTGAGCCTACAAAGTTTGGTTCCATCCAAAGCTTTAGTCAACAAATCTGCACATTGGATGTTGGTTGATACATAGGTTAGCTGAATATCTTTGCTCAATAATTTCTCTTTCACATAATGGTAATGGACCTCTATATGTTTGGTCCTAGCATGGTAGATAAGATTAGCTACAAGGTGAAGTGAGCTTGTATTGTCTCCAAAGATTATTGGTGACCTAGTATATAAACTCAATTCTGTATACAAAAGCTTCATCCATATGGCTTCTTGTGTGGCATTACCCAGTCCTCTATACTGTGCTTCTGTAGAAGACAAAGCAACAGTAGGTTGCTTCTTTGAAGACCATGATATTGGCTTATCACTTGCAAATGAAATGTATCCAGAAGTGCTCCTCCTATCATCCTTGCATCCTACCCAATCTGCATCTGAATAGATCTTGATATGAATGTCTGAAGTGTAAGGAAAATTCAAACCATGATCTTGTGTACCCTTGAGATACTTTAATATTCTCTTAGTAGCTTCTAAGTGAGGTATCCTTGGCTTGTCATACTGACTTAGCACACTAACTCCATATGCAATGTATATCCTTGTTAAGGTAGCATAATTCAAGCTACCCACCATACTTTGATAACCTGTAATGTCATTAATTTCATCACCTTCATTGACACTTAGTTCGAGGTTTACCTCCATTGGAGTACTTGCAACTTTGGCATCCTACAAATGAAATTTCTTCAACATATCTTGTATGTATTTTTTATGAGTAATGTATATTCTAGAGTTAGTATAAACTAACTCAAGCCCAAGAAATACTTCAATAGACCAAGATCATTGATCTTGAACTCCATCATCTGGCTCTTGATTTGTCTGATCCCATTGACATCATTACCTGTGAGTATGATATCATCAACATAAACACATAGGTATATTACCTCTGAATTACTTCTCTTGATGAATAGAGAAGTATCTGCCTTGCTCATGATAAACCCTTGGTCTTGAAGATAAGTGGTTAATGTGTGATTCCATGCCCTAGGTGCCTGCTTTAATCCATATAAAGCTTTACTCAATTTGCACACATATACCTTGTTAGGGTCCTCATAACCAGGAGGTTGTGACATATATACCTCCTCTGAAATCCATCCATTCAAGAAAGCATTCTTGACATCTAATTGGTACATATTCCAATTTTTTGATGCAGCCACACTTACCAACACTCTGATAGTTGCCATCTTGGCCACAGGTGAGAATGTCTCTTCATAATCAATGCCTTGAGTTTGTGCAAAACCCTTGGCTACCAATCTGGCTTTGTACCTATTAATTAACCCATCAGAATTTCTTTTAAGTTTATAGATCCATCTGGATCCTATTACCTTCATGGAGTCCTTTGGTACTAGTCCCCATGTGTCACTTTCCTTGAGTGCTTCAATCTCCTCATCCATAGCTTCTTTCCTGTCTTGGTTATGGCTTCTTCATATGATCCTGGTCCTTCAATTGACAAATCTTTGGCAAGATAAACAAAGTGTTTACTAACAAGAGATGTATCATACCCATATCTGATAGGTTTTTTGCTTTCTCTTTGTGATCCTCTAATTGATTGAGTTGAGGATTCAGGTATGTCTTCAAGCTTCTTCATCTTCATTTTGCCCTTGGACTTCCATGCCTTGAACTCTTCAAGGTTGATAACATCTTCATCATCTGAAGTTGAAGCTTCATTCTGAGTAGGTTCCTCCTTCGCAAGACTTGGAAACTCCTCCTCCAAGTCATAGGGTAGTTTAAAATTCCTGCATTCATTCTCATACCAAGAATCATTTTCATCAAAGAAAACATCTCTACTAACCATGAATCCCTTATTGGAAGGGTTGTAAAACCTGTACCCTTTTTGATTTAGATCATATCCAATAAAGATGCACTTCTCAGCCTTTGGGTCTAGCTTACCTCTTATCTGAGAAGGAATGTGTACATATGCTACACATCCAAATATCCTACAATGGTCTAGTGAGGGTCTCTTACCATGACATGCTTCATAAGGTGTCATCCCATCAAGGGACTTTGATGGTAACCTGTTTATGAGATAAGTAGCAGTAGAAACACTCTCTGCCCATAGATACTTAGGTAACTTTTTTTCATTCAACATAGACCTAGCTGTTTCAACAATCAGCCTATCTCTCAGCTACCCCATTCTATTCAGGAGTATACCTTGTGGTGATTTCTCTTTTAATGCCTCTGTCCTGCAAGAAGTTTTCAAACTCATTGGAGAAGTACTTACCTCCTCCATCTGACCTTAGCCTCTTCAAATTCTTCCCTGTCTGATTTTCAACAAGTGCAAGATATTTTTTAAAGCAATTAGGTTCTTTCTCCTACATGCCCTAGTCTCTTGTGCCAAATCTCAAGATCTGAAAGTGTTTGATCTTTATAACTGTATAGTGCAATATTCTTTGTGTCTTCTAGCACAAAAGTGAAAAGTCTACCTGATTTTTCTCCTTTTGCTATTCTCTTGAACCCATGCCTTGGATCCTCCACAAATGCTCCATATTGGTTGAATCTAACCTGCAAACCTTTCTCCACAATCTGTCCAACACTCATCAAATTTTTGGTAATGGTTGGTACATAGAGTACCCTACTCAACAAGTTCTGATTTCCATCACAAGTCTTAACATTTCCAACTTTAACTACTGAGTGCTTGGTGTCATCACCTGTTTGTACTTGATGCTTACCTTTTGGTTCCTCAAGATCAGAGAGTAGTGCTACATTGCCAACCACATGATTTGAGCATCCTGAATCAATGTAGAATAGGTGATCATCATTTGTACCTGGTTTTGAAGTCATGTTCATGATCAGAAGAGAATCATCTTGCTCCTTTTTGTAGTTGTTGTAGTCCTTTCTGGATTTGAAACCTCCTTGGTAATTGCCATTGTAGTTGTTGTTGTAATTGATGTTGTAACCTTGGTGATGGTTGAATCTACCTCTTGACTGTGAGTATCCACCTCTTTGGTATCCTCTTCCTCTCTGATTTTTGTAATTCCTGAAACACTCATCTGTAGTATGATTTGATAAACCACAAATGTTGCATGGTGAGGAGTTATAGGATCTCCCCCTACTTTGCTTACCTCCTCTACCCCTTCCTCTTGATGATCTACCTCTCCCTACATAGTTGGCTTGGGAGGTAGAGCCTTCATCTTCCACCTTCTTGCTCTTTCCTTTATCTTTAGACTTTTTATCTGTATATAAGGCAGAAGAGTTATTACCTTTTGATGTGTCTCCATTCTTGTTGAGCTTTGCTTCATGAGTGAACAATTGTCCCATGAGAGTTGTAATCTGGAATTTGCATGTTCATGTAAAGGTCCATAACAGTGGTGAAGCTTTCCCATTTGTCATTAGCTTTGATCCCATTGATCACTTGCCTTACAATCTGCTCTTCTTCAATCTCTTCTCCTATGCTTGCTAACTGATCTGCTACATCTTTAATCTTGGTCATAAATTCTGAAACAGCTTGCTTAGGTTGCTTCCTTAATGTGGTGAATTCAATCCACAACTGATTTTTTCTAGCCCTTGTGTTGGAAGAAAAATATGATCACAAGGTTTCCCAAGTCTCTTGGGATGTCTTACAATTTCTAATATGTGGCAAAAGAAAATAAAAGATGGAGTTGAGTAAATAAGACCTTGCCAATGCATCCTTAGCACACCATGTGTTGAGCTTTTCATGTTCTTCCTTTGTTGGTAATCCTCTTGTTTTGAATGAGGGCACTTCCTCATCTCCTGAGATGTATCCATAAAAACTCCTTCCTTGTAGGTAGGTCTTCATCCTTAGAGACCATGCCTGATAGTTGTTCCTGTCCAATTTATCAATAAATGAAGGAAAACCATCTCCCATTTTACCTTAGTTTGCTCTGATACCACTGTTGGGAAAGATGGATGGATGCTCCAAGAGATTGAGTAGGTACTGCCAAGTCCTGCTTTGTACCAGCCCTCTGATGCTTTAGAGTTGATAATTAGACGTTCTTAGCTTTCCAATGACACCATAAAATGGCCTATGTACTTTGGAAATGATGTATGTAAAGATTGAGACAAAACAGATAACTTTGAATCTCAAGATCTCAAGATCTCAAGAAAAACTTCTATTTATGTCTTGACACCTGCTAGATCTTTTGCTCAGTATGACCATCGCAGTAGGAATTGAAAACATTCCTTTTAGGGGTATCTAATTAGCTTAGCAAGCTAACTATTCCAAGTCGAATGATCTAAAAAGATTAACTATGCTAAGAGAAATCAATTTATCAAGTAAACCTTTACCCCCGATTTTTTAGGACTGTTGCAGACTTTGACTAGTGATCACCTCAACGAGCTTTTCTTTGAAATGGATGAATATAATCTCTTCAGATTTTGATAGCATGTAGATTGCTTTGAGCTGGTTCCAACAAGCTTTAGATCTTTGAATTTGGTGGAGAAATGACTGAGATATGCTCTTCATAAGTTGACAGACTTTCAAGTACTATAACAGAGAACTCAGAAATGAACAATGAAGATGTATGTATTAATGAACACTTGTATACAAATCCATTGGCATGAAGATCATTGCCTAATGGTGTAGATAGGTGTGGGCTAGAGTGTAGGCTTCACGCACACTCAAAATTGACAGTAATGAGCTCGGGAATGATGAGTCTTACCCGCGACTTTTCCATCAACACTTTTATAGTGATTGAGTAAAAGTTTGAATTCAAATTCAAACTTTTGGTTCCCTATGATCAAGCTCCTATATCCTAGGAGATATTTCATCAATCAAAGCTAACCATTTTTTTGGGAATCCCTTTTGGTAGGTGTTTACAAAGATTCCAAGTCAATTTGACGTTTACAAAGAGGTAAAGTAGTAATTAACCACTAGCAATAGTTCCTATTCTTCTCCATATGTGTATGGACTTCAATGTATCCATCAAGCCAAATATGTAGGCTTGTGAATTACACCAACAATAATGTGGCCTGCATTCCTACACTGTAGGCAATACAATTGCTTCTCTAGGGTTGCATCCTTCTTGAATACCAAATTAGTCCTCTTACAACCCAAATTGGCAAACTGCATCTTCCAATCCTTCCTGATTGCTAAGTCAATAATCTGATCTAGTGTACGGGATTGTTCAAGTGTGTACATATAAATTTTCTCTTTAATGGGTGGCCAAAGTCCATCAACAAAAAATTGTGTTAACATTTCCTCGGTAGGACATTTATCTCTCGAGAATTGCCACAGTGTAGATCTAAAATCTGATGCATACTACTCGACCATCCCTTTCTGCAACATTTACGGAAGTGAAGAATGTAACTCCGAAATACTCTTAGCAGTCCAAAATCGTTCTAAGCAAACCGCCTTCAACTCATCATATGTTGAAAAGTTATCGAGAGGGTACTCAATAAGCCATTTTACTACATCACTGACTAACGTGGCTTGAAACACCTGAAATTTGTGCCGATTATCATGCATATTATGATGGTTACATAAGTACTGGTTTTCAAATGTCCGTACGTGCACATCTAGATCCTCATCCACTCATCCATGAAAATGAGTATAATTTAACATTAGTAATGGGTACCTGTTCACCATTGAGTTACCAAGCTTCTGTAAGGTAGCGTTTTGAGGTAAATGTATTAAAGCTAACTGTAATTCTGGCAGGGTTACGCTCCCGCCACTTTGACCTTCTTCTACAAGGTATTCCTCTTCCTATAGGTGGTTATGTTGGTCGGTCCCGCTAAATTCCCCATGCAACAATACTTTAGCTAGTTTATCGTCCTTCCACTCAAAGACTAAATCCTTCAAAAGCTTGGGGGGTAAAACTCCGGTTTCCACCCAAAACTGTGTTGATATATTTAGGTAGTGATGTGTGTGAACACTCTAGGACCGCTAGGGTACTTTTTTCCCTCTTTAGGAGGTTTTTTCCCCCAGCTTGTATATACGCCTATTGCCCTAATGGGCTACTTATCTTTGTACATTCTCTAGTAATACATTCAGTATTGTGTGTTGTGCTCCAAGCTTCTTCTTCTTCTTCCTTGTGTTGTTCGCGTGCTTTCGCAGACGTCTAACTCCAACAATTGGTATTAGAGCAGGTCGTCGCTTCATCTAGGGTGTCGTCGACACTCCTCCGTTTTGCAGTCTCAGAATCGCACGAATTTTGGTGGGCATACTCAACGTGTTTTCGAGATCAAAACAACTTCGCTATGTGGTGCCAAAATCGTGATTTGAGCTCGTTTCGACCTCTGAACGCACTATCACAGTGCTTGTGCAGGCTATTTTGTCTTTTTGTGCCTCAAAGGTATATACCAGTTTCTGTTCGCCAGTTTAAGCGTCTCGAAGTCTCCTATAGGTCTAGCAGAACTCGTCTGGGAAGTTCTTTTCAACTTTTTGAGATATAGTCAATTTTTTGCATCAAGGTATTTTAGTCACCGGCCATGGCTGAAAGCAGTGATGTATTTTGTATGTTGGATGTTGAGGATAAGTTGGATGGTACCAACTACCCATTATGGGCTTATATGATGCGACATGTATTGGTTGAAAAAGGACTGTGGAATATTGTGCAGGGTGTTTAAAGACAACCTGTTACACCTGCAACTACAGGTACTGCAAGTACAGGTGCTCGAGCTGATGAAGATGGTGTCAAAGATGATATTGTGTAGATTCCTGTTCGTGCTGTTGTTTCTACTACAGGTACTGCAAGTACAGGTGCTCGAGCTGATGAAGATGGTGTCAAAGATGATATTGTGCAGATTCCTGTTCGTGCACCTACTACAGAGCAGATTCGTTGGGATGGCAGAGATGCCCAGACACATGCATTGATAGCTTTGTCTATCAAACGTGCCATTATTCCTCATATTTGCTCTTGTAGAACAGCTAAGGATGCTTGGGATACACTTACCACATTGTACCAAGCTAGGAATGAGGCTCGTGTTGCTTACCTCCGAAAACAGTGTTAGAGTGAGCACATGAATGAAGGTGATTCTACGGACAGTTTCCTAATGAAGATCAAAGACTTGAAGGAACAGTTGATTTTTGCTGATGAGGTTATACCAGATAGCTCACTTGTGCAGATCGTTCTGAATGGTCTTCCTGATTCATATCAGAGTTTTGCTTCTACTCTTCGGTTGATGATTAAAGGCAATCCAGATGCCTTATCATTTGAGGAGTTAGTCTTTGTTCTGTTGCAGCAAGATCAGTCCAGGCAAAACAGGTCCATTATGCGAGTTGCAGATCAAGCTTTCCTGGCTAGTTAGAAGGGCAAAGGAAAATGGAGCTCTTCAACTAGTAAGCAGAAATCTGCTAATTCGGCATATTCAAAGAAGGAAGATAAAGATGAGAAGAAATCAAAAAAGCAGAAATTGTTTTGTAAGTACTGTAGAGGGAATGATCATATCATAAAGAACTGTCCAAAACTGGCTGCTAAAGAGGCAAAGAAGAAACAGGCTGGAATGGTTGTTGCAAAGGCCTCTACACCAAAAAAAGAGTCTACAAATCTTGTGCAGGAAAAAGAATGGGCGTTTACTACTTTCTACAGTTTTGACCCATCTTCTCATGAGCAGTGCATGTCTGTAGTAGATTCAGATGTTTGGTATTTTGATAGTGGGGCGACCAAACATATTACATCGCAGGGCAATTTGTTCTCTTCACTCGAGCCTGCCCCTATAGGGAATACTTTTACATGCACCAACAACTCCTCTTATCCTGTTATGGGAGTTGGTAAGATCATTTTGACTACTGCTGATGGTAGTTCTTTCACTTTGTCAGATGCTTTATTTGTGCCAGAGATCAAAAAGAACCTGTTATCAGTTTCTGCATTAGCCAAGATTGGCTTGGTGGTGAAATTTGTTGATGACAGGTGTACAATTCATGATCTGTCAAATGGCGATGCAATGAAAGAATAGGTCACTCATGGAGATGGTGAGGTGCATGGTCAAGAGTCAGGCTTTACCACATAGTTTTTGGCTTGAGGCTGTCATGTGTGCAACATATGTACTGAACAGGTGTCCCACTAAAGCGCTGAAGTCTATCACTCCATATGAGGCTTGGCATGACCGCAAGCCATCTGTTGCTCATCTGCGTGTTTTTGGTTGTTTGGCATGTGCATTAGTGCCTGAAAAACATCGTAGAAAATTGGATGATAAGGCAGTAAAATGTATTTTTGTTGGGTACAGTTGTGAAAGTAAAGGCTATCGTCTGTATCATCCACAGACTAAACGCATTCTGGTTAGCCATGATGTTGTCTTTGTGGAAGATGCTATTCAGACATTGCTTTCATGTACTAAGGAGACATATGTTAGCTCCAAAGACATGTATGATACTTTGATGCCTCTTTTTACAAGTGGACATTCTAGTGCTGGTCCTAATGAGGCAACTCCTCAGCCTTTGCAGGTTTCATATGATGATGCAGATCATTCCATTTCTAATGCAGATTTACATGATGCACTTGTTGATGAGAGAGTTGATATTGAGCAGGCAAAAACTATGCCAAAATGGCTGGTGCAGACTTTGCATGAGAGAAAATTAGATGCATCTTTGTCATATCATACTCGTTCAGGCTCTCATAGTGCCTCCTTTGCATCGGATTGCTATGCTATGGTTGCATCTAGTCTCTGTGATGAGAATGAGCCTGTTTCTTTTGATGAAGCACAGAATTCAGAAAATTGGATGGCTGCTATGCAATATGAATATGATGCTATAATGAAGAATGGTACATGGTCTTTATGTGACTTGCCTCCTGGCAAGAAGGCCATTGGCACTAAGTGGGTATACAAGCTGAAGCGTAAACCTGATGGTACAATTGACAGGTATAAGGCAAGGCTTGTTGCAAAGGGTTATGCGCAGGAAAGAGGCATCGATTTTGATGAGACCTTTGCACCTACATGTCGTATGACTACTGTTCGGAGCATTTGTGCACTTGCAGCCCATCATGGTTGGAATGTACATCAATTGGACATTAAAACAACATTTCTGAATGGTGACTTGCATGAAGAAGTGTATGTTTTTCAGCCCCGTGGCTTTGTGCAGAAAGGGCATGAAAACCAGGTGTGCAGGTTAAAGAAGGCATTATATGGTTTAAAGCAAGCACCACGTGCTTGGTATGAGAAGATACATGCCTATTTGATTGCATATGGTTTTGAGAAAAGTCCAACTAAAAGCACCTTATATGTTAAGCGTGCTAATGATGTGCTTCTGATCATTGTTGTCTATGTTGACGACATGCTGCTCACTGGTCCTATTGAGAAGCAAATTGTTGATTTCAAGGCTGATTTGCATGCCTCATTTGAGATGTCTGATTTGGGGCATTTGCATCACTATTTGGGCATTCAGCTTATGCAAGTTGATGGTGGAATGGCTTTGTGTCAAACGCGATATATTGACACATTATTGGAGTGTTTTGTCCTTGAAGACTGTAAGCCTATTGCCAATCCTATGGAGACAGGTTTACGATTGAGTTTTCATGATGCTCGAGATGCATTTGATGTTGTTCTCTATCATCAAGGTGTTGGATGCTTGATTTATTTATGCATTACTCGGCCAGATATTCAGTTTGATGTCTCACAGATGAGCAGGTTTATGCATTGCCCAGGAGTCACGTATTGGAAGGCAGTTAAGCGCATCTTTCGCTACTTGAGTGGTACTCGGCTACTTGGGTTGTTTTATCCCAAGGGGGGATCACTACGGCCAGATTTGCATGCTTTTTCTGACTCAAATTGGGCTGGTTGCTATGACACTCATGTGTCCACCAGTGGTTTTAGCTTCATGCTTGGTGGCTCATGTATATCTTGGTTGAGCAAGAAGCAGCCTACTGTGGCCACTTCCAGTTGTGAGGCTGAGTATAGGGCAGCTTTCACAGTGACTGTTGAGTGTGTGTGGCTCAGACGCCTTATGGCTGATTTGGGTGTTGGTCAGTCTTCTGCCACCACCATCTTCACTGACAGCCAGAGCGCATTGGCAGTTGCGAGGAACCCTATGTTCCATGCTCGCACTAAGCACATTGAGGTGCATTATCACTATGTCAGGGAGAGGTTCTGTGCTGGGGAGATCAACTTGGCATATGTGCCCACGTAGGAGAACATTGCAGACCATTTCACGAAGGCTCTGCCTAGGGAGAAGTTTGAAGCTTTCCGCAAAGCTTTGGGCTTACTTCCTTTTGTGGAGTGATTTCCACATAGCTTGGCACTTCCTTATACATAAGTTCCAGCTCCTTGTTCACCGCATCACTCCCAGGGGGGATTTGTTGATATATTTAGGTAGTGATGTGTGTGAACACTCTAGGATCGTTGGGGCACTTGTTTCCCTCTTTAGTAGGTTTTTTTCCCCTGGCTTGTATATACGCCTATTGCCATAATGGGCTACTTATCTTTGTACATTCTCTAGTAATACATTCAGTATTGTGTGTTGTGCTCCAAGCTTCTTCATCTTCTTCCTTGTGCTGTTCGCATGCTTCCACAGACGTCTAACTCCAACAAACTGTACTTCCTCTATAATAGTAATTGCATACTCAAGAGGAATGGCTTCAAGCTTCAATGTTGCGAGTGTCTGCTTCACAAATTTTTCTAGATAATTGGGACGATGAGGCTTTTGTAAGTACTCCTTGCCACTTTATACCGGCATCAATCCACTTTATGTTGTTTTCGATTACCCCATCCTATCGTGGTCGCCATATGTTTAGACGTACTAGCAGTCTTTCAGACTAATAGTATCCAACTTATAGGTTCAGGAACGGGGATTTATGAATACACACTACTCATAAACATTCATTTCTCTTCCTTCACTTACAATAACATTGATTGCACACAGAGACAATCCATCATACACAATGTGCACAGAATCATAGCTTCACAGTAAGATAGAATCTTGATTTCAGAATATGAAAGCGTTTACATTACAGGATCATGTTTACACTTTGACTTCAAGATACAGACTTCACCCTCCATAGTTATGTGTAGCCGATTATTCCATATTCATCACGTCTGGAATCTGTCTGCAAAAGACGACACCGCACTCCTTTGAAAAAGGTAGGACTTCACATCGTTCAGAACTTCAAAAAAATAGAATAATAGAAATTACAGTTTTTGAAAACTCATGATATCTCCGTAAACCTACATTCTATTACATTGGAAATAAGAATTGTAATTACAAGAGTAGTTTGTTACACCGACTACTAACAACAGCTTCCTTGATGGTTTTTTAAAATACAATCAGGTATCTATTGCTACAGAGGATCAACACAAAACGGATTTTGCTACTAAATGGGGAGTAGCTTTTAGGGTTATGTCATTTCTCCTAACTAATGCCCTAACCAATTTTGATAGATTAATGTGTCATGTTTTTAAGGAATTCTTAAAGAAGAGTATGGAAGTCTATGTAGATGACCTATGCACCTACTCTTCTCAATGATCTGCTCACATACTAGAGTTGAGATGAATATTTACAAGTACAGACAATATTGAGTATGTTTGAATCCAAAAAAGTGTGTCTTTATGGTGAGGCAAGGCAAGTTTGTTGGACACATAGTATCTAGAAATGTTATATTTTTTTATGAATATAAAATCAAGGAGTCATAGAATTATCTAGACCTAAGAATGTAAAGCAAGTGCAAGCCTTTATGGGCCACTATGATACTATCATGGATGAATTCACACGTATGCAATCATAGCTAAACCCTTGTATGAATTATTGAATCAATTCAAATGGAGTGATTAATGTGTGTGAAATGGAGTGATGAATGTGGGAAATCATTCAATGAATTGAAAAGAAGATTGAGTTCAACACCCATATTGAAAGTGCCTAATTGGAATAAAACATTCCATATTCATCTTGATGCATCTAATTTTGCTATTGGATCCAAATTGGCACAACTAGCTGATGAAGGAAAAATGGATCACCCTATTTCATGTGAAAGTAGGTAGTTGAACCAAGCTAAACGAAACTACACTACAACAGAAAGAGAAGGATTAAGGATAGTCTATGTAGTGAAGAAATTTAGACATTACTTGCTAGCCAACAAATTCAGCTTTTTCTTTTGATCATCGAGCTTTATTGTACTTGGTCAATAAACTTTGCAATAGAGGAAGGCTAAGTTAGATAGTTTTTGTTGTTAATGGAATTTGTTTTTGAGATGTTAGAGACGATCATTTGTTTAATGACTCATGGAGAACAATTAACGGGAGTAGTTGATGAATCGTGAGATACTTACCCATTCAAATTGTAAGTATGTCCAACATGGGATGAAAAATTGGTGCTTATGCTTTCACATGAACCTCGTCATAGAATCAATTCACTAAAGGGAAAAGAGCTTTGGAAAGTAAGGAACCTCCACATAGTGGCGGGTATCTTATATTTCAAAGATTCTAATGGAGTATAGAAGATGGCGAGAGAATAAATCTGATTTGAAAAGCTCATGAAAATAAATGGAGAATACATAATGGTGTAAGTAGAACAACTCAAGAACTAACGAGGCTATTTGTGTATTGGCTAGATATGCAAAATGATGTACATGAATATGTGTCTAATTGCACCTTCTCACGAGGAAGGAGATAATGAAGAGAGCTCACACACACTCACACCCTCAAAGAGGAGCACACACACAGATTGGGGCAAGGAAGAATGATATTCTTCTTCTTCTTCTTCTTCTTCTTCTTCTTTTTCTATTACATAAAAGGAATATACAAGAATGACCTAAAACGGCAATACAACTACTGCAATATATAAATAAGAGTACATAAGGAAAATCCTAATGTCCACAAATGAGTGAGCTGGAAAGAAACAAATGTGACATCACTCTCGATAGATAAATCTAGAAAAGCTCAATCAAGTTTCCTTGGAATATATCCATGTGACCACTATACATGTGAGAGAGATGAAAAAGTGATATATTCCATCCTGGATCATCACATGTTGAGCTTGATATCTCAACACTCCCTCTCAAACTCAACATCATGTCTTGTAATCCAAGCATCTTTTGAAACTTTTTCAACTTCTTAGCTCCAAATGCTTTTGTGAAAAATAGCAGCAACCTACTCATCTGTCCTCACATAAACAAAGTCAGCATCACCGACTAATACCGTTTCCATGATAAAATGATAATGCACCTCGATATTCTTTGTTCTAGCATGGGAAAAAAGGTTTTATGCTAATTGTATGTTGCTAAGATTATCACAATAGATGGTGATAGGCTTTTGCACTTCCACACATAAATCTACAAGTAACATCTCTAGCCATGATGCTTCACATGTTGCCAAGGGGGTCATCCCATCAAGAGACTTAGAGGGTAACCTGTTAATAAGATAAGTGGAAAAAGACACAGCCTCTGCCCACAAATAATTAGGCCACTTCTTTTGATCTAGCTGCTTCCATAATCAATCTGTTCCTCCTCCCTACTACTCCATATTGCTCAGGAGTATATCTAGTTGTGATCTCTCTCTTAATACCTCTATCCTGCAAAAATGCATCAAACTCATTGGAGAAGTACTCATCTCTTCCATCTGAACTTATCCTCTTTAAAGTCTTTCTTGTTTGATTTTCCACAAGTGCAAGATACTTTTTGAAAAAACTGAACACTTCATCCTTATGTTTCATGAAATACAAGATATTCCACCTACTGGAATCATCAATAAATGACACATAGTACCTTGAGCTTGAAATTTGAGGGTCCTTGCTTGGGCCCCACACATCTGTGTGGACACGTTGCAAATACTCCTCATGCATAAAGCCTTTCTTTGTAAAGGGTAACCTGTGTGATTTACCAAACTCACATGCACCACATTTATAGATCGTATGTTGCTTAAATACATTAGGTATTCCAAGTACACATTGATCTCTACATATCTTCTTCAATGTTCTCTCACCAATGTGTCCTAATCTTTTGTGCCATATCTCTAACTCAGACAAGGTTTGATCCTTATAATTATATAATGCAATGTTTCTAGTGTCCTCAAGCTCAAATGTAAACAATCTACATGTTTTCTATCCCTTTGCAATTCTCTTGAATCCATGTTGAGTGTAATAAAGTAAGTCTATGATCTAGGGATCCGATGGCTTCAGACAGATCTGAAATCGGATACCGTTTGGTCACTCGTCTGTAGGACCAAAGATCTCAAGAGTAGACTCAAGCATAAGTCATGTGCTCTCATATTCAAGTAATCCACTTAGCCTAGTGATTAAGTCTCATGGTTGTGAAGGAGGAGGTCTTGGGTTCAACTCCCATGGGGAGCATGGGGAGAGAGTTTTGCCCAAAGAGCTCTAGAGCCTTCTAACTCAAGTTAACGTGAGTTAACTTGAGTCTAGTGGACTTAACTCAAGAGGTGAGTACAACAACCACTAGTGGACTCTAGTGGAAGGTACTAAAGTAGTGGTCAAGATCACTCCAGCCACTAATAGAATCTAGTGGTGGATATGAAAGGAGTGGAGGAGATTGCACATGCACTTGTGGACTCTAGTTACATTTGTGGTCCTCATTAGTTCAAGTAGCTATATATACAGGCATAAGGTTGGGAGGAGAGTCATCTCTCTAGCATGTGGTGGTCGTAATCCTTCGTTCTATTGCATTGGTATCAGAGCATTCACTCCATAGCTCTCTGTCCTTCATCATCTTGCTCATCAATTTGCTTTCTCCTATATGCGTGTGCATAAGCTCTTCTACGACGTAGAAGTATGCTCGCGGTTGATCAGAGAAGAGTGCCGATTTCCTCGCGTTAGCATAATTAAGCTTAGAGAGAAGCTTGGCAAAAGATTCAGATCCTCTCTATTGTGTAGAAGAGGGGATTCGAACCCCAGTCCCCCCGTTTATAGGGCGCTGCCTTATCTACAGAGATAGACCGCAGTTCGCGACGTTTTCTGAGCGGAAGATGTTTACAGATTATTACTTTGTTGAAGCATATGGAGCACGAAAACGAAACATCAGCGCAGATCTACACGCAGCCGGGACTAAGATTCGAACTCAGGTGCCCATTTAGAGAGCACGTCGAAGTAGCCACGTGCTCAAATCGCTTATGTGCTGAAATAATCCGCAGAAGACCAACTCAATGTGTAACCGCTGAAGTTGGAAGCCACAGAGCCAAGCCAATTCGCACGTCAAATCGTGGCTTTAATTGAAGTTTCTAGCACTTGATTGTTGCAGACCGGAACCCGAGGAGCATTCTTCTTTTAGCCAATGAAACAAGCAAGGACAGTTAAAGTTTGAGCAAAGTTTGAAGAAAGTGGAAGCTGTGGAGTGAAGATTCGGAGGCCTAACTTCGTCGACCTTGACGGACCAAATCATCAAGAACTATTTCTTGATGAGGAAGCTTCAAGAATGGTGAATAGCTCCTGGCAAGGATCAAGGGATGGACGAAGCTATGATCAAAGCTAAGTATTTTCCAGTTTTTGCTTGGCCTTAATGATTGATTTATCTTGTTTTCATTATTCTACACTTAATCCTAGATGCACATTGAAATAGCCAAGATTTCAATTGATTAAGTCTAGATTAGAATAATGAATTAATCCATTTCTCATTCCAAGCATTAGTTTGCATTAAGGAAAGACTTGATTTCAAAAAGATCCTTGTGCATCAAAGAATGTATTTTGGTAGTTTAAATACATATTTCCTTTCCATTGAGTAAGTTTTCTATTGCACCTCAAGGGTATGTTTTTATATCATAGTGCATTAGGACAAAGGAAAGGATATACATGCATCAGGATTGCATGATATACATTCTTAGTACAAGAAAAAATCGTGCATCAAGCTCATGCATGATTGTTGTATTATTTTTTGGGCATGCAAAGAACATGCATGCATACGCATGTGAGCATATGCTTTTGCATGTAGATACATGCATTTGCATGATAGAATGGAATGCTGTTTGCAAGTAGATATGAGAATGTACTCTCTTAGTATTTAGCTTACTTTATAAAGCTCGCAATTTGACATTAGGGAAGACCAAGGACTAGTTAGTTGCAAAGACATACTAGTTCTAGTTTACAACTCAAGTAATTAGTCGATTTCTTTCCAAGTCGATACTCCGCTATCAAAGACAGATACTTAATGATAATTTAAGTATGATAGATGTCTTGCTAGGTATAAGTAAGCACTAGGAGAAAGTTAAGTAATAAATTTTCTTGATAACCAAGAAAATTTAATTCCTTGCAAACTCTTTTATGATGTATGATGACTCTAAGTCCTGGATGTACTTAGAAAGTCATACTGATAAGCTTTAGTTGATTAGTTATACATTTTATGTAACTTCTCAAGCATCCCAAGGTTGGATGAAAACGTCAACTATATTTCCAAGTTCCTTGAGTACTCTTCTATTTAGAAGATTTCGAAAGTTTAAAGAAGTTTCTTTGTGGTTTCAAGATTTGTATCTCATGATGAAACCTCGGTAAGTAACTTTTTGGAATTGAGATATGAAATAGTCAAGCCTTCTATTTCATGTGAGATCATTCTCCTACCATGTATAAGATGAATTTATTTTTGGGAAGGTAGATGTTCCAAGTAGAGGATCTTAATTGATTCATGAACTCTTCCCAAAATACACATAAATTCATATTATATGATAGGTCCAAGGAATGATGCAGGCAAAACCTCTTTAGGATATAAATGTTTTGCCAAGATATAAAGGTACCAATCTTTTATAAATTTTCATTTGATTTCATCCCAAGGGGTGATGGAAATCAAAGGTTAAACCTCAACATCAATTGATCCTTGACGTCAATAAAAGGATGTTAGGTTCTATAGTTGCATCTCTAGTAAATGATGCAACTAGCTAAGAAATCTTTAGGAAACTAATATAAGTCCCTAAGGACTTGAAGCAAGTGTAAACTTTTCATTTAGGAATAGAAAGTTCCAAGAAATGGATTTTCAATCCATGAACTTCTCCTAAACAAGTTATAAAGTTCAAAGTTTTGTTCACAGTAACATTACTATTGGATCAATCATCAATAGATGCTTGGACTTTAAACATAATTTTGATTGGTGAAATATGTTTAAAGGACTCTAGTAACATCTGAAGATTGACCAATAATAATGAGTTTTGTATCAAACTCAAGAATAGAAGTCGATATCACATAAATGAAAGTTCAACTTAAACTTTTATAGTGACATGGGAAACCATATCCAAAAGGTGATATTTAGTCTCTAGTTTGATACTCAGGAAATGAATACAATTGAATCAGTAAATTTTTTGGATATTATTTGAAAGAATTTCTTTCAAATGTTCTTTTAACATTGCAAAAGATTCCAAGATGAATCATTTGCTCAAGTTATTTGATTCCTTAGAAGGAATCTCAAGTCTTTGAAGAATGGCATTCTTTCAAGTATTGAGAATGAAATTCTTCATACTCTTTAGTCTGTAAGTAGTTCCTTAGCAATTCCCAAACCATCAGTATTGGTTAATTAAGTCCAAATAGTGATATAACCCAAAGGTATATCAAAGATTCTTAGCTTTGGAATCTGAGAGGCATAAGTGTATGCTTGGACTTGAGAAAGATCTCTAAAAATCCTGCAGGTAAGCAAAGCAGCTTAAAGATAGTTTAAGAGATCTTAAAGATAAAGACTAAAGTCTTTATTTTTATCGCAAGATCAACCAGACTTGATCAATCTTGGCCATGATTGTCCAAGTAATGTGCGATTAGAACTACTTTGTAGATTGCCCAAGTATTGGCAATAAAATTCCTTTTGGGAATTATTCACTCAGGTTCCATTTATTCGATGGAAAACTGTGAAAAAGAGTAAGTTGTTCCAAGTCTGAACAGAGTAAAGAAATGCACAAGAATTGCATTCACGATTAGGAGTCAAAAAGACTGAATGTGACATGAACTTAGTCTCAAGTGAAGCATTATTTGAAAACTAAACTCATCGATAGAACCTCAGTGGGTCGACACACTGACGTTGGTTACCACACTAGTATCTTGTGGTTGGATGATGTTTTTGATTTTCTTTGTATCTTTCTGAGAATCCAGCTTATTTCTCTGAAAGATAAAGACAATGCTTCAATATCTTGTTGAAATAGATCTTTGAAAAGTAAAAAGTCCTGAGTCATCTAGTCTTTGACTCATAGCAAGTTTATGTATATTCGAAGTTTGAATTGGTTGTACAGAGTCTTAGTTATTTCTTTCCGCTTTCCCAATCTTTTGAAATTGACTCAGATATAGTATCTGATTCCTTTTGCAAAAGACCAGGGTTAGCCAGTTAGAATAAAATAACTAACTTGAACATCCTAGATAGATGTTATGTACAAGAACCTTTTCAATCTTCAAAAGATGATAAGTCTAAATAGACTTATTCATTTGATTTTGCTTCAAGTTATAGCATAAAAGATTTCCTAGAGTCCAGTATACTCTAGAATAGAGAAGTTAGGAATTGCTCATCAGATTGACAATTCCCAAGAACTTTCAGTTAAAGTCTTTGAGAAAAGTGTCCTAAGTTGGACAAATTTTCATTTTGAATTTGAATTGGTGAAGTTAGTATGGTTGATTCCACCGAAATGGTAAACTTTCTCCTACAGTTTACATAGGATTTTTTCAACTCATTGGGACAGAGTAGTCCTCTAGTCGGGTGAAAAAATCAAGTAACTGTTAGATAAAAGTAAACCATTGTACAGACATCTAAAGTTAGATGTATGGGACAACCAAACTTCAATTTTTCCAAAACAAATTCAAGTGAATCAAGAATTCTCAAAGTCTTGCGAGGGATAAGAATCCCACCTTCATTACTAAGCCCATGCACCAGTTATGCCTAGAAATGGACTAGTAATTTGAATCCACCTAGTTCACATGTTTGTGCCTAGATCGCACATCCAGAAACTGTGAATTAGCCAGGGATGTCATTAGATCCACCCTCATTATTCTTCACTAGTTTGTACTTTGTCCCGTTCATCAAAGTACAAAACCAGATAGTGTTTTGAATCATTTGGGCAAGGATGCCACCACAGAGATGAGACATGTTCTTCCAGTTCTAGAACATGACCATGTTCTTCCAGTTTTAGAACATGAGGCTCGGGGGTTGCCTACAGTTATATATATAGCTTTATTTTCGAGGACGAAAATCTTTCCCAAGGGGGGAAGAATGTAATAAAGTAAGTCTATGATCTAGGGATCCGATGGCTTCAGACAGATCTGAAATCGGATACCGTTTGGTCACTCGTCTGTAGGACCAAAGATCTCAAGAGTAGACTCAAGCATAAGTCATGTGCTCTCATATTCAAGTAATCCACTTAGCCTAGTGGTTAAGTCTCATGGTTGTGAAGGAGGAGGTCTTGGGTTCAACTCCCATGGGGAGCATGGGGAGAGAGTTTTGCCCAAAGAGCTCTAGAGCCTTCTAACTCAAGTTAACGTGAGTTAACTTGAGTCCAGTGGACTTAACTCAAGAGGTGAGTACAACAACCACTAGTGGACTCTAGTGGAAGGTACTAAAGTAGTGGTCGAGATCACTCCAGCCACTAATAGACTCTAGTGGTGGATATGAAAGGAGTTGAGGAGATTGCACATGCACTTGTGGACTCTAGTTACATTTGTGGTCCTCATTAGTTCAAGCAGCTATATATACAGGCATAAGGTTGGGAGGAGAGTCATCTCTCTAGCATGTGGTGGTCGTAATCCTTCGTTCTATTGCATTGAGGCTCCTCCACAAAGGCTCCAAATTTATTGAACCTAACTTGCAAACCCTTTTCCACTATCTGTCCAACACTCATCAATATTTTTTGTGATAGTAAGGACATAAAGAACTATGCTCAACAAATTCTTATTCCCATTAGAAGTTTTGACCTTTCCTACCTTGATAGCTGAATGCTTGGTATCATCACATGTTTGCACTTGGTGCTTTCCCTTAGGCTCTTCAAGATCTGAGAGGAGAGCTATACTGCCTGCTATATGGTTTGAACAACCTGAGTCAATATAGAAGAGGTGCTCATCATTCATACCTTATTTTGAGGTCATGTTCATAATGAGAAGAGAATCCTCTTGATCCTCTATATAGTTGTTGAATTCTTTTCTTGATTTGTATCCTCCTTGATAATTGTTGTTGTGATTGTTGTTCTAGCCATGGTTGTAACCTTGATTATGGTTGAATCTTCCTCTTGATTGTGAGTAGCCACCTCTTTGGAATCCTCTTCCTCTCTAGTTCTTGAAGTTCCTATAGCACTCATCTATTGTGTGATTAGATAGTGCACATATATTGCATGGGGAAGAGTTGAAAGGTCTCCCCCTACCTTGCTTACCTCATTTGCCCCTTCCTCTTCAATTCCTACCTCTCCCTGCTTAGTTAGCTTGGGAAGTAGCACCTTGATCTTCAAACTTTGTACTCTTTTCTTTATCCTTAGACTTTCCTTTATCTGTATAGAGGGCAGAAGAATTGTTACCTCTTTATGGTTCACTGTTTTTGTTGAGCTTGGCCTCATGGGGGAAGAGTTTTCCCATGAGAGTGGTTAGACGAGGGATTTGCATATCCATATAAAGGTCCATTGCAGTTGTGAAGGATTCACATAGATCATCTGCCTTGATGCCATTGATTATCTGTCTCACTATTTGATCCTCTTCAATCTCCTCTCCTATGCTTGCCAATTGTTTAGCCACATTCTTCACCTTAGTCATAAAATCTGAAACATTCTGCCTAGGTTGCATATTTTGAGTAGTAAACTCCATCCACAATTGGTTCTTCCTAGCTCTTGTATTGGAAGACAAGTATGAAGATAGAGTATCCCAAGTCTCTTGGGAAGTTTTGCAATTCCTAATATGAGGAAGAAGGAATTCAGAGATAGAGTTAAGTAGATATGACAAGGCTAAAGCATCTTTGGCACACCCTGAGTTGAGGCTTTCTTGCTCCTCTCTTGTAGGTTGATCTTTGCTTCTAAATATGGGCATCTCCTCGTCTCCTGATATGTATCCATAGAGACTTCTTCCTTGTAGATAGGTCTTCATCCTCAAGGACCATGCTAGATAATTATTCCTGTCCAATTTGTCAATGAAATTTGGGAATCCATCTCCCATTTTACCTCTTTGGAAGAGCTACACACTTTATGAGATGGGATTACTATGCATGACATGTCTCAATCTTCAACAAGACGAGACATGCGAGTGCAAGGCATACTTATGTAGATGATGCATGACTGGCCCAATTATGTTGAATGTTCACGTTTATTGATTCTTGTCCCCTATGCGGACCATGTCACGAAGCACACTACTCCGAAGCACTTTGGAAAGCCGTCTATGAAGGATATCATAAATATCTACGTTATGGACATGTCTTAGGTGAAGGAAAAATTCACTAGCAAGCACAATGACAAATGAAAGAAAGCGATTCAAAGGAGTTGTGGGATGCAAGAACACCACTTGATAGCCTGAAATGGTTGTCCATCTTTCACTATCTTGCTTATTGGAGTGAGTTATTGATCAATCATTTGGTGGAACTAATGCATATTTTCAAGAATGTGGGAGAGATGGTCTAGAAGACATTGATTGGAAAGAAGGAAAGAAAAGCACAAAGGGAAGATTTGGAAGAGCAAGTTTGTATGCAAGTGTTATGGGCAATTACCAAGCCAAACAGAACAGTGTCGCTACTAAGAGCTCCTTGGGTGCTCTACAAGATGGAAGGGCAACAAGTGAAGAACGTGATTTTAGAGTTTCACACACCCACTAGGTGCATGAGGTGTCTAAAGACTACCTTTACATATAATAGCAATCTTAGAGGGCTCAAGTCTCATGATTGGCACAAGTTTCTGTATTTTGTGCTCCCTATAGTTGTGAAAGATTTTCTTTCGAACGATGTGCTAACAACCATTTATAAACTCAGTTCCTTGGTACAATGGGTGTCATCTAAAGAGATAAGGAGAGATAGCATAGATAACACAATGCTATAGAGGTTGTTTGCATGGTTGAGAAGTACTTTCCCACAAGTATTCTTACAATTCACCTTCATTTGCTAGTTCATGTGGCTGAGGAAGTTGCACTAGTAGGAACTATCCATAGCCAATGGTTGTTCTTGTTACATCACTTCATGAAGACACCAAAAGGGTTTGTACATCTGAGAGCATATCTGGAGGGAAACATGGAAAAGGGATGGCTCATAAAAGAGTCTTTGGTATTGATAACAAAGTTTCTATTTATTTTGGAATAAAAAATGTCTTGCTTATGGAGTGATGATGACTCATGTTCATCTCAAAGGGCATAAGCCCCAAGGTAAAGGGAGCCAAAGAAAAATGGATGCAGTTTTCAAACACAAGGCAATAAAGTTTTGCATCATTAACTTGGAGCCCATGTAGAAGTGGTTAGAGAGGTATGAGCTTGCTAAGAAGGCAAACATCATGAGCAATTCTGGCAAGCAAGTGTGAGTGACAAGCACATACATGCATGCACACACACACAAGGAAAGATATCGAAGATAGGAACAATGGAAGATTTGATTCTCAATAACTCAATTACACTCTTCAAGAAGTTCTCTCTCTAACTTGGTAACTAAAAAATGAGCTTTCTAGCTCTTTTAAGAGTATTTTGACTAGTTTTGGCGCTCTCTAGACCTAGTGTCTAGCTTAGTTAAAATTTAGCTTCCAAGGCTTATTTGAGGGCTAAAACGGAATCAAAAAGTTATGAAAATTGATACATAGATGGTTCTAATACTCCTCAAGCTTGAGGGCTCATGAACTTGAACAAAATCGTGTTGGAAACACATGATTTGCTATTTACAAAATGGATTTGGAAACACATGACTCACTATTTTTATAGGGGTTTCTTCTAAAAATTTGACATATACTCTTGGAGCTCCCTACATGCTCCCTCTTCTTGTGTGTCCAGTTCTTTGACAAATTTCCATGCCTCGTGCCTAACCTTGAGTGCCAAAACTCCCCCCTCTCAAGTTGTGCTTGACATATACTTCCTCGAGCTACCTACATGCTCCCTCTTCTTATGTGTCCCCTTCTTTGATGCATTCCCATGCCTTGTGCTTGACCTTGAGTGCCAACACTCCCCTCCCTCTTGACTCTATCATACTTGATAGACCCTTGTTGGAGTGGATGTTCCATGTAGTACTTTGAGGGGTAGTGTCCATCATGTATCAACAAGAGTGCTTTGTCATCCAAATGTAGTGGAGTCAATTCTCATGTTCTTCATTTTGTCAATGCCAGCCTTTGGAAGTTTTAGTCCCTTTATATGTACTTCTTCCTTGTATTCCATCACGATGGGGTATTTGTGAGCTTTCAAAAATTTCTAGTTGCTCAAAAGAGGTTGTCAATGTTGATTTTGAGCATTTGTGGCTATGAATTTCTTCATAGGTAGTGACATTGTAACCTAGATGTCCTTTCAATCTTTCAAACATGGGTTTCATAGTTATCATGCCATGTACTCCTAACCCATAATGAATGATGGGTAAGTGTGTTAGTGCATGGGTTGAAGAAATTATGTGACTTTTGCATGATGTTGTAATGTGGCCCTATGCATGCTTACTTGGGGAATGCATTGTAAGAAGTATGGTGAAAAAAATTGGGTCTTGATCTAAGTGCTCAGGGGTATGCTGATGAAGAGGTTTCCTAATCTATCATTGTTATTTTGTTGCCAAGCTAGGGGATTCTTACCATGCTGAATGGATGATGGATGTTTATCTCTTTGTATTGCACTCCCATCATGGCGACTACCATTGGCTTGTCGTTTATTGCCGATGGATGTCCATGTGAATGGTTCACTAATGAGATTCTTGAGCACATGGTGGAACAATGTCAGAAAACAAGAAGAAAGAGGTTAGTATCAATAAATAGTTTACATATGTCAAATGTGTCTTATGTGCTTGGGATTCTCAACAGTGTCTATGCACGGCCTTGTAATATGTCCCTATATTAATGCATATTGTGGAAATGCATGACTTGAATGGTGCAAAAGAGGGGGCTATTCCAAGGGCACATGGTTTTTGCATGTCGAGGCTTCTGATGCCACTTGCAAATATTGATGCAACATTTGTTTGGAGGTATCCATCGGATCTCAAAATGATGCAATCAATCGATGGTTGAATGAAAACTGATCATTTGTCCTTATAGGGATCCATTTTAGAACACTATTTGGCCACATGTAGATCACTTTTGACCTCTTCATCTTTGGATGGTTTCTTAAATTTTGTATCACTCGTGGTAGGCTCTTTGGTTCTATGGGGGCTACTGGTGCCTTTGGATTCTGAACCCATACCCTTGTTGATTGTCTTCTTACTATTGAAAACAACGTGAGTTGATCTTTTCTGATCTCTCTTTTTGTTGTTGACTCTTGCCTCTCCTTGGCTTCTTTTTTTGAGACTTTTCTCATGAGAGAGAACACATGGTTTTGTGTATGTGAAGTTCCTTGGGTACCCACATGTATAACCACCCATGTTGAGCTAGAATTGATTCCTTAGGTACCCAAATCTATCGAATACCCTGTGGTTGAGCTTTTCCTAGTTGCTTCCTTCTTCTACTAGCATGGTTGGCTTGTCTAGATGGGAGTTATTGGGGCAAAGCTAGTGGTTTCTTACATTTAATCACCCATATTTTTTTAGTCTTGAAATTTGGTTCAAGTTTTGTCCTTGTGCATGAGGAGCGAGGTTGTGTAGTAGATTTTTCCACGGAGGTGGCCTCCTTCTTGCCATGTAGTTGCACTTGTCCTCCTCTACTTTGTGAAATTGATTGTTCCAATTGCGATTTTGATACTTTTGTAAGAGAAGGGGTTTCCACCACCTTCATGATTTGTCCATCAATGGATGAGGAATATTGCACATTAGACTTTATAGTGCATGCAAAGTATGGGGTATTGGAACCAAAAGGCCCCTTGCCTTCTAATTCAACTACTGAGATTGCTTGTTAACTTAGACCTGAAGCCATCATTGTTGTAGGTTTAAGTCAATTGCCTGTTTGTACAACCAATCCTGCCCTATTATCATATGTTTTGTGATGTCCTCGTCATGGAAAACTAGCAACTTTATTGTCAAAGGGACATTGTTTAAGAGGATAGGAATGCCCACCTCATCAATACAAGGGGTTTCCATGCCTCCTATGCCCACTAAATAAGCTTCTAATGGCTTATTTTTTATGTCCAATCCTTTATAACATGATTACCTAATTGCACTAGTGGAAGCTCTAGAATCGATCAAAGCTTTGATCTACAGTGTCGTGCCCTAGGTCAACCATGATGAATGGTCATCTATCTATGATGCTAGGATGTATACTCTTTTTGGTGCACATAGCCATATGATATCTTGGCGCATTGGGATTGACATCTAGGCCTTGTTGCCTTAACTTATTTTTCCTAATGCATTCTCTAGCCTTTGCTTGTACTTCTTCTCTAACCCTTAACTCTTCTTCTTTTCGCTTCTTGGTAATGTTGAGTCTCATTAGAATATCTTCTGTAAGAGGTTGTAGAAATTCTATTAATGACCATAGGTCCATAACCTCATTTTTTCCAATTTACCGGCATGCTGCTTTAGTGTATAAGTCAATGCTAGGTCTCCCTCTTTCAATCCTTTATCCTTGATGTGTGCATCAAAGTATGCCTTTTATCTTTTCTTTGTAGTGTAGATGCCTGCTACCGCTCGTAGCATAGTTTCACTCTAAGCATTCTAGATCAAATATTATGGAGGATGTTGAGCCCATAAAAGTCATGTTGGTCCAAGTCAACTGCAGTCAAAGTCAACAGGTCAAAGTCAACAGGTCAAAGTCAACAAGGTCAAGGTCAAAGTCAACAGGTGCAAAGTCAAAGTGCGTAAGTGCAGGTGTCAAAGTGCACAGGTAGTGCACAATGAATTGTCCACAAAGGGTAAATCGGAGAAAATAGGTTGCAGGTTGCAGAGGTACTTTCTCTAATTTCCCTAAGGTTCAAAGTGTGTTTTAAAGTGTTTTGGAAGGTTCAGGTGAACCCCCCTTATGTGCAAAAGTGAAGAATTAAAAGGAAATGTGAAGGCATGTGAAGCGGCAAAGTGTACGCACAGGTGAAAGTATGGCCCCCCATTAAAATTTTTGGTTTTAGACTAAAGTCACTACAGGACAAAACAGTGAGTAGTTGGCTGCCACTTGTGAGAGCAATCTTGGGACATCAAAGTGAGCACCAAGATTCACTTGCAGTTAGGAGCGTACGTGATCGACACACTCAAATCAAGGCAAGGGCCATTCTTGGACCAAGGTTAGAGTAAGCAAGAGAGCATAGGCTAAGTGGAGCAAGAGAGAGAAGTGCAAGGGTCACCAGAGTACGTCGCACAGAAGTGAAAGTGCAAGGTGCATAGAGGGTGACCAAGAATTTTGGTGCAGAGAAGTGCTAAGCTATAGTTCCCCCAAGTATCTCAAGGTCCTTTGGCAGTGTACGCTTGCCGACAGTAGGTATTCACTCCTCCCCCTTTGTGGAAGCTTGGTGCAAGGTGTGCACAAGGAGAAGCTTGAAGCAGGTGGAGGTTTGTTGCAGAGGAGGTCGGCAGCAAGAGGACATTGGGATATTGGATATTTTGTAATTGGGCACTCTGCGGGATTGTGCACAGAGGTATTGGTGTATCTTGTATTTCAAACATTGTACTTTTCTTACTGTAATCAAACGGCAGAGACTTCCAAGGTGTATTTTCTCTTTTGGTCCTTCCATTTTCTCCTACAAACCCTCAAACTCCTTCTTGTCAAAGAATCCCCCAACAAATTTGGCACGCACGGTGGGACTTCCAAGGAGCTTTGAGCATAGGAGGCTATATATTGCCATTGGAGGACAATATTCCAGTGTCGACAACATTACTCCAGTGGGCCAAAAGGTGCATACTTTTATCAAGTGTCTCATTTTAAGTGGACTATGAATAGCTCATGACCGCGACCCGGTCACAAACCTTGAGAATCAAGTGCAAGCAGACAAGAAGAAAGACGAACAGAAGATCATCGAGTCCACTTTCATCGACTTCATCGGTAGGAAGCATGGCAGGACAGGTGGACCTAGAAATCTTGCTCTCCAGATTAAACATAAAATTTCCCTCCTTCAGGGGTTTAGCCCAGGAGGACCCAGATGAGCACATTCGACGATTTCTTGCATTATGTAAGACTAGGGGGCTAATGGGTAGGGAAGATGCTTTCTTGATACTCTTCCCAGCCACATTGGAAGGACTGGCAGACAAGTGGTTCAGCCAGTTTGCTGAAAACCACTTTACCACTTGGGATTTGATGAAGGATGCTTTGGCCAAACTACCAGATCCACCCCATGATTTTTTTGTCAAGAAATGGTTAGCCAAGCCCCTACCAGTAGCCACTCAATGCAAAATAAAGGAATTAGTATTACCTACAGCCTCCATAGAGGAGTTCATCACCACGGCTACAAGACTGGAGCAAATAAAGCACCAATATGGGACAACTTCTTCACCACCAACATATGGTACAAAGATGGAGGATCGAGTGACCCAGCTGAGGAGGGAGTTGGAGGGCTTAAAGAGAAATAAGCCCTACAAAGAGGAGGAGACTGCTGTGGCTCAATTGAGAAGGGAGATTGAAGCACTCAAGCTCCAAAAGGAAGAGGAAGCCCAGGCAGAAGAATTAGCTCAGCTGCGACAGGAGTTGCAGGAGCTCAAAGGAGGGGGCATCAAGAGTGGTCTTTGGTGTTCCATGTGCAGCAAACAAGGGCATATAGTAAGTGAGTGTCCTCTGTTAAGTGTAACTTGCCAATTATGCAGGAAGGTTGGCCATGAGGCCCATGAATGCCAATCAAGGGGAATGCCTGCAACGACATACTGGACCCAAGGAGGACCCCCAACAACCACAAATGTGATGGCTGCACAAAATCAAGGTAACAACTATAACCCTAGACAGAGGAATAATTTTGGAAATGGGCCTAGGAGGCCAATAATCTGTTTTAGGTGTGGAGAATGTGGGCACTACCAAAGTAGGTGCACCCTACCAGAGAATGCCCCTCCTTGCAGGAACTGCCCTGAGGCCAGAGACCATTATACAAATTGTTGTCCTAAGAATCAAGCCTCTTCATCAGGACCCCATATCCAAATGATTTCTGTGCAGGAAGAAGAAATGGCAAATCAAGTTAAGCTGCCATCACCATCTACCAGGGTGGTGCAGTTAGAGGAAATTGACTCTTTTACTGTGCAGACAAGAAGCAAGGGGAAGGCTCCAGTGGACATGGGTCAAGAATCATTGATTAATGGATTAAACAGAGACAAAGGTGTGTCCGAAGACCTAGCCACCACAAGTGCAGACACAAGGCAAAAGGAAAATTGCACAGGTACCAGTGATGCCATTGGACATGCATTCAGCAGGGCTCATGAGGAGTTGGATAAGTCAAATGGAGCCCAAGCTCTTAAGGAATCAGAAGCCTCCAGATTGCTCAAGTCCATGAAAAAGGAGGTTAGTATTTTTGATTTAATAAAGATGGATGGGAAGTTCAGGTCAGAACTCTTGCAGATAATTGATGAAGCTTCCACTACAAGTTTGGTGGCAAAGACTGCTGTTGTACATGAAGGAAAAATTGTAAGGGAAGCACCCCTTACAGATTATAAAAGTCCTCGGCTGACAGTATCTATCAGGGGTCATGAATTTAAAGGAGTTATTGTGGATGGTGGTTCTGGCATTAACTTGATGCCTGAACATACAATGGAAAAGATTGGACTCCACCCTTCAAGGCCTGCAAATTTCACTGTTACTTTGGCAGATCAGAGCAAAGTAAGGCCCCTGGGTGTGATCCCAAAAGTTCCACTTGAAGTGCAAGGTAATCTATTTATTCTAGATTTTGTGGTTTTAAGATTGCCCCAGGTTGAAGGAGGATTTCCCCTCTTAATTGGACGACCATGGCTGAGGCATGCAAGTGTCATTCATGATTGGGGTAAAGACACTATGTGGGTACAAAAGAGAGGGCAAGAGCTGACACAGATTTATTTAGAAGAGGGCCCAGATAATCAAGGAAACACTAGCATGATGCAAACAGTTGGCATATGCCTGGAACCAGAATTGGAAGATCAACCCCAAATAGATTTTGAAGAAGAAGAGGATATTCTAAATTGGCTCCAAGCAGGCAACTCTTCCTCTTGTTTTGGAGTTTTCATTAATAATTGTTGTACAATTGAAGGTTATGATGAAGATAAGGAAAAAGTCCAGGTTGATGGATTGGGAGAGCCCATTACAAACCACAGAAGGGGCAGGAAGACAACCCTCAAATGCATTTTTGAGGAGGATATGACTACTACAGAAAATGAAGTTAATAAAGCTAAAGGCAAGGTAAAAGATTCTAGTGAAGAGTGTTCTTTTCCAATTCAAGAAATACCTACAGGATGGATGCAGGATAAGGAAGAACAGATTGAAATCCAAAACACCCCTGCTTATGAAGCAATGCAAGAAAAGCTAGAAGACAAAGACAAGGAAGGAGAGAAGAAGGAAGATACTCTGGTAGAGAGAAATCCTGTCCAAGAAATACAATTAGGCAATCAAGACAATGATCGGCCAGTTTTGGTGGCCACTTGGTTGTGGAGCCACCCAGGGCTCCTGGAAAAGGTAAAATCATTCTTGACCCAATATATAGATGTTTTTGCTTGGCATTATAAAGACTTAGAAGGAGTGCCTGCAACTTATGGAGAGCACAGAATCCCTCTGGTTGATGGAGCAAAACCTATAAGAGGGAAGAGTTATAGACTTAACCCAAAATATGCTGAAGCTGTCTATGTGGAAATCCAGAAGATGGAGGATGCAGGAATCATCATTCCTGTAGAACACTCAGAGTGGCTCTCCCCTATGGTTATAGTACCAAAGAAGAATACTAATAAAATCAGAATTTGTGTTGATTTTAGAGCACTCAATAAGGTGACCATTCCAGATGGTTTCCCAATGCCTTTTGCAGAACAGGTCATTGAAGAAGTAGCTGGGCATGCCTTATATAGCTTCATGGATGGATTCAGTGGCTATAATCAAATATCAATACACCCAGAGGATCGAGAAAAGACTGCTTTTATCACACCTTGGGGAACATATGTGTATGTAAAAATGCCATTTGGGCTCAGAAATGCCCCAGCCACCTTTAACAGAACGGTCAATCTCATCTTTGGCCCCCTATTGCTGGAATCACTTAGAATCTTCATGGATGACTTCTCTTCGTTTTCAGGATCTCACAAAGAAACTCCTCTAGATTGTTTGGACCACCATTTGAGGCAGCTGCATAATGTTTTCAAAAGATGCAGAGAAACTAAGTTAAAGCTCAATCCAAACAAATGTCATTTCCTTGTGACAGAAGGAACTCTCTTAGGACATGTGGTGTCAGCTAAAGGTATGGCCCCGGATCCTGACAAAATCATTTCTATCTTAAAGTTGCCTAAACCAAAATCCCCTAAAGAGATCCAGAGTTTTTTGGGGCATACTGGATACCATAGAAGGTGTATTAAAATGTATGCAGAGATAGCTAGACCTCTGGCTAGACTTACGGGTAAGGAAGTGCCTTTTAAATGGGAAGAAGAGGAGGAAAAAGCATATCAAGCACTGCGGTCAAGGTTAGTGTCTGCTCCCATCTTGATCACACCTGAGTGGTCAAAAATATTTCACATACATGTAGATGCCAGTGCCTATGCAGTGGGGGCCGTTTTGACACAACCTAGTGAAGAATTTAAGATGGATAGACCAATTCAGTATGCCAGTAGAATTTTGACTAAGGCTGAAAGGAATTACAGCACCACAGAAAGGGAAGCCTTGGCAATGGTTTTTGCTGTCCAAAAATTTCGTCATTACTTGTTGGGAGTAAAATTTGTTATTATAACAGATCACCAACCACTGAAATATTTGCTCAACAAACCACAAGCCACTGGTAGAATATGGAGGTGGTTATTGTTGTTCCAAGAATTTGATTTTTCTATGGTCCACAGACCAGGTAAAGAAAATGTTATGGCGGATCACCTTTCCAGAATCAATATGATGGAGCAAGTTAGTGGAATCAACGATGATTTTCCAGATGCTCATCTGTTTGCTGTCCAGGCTCAAGGTTGGTATTATGATATTAAGAATTTCATTAAAACAGGGATGTATCCAGAAAAGGCTAGTGCTGCGCAAAGGAAGAGATTGCTACTCAAGAGCAGACCATATACCTTCCTTGAAGATAAACTCTACAGACAGGGCAAGGATGACAGGATGAGGAAATGCTTAGAGGAAGATGAAGTGAGGGAAATACTGCAATTTGCACATGAAGGAACAGGTGGTGGGCACCTTCCAGGGCATATCATGAGCCAGAGAATACTAGATGCTGGTCTATGGTGGCCTACACTCTTTAAGGATGCAGATGATTGGAGAAAAACATGTGATGTGTGTCAGAGGTGTGGACCTAAGCCAACAAAGCAGAGGCATAACCCCTTAGTTGTTTCCAATTCCTGGCAACCATTTGAGAAGTGGGGGCTGGATTTCGTAGGGCCCATCTACCCTCCGGCGATTCCAAAAAGAGAGAAATATCTCTTAATAGCTACAGATTATGCGACCAAGTGGGCTGAAGCTATTGCTTCCCCCGACTGCACTGCCCAAACTGTTGCTGATTTCATGTACACTAGCATCATTTGCAGGTTTGGATGTCCACTTGAAATTTGTACAGATCAAGGTACACATTTTGTCAATAAGGTCCTGCAGGAAATTTTCACCAGGTATAAAATTCTACATAGGACCTCTTGTGCTTATTACCCAAGAGCCAATGGACAGGCTGAATCGACAAATAAGGTTTTAATCTCAATGTTAACAAAAGAGTGTCTGTTACAGCCCACTTCATGGGGCATTGCTTATCAAGGTACACTATGGGCATACAGGTTAGCATACAAAGAGGCCACCGGATATTCTCCTTTCCAACTGGTTTATGGCATATTGCCCATTGAGCCCTTTGAATTTTTACATGGCTCACCTAAGATAGCATTCATGCAGGGCAAAAAAGACTGTGATGTCTCTCAGCGAATAGGGCACTACATAAAGTGGAGGAGATTCGTCTCCTAGCAACAAAACAATTGATCGAGACTCAGATGAAGAGGAAAGAGGCACATGATCGACACCTGTGGAACAACAACATTGAAGCAGGCATGTTGGTTCTTCTCCATAGACCTAACCTTCATACACAACTGAGAGGAAAATGGCTTCCAAATTGGGAAGGACCTTATAGAGTCAAAACAATGTTAAACTTGGGTGCTGTGGAGTTAGAGACGCTGAAAGGAGAGGCCTTGCCACTGGTCAACATTTCAAGGCTGAAGGCCTATCATCAACACACTTAAAGACGTATGGATCCCCTGGAACTGCCAAATATGTCCAGGTTGTACACAACTTTCTCATCATATTTTGCTCAGTTTTAGTAGTTTTCCTTATCAATTTCATCTTTGTTATTGGTGTTTTTAGAAAACCTAGAAGATATTTCAAAACCACTGCCAAGCAAGCTCTTTTTTGGAAATTTTTTAGCAATTTTAGCATTTTTCTAGCAATTTTTATCCCTTTCTGATGTCTTTTTATTGCCCAATTTGAGGAATAAATGGAGGGTCTCTGTGGTTTGATGAAGGATTTTAGGCTCAACATGTAGAAAATTTCATCAGAATTTTTTCAGAATTTTTTTAGAATTTTTTGGCCAATTTTTGGCATTTTTTTTCAGATTTTTCCTTGATTTTTCTCTAAATTGGGCTATTTATTAAAAAAAAAGAAAAAAAAAAGGGCCCCCTAGGGAATTTGCGGGTTTCCAAAAAAAAAAAAATCCCCCCCCCCTCCCCCCCCCCCCTCCCCCCCCCCCCCACCGACCAAGCCCCCCCCCCCCCCCCCGCCCCCCGTTCTGACAGCCCCCCCCCACCGACCAAGCCCCCCCCCCCCCCACCGACCATCCCCCCCCCCCCCCCCCCGTTCTGACAGCCCCCCCCCCTCCCCCCCCCCTCCCCCCCCCCCCACCCCACCGACCATCCCCCCCCCCCCCCCACCGACCATCCCCCCCCCCCCCCCCCCCCCGCCCCCCATTCTGACAGCCCCCCCCCCCCCCCCCGCGCCCCCCCCCCCTCCCCCCCCCCCCCCACCGACCAAGCCCCCCCCCCCACCGACCATCCCCCCCCCCCCCTCCCCCACCCCACCGACCATCCCCCCCTCCCCCCCCCCCCCCGCCCCCCGTTCTGACAGCCCCCCCCCCCCCCCCCCCCGACCCCCCCCCCCCCCACCGACCATCCCCCCCCCCCCCCACCGACCATCCCCCCCCCCCCCCACCGACCATCCCCCCCCCCCCCCCCCCTCCCCCCCCCCCCCCCCCACCGACCACCCCCCCCCCCCCCTCCCCCCCCCCCCCCCCCCCGTTCTGACAGCCCCTCCCCCCCTATTTTCTTTTTATTATTTTTTATTTATTTTATTTTATTTTTTTTTTATTAATTTTTATCTTTTATTTATTTTATTTTATTTTATTTTCTTCTTTATTTTATTTTCTGTCTGAGCGTTGAAAACGAAAAAAAAAAAAAAAAGAGCGATCATTTTTATTTTTATTTTATTTTACTTTATTTTTTTTATTTTTTCATGGCTCAAAGCTATTGGCTCTGGATTGTGCCTCGGTTGGCCGTTTTTTACAAAAATGGAGTCATTTTCATGTTTTTTGGCACCTATGAACTCAGTTTTTGAATTTCTTTTTACAAATTCCCACTTTTTGTATGACTTTTGGTCTGAAACCACATGTTTTGAACACCTTTATCACATGTTTTTATTTCACAACATTGTCCAAATGATCTATTCTCACCTTGTCTTACCTTATGTTTAATAATCTCCCATATGTACCCTCTGTAGCCCTCCGGTTTGTTCACATTAGCCTCCTCCCGACCCCTGATTCCTACTCCCCATCCCTCCCTTTACCAATATGCCCAGCCACATCCTTTCCCCTCCCTACCCCATCCATATTCGCACCCTCAGCCCTCCCTTCCCCTTCCTTTCTCCCCTTCCATTGCCCCCCCTTTTTGCTTTTCCATTCCAAAATCCCACTTTTGGTTCTTCTCTGGGGCTTGTTCTCTCCTGTTTTGGTGGAATTGGTTGCTGCTCAGATGTCCTATTCAAGTTTTTGCGGCTATATCTTCATCGTGATCAAAGTTTAGCTATCGCTCTCCGGGACGGAGAGCACATTAGGTGGTGGGCAACTGTTGAGCCCACAAAAGTCATGTTGGTCCAAGTCAACTGCAGTCAAAGTCAACAGGTCAAAGTCAACAGGTCAAAGTCAACAAGGTCAAGGTCAAAGTCAATAGGTGCAAAGTCAAAGTGCGTAAGTGCAGGTGTCAAAGTGCACAGGTAGTGCACAATGAATTGTCCACAAAGGGTAAATCGGAGAAAATAGGTTGCAGGTTGCAGAGGTACTTTCTCTAATTTCCCTAAGGTTCAAAGTGTGTTTTAAAGTGTTTTGGAAGGTTCAGGTGAACCCCCCTTATGTGCAAAAGTGAAGAATTAAAAGGAAATGTGAAGGCATGTGAAGCGGCAAAGTGTACGCACAGGTGAAAGTATGGCCCCCCATTAAAATTTTTGGTTTTAGACTAAAGTCACTACAGGACAAAACAGTGAGTAGTTGGCTGCCACTTGTGAGAGCAATCTTGGGACATCAAAGTGAGCACCAAGATTCACTTGCAGTTAGGAGCGTACGTGATCGACACACTCAAATCAAGGCAAGGGCCATTCTTGGACCAAGGTTAGAGTAAGCAAGAGAGCATAGGCTAAGTGGAGCAAGAGAGAGAAGTGCAAGGGTCACCAGAGTACGTCGCACAGAAGTGAAAGTGCAAGGTGCATAGAGGGTGACCAAGGATTTTGGTGCAGAGAAGTGCTAAGCTATAGTTCCCCCAAGTATCTCAAGGTCCTTTTGCAGTGTACGCTTGCCGACAGCAGGTATTCACTCCTCCCCCTTTGTGGAAGCTTGGTGCAAGGTGTGCACAAGGAGAAGCTTGAAGCAGGTGGAGGTTTGTTGCAGAGGAGGTCGGCAGCAAGAGGACATTGGGATATTGGATATTTTGTAATTGGGCACTCTGCGGGATTGTGCACAGAGGTATTGGTGTATCTTGTATTTCAAACATTGTACTTTTCTTACTGTAATCAAACGGCAGAGACTTCCAAGGTGTATTTTCTCTTTTGGTCCTTCCATTTTCTCCTACAAACCCTCAAACTCCTTCTTGTCAAAGAATCCCCCAACAGAGGACTACTCATGTCCATTCCACTCATGCTCTTGTGCTCATTTTAAAGTCTAGATAAAAAGTTTAATGGTAACACAACATTTTCTCCAAAGAACATATGAAATCAGGTGGCATTGAGTACCAATTTATAGGCAACTCGATAAGCGCAAACAACATGATGAAGTTGTTTACCCCAATCAGAGCATTTATTATTTACCAGCTTTTTCAATACATTACATAGGATCTTATTTGTGTTCTCAACGTGTTCGTTAGCTTGCGGATGATAGGGGGAGACTTCTTATGTATCACCAAAATCCTTGGAGAAGGGTTTCAAAGACTTCGTTCAAGAAGTGTGTACCTCTATCATTTATTAACTCTATTGGTAACCTGTGTCTGGTGAACACGTTCTCAAATAGGAACTTAGCTCTGATTTGAGCATCGTTCTTTGTAGTGCCTTTGACTTATACCCATGTTGTAAACTAATCTATGGCTAAAATAATGTACTCTACATGGGAGTTTCTACACGGGGGGTTAATAGGGCCTACAAAGTATATGGTCCACTTCAAGAATGTGCATCCTCCCATCATTAGCCTCAAAGGCATCTCATCTTTTCTGATCAGATATTGTGCATGTTGGCAAGTGTCATATCTCTTCACATAGGTAAGTGCATCCATATGAAGAGTGGGCCACCAAAGTCTTGAGAATATAATGGTGTTAATTACTCGATCAGACCCGAAGTGTCCATCTGCAACACCGCTATGTGCAATCTCTAAGATTGTAAAATAGTATGATTCGAGAATGCAAAGTCTTAAGTAACCATCTTTGCCTCTTTGGTATAGGTTGTCTCCTACCAAGGCATAGTCCTCAGCCTCTTGCTTGAAGCTTTGTTTTCTTGCTAGACTAGCCTCACTAGGTAGTGTTCCTGATCTCATAAATTCTACCAATGGAGCACTCCACTTTGGAATTACACAGACCAATACACTCCTAAACCTTTCAAATTGCGCAATGTTTGTTGTTTTGAACAGTGATTTCCTAGCAATCCTTCATGGGCTTGTTGCAATCAACTACTATGTTCATCCTCCTCGATAGAACAAGCTAATACACCCTCTGTATCTCTTCTGTACATATTTCCTGTCAATATTTGATATTTTTGTGATTTTATAATTTCATCTTTGTTCATTTTCACATTCTTATTTGTGGGTCCAAAGGTCAGCATAGATACCAACTTATTTTCCCATTTAGGAACAACTTCTAAATTGAATAGATAAGCATCGAGTAGTTCATCAGACACTCCTTGTGGTGATTCTCTTGAAGTGATGTAAGAAAGGTGATCCACTGTGAGGTGTGTCCTACCTTTCCTAAAAACCACTTCAAAGCCGTATTCCATTAGTAAGAGGAACCACCTTACTAAGCTCTTGTATTGCAAGATTTATTGATCGAATATAATAAAGCTTGATGATCAGTGAAAAATTTGAACTTGTTGGCCAATAGATAGTCTCTAAACTTCTTTACAGCATATACCATGCCTAAGTCTTCTTCTCGATTTTTGTATAGTTTTGTTCAATTGTGTTTAGCTATCTTCTAGCATATGCTATAGGCAAATCTAGATTTCCTTTAATTGTGGGTTGTGTTGTTGATATATTTAGGTAGTGATGTGTGTGAACACTCTAGGACTGCCGAGGCACTTTTTTCCCTCTTTAGGAGGTTTTTTTCCCCCGGCTTGTATATATGCCTATTGCCCTAATGGGCTACTTATCTTTGTGCATTCTCTAGTAATACATTCAATATTGTGTGTTGTGCTCCAAGCTTCTTCTTCTTCTTCCTTGTGCTGTTCACGTGCTTCCGTAGACGTCTAACTCCAACAATTGGTATCAGAGTAGGTCGTCGCTTCATCTAGGGCGTCGTCAACACTCCTCCGTTTTCAGTCTCAGAATTGCACGAATTTTGGTGAGCATACTCGGCGTGTTTCCGAGATCAAAACAACTTCACTATATGGTGCTGAAATCGCGATGTGAGCTCGTTTCGACCTCCGAACACACTATCGTAGCGCTTGTGCAAGCTATTTCATCTTTTTGTGCCAAAGCTATATACTACTTTTGTTCGCCAGTTTAAGCGTCTCGAAGTCTGCTACAGGTCTAGCAGAACTCGTCTAGGCAGTTCTGTTCAACTTTTTGAGATACAGTCAATTTTTGCATCAAGGTATTTTAGTCACCGGCCATGGCTGAAAGCAGTGATGTATTTCGTATGTTGGTTGTTGAGGATAAGTTGGATGGTACCAACTACCCATTATGGGCTTATATGATGCGACATGTATTGGTTGCAAAAGGACTTTGGAACATTGTGTAGGGTGATGAAAGACGTCTTGTTACACCTGCAACTACAAGTACTGCAAATGCAGGTGCTGGAGCTGATGAAGATGGTGTCGAAGATGATATTGTGCATATTCCTGTTCGTGCTGCTATTTCTGTTGCACCTATTGTAGAGCAGATTCGTTGGGATGGCAAAGATGCCCAGGCATATGCATTGATAGCTTTGTCTGTCAAACATGTCATTATTCCTCATATTCGCTCTTGCAGAACAGCTAAGGATGCTTGGGATACACTTACCACATTGTACCAAGCTAGGAATGAGGCTCGTGTTGCTTACCTCCGAAAACAGTTAGAGAGTGAGCACATGAATGAAGGTGATTCTATGGACACTTTCCTAACGAAGATCAAAGACTTGAAGGAACATTTGATTTCTGCTGATGAGGTTATACCAGATAGCTCACTTGTGCAAACCGTTCTAAATGGTCTTCTTGATTCATATAAGTTTGCTTCTACTCTTCGGTTGATGATGAAAGGCAATCCAAATGCCTTATCATTTGAGGAGTTAGTCTCTGTTCTGTTGCAGGAAGATCAGTCCAGGCAAAACATGTCCATTATGCGAGTTGCAGATCAAGCTTTCCTGGCTAGTCAGAAGGGCAAAGGAAAATGGAGCTCTTCAACTAGTAAGCAGAAATCTGCTAATTCTGCATATTCGAAGAAGGAAGATAAAGATGAGAAGAAATAAAAAAAGTAGAAATTGTTTTGTAAGTACTGTAAAGGGAATGATCATATCATAAAGAACTGTCCAAAACTGGCTACTAAACAGGCAAAGAAGAAAGAGGCTGGAATGGTTGTTGCAGAGGCCCTCTACACCAAAAGCAGAGTCTGCAAATCTTCTATAGGAAGAAGAATGGGCGTTTACTACTGTCTGCAGTTTTCACCCATCTTCTCATGAGCAGTGCATGTCTGCAGTAGACTCAGATGTTTGGTATTTTGACAGTGGGGTGACCAAACATATTACCTCGCAGCGCAATTTCTTCTCTTCACTCGAGCTTGCCCCTACAGGGAATACTGTTACATGCGCCAACAACTCCTCTTATCCTGTTATGGGAGTTGGTAAGATCATTTTGACTACTCTTGATGGTAGTTCTTTCACTTTGTCAGATGCTTTATTTGTGCCAGGGATCAAAAAGAACCTATTATCAGTTTCTGCATTAGCCAAGATTGGCTTGGTTGTGAAATTTGTTGATGACAGGTGTATAGTTCATGATTTGTCAAATGGCGATGTGATTATTGCTTCTAGCATTTTATGTCGTGGGCTGTATAAGCTCATAGACTATGAAAGATCTGTAAATGATTTGGCATGTGCAGTAAATGATTCTTAGGCTATGTCAGATGCAAAGCTTTGGCATGCACGCTTTGGTATTCTGAATTTTGCTAGTTTTGCTATGCTTGCAGAAATCTGAAATGGTGTCCTCGTTGCCCAAACTTAAGGCACCTGGAAAACATGTTTGTGAAGGCTCTATTTTGGGCAAAATGAAGTGTTCATCCTTTCCAAAAGATGGTTCAGTTCGGGCTACTCAGAAATTGCAGCTTGTACATAGTGATGTCTGTGGTCCTATGCAGACACCTTCTTTTGGAAATTATCTTTACTTCGTGACTTTCATTGATGATTTTTCCAGGCACGCATGGGTGTATCCACTCAAAGAAAAGTTTGAAGTATTCATGTGCTTTAAACAGTTTTTGGTTTTGGCTGAAAATCTGTCAGCATGTAAAATGGGCACCCTCCGTTCTGATTGAGGGGGGGAATATATGTCTTCTGATTTTAATGCATTTCTGGCTGAACATGGGATAAAACTCCAGTGTACAGTGCCATATACACCTCAATAAAATGGAGTTGCTGAATGAAAGAACAGGTCACTCATGGAGATGGCGAGGTGCATGGTCAAGAGTCAGGCTTTACCGCATAGTTTCTGGCTTGAGGCTGTTATATGTGCAACATATATATTGAACATGTGTCCCACTAAAGCGCTGCAGTCTATCACTCCATATGAGGCTTGGCATGACCGCAAGCCATCTGTTGCTCATGAGCATGTTTTTGGTTGTTTGGCATATGCACTACTGCTTGAACAACATCGTAGAAAATTGGATGATAAGGCAGTAAAATGTATTTTTGTTAGGTAAAATTATGAAAGTAAAGGCTATCGTCTGTATCATCCACAGACTTAACGCATTCAAGTTAGTCGTGATGTTGTCTTTGTGGAAGATGTTATTCAGCCATTGCTTTCATATACTAAGGAGACATCTGTTAGCTCCAAAGACATGTATGATATTGATGCCTCTTTTTACAGGTGGACATTCTAGTGCTGGTCCTAATGAGGCAACTCCTCAGCCTTTGCAGGTTTCATATGATGATGCAGATCATTCCATTTCTGATGCAGATTTACATGATGCACTTGTTGATGAGAGAGTTGATATTGAGCAGGCAAAAACTATGCCAAAAGGGCTGGTGTAGACTTTGCGTGACAACAAATTAGATGCACCTTTGTCATATCGTACTCGTTCAGGCTCTCATAGTGCCTCCTTTGCATCGGATTGTTATGCTATGGCTGCATCTAGTCTCTGTGATGAGAATGAGCCTGTTTCTTTTGATGATGCACAAAATTCAAAAAATTGGATGGCTGCTATGCAATCTGAATATGATGCTATAATGAAGAATGGTACATGGTCTTTATGTGACTTGCATCCTAGTAAGAAGGCCATTGGCACTGAGTGGGTATAAAAGCTGAAGCGTAAACCTGATGGTACAGTTGACAGGTATAAGGCAAGGCTTGTTGCAAAGGGTTATGCATAGGAAAGAGGCATTGATTTTGATGAGACCTTTGCACAAACATGCCGTATGACTACTGTTCGGAGCATTTGTGCACTTGCAGCCCATCATGGTTGGAATGTACCTCAGTTGGACATTAAAACAGCATTTCTGAATGGTGACTTGCATGAAGAAGTGTATGTTTTTCAGCCCCGTGGCTTTGTGCAGAAAGGGCATGAAAACCAGGTGTGCAGGTTAAAGAAGGCATTATATGGTTTAAAGCAAGCACCACGTGCTTGGTATGAGAAGATACATGCCTATCTGATTGCACATGGTTTTGAGAACAGTCCAACTGAAAGCAGCTTATATGTTAAGCGTGCTAATGATGTGCTTCTGATCATTGTTGTCTATGTTGACGACATGCTGCTCACTGGTCCTATTGAGAAGCATATTGCTGATTTCAAGGCTGATTTGCATGCCTCATTTGAGATGTCTGATTTGGGGCATTTGCATCACTATTTGGGCATTCAGTTTATGCAAGTTGATGGTGGGCTTTGTGTCAAATGAAATATACTGACACATTATTGTAGCGTTTTGGCCTTGAAGACTGTAAGCCTATTGCCACTCCTATGGAGACAAGTTTACGATTGAGTCTTCATGATGCTGGAGATGCATTTGATGATGTTCTCTATCAGCAGGCTATTGGATGCTTGATTTACTTATGCATTACTCGGCCAGATATTCAGTTTGTTGTCTCACAGATGTTTTATGCATCGCCCAGGAGTCACGCATTGGAAGGCAGTTAAGCACATCTTTTGCTACTTGAGTGGTACTCGGCTACTTGGGTTGTTTTTTCCCAAGGGGGATCACTACCGCCAGATTTGCATGCTTTTTCTGACTCAGATTGGGCTGGTTGCTATGACACTCGTGTGTCCACCAGTGGTTTTTGCTTCATGCTTGGTAGCTCATGTATATCTTGGTTGAGCAAGAAGCAGCCTACTGTGGCCACTTCCAGTTGTGAGGCTGAGTATAGGGCAGCTTTCACAACGTCTGTTGAGTGTGTGTGGCTTAGATGCCTTATGGCTGATTTGGGTGTTGGTCAGTCTTCTGCCACCACCATCTTCACTGACAGTCAGAGCGCATTGGTAGTTGCGAGGAACCCTGTGTTCCATGCTCGCACTAAGCACATTGAGGTGCATTATCACTATGTCAGGGAGAGGTTCTCTATTGGGGAGATCAGCTTGGCATATGTGCCCACGTAGGAGAACATTGCAGACCTTTTCACGAAGGCTCTGCCTAGGGAGAAGTTTGAAGCTTTCCGCAAAGCTTTGGGCTTACTTCCTTTTGTGGAGTGATTTCCACATAGCTTGGCACTTCCTTATACATGAGTGCCAGCTCCTTGTTCACCGCATCACTCCCAGGGGGGATTTGTTGATATATTTAGGTAGTGATGTGTGTGAACACTGTAGGACTGCCGGGGCACTTTTTTCCCTCTTTGGGAGGTTTTTTTCCCCGGCTTGTATATACGCCTATTGCCCTAATGGGCTGCTTATCTTTGTACATTCTCTAGTAATACATTCAGTATTGTGTGTTGTGCTCCAAGCTTCTTCTTCTACTTCCTTGTGTTGTTCGCGTGTTTCTGCAGAGGTCTAACTCCAACATGTGCTAGCACACATCCTATTGCATAAATGAATGCATCTACATGGACATGGAATGGTTTATTCCAATAAAGAGTGGTCAGTACTAGTGTTGTGCACAAACATCTCTTCATTTTATTGAAGGAATTTTTGCATTTGTCATTCCACTAGAAATTTTCAACAGAGCATAAAGAGGTTTAGCTATGATCGCAATACTTGTGGATAAAACTACGATAATATCCACAATGGCCCATAAAGGCTTGTACCTCTTTAATGTTCCTTGGCCTCTACAACCCTAATATGGCTCTTACTTTGTCCTCATCTATTGATATTACGTTCTTAGATATAATAAATCCTAAGATCTTACCTTGACGTACCATGAACACACACTTTTCTAGGTTCAAACAAACTAAATATTCTCTACACTTGTTGAAGATCTATTTGAGCTTTGGTATGTGGTGTCTTCTTTCTTAGTATTGAGCACATAAATCTTCCACATATACTTCTAAGCTCTTTCTGTTGGTCTTCTGGGGCAATGGCTACTTGGTTGTAACCTGAAAATTTATCAAGGAAGATATAAACTTCTTTATCTGCAACATGATCCAATAAATTCTCGGTGATTGGAAGCGGATAGCTATCTTTGATCGTAGCAGCATTAACGTCTTTAAGGATAATACACACCCACAAGTTCCAATTCTTCTTTGGCACCACTATGATGGGGGACACCCATTCAGTGTGCTCAATCTCATAGATAAATCTAGCTTCAATTTGTCTATTGATTACTTCTTTTATTTTGGTTGCATAAGTATCATTATATGTGTAGGACTTCTATTTGATAGGCTTGGCATCAACCATCATGGGATTCATATGAGAGCATATTTTTGGATCTACCCTCTTCAGGTCTCTATAGGTCCATGCAAAAAAATCCATATATTCCCTTAATAAAGATACAAGCTCTACTTCTTCTTTTGCACTTAGGTCTTCTTGTGATGGCCTCTCTCTTAGGCATTTGTACCAAAATTTTTCGATCGTCAACCTCATATGTCAATTTTTGGTTTTTTCGAACAATGATTCCTCATCTCCTTGTTTCACTACTTTTCTTTTCTTTTTCTTTTGACTACCTTCACTTTCCTCTCTTGAATTTATATTTAATGCTTGTGAGAGCTTCTTCTTCTTTTTGGGTAAATACTCCTACATTTTCTAGATAGTGCTCCTCTTAGTCAATGCAACTATCGATCACAATGGACTCTAGATCATTGATTTCCTCTTGTTCTTCTATGACCTCATTAGACTCACACTCTTCTAGCAAGGATCCACACATGAACAAAGAGATATCATAACCCTCCTCATCACAATGAGGCATCCATTGTTGTTCATTGATAGTCATGTTCGTGGTGGCTAAGATTTATGCCCAACCATGAGGCTCAAATTCCTCATCTACAAAGATAAATGGTGTGTAGGCTGGGTCTCTAACCGATCTCGCGATTGAGTTTTCATTTCTTATCAATATTGTGGGATCTCATATCTGAAGAGATTCAAATTCCCATGGGTGTGTGAATTGTGGCAACCAATGTAAAGAATTGGATTCAAAATCTAATATTTTCATCTTCTTGTTGCTCTGCTTGTTCTTCATAAATAGATGGAATGTCTTGGGGAGATTGATCATGAAGATCATCAATTTTAGGAATAAGAGGGGGATCACCCTTCTCCTTGGCCCATTTCTCTTCTTGTATTTTGTGCAAGAACTCTTGAGAGTATTGTTCAATTGAAAGAGGTGTTCTAGCATCCATGGAATCAGGAAGATAAACTTTCGTTGGTCGCGAGATTTCTCTTTCAACAATTGGTTGAGCTTATCAGGGTATAAGAACCTATGGCTTATTTTCGAACTGCTCTAGTCTCTCTAGTAAGCCGTAGAAATGCAAACATTCTAGCCCACTTATGATTGGCCTTGTCCCTAGTATCCTTCCATGTTCTTGTTTTCCACTTACTAGGCTCTCCTAATTCACTTGACTTTGATTGTTCAGCTAGTTTAGCCTATTTTAAGGCTTGTGCCCTAGTGAGTGCCTACATAGGAGCCATGTTAAGGCTACTTGCACTTGAATCCAACACTAAGCCTACCACATTAATAGGTGTAACCTTGGGTTCACTAGAGGGGTTCCTTGGACAACCTTTTGGGAGATGTTCTTTACTGCACTCAAGACAAAAGCCTTGTATTGTGATGTTCTATCCTTGTCCTAGAGCCGGTGGGTGGGGACATTCATGAATGAAATGGTCACCCTCACATCTAAAACATGGTACTCTAGGGGCTTGTGGTCTCATTTGTCTCAATTGGAGCTAGGGGTTAGGATTCGTATACATGACATTAGTGTATTCTGGCTCCCAATTTGTCCCCATATGTGGTGTGTCATATTGGTACAGATACATCTCATTATGCTCGGGTGACTTTATATAATAAGCTTATGGACTATCTTCATGGGTTTAGTCAAAACTTTGAGCATGAGGGTCATTTTTTGAGACCAAAGGGGTCATCAGCACCAATGCTCTATTAGGGTTCTCCACTACCACTGCATACTTAATTGGGATCACATTGGCAGGAGGCATTGGTTGGTTTCCTAGGACCAATTGTGGCCTATATGGTGCCTGATATTATTGTTGGTATTGAGGTTGATATTGTTCTTGTGGCTTATAATACGGCTGTCGGTATTGGTTCTAATACCTACCTTGTTGGTAAGGTTGCTGATAAGTTTGTCTGATAGCTTGCCTATTGTAAAAAAAATCTTGAGCCATATGGTTTGTGTATTTTCTCTCAATAGTGCAATATGGTCTATTAGGGTTTCCTTGGGGTTGAGCCATGATCCCGCAAACATTAGCCATGTGGTCTCCTCCACAGTAACATCATTTCACCGAGACCATCCTAGGATTATGCTTACTTGCAACTCCTAACTTCTGAGCCACTTTCTCTTCCAATTCTTCAATTGATGTAGATGGTTTAGGTGAAACGTGTAGCACTATCTCAGTCTTTATAGATCTTAGAAAGCTCTAACTCTTCACACAAGTTATCCTCTATCTCTATGCACATTTGCACACATTGTTCTATGGATCTAGGATCTTTCAAGTACACATATGATCTTAACTTGGCACTTACTAAGCCATCTAAAAACAAGGCCACTTGTTTGGTTAATGTGGGTAGTTCTAGGATAACATATCTTTCTAGGTATTTTCTAAGTCTTCTTTGTGCTAGTCTAACCATTTCTTGGGGTGTCTGCTTGAAGTTGGATATCAACAATGAAGTATTGTGTCTGATGCCACTTTTGGAGGATTGCATAATGAATGCTTTTAGCACCTAGTCTATATTCTTGAACTCACCTTGGTGTAGTGGCTAAAACCACTGTTATGTGGAGAACTCCTAGGAGAGAGGTGTGAACCACCTCTTACCCTTATTAGATGGGCTCACACATGAGTGCCAAGTGGCACCCATGTGTGTAGCCATTTGGGAGTATCCATATGAGGGAAGAAGAGATTAATTTTTTTAGTATGTGGTTGGGCAATTACAAACATCAGTGATCGCTGTGTATGCAGTCCAAATGCTTATTCGGTCACCTTCTTCATTAGTCTGGGAATTTGTGCCAACAAGGAGTAATTCCAAAATAGAGGGATTCATCGAGAGAAACGTGATACTGGTGTTAGAGCAGGCGATGCACGAATGCATTTAAGGATGGATGGACACCCACGTGAAGACTCTTCACACCGGAGCTCACAAAGGAGCACACGCAGAAGAGCAACCCATGCCCAAGTGAAGACTCTTCGCTTCACACTGGAGCTCACAGAGAGCACACGTAGAAGAGCAACCCACGAGGCTATCGCTCTCCACCCTCCCTCTTGGTTTGGAGAATAAAACTTCAAGCACTCAATTTATGCACCTAAAAACCACTCTGCTCCCATATGTGGGATTTACCGCATGTTGCTTGTTGCTCTACATTGAGTGCTCCAAAAAAGGGTATAGAGGTAATCAACCTAGTTGAGAAACAAGTTTTTTTTCAAGTTTTGGGGCACAAGAACTATGCTTTGGATGGAGAATTTGGGAAAGCAATCATGTACATATGTATTATAGATTGTGGACTTGGGCTATGGATCATGGGATTAGCTTGAAAAGCTCCAAGTTCTTAGTTTGAGCCTTCCAAAGTCATCCCTTCATGGAGAATTGCTTTTCCACTCCTTATCTTGACATAACTGCCTTCTTTGGACCATAGCTTGGTGATACAACATCCGATTTGAGAAATCTTTGTTAGGTTACAAAGCTACACTTGTAAGCTTCATCGACCAATAAATGTTGATTCATTTAGTGAATATTTGGTCAACCAAAAGCCTCTACAGTGCTTTAGTAGAAACTAGGTGTCCACTTCTGGGCCTAGTTTTTCATCATTTGGAATCTGAATCAAGTTTTCTCTTGGTCCTGGCGAGGATTGAAGATCAGTGCCTTCATGCTTGAAAGATCACTTGGATTTCACTTCCCTAGCTTCATTTTATAATAGAAAAGTGCTCTAGTGTCATATTTCTCTTCTTCTTGCATATTTAAAGTTTATTTCCATTCTTTTCACATACTCTAGTTAGTAAACGGGGGGGAGTGAAACATGGATTATAAGGGGAAAAAAAATAGAACACACTTCTCCATCTAAAGAACAACTAGAGGACCCAGACCATAGGATAGAAGAGGTAGAGCTTGAGCACGAAATTGAGGAAAATCTAGAGGAAAAATAACCTCAACAAGACAAGTATACTTATGAGGAACTTCTTGATGAGTTTGTTACTCATGAACGATTTGCAAACTTAAAGGAAGAGACCCTTAGGTTAGAGAGAGGCATGAGTAGCATGACATCTCTCATTGAGCAGCTTAAGTATCAAATGATCTCACTTGAGACACATATCACCTCTTTCCTAGCTAGGAAGGAAAGAGAAACTCCTACTCTTCCTCTAGAGATGACTAGGAAAGATCTTTCTTTTCCTAGTAAACACAAAGGAGAGATCTCTAGGAAGCTCCCTTCCTAAAATATTTGAAGCCACCTACTTTTACGGGCGATGACCGAGATAGAAATAAGGATGCAATTTACACTTTTTTGCAAAAGTGGAATGATTTGCATCAACTAATGGACACCCTACCTGACTACCATGTGCTAGAGGTGAGTCTCTCACTTGGCCCGCATGCTTATAAGTGGTGGATGAGTCTCAAGGAGGTGAGCTCTATCCCCATAGATTGGGCTCAGTTTGAAACTCTTTTTCTAAAAGAGTTTCTTCCTGAGAATGAGGAAGAGAGGAACTAGGATGAGTGGGATAAGATCACCTAGAGAGATAGGCCTTTGATGATCTACATTTCCCACTATAGAGAGATCATTTTTAAACTTAAGGGATTGGATGACTTCGAGAAAACAAGAGGGTTTGTTAGGGGCTTAGATAAAGCATCAAGAGAGAGCTATGAAGAAATGCACCAAAGACATTTGAGTAGGCGATCAAGTATGCCCAGATTTATGAGGACCATAAGCATCCTCAATACACTCCTATGGAGACGGAACAACCCAAAACTTCATCGAAACCTAGAGGAATCTCAAGCACGTACTTGGCCCAAAACAAGCTCACGACAGCCATGATTAATGAGCATCTGAGGAGGTGGTTGAGTAGTAGTTCTGAAAGCGGTCCTAGCGTGGCTTACTTACTACCCAAAAAACCATACCATAGTTGTTAGCCCTCGAGAAGCTAGTATATACTGGAGGCAACAACTTGTACACAGATTCACATGACCTCTTATCAGCTGCGTCGCAGACTCGACGGCTGACGAGTTTCGTAGATGCCTGCTAAGTATTCTTCGCTGGTTGTCCTCGAGATCCAAGTAGACTTCACACGATGTTTGTCCTGTATAATGGGTCTTGAGTTGATACTTTGACGCCATGTCTGGGCGGCATCATTCCCAGAGTTGAAAATCCATCACGAAGGCAACGAATCCGCTGATAGACGATTACGCTGACGTTTTCTGAACTACATCTTGGTGACGGGCAGGTCACGAGCGGCATATCAAACCCTGGGCCCTGTTACCATCATACAAAATCTTTGTCTTCTGCTTCAGCGACATTGGGTTGACACTTCTACGCCATGGCCGAGCAGTAGACTGGCACGCGAAAACTGTCCACATCAGAATGTACTAGCATCCGGATCCTTAAAAAAGAAGGAAAAAAAGCAAAAAAAAAAAAAGCTACAAGCTCAGATTCTCCATAACGACAAAAAATTATCGACAAGCGATGACTTCACGTGCTCTTGACAAGTCTCGTCAAGGAAAAGCCCTACGGCGAAGTCAAGACTTCAAAAGGTCGAGATGAGTGTGAATTAGGTTGTGTTCACAAAGCAGCAGTGGAACAAACAACAAAATTTCAATCCATGCGTGTTGGTTTGCTTGGCTGAATCATTCTCCTCTTGAGGCAGAGGTGGGGGTTCAACCCATTCCAACAATCGGATAGAATATGGACCTTAGGTCATGTATAGGCCAACTACAAACGAGTGCCTTCGCACAAGTTATCCCATGTATCGTCTTTGGGTGTGTAATTTTGTCGAACTTTTGCTTTGGGGGATACGGAGGAGGGATCCCATGTGTACTATTCCTAGCTTCACGAATACTTTTAATTAAGTCAAGCTTCCAAGGAAAGTAGACTTTGGCCAAAGTTCCTCTTGTCGGAATGTGCCATTATTCCTCACATTTGCTCTTACACAACAACAAAGGATGCTTGGGATACACTTACCACTTTATAACACACAAGGAATGAGGTTGGTATTGCTTACCTCCAAAAACAATTGGAGAGTGAGCACATGAATGAAGGAGACTTCATGGACGGTTTTCTAACAAAGATCAAAATTTGAAGGAATAGTTGATTTCTACTAACGAAGTCTTGCCTAACAGTTCACTTGCACAGACTGTTATGAATGGTCTTCCCGATTCATATCAGAGTTTTGCTTCTACTCTTTGTTTGATGATGAAAGGAAATCCAAATGCCTTAAAATTTGAAGAGTTACTCTCTGTTCTGTTGCAGGAAGATCAGTCTAGGCAAAATAGGTCGATTATGCATGTTGTAGATCAAGTGTTCCTCGATAGTGAGAAGGGCAAAGATAAATGGAGCTCTTCAATTAGTAAGCAGAAATCTACTAATTCTGCACAATCAAAGAAGGATGATAGAGACAGGAAGAAAATAGAAAAGCAAAAATTGTTTTCCAAACACTGTAAAGGAAATGATCATGTCATAAAGAATTGTCCAAAACTAAATGCTAAAGAGGCAAGGAAGAAAGAGGTTGGAATGGTTGTTGAAGAGGCCCCTACACCGAAAAGAGGTTGGAATGGTTGTTGAAGAGGCCCCTACACCCAAAACAAATTCTGTTAATCTTGTGCAGAATGAAGAATGGGCATTTACCACTGTTTGCAGTTATGGCCCATCTTCTCATGAACAGTGTATGTCTATAGTAGACTCAGATGTTTGGTACTTTGATAGTGAGGCAAGAAGACATATTACCTCGCAATGCATTTTCTTCACTTCACTCGAGCCTGCCCCTATAGGGAATACTATCACATGTGCCAACAACTCCTCTTATCCTACCATGGGAAATGGTAAGATCATTCTGACTACTACTGATGGTAGTTCTTTTACATTGTCGAATGCTTTATTTATGTGAGGGATCAAGAAGAATTTTGTATGAGTTTTAGATTTAGCCAAGATTAGCTTGGTTGTGAAATTTTTTGATGACAGATATACAGTTCATGATCCATCAAATAAAGATGTCATTATTTCTTCTATCATTTTATGTCGTGGCTTGTATAAGCTCAAAGATTATGAAACATCTATGGATAATTAAGCATGTGCAGTACATGATTCTCAGGCTATGTCAGATGCAAAGCTTTGGCATGCATGCTTTGGTCATCTGAATTTTGCTAGTTTGCTATGCTTGTAGAAATCTGAAATGATGTCCTCTTTTTCCAAACTTGAGGCACTTGGTAAACATGTATGTGAAGGCTGTATTTTGGGGAAAATGCAGCATTCCTTATTCCTAAAAGATGGTTCAATTCAAGATACTAAAAAATTGTAGCTTGTTCATAGTGATGTCTATGGTCCTATGCAAACATCCTCTTTTGGAAACTATCTTTACATCATGACTTTCATTGATGATTTTTCCAGGCATGCATGGGTATATCCATTGAAAGAAAATTCCGAAGTGTTTATGTGCTTCAAGTATTTTTTGTTTTTGGCTTAAAATGTGTGAGCATGTAAAATGGGCACCCTCCATTCTGATCTAGGAGGGAATATATATCTTCTAATTTTAATGCATTTTTGGCTGAACATGGGATAAAACTGTTGGTGCAGGTCAATCAACAATTGAAGTTTTGGGTGAAGAATTGAAGTCAAGGACTGAAGAAAAGACTAAGTCATGAAGCATGAAGGAAGTGCATATCTAGGAGATAAAGATGTGTATACATATGTACATTATTTTAGAGTCAGTTCATCATATACTTTTGAATGGTCATGAGCTTGTAAATATTTGCCTATATGTACAAAGAAAATATCGGGGCAAATAGGAGAGAATGTGTTAGAATAAGTTTTGAGGAGAATTAGATGTTAGTAGATCTTTTAGAAGTGAATAGAATCTCTCTCATTACTCAGATGTAAGAATTTCTCAGAAATGAAAAAAGTTGCACCCGATCTTTCTGTGTATTCTCCTTCTGTGCTTGATCATTTCAAGAATCCTTCTGTAGATGTGTTAGTCCATAGTTAATGAGTCTATGGTTAAAGTTTGAGAGCCTAATTGTAAAGAGGCTGTGAGAATTATGTGTAGGAACATTCATATGTGAAGAAGTGTTCACTGTTTCTTGAAACAGGTGCAAAATTTGATGTAATGTTTTGGTCAGTTCTCCTTCCACACTGTAAATTTTTGAGCAAGCAAGAACTCATTCTTTAAGTTGGAAGGTAAGCTACCTATGGCTAAAAGCATTTGCATAAATGGCTTCTAGATTGAGAGAACCAAGTGTTAGAAGTTACAAGTGTCTAAATCGACTTCTCAGAAGAGCAATTTTAGACATAGGTGACTTGTTGAGATCATTTCTCAAGATCTACTGAATGTTTTGGAGTGATTCAACTTGGAGAAGGTGAGCAATCTATAGCCAACACCTTGTACAAAGTTTTATCAAAACATTTACACAATTGATAAGTCAATGAGAGAGATATGTGCAGTAGACTTTCTGTAGAATCATCTTCTTCACAGTTTATCCAAAATTTTTGTAATTGAACATTGATCCTCTAAATTAAGGAAGGTTTTGACTTACTCTTGATATAGAGGTGCTCTAACTTCAAGATTAGGCTGTTCTTTTGGAGATTAACACTCTCCATTAGTGGTATCAGATCAGGAAGCATCAAAACTGAAGAAAGCAAGACCCCGACTGCTGCAGCTGTAAAGAATTCAACACTTGAAGGTTCAAAAGGTAAAAACTTGGGAGTAAAGCTTGCGAAGGAGGCCATACAACATCAAGGAAGACAAAAGGAGTATCATTCGAAGTAAAGGTACATCTGTTACTCATGAAGTTTGAAGAATTCAATACACAGGAGAAGAAAGGATGGGAGATTCTCTTTAGATAGAGAAATTGGATAGAGAGAACTACCCAGCATGGTCAATGAGGATGGAAGCTCATCTTATGAGCAAAGATTTGATAAGTTATATCACAGGTGAAGAAGAAAAGCCTCAGTTCAGAGATCCTCGTGTTCCAATTAGGGAAGAATTATCAGATTTGAAGAATTGGATGAAGAGAGATGCTCAAGCTAGGAGCATTATCTATATGACAGTCAATGACTACTTGCTACCTCACATTAGAGTTCTTGAAAGTGCAAGCGATATATGGAATGCTTTGGAAGAGCATTTCCAAAACACCACAAAGTCAAGGAAGGCATCCTTGTGGGCAGAATTTACCACATTCAAGAAGAAGGCCTCTCAATCCATCTCAGATTATGTAACAAGAATGAAGGACATTGCAGATGCATTAGGAGCAGTTGATGAGATATTGAGGAGGATAAATTGGTAAGGCAAATCCTTACAGGATTGAGAGGTGATGACAAATGGAAGATATTCATTTTGTCTACTAAATTATCACTTGATCATTTTACTCCTGACTTAAATCAGTTGCTAGGACATATGTTAACCGTTGAGCAGGATGTCAAAGATGAAGGTGATAAAAGTGTAGGTCATGCAATGTATTCAAAGGATAAGAAGAATAATATCAAAGGAAAGCAACAAACAAATGAAGAAGAAGGTACAACTAGCCAAGCTAACTTCCTAAGAGGAAGAGGAGGTGGCAAAGGTAGAGGAAGAGGCAGGAGTAATAAAGATGGAGTCAAAGCTTGCTGGATTTGTGGTAAGACAAATCACTTAGCTAATGATTGTTGGCATAATACTCAAAACAATGGTGGATATAATCAGAATTTTAATTCAAGAGGAAGAGGTGGCAGAAATCAAAGAGGTAATTTCAGAGGTAGAGGGAGTAGAGGTTACTTTGGAAGAAATGCAGGTACAGGATTCCAAAGTCAACAATACAACAATACCTACTACAATTATGCTTCAGATCAGAAGGAGGATTCAACATTGATAATGAATGCAACTTGTGAAAGACAAAGTGAAGACCAAAGAGTCTTCTACATTGACTCAGGATGTAGCAATCACCTGAGTGGCAACATAGATTTGATGACTGATTTGGAGAATAATGTAAGTAATCATGTTGTTCAAACAAGTGAAAATACAAAGCACAATGTGAAGTCAATTGGATCAGTGAAGGCCAAAGATGGAAGTACTCTCTTGAGTAAGGTTTTGTATGTTCCTACAATACCTAAGAATCTGATAAGTGTAGGACAAATTGTTGAAAAAGGTTATTAAGTTAGGTTCACTAATGAAGGAGTGTTTGTGGAAGACCCTAGCAATGGGTATAAACAATTTTTTTCAGGGAAGAAAGAAGGAAGATTGTTCACATTGAAGATCCAAGGCAATGTTGGTCATGCCTTGTTCACCTATGCAGGACATAAGATCTCTGAGTTAGATCTTTGGCACAAGAGGCTTGGACATTTCAATGAAAGAGGTATCAAAGATATGGTTAACAATGGTTCAGCGATTGGGTTGCCTAATGTTGCAGGTCAACATATGACATACAAATATGAAGCATGTCAATTAGGTAAAGCTCATAAGCAATCTTATTCCAAGCATGGTTTTATGTATTCAGAGAAGCTTGAATTGGTACACACAGATGTGTGGGTACCATCAAAGGATTTTAGTATCAATGGTTCAAGGTATTATGTGATTTATGCTGATGTTGCTACCAGATGGATCACTATCTATGTGATCAAAGATAAGTCAGAGGTATTCAATACATTCAAACATTATCATGTGTATGCAGAGAGAATTACAGGTCATAAGTTGAAGAGACTAAGGTCAGATGGAGGGGGAGAGTCTTTCTCTAATGAGTTCAGTGATTACTTGTGGAATGCAGGTATAAAAAGGGAAATTACTTGCAGGTACCCTCCTCAACAAAATGGTGTAGCAGAAAGGAGAAATAGAACTCTTGTTGAGTTTGCAAGATCCATGTTGATGATATAATTCTTACAGGTACAGATGAGAAAGGAATTCAAAGTTTAAAGAAGCAAATGGAGAAAGAGTTCAAAATCAGTGACTTGGGAGACTTGTCATATTTCTTGGGCATGGAGATCTCATACACTCAACATGGGGTGTATGTAACTCAAGAAAGGTATTTGAGAAACTTGTTGATCAAGTTTAAGATGAATGATTGCAGGGTAGCACCTACTCCAATGGAGGTGAATCACAAATTGAGCAGATATGGAGGAGAAGAGTTCAAGGACATGAAGCTTTATCAAAGCTTGGTTGGTAGTCTAATCTATGCAACATTAACTAGACCTGACTTGTCATATACAATGGGAGTATTGTCTCAATTCATGCATTGTCCTAGAAAAGAACATTGGATTGCAGGACAAAGAGTGTTGAGGAACATTAAGGGTACACTCAAAGAAGGCTTGTATTATGGTTTTACATCAGATACAAACATCAAGATCTATAGTGATACAGATTGGGCAGGTAATCCTGATGATAGGAGATCAGATACTTATGTTATGTGGGAGATAAGTTAATTTCTTGGTGTTCAAAGAAGCAACACACAGTTGCTTTATCCTCCACAGAAGCTGAGTACAAAGGGATGGTTGAAGCTGCAAAGGAAGTGATATGGCTTAAGACTCTTATGAAGAGTTTTGACATTACTAAGAGTACACCCACTATTCATGGAGATAACATGAGCTCATTGTATTTAGCTGCTAATCCTGTTTTTCATGCCAGTACTAAACGTATTGAGATTCAGTATCACTTTCTAAGAGAGAAGGTGATGGATAAAGAGATTGAAGTCATACATACCTCAACAAAAGATCAGATAGGTGATATGCTAACCAAAAGCTTGGATGGACCAAAGCTACAGAGATTCAAAGACATGGCATACATAAAGAAGATAGAGAAAACCTCAATTGATGATTGAGGGGGATCTGTTGGTGTAGGACAATCAACAATTGAAGTTTTGGGTGAAGAATTGAAGTCAAGGACTGAAGAAAAGACCAGGTCATGAAGCATGAAGGAAGTGCATATCCAGGAGATAAAGATGTGTATACATATGTACATTATTTTAGAGTCAGTTCATCATATACTTTTGAATGGTCATGAGCTTGTAAATATTTGCCTATATATACAAAGAAAATGTCGGGACAAATAGGAGAGAATGTGTTAGAATAAGTTTTGAGGAGAATTAGATGTTAATAGATCTTTTAGAAGCGAATAGAATCTCTCTCATTACTCAGATGTAAGAATTTCTCAGAAATGAAAAATGTTGCACCTGATCTTTCTGTGTATTCTCCTTCTGTGCTTGATCATTCAAGAATCCTTTTGTAGATGTGTAAGTCCATAGTTAATGAGTCTATGGTTAAAGTTTGAGAGCCTAATTGTAACAGGCTGTGAGAATTATGTGTAGGAACATTCATATGTGAAGAAGTGTTCACTGTTTCTTGAAATAGGCGCAAAATGTGATGCTAATGTTTTGGTCAGTTCTCCTTCCACAGTGTAAATTTTTGAGCAAGCAACCACTCATTCTTTAAGTTGGAAGGTAATCTACCTATGGCTAAAAGCATTTGCATAAATGAGTTCTAGATTGAGAGAACCAAGTGTTAGAAGTTACAGGTGTCTGAATCGACTTCTAAGAAGAGTAGTTTTAGACATAGGTAACTTGTTGAGATCATTTCTCAAGATCTACTGAATCTTTTGGAGTGATTCAACTTGGAGAAGGTGCGCAATCTATAAGCAACACCTTGTACAAAGTTTAATAAAAAACTTTACACAATTGATAAGTCAATGAGAGAGATATGTGCAGCAGACTTTCTGTAGAATCATCTTCTTCACTGTTTATCCAAAACTTTTGTAATTGAACATTGATCCTCTAAATTAAGGAAGTTTTTGACTTACTCTTGATATAGAGGTGCTCTAAATTCAAGAGTAGGTTGTTCTTTTGGAGATTAACACTCTCCATCAAAAACATCAGTGTACAATGGCATATACACCTCAAAAAAATGGAGTTGCTGAACAAAAGAATAGGTCACTCATGGAGATGGTGAGGTGTATGGTCAAAACTCAGGCTTTCCCACATAGTTTCTAGCTTGAGGCTGTTAGGTGTGGTGCAACATATGTACTTAACGAGTGTCCCACTAAAGCATTGTAGTCTATCACTCCATATGAGGCTTGGCATGGTTGCAAGCCATCTTTTGCTCACTTGTGTGTTTTTGTTTGTCTGGCATATGCATTAGTGCCAAAAATTGAATTATAAAGTAGTGAAATACATTTTTGTTGGGTACAGTTTTGAAAGCAAAGGCTATCGTCTATATCATTCACAAACTAAATGCATTTTGGTTAGCCGTGATATTGTTTCTGTGAAAGATGCTATTCAGTCATTACTTTCATGCACTAATGAGACATTAGTTTGCTTCAAAGACATGTATGACACTTTGTTGCCTCTTTTTACAGGAAGATAGTCTAGTGCTAGTCCTAATGAGGAAGCTTCTCAGCATTTACAGGTTTCATGTGATGATGCAGATCATTCCATTTCTAATACAGATTTATATGATGTACTTGTTGATGAGAGAGCTGATATTGAGAAAGCAAAAACTATGGCAAAATGGCTAGTGCAGACTTTGCGTGATAGAAAACTAGATGCACCTCTATTACCTCATACTTGTTTAGGTTCTCATAGTGCTTCTTTTGCAACATATTGCTTTGCTATGGCTGCCTCTAGTCTTTATGATGAGAATGAGCCTGTTTCGTCAGATAAAGCACAAAATTCTAAATACTGGATGGTTGCTATGCAATCAGAATATGATGCTATCATGAAAAATGGTAACTGACCTACCTCTTGGCAAGAAGGTCATTGGCACTAAGTGGATATACAAGCTCAAGCGTAAGCGTGATGGAATAATTCATAGGTATAAGGCTAGGCTTATTGCAAAGGGTTATGCTTAGGAAAGAGGCATTGATTTTGATGAGATCTTTGCTCCTACATGTTGAATGACTAATGTTCATAGCATCTGTGCTTTTGGAGCTCATCATGGTTTGAATGTACATTAGCTAGACATTAAAACTTCATTTCTCCATGGTGATTTGCATGAAGAAGTGTATGTTTTTCAACCCCGTGGCTTTGTGCAGAAAGGGCAAGAAAACCAATTGTGAAGGTTGAGAAAGGCATTATATGGTTTGAAGCAAGTAGCATGTGCTTGGTATGAAAAGACACATGCCTACCTCATTGCACATGGTTTTGAGAACATTCCAACTAAGAGCAACTTATATGTTAAGCGTGAAAATGATGTGTTCCTGATCATTGTTAAGTATGTTGATGACATGTTGCTCATTGGTCCTCATGAGAAGCATATTGCTAATTTTAAGGTTGATCTGCATGCCTCATTTGAGATGCTAGATTTGGGGCATTTGCATCATTATTTGGGCATTCAATTTATGCATGTTGATGGCGGAATAGATTTGTTTCAAACAAAATATATTGACACACTATTGCAGTGTTTTGGCCTTGAAGACTGCAAACCTAATGCCACTCCTATGGAGACAGGTTTAGGATTGAGTGGAGCTTCTTGTTCACCGCATCACTCCCGAGGAGGATTTCTTGATATATTTAGGTAGTGATGTGTGTGAACACAATAGGACCACCGAGGCACTTTTTTTTCTCTTTAGGAGGTTTTTCCCCGGGCTTGTATATATGCCTATAACCCTAAGGGGTCACTTTTCTTTGTACATTCTAGTGGTAATACAAATAAAAGTTTTGGCACATGAGGTGACATAAAGTTTAGGAGATGCCTTTTCTCCTTTGGGAATAAGCAATGTCATCTGCTGATATACAATTGGTTGGACCTTTTTCTCTAGAACAATTGGTTGTGAATAAGTATTGCGATTGTTCAATTTGAACTGTTCATCAAAGCAGTCACAATTTTATAGGATTTTTTTTTCACGAGTGAATAGGATTCCACTCCTAGTCAACACCAAGGATCACTTCTAAACATTGATTTATCAGACTCATTGTAGATTCAATTCAAATTACCAAATGCTTCCAATTATATTGATCATTGCTTCCAATTAGTATTGATCATTGCTTCCAATTAGGTGCTAAACAATCAGCTCAGATAACAAAAAATAATATAAATTCATCATCTTTACGATAAACTCTAGACATAGTAGCCAATGCACATATTATCAATTACAACTCAATTGACTAATGCTCTTTCGGAAAATTATTTCTAGACTCACCTTTTATAACGTGTTGAAGCAATTTACAATTTCAAAAATTATAATGCTTATTGAAACATTATTCGTAAAACTCTTGAATATATTAGAAATTAATCTTCTTAACAAACATCTCACCTATGGTCTAAAACTCGCATGCAGGGAGGACTTCGATCCTACCATATTGTTTGGTCAACCACTTCTCTCTCTCCAGAAGAAAAAAATAAGCAAATCTCAAATTCGCATCAAATAATGAAGAAGTCCTTCTAACATTAGCTCAATATTGCTTCTTGAACTCTTTTGCAAAGTTAAACTCATGCTTCTACAAGACTTCAAGCTGTTTATAAGTAGTTTCTGCGCGTGTCTTAAGATCCTCAATTTGCATGAATCAATTGGTACTTTTTACTTTAGGAAAATCTTAGAAAAAGTATAATGATTGTACAAATCTACAATCTTATAAGCTTATCATAGGCATTAACAAATCGTTTTTTCACGACTTCTAAAGTATAAATTACTCCTTGAACCAATTTATTTATTTTTGAGGCTTAAAATCTATTTAAAGTGTCATATTTCTTCTATTAACATGTTATCTATAAGACTAAGAGAAAGAAGATCAATCAATGATTCACAACCTTTCATTATCTTACTCTTAGGTTGCATAAGGGAATGAGATTATTTCTTAGTTTTCATAAGCTTGATCTATAATTCATCGATGATTATAATGTCTACTAAAAACTTTGACATAAGAAAATTATTTTGTGATCTTTCAACCATCAAATTGTAGTGAATTGAAGTCATATAGGCCAATAGAATCTAATATATTCAAGCATTGCTTTCATAGATAGTATAATCCACATCAATAAATATAATGGATCTAAATAATGTGGAATGGATCCAATATTTAGTCTAGTTGGGCCCATTCAAAACCATAGTTACTATGAGGTGGATAAGTACCGGGAGGAAAAGAGACTATAGGTTGATGAACCAGAGGCGGTGTGGAAGTGGTCCTTTTTGGTGAAGAAAGATCACATGCATGAGTTGGTTGAAGAAACTAAGAGCAAATTGAATTCCAAAGAAAAAGGATGTAGATTAGCATAATCGCTCATTTCCAAACAATCCAGATGTAAATAACAAAGGGAGAACATATTAATAGATTTGTGATTGGTTCAGGAAGATCTATTGGTAGTTGTTTCATAAGAACAAACTCCTTTAGAACTCTTAGGTGAATATGGAGATGGGAAGGAGATTTGTTGGTGCTTATAATAATATTTATGGCATCTATTGAATTTGGCACACTTCTCTATATGGAGCACCATTTTCCTATGCCACTCTAACCTTTCCCCATTTTGACCTAAGTACCTACGTAAGGATCCTATACTAGGTGTCATATCATACTCAAAATGAGGCCATATAGATCCAATCGATAGGATTTAATCATCTTCTAATGGAGGCTCATGGTAGTGGAGTTTAGGGAAGATTGGTTCATGGTCAAGCACATCATTCCGTTTCTTTATTTTTACTTTCTCCTAGAACCTTTCTCTATTTGGATCTTGGATTTGATGGGTATGCGAGCACACTTTGAGCACTATAGGGTGATTGGGTGGGTGGATAATCTTGAGGGGTGCCCTCATTCCAATGATGTGGTCAAGGTAATGTGATCTTGAATGTTAAATGGGTTGACCACATCTATAATTAATGGAGCAGGTGGCATGATTGTTCTTTGAGGCAGATAAGAAGTCCGAGTATGATTTAAGTGACTCCCCTCATATTGTTCTCTAAAACTCGGAGGAATTCTTGGTCATTGCTATATATGCATGCATGTATATGTGTGCATATGCCTTCTACGTATGTATGTATGTGAGTACTTATGTATGTATGTATTTGTGTAAAATTTTTGTATGTATGTATGTGTACATGTGTTTATGTATGCGTATTTTTTATGTATGTGTGTATGTATGTATGCATGTATGTATGTATGTATGTATGTATGTATCTATGTATGTATGTATGTATGTATGTGTGTGTGTGTATGTTCGTATGCATGTGTATGTGCTACATACATACACACACACATAATATTATATATATGTATATATATACACACACATACACACACACACACACACACACACACATATATATATATATATATATATATATATATATATATATATATATATATATATATATAACACAGAGAGATTATCATTCCCTAGTGTATTTGAAGCATTTGAAAAGTTACCTTGATTCTTCTTGGATCCTCTTTGGCTATCCTTTGAATAAAATTCCCTTGAAAAGTGGCCTTACTTGCCATACCTTTTGTGTAGTCCTTTCGTAGAGGTCGACTTCCTCTTCTTCTCCCCCTTGCTCTATAGTTTTTACTTGAAATTTCTTGAACATTGTTTGATCTTCCTATACATTTGCCTCGTTTATTGTGTCCACCTCTCTTTACTTTGCCTTTACCTACATAAAAGGCTTGGAGCTCATTCCCATTGAATGACTAGCATTGAGGCTCATCCGTCCATCACCATGAGTGTGACTAGTTGCTCAAAATCTAGTAATGAGTCCCTTACATATGTGTAAATAGTGAATCTCCTCCATTGGAGATCATCCCTAATCCCAGTTAGTAGATAAACTACCAAATCATCAGCCTTGATGGAATTTCCCCTGCAATCTCTTTTGCCTTGAGAATATAATCATTGATGTTGCTATTTGAATCTCGTAATCCTTTGAGGAGGTGGATTACGATCTCTCCAAAGCCCTTAAAGCTTCTTGGATGAGTCAAAGTCTTGGATATGGCCCATCATGCTATTGCTAATGTGCTTAGATAAGATGAATATATCTCTCCTATCTCTTTCAATCCATGCATTCATTCTCTTGCATGTACTTGAGTGAATGAATCTACATATTGAGGCCTAGGCTCAACTCCGCTAAGTAATCCCCATAGCCCCTTGTCCATGAATAAATTGCTAGCCCCAAATGTCCAATAGTGGTAGTTTCCTTTCTCCAACCTCTCTATTTGGGTAGCGAACACAGCCATTTCTTAACCTTCTATGATTCCTAAACTTCCCTTGAGTGTGATGGGATATCCAAATCTTAGAATTATTACCTTCTTATAGCTTGCTCCCTTCATATTTTTTAACTTGTTTGCTTCTAAATTGAAAAATCCACTTTTGAAATTTGATGTACCTTGTAGGTCTGCTACAGGTCCTTTCCCGAGAGCTTTACTAGAATTAAGTTGTTGCTTTGACCTCCTTCAAAAGTCCCTAGTGTCTGAAATTCTCTCATACCACTATTGTGGGATGAATTGACACCACTATGCAGCTTTGGAAGGTCTTAGGACGACATAGGTTATCTTCCACAATTACCCAAATACAATGTTCTAGCACTAGCTCAAATTTTAAGTATGCAAAAGTAAAGAAAGTATTAAGATTTATGTAGAATTACCTCTACAACATAGACTATCTATCCTTGTTGCTCTCTTCCTATGTGTAGAGATGCACCTTCACTATTGGTAGCCTCACTTAGAACTCACTCATATAACATAACTTCTACATGGAGAAATAACAGTTAGAACATAGACTATCTATCCTTGCTGCTCTCTTCCTATATGCAGAGACACACCTTCACCATTGGCGACCTCACTTAGATATCACTCAAGTATTAGATAAAAATCATGAAATTTATTTCCATTATAGAAAACTATATGTGAAATCAAATACAAATGGAACAACCTAAAATTGATATTGAGAAAAAGAGTTACAACAAAAGAAACACCATGCTGGAAATTATCTCATTGCATACAAAAGTAGTAAGCAATGGATAACTACAAAGTAATATATTCTAAAAAGATGGCTAAATTAGAAAGAGGGCTGCATGGAATGACTTTTTACACTCTAAAATGACTTAGGAAGAGATTAGAGGTCATGGAATTCTACTCACAACTTGAATTCATACATAGATTGTCAAAACGTTATCCTACAATTTTTCAAGAATTTTCGAATCACTCACTTAATTTTTCGGTAATCTATGACTTGGGAAAGTGGTTGAAACTTCTTGGTAGCTAAAATTTGTGATGTGAAACCTTAAAACCATAGGTCCATGTTTTATAACCAATTGAAGGGTTTTGACCCTTAGGAATGATGTTTCCTAAGAGTATGGTACTTAGCCCTATTGCAAGCCTCTCAAGCCTTGAGACTTGCACATACAAGATTGAGAGAAACCCATTTAGAATACATGTCAAAGCCATGTGATTTCATGTGATTCCCAAGGTTAGAGGGCCTTGGATTAGAATCCATGTGGAGGGTACACCTAGAAAGCTCTCTTCACATTTCTACCCTTGGATTGGAGGTATATATATGGGTGAAGTGGGTTGGATGTTTACATGCCTTTCTCACCTCCTACGGGATTAAGGTGTGATGATCTTGCTAGTCCTTTGTCTTAGTTGGTATTATGTGGACACAGGGATTGGTATTAGGTCTCTTTTATAGATCCTGGAAAGTGCATTTTTTGTGTACATCCTCTTAATTGGAAAGGATTTGTCCATTTGGAGAGCCCATGTGGCCTTCTTCTCTTGCAAAAGAGAGGGAAAAGGGTCCCCTCAATAGGTGGGAACTCTCTCCAATTGTATATGCCTATTCGTACAGAAATCTTTGGATACGTTTTCCGTGATCCCAGGAAGCTATGGAGACTCTCTTGCTCATGTGATGAACGTTAAGAATTTTGTGGCCGTCTTATAGTTTCCATGAGAGGATTTCCCTCTTATGTAGGATAAATCAAGGAAACATCTCAAAAATCGTCTTTTTTGTGTGTGGAGGCTTGTGGATTCAACGTCTTGGTGATAGCGTGTGCCATTTCATCAATCATCGAGGAACTCCATTTCACACTTAGAGTGGAATGTATGACAAGTGAGAATACTTCAATAGACTTACAAAAATCATCCTCATCGCGGATGCATTTTTGTATGCAGTCCTCCAAAGTGGTGGGATTCATTAAATACATAGCAATTCTCAACTAAGCACTCTAAAATCCATGAAGGAAATGTGATTTTTCCTATCATGGAAGGGCCCCTCTTGCACGTTATGCTATGCATGGCTTGTAGTAATTTATAGCTAATCTCAAGTCCCCATTGGATTCTTGCTTTAAGCTTGCTATCATTTTTGAGATGTCATGCTTGACTCCTATCATAGCTAATTCATCTATGAATGCCTTTAGGAGTTGTTCAATGTTTTGGAAGTTTTTTATGCACAATGGTTGGAACTACACTAGGGTAGTAACCTTCTAGCTTAGTCCAAAGGATGCATATTGACTAAAAAATTCATATCTTTGCTCAACCCTTTATGCTTTTTTGAACTCAAAATCATGTGCAAAAGGAACACCTTGTCGTTTCTAGTACTCTCACATACATTTGGTCACTTGGAGTGGTCTGTGCCTACAACCGAAGTCGGTTCTTACACTTTGCACTTGTGGCATATAGGGTTGATGTGAAAATCCATGAGAAACGGTTGGGACTTGTGGCACAATAGGCAGTTCTTGGCCTAGTGCCTTTACTAGATAAGTTCTTGGCCTAGTGCCTTTACTAGATAAGACATTTGCAGTGATCACCATAGAAACGTAGGGGGAAAAGTAGGTTGGGGGTGGTCAACCTAACATAGACATTGTAACCAGCATGGTCATAAAGGGCTTGATAGGCACAAGTTTCCATGTTTAAGGGTACATATGTGACTCTTGTCATTGAGGTTGAGACTACTATTGTTTGAGCTACTAAAAATAGAAGTACTGTGGGTTAATGTAGCATTATTGTTAAATGATATACTAGAAGAGAGTAATATAGTGGTGGTGATATGATTGGTTGGAACCATCCCAAATAAGGGGTTGGGATTTCTAGGATCTCGAGTTAGAGTGGCCAGTTCTTGGAATATCATTTACAAAGACTAGTAAACCATGATGTGTGACATTTTGCTGGCCATCTACCTCAATTAGGAGATATGGTATGTTCCTATCATCTTCAACCATGGGTAGTAGAAATAGATGTGCATATGTATACTCATGAAGGTCCAAGTGGTATGGACCTTAACCCGTAGGTGGTGGTAGAGCTAAAAAGGATTCTTTTGAGTCTACTGCAAAGTAAACCTCAGGAGATAATCCATCATGAATTAGCTTGCTTACATGTATGGTCCTTCTAGAATATGAAACAATATTAGGATCAATTCTATTTTGAGCTTGCTCGATCCCTTATAGAGTGGTTCTCACTGGCCTATCTCTGACCATGTAATAGGCTCCCAATTTGTCTCTAGAAACTCTCGCTCTAGTTTGACCATTATGATGTTGGAGAGAGCCAGATCCGTGAGTTTTCCAAGCCCTATAATAGATTCTCCATAGTCATCTTGATAGATGGTAGCTCCTAAACCATGAATGTGCATGAACGTGAGTCAAATTTGGAATTCATCATCAAGCTTTGACGTCCAATCTACTTTCATGTTGGGATCAAGACTTTGCATATTCTTAGATCTTGATGAGGCCATTAAATCAATGTCGCTTTGTGAATCACTTGATGTGTAAAAAAGCATGTTTCTATTCAAGCCTATAGCACTCTCAATATTTGAGAAGCTACTAGGAGTTGATATCTTAGTTCTTCGTGATCTGCCTTATGCATTTTGGATAGGTGACGTAGCCAATTTTTCATGTATGACATGTTTGGTGGCCCTTGTGGTGCCGCTAGGTAAGGATAGTTTAACCAGCCACAACATCATGGGTTATTCTTCAATTTGGTTGCAAACAATTTTGAACAATATCGTTGAGGGAATCAACCATAGAAAGGATTGTTAATTATATGCAGATGAGCATTACTCCATGTCTATATCATTTTTGATGGTCCTTTAGTAGTTATGCATGTTACTGACGCTCAAAGATTGTACCTCTTTAGGTGGACTTTGATAAATCTTTAGGTTCAAATTGTGTAACAAATGTTGTTAATTTCCCTACCATTTTTTTGTATCTCTATATTGTATTCATCCAATAATATTAAGTAGGGGTGATATTGAAGTTTTTTTGTAACAATGTGTCACATGGGTGTTGATTGTTAAAAATATGTTGATTTCAAAATTGTTTCTTCAAATAGCATTAATGTTGCTTGTATGTCCACACAAGCTGAGTGTGTCTTTCCAATTTCTTCTATTTGCTTAAGCGAAGTTGTGTGTTGTAGCTCAAAAAATTATTGTCCCTCGTCTCTGACCCAACCACCTACGATATGTTGTGGCTCGTACTCTTCTTCATGGATTTGGTCGAGGGGTAAATGGACTATCTCTTCTAGTTTTGGTTTCCCTATCAAGGATGATGGTCACTCAATGAAAAATCATAGCGTGAGCTCTTTTTCATGAATTTTTGTGTTCATATCGGATACCTATTTGCATAAGTCTCTGAGTTCCATCACGATCTCTAGAGGTGTGGTATTTCTTGAGTATGTGGAGGGGAGGTTCAATGGTTCTTGTACTCTTTTAGTTGCTTTGGGTGTGGCTAATTTATCGTTCAACTTATCATGTGCTTCCAACAAAGTTGTATAATCTTCTATGATGATCCTAATGGACTTGGTTTGACATGTGTTGCCACATTGAGGTCCATAGCTGCTTCTATGCTCTCCTAGTTTTGTCTTCGTAGTCACATGTTTTCTTCTCTTGCAGCAACAAAGTTGTTGCGCAATAAGCCCATGTTGGGGCTAGTTTTGGCATTTCATTACATTTGTACTTGTGGGTTTTCCTCCAATCCTTTGATCCTCTTTTGATTTTGTTCTTAGAGTTGTGTCTCTAATAATATATGCACTTCTTGTAAAGTTTTATACCTTGCATTTAAGGAGGCACTTATAACCATTGGTGACGTGAGATGATTCAGGAGATTGGCTACTTGTTCGTGAAGATGTTTGTTTAACTATCCTAGAGAAGCATAAGCCTCTCAAAATGTATTCATGCATGAAAGAGTTTAAACGAGAGCATGGTCTATTCTAGGTGTGGAAAATACTAGATTCATGTGTATAGATGCAATGTTTGGGATATTAAATGCACATGAGAAGGGGGCAGGGGATGGTGGAGTGATTATGCCAATAAGTGTTGGTGGTGTTATGAATGGGGGTGAATAAGTGGGGACAGGGCTTTGGGAAATAGTGGTGTCATTGGATCTATGGATAGTAGTTGTCTTGTGGATGCTATAAATACTAGAATCGGCACATGTGGTGGCAATGTGAAAGATGTGAAAAAAGTGTAGTTGTTACCATAGGGGTGGGGATTGGAGTGATGGGTTTGTATAATCTCCCAAAATTCATAAACCATAATAAGGAGACTTGGATGATTTGGAAGTGGTTGCTACTGACAAGGCATATGTTCTTGGATCCATGGATTGGATGGTGGTGTTTGGAGGCTGTATGGTTGGTTGAAGAGTGGTTGAGGATGATGAGGTAATTACTGATTAAGGAGGTAGAATTGGTAAAGCAATGTTCAGGAGGCAATGTGGCATGGGGTTTTAAAAATGGATTGGCACTATTATGAAAGAGCCTTAAAAGATAGTGAGTATGGTGGCCATAATAGAGGTACAGATAAGGGGGATTGAGGAAAGGACATGCCCACAAAGTATTGATCCATGTGATAGTGAAGGTGGTGTAAGAACTTGGATTGATGATCCAACATGTGCTTGGAGACAAGCTTGAAGAGGATCGTCACGCTTTGGTGGCCTACTCATAAAAACTCCTAGTGCATCCATTAGACTGATTACTTTGTCAACTATATGCATTTTTTCTATGAATGCTTCATCAGACCCACCATCTATAAGATCCTATTGCCATAATCCATGGATTCTCTCTTCATTGAGTTGATTTCATGTTTGAACTTCTTCCATGCAAAAATAAATCCTTCATAATGCCTCTATATAAGTGGGATGGTCAAGCTCTTCTTCTTCTTCTTCATTGTCAAGCTTTGTGTCTTCCTCTCTATGTTTCTGCAACCTTGGGTAGGTGGGTATTTCATATTGTTGAGAAATGAAGTGCATGTAGGAGTGTTCAAACTTTTGAGGGGATCTGGCACTTCAAAGTTGAAGGCTTTTCTAGAGCAAGTTTTGCAAAGACCCTTTCATCTCTGCAATCTTCCATCACTCCTCACGTGTATGTATGTATATATGTATTTAAGCATGCATGTATGTACATATGTATGCATTTATGTATGCATGTATGTGTGTATGTATGTATGTATGTATGTATGTATGTATGTATGTATGTATCTATCTATGTATTTATGTATCTATCTATGTATTTATGTATCTATGTATGTATGTATGTATGTATGTATGTATGTATGTATGTATGTATGCATGTAAGTATGTATGTATGTATGTATGTATGTATGTATGTATGTATGTATGTATGTATGTATGCATGTATGTATGTATGTATGTATGTATGTAAGTATGTATGTATGTATGTATGTATGTATGTATGTATGTATGTATGTATGTATGAATGTATGTGTGTATGTATGTATGCATGTATGTATGTATGTATGTATGTATGTATGTATATGTATGTATGTATGTATGTATGTATGTATGTATGTATGTATGTATGTATGTATGTATGTATGTATGTATTTGTGCATATATGTATGTATGTATGAATGTATGCATGCATGTATGCATTTATGTATGTATGTATGTATGTATGTATGTATGTATGTATGTATGTATGTATGTATGCATGTATGTATGTATGTATGTAAGATATATGTATGCATTCCATATATAATGCAAGAGAAAAAGGCAACTGTTCATTTTGATAAACCCACGGCCTCGCATGGTCAATGTAAAAGTAGATATCAGAAAAAAATAAAACAAAGAAAAACAAAAAAAAAACAATAAAGAAGCATTTTGTTGGTTCATGCCTATGATGCTAGTAGAGGGAGTTGCTTTGCATATCCCCATCCAAAGGAGTAGGCATAATAAAAGGAAATTATGTATGTGTTGCAAGAAAAATCTTCAACTTTACGTATTGAAACAAAAAACTTCTTACCATATCATCAATGATGTGACCAAAAGCCAATGTTTCATGAAACATACATTCAATCATTTACTTTTGCTTCATGCTTTGTAGGTCATGCATATCTTGGCCACTTCTATTTGTGAGGATGAGTATAGGGCAACTTTCACAACAATTGTTGAGTGTGTGTGGCTTGTTAAAGGTTATTTCGTCGTTTACGATTATCGTAACTGTTAATTGCCTACCGCGGTCGTTAATTACTACTTCAACGCAACAACCCTTTGGAGACTCCAGAATCTGGTTCCATACCTGTGTACCAGATATTTCCGAGTCTCTCCCTTTTGCTCTGAATTCAATATTACCGCAGAAACTACACTGCCTCGAACCATGTGGGTCCTTGGGAGTGGTAGGGGTCTGTTAGACAGAGGCCCTGTACTATTTTCCCAATTCCTTACTCAACCGTAGTTGTGGCTATTCCGTCTTCGCTCAGGTTTCGCTCCTGAACAACTTCAATTAGACCAACATACTGGACTCAGAGTTCTCAAGCTGTTCTGCCATAGTGGTTGAGCAGTAGTCTGAGATTGCAGTCCAACACTTTTAGTAACGTAACACACAATCCTCCTTATCAGTTCACAAACTTACCGCGTGTCTACCTTTCAAATCGTAATATCTACGGATCATAAGACGCATCGCAACCGGGTTGCCATTCTACGCGTACTTAGGTATTACTGGCGTTACCTTGAACATAGACTACGATACCAACTCAATCCCTTACAGAGAATCATACCAGCTCATGTCCATCCTTCACACTTACTTATTCCACCACAGGAATAACAAATAGACAACACTCTAACACCTTACGCATAATCAAGTCACCTCAACTCGTTACCGAACAGACTCTCACAATCGCAGTACCGACTCGTAACACACAGTGTATCACACATACACAGTCGAATGATTACACAGAGAAGGTGCACAGACAGGACAGAACCAAGACACTCTACTCGTTTGCACACAGTAGAAGCAGTAAAAGTAACCCCAAAAACGGGAACTCTCACAATATATTCGCAACTTCCAAAAAACGGGGGGCGGGGGGCTCTCTTTGATGCCCTCTCTGATCGCTTTAAATAGAGTTTTGTTACAAGGCTTTTACGCGAATCTTTCTTTACCGCGTACTTTCAGAAGGGTTCTTTCTACATTAAAAACCTCTGTCTAAGTACAATTGTCCTTTGTTCGGCGGCCGTCTAACACTGGCACGCACGGTGGACTCGAACCCGCAAGTGCAATACTGTAGGTGATATCCTTTTGCCTGGGGCTATGCATCAGAAAGACTCTGGTTAATCGTTCATAATGTCCATATCCTGCGGGTGATTCTGCAACTATCTTCCAATCCCGAATATGTCGCTGTACGTGGTAGGTCGTCTCTTTCTCCATAATTTCTTCAAACTCGTATAGCTGGTCTAGTTGCCTCAAGGACTCAAAACTTTAGATACTCGCAGCTCTTCCTTTAAATAGTTTTCTGAACATCTAAGCCCTTCTGAAAAACATGTCGATTTATACATATAATAAGAATCTACTCTTGATTTCGTTGTTACCTGGGCCCTCTTTCTTGATCTTGTGCTTTAAGCGCTTCGTGTATGGAATCAAAGTACCCTCTGTGCTGTTGAATCCATGTCTTCTGCAGAAGTCATGTAACCATTCAGTATCCTATCACCACCTGGCTGAGATATCCATTTATATTGTCTGTCGGTCCATGCCAGGAATTAACTCCCCAATCCTTTCTGATCGCACTTGTTCTAGTGGCGGAACAGGTCCACTGTCCCCAGGGTGACTTAGCAAACTGTAGGAGTCCCATCCTCTGGTGATGTTGTCAAAGTTCTTTGATATTCTCCATCAAATCCTCGTCATTATCCTGTTCGTTTCGCCTGTCGTCTTCCAAATCGCTAGCCATGATCACTTCTCCCGAGTCGCTGGAAATGATCAATTCTTCCCCGCAGTCGTATTCGCACTTCGTCACTCCCCGTCTTGCTTTTGTCTGCATCGGCACCATCCTTGACGCTACCTTGCTTCATCACCCTTTCCGGCCACCATGAAGAGCGTTGTCTTTCAGTCTTGTTCCACACTAAGTCACACAGCGTACGCCTAGTGTCTTGCCAGCTCGATCGAAGCCACTGTGATGTAGTATCGGTTGTAGTCTCAACACCGTTTGGTGTAAGTGTGCGTTCCCGGGTATTCGTATTTATAAGTGCGAGACCTTAAGCTGCCAGTCGCTAGAATGATGGTATTCCATTCTGATATGACATTTTAGGCTGCTTACCGAGATTCTCGAATCAAGAATCATCATTCTGGAGACTGGTGCTGGACTTGGAACGTCTTTTACATGTGTGAAAGTATTATGCACAAAAAATCGTGACTTCTAATACTAACTTTCGGACTTAGTATTATCGGGTCCTCGGGACTCGTACCCGCAAGTACCTACGGTTCGGATACTATACCTTCTAAATACATACTTCTGGCAAGCCTAAATGTTCGGGTAATTTTCTTTTTGAGGGTTTCTAACATTTGTACTATGGTGGTAGGTTCTAATAATTGGGCGTCGGTTCTTACTGCACTAAGGGCTATGGCTTGATTTAACAAAATTTCAGCTTGGGTTTGAAGAAAAGCCTCCTGGAGATAGAAGTCGTTGGCTAGTGCCGCATCTCGGGCTGTCGTTATTTCCACTAGTTTGTTCTGCATTTCTCTGATGCACTCCTTCTGGTTGCGTATCTGGTTGTCGTTGCGTTCAAACTGTTGGTTTTGGAATGCCAGACTTTTCTGCAGTGAATCTCGTTCTCTGCGCGTCCTTGCAATATCCTTTTGATATTGGCCTTCCTTTATTAATTGTTTTTTGAGAATGCTGTTGACCGCGTCGGCACATTCTTCGGCTCGCCGTAATCGTTCTTGAACTTCGGCAGCTTCTTTCTGTTGCTCCTGCATCGTCTGGGTGGTTTCTTGTAATTGACGCTTCGTGTCTGCGATCAGTTCTTCGAGAGAGACATTGATATTTGCTTGTTCTTGAAGGGCGGCCTTCAGTGTCCGAATTTCCTCATGTGCATCGTGTATGAGTTTGTCTTTAGCAGCTATCTGGTCCAGGGCTTCATCTCGTTGTTGTACTAGCGTCTGTTCTATCGAAACTCGTGCTTCGAGTTCTGCTAGCTGTGCCCGCAGTTGATGATTTTCGGTTTTTACGGCATCAATTTCTTCCTGGAGGGGGGCGATGTCGGCTTCCAGGGTGTCTACCTTGTGCTGGTATTCGCGTTTCAGGTGGTCCGTGGCTACCGAAAATTGGGCGGGTAGCTGGTGTGATAACTGGATGAGGTACTGCCCCATGGCGGCAAGTTCCGAGAGTGCTTTCGGTGGTGGTGGTGGTGGTGGAGGACGACGAGGTTGAGAGGATGTGTCGGTGAGGAGTTGCTGGGAGTTTGGTGGAGAGTAGTTGGGGGAGGAAGAGGAAGATGCTGTGGGTTCATCGGTGGGTGGGAGGGGTGGTTCGGGTGGGGGTAGGGGTTTGGCAGGAGGGGATGTAGGGAGGACGGTGTCTGAGGGGTTTACCTTGGCGAGTGTTTCTGTCTGGTTGATGGCGTCGACGAGTTGTTCCAGGGCTTTGGTGGCCGATTCCTGTTCATCCTGGTGCTGCTCCGACTCTTTTTCTGTGGATACTAGTTCCGTCTCTGCTTGATCCGGCTGGTCTGGTTGCTCCGTCGATGTTTCGATGTGTGTGGTGGTGTCGTGGTACGTTTCTTCTTGGTCGTCTGGCTTGGTCTCCTGATCTTTTCCGGCGGATCCTTGGACTTCACTCTCCGAGGAGCTGATCCGAATTCGCTTGGTACGGAAGAGTTGATTAATTTCTTCGTCTTCTTCTTCGCTGTCCTCGATTGGTTGGGCGGACTCTTCGTGTCGAAGTGTGGGGCCTGCGGGTGGGGGTTGCGCGGCGAGGATGGTAGGGAAGAGGAAGGAGATGATGTGTGGAAGGCGAGAGCGGGGGGAAGAACCCTTTTGGAGTTGTTTTACGATAGCTACGCATTCTTTATGGATTCTATGGAAGAAATAGGAGGCAAAATTTACCAGTTCGCGGGCAGCTAAATCTAGGGCGGAGTAGAAGGGGCGAGAGATGCCATAAGTTCGTTTCTGCAGGTTAAGGATGGCTACAAGGAACTGGAGGGCGGATCGCTCGGGTTCGGGTCGACATAGGATGGCGTATTCGTTTGATGAGGAACGGGGAAAGAGTTCGGCCATACGGGCTACAGTGATGGTAGGGCCATTTTCGCGACCTTGCGGGGTGAGGCGGTAGGCGTCGGCGAAGGCTTGGAAGGTGATGACAGTTCTGTGTGGGAGGGAAAGGAAGGCCCACTGTCGTGCGGTGGCGGAGCTTTGGGCAATGGCTTGAATGATCTGTGCGGAGAAGGGATGGGTTTCCACTGAGTGCCAAGGCAACTCAGCGAAGTTGGCCAACCCTCTGCATCTCAGGTATTCGCCTACGTCTGTAGGGATGCCTTCGCGGAAAGAAGCGTAGTTGGCTAGAGCTTCCATGGCGTTCACAGTGCACAGAAAACACAGAATACACAATCACGAAAACACAATAGCGGTTTTTGGCGCAACTCAGGGGTTTAAATATGTAGAACACGGTGTGGAGGTGAGGATCATTGTGTGGTGCGGGAACGATATGGTTTGCATGCTGGCGTGCGTACTGAGTGATCGGTAGGGAGAGGCGGCTGGTATCATAAAGATCTGTACAAAAGACGGCTAAAAGCAAAACGTATAAATTTGTACAAAAACGTGGCTCGTCGCCGAATAATTAAGGCGTACTGGTAGTGGGATAATACGGTCGCAACTTCGATCCATTAATTACTTTTGGAAGTGGAATTTCGGTCAACGTAGTCAACCGAAAAGTTGCCGGACCTACTTGTGCTGAGATCTTGAAAGGGCCGAACCATCGTAGTTTGAATTTTCCTGCTGCTCTGTCCGATTTTGCATTATAGAAGAGTACAAGCTGTCCTACCGAAAAGATTGGCGTCTTCAAATATCGATCGTGCGTCTTAGCCTGCCTTAGTTGAACTTCACGCATGGTTAAAAAACTGAGCCATCGGTGCTCATCGAGTGCTCTGAGTGCGTCCATTCGTTCTGTCAGTGAAGATTCTGGAAGCATCTTCTGAGTGATTGCTACCCGCAAACTTGGGATGACTATTTCCATGGGAACGATAGCTTCTAAGCCATAAGCTAACTTGAAAGGTGTCAGGCCTGTGGTTACTTTATATGTAGTTCGGTATGCCCATAATACTGCAGGTAGTAGTTGATCCCATCTTTCCGGTGTTTCCATGATCAATTTCCGGAGGATATTTAACAGTGCTTTGTTTGTACTTTCAGCTAGTCCATTGGCACGTGGATAATAAGGAGAGCTAAATTTATGTGTGACTTGGAAGGACTGTGTGAGCGCCTTCATTAAATTGTTTACAAAATGAGTACCTTGATCTGAGACAATTTCCAGTGGTAATCCAAATCGTGGAAAGACATCCGTGAGCAGGCATTTTGCTACCGTAACTGCTGTAGCAGATCGCAAAGCCCAAGCTTCTGCCCATCGAGTTGCGTAATCTGTGCAAGTAAGTATGTATCGATTGTTACTGGATACTGCTGGAGGTGTAATTGGCCCGATAAAATCTAAACCCCATTTCTGAAAAGGTTCTAATGGTAAGATAGGTTGCAGGGGAAAAAGATGCCGTTGTAAGGGTTGACCAGTTCTTTGGCAAGCATCGCATTGTCTAACAAACTGTGAGATATCTCTGTACATAGTTGGCCACCAGAGTCCTCCTTGTAAAATTTTCCGGTGAGTTAAGTCCGCTGCAAAATGGCCACCGGAAGGAATTGAGTGAGCCAAAGTGATAACTGAGTTAACTTCATGTGGTGGAATACAGCGAAGTAGGATTCCGGTATGATCTGTATAATACGGTTCTCCAGCAACTAACCGAAATCGGCGGCTAACAACTGCGATTTTTCTTCGAACTGCCTTGGCAGTCTCCGCTGGAAAGCGTCCTTCGGTGAGGAAAGTTAGAATCTGATCATAGTATGTAGGTGGTGTTTCTAAGTTGGGTGACTCATCCGGTAGTGGTTCAGCATTATAAATCGCAGGAGTCGTGTCATCTATTCCTATCGGAGCTTCACCGGAATCTAGGCGTGATAAGAAATCTGCTAAGGCGTGTGCATTTCCGGGTCGGTGAATGACATCATAATCGAATTCTTGTAAAAGTAGCACCCATCGTGCCAATCGTCCTCCTAAGTGCTGCTGTCTTACTAGATAAACAAGGGCAGCATGATCCACATGGAAGGTAAATTTACGACCTAGTAGATAATGTCTGAACTTTTTGATTGAGTAGATTAGTCCTAGACATTCTCTTTCCGTGGTGGAGTAGTTCTTTTCTGCAGGCGCAAGTCTTCTACTGTCGTAATAAACAGGGCGAAACCACTTGTCTGTTTGCTGCATCAGAATACTGCCTATTGCAATATCTGAAGCGTCAACAAAAACATGGAACGGATTGTCCCAGTCCGGTGGTTGTAAAATTGGAGCGTGCGTCAGGAGATACTTGAGTCGATCAAATGTAGTTTGACATTCTTCAGTCCATTCAAACTGTCGGGGAGTTTTTGTGATTAGCTTGTTCAGAGGTACTGCTAGGTGAGCAAGCCACCGTAAGTGTCTGCCATGCCATCGTATTTGACCCATAAAACGCATTACTTCCTTCGGAGTTGTGGGTATCGGGGCTTCTAAAATCGCTGAAATCTTATCGGGGTCCACTTGAATACCTTGAGCAGATACGATATGCCCAAGTAGTTTACCACACGAAACGGCAAACACGGATTTGCTAGGATTAAGGCAGAGTCTATATTCTCTACACTTCTGAAAGCAGCATCGTAAGTGAAACAAATGGGCTATCATCTTCCCAAAGATTGAGAAGTCGTCGAGGTAGACTTGCATGAATGAAGTGAGATAAGGAGAAAATATCTCCTGCATACATCTTTGAAATGTGCTTGGCGCATTTCTTAGTCCGAACCACATTACTGTACAGGCAAAAACACCCCAATTGGTAATGAAGGCAGTTTTTGGTATATCTTCTTCGGCCATTCTAACCTGGTTGTACCCGCTGTATCCATCTAAAAATGAATACATTTCATGACCTGCGACTCTATCGAGCATGGTATCCAAAAAGGGGATCGGGAAAGGATCTGGTACTGTTGCTGCATTTAGTTTCCGGTAATCCACACAGATTCGTAACTGCTTGTTTTTCTTTGGCACGATCACGATGGGTGAGATCCATTCAGCGTGTTCTACTGGTACAATGAATCCGACTTTTAATAGTCTATCAAGTTCAGCTTTTACTTGTGATGCATAATGGGGGTTCATTCTATAGCTGGGTTGTCTTTGCGGTTTCACTTCTGGTTTCAACATGACCCTGTGTTGATAGATGCGCGGATCTAATCCTTTCATGTCTTTGTAATCCCATGCAAAGACGTCTGCAAATTCGCGAAGAAGTTTAATCAAATCGGCCTTAAATGTTTCCGGTAAGTTCTGCCTTATCTTCACAGGTCGTGGGTGGTCTCTATCTCCTAGATTGTACGTGATCAGCTGGTCTTCTGGAATATAAAATTGTTGAGGTTTCTCTTTATCATCTGTTGGCTTGAACAGTGGCTGTAATTCGTCGTCATGGGTTGAGGAAGTATTTTCCTGGACCGAATTTCCGGTGATAGCTACTACTGTACATATTGACGTGTTCCAGTTATCTATGACGGATTGTAGATCAACAGTTCCTAGAGTCATTAAATCGGCGTTACTCTTCAGAAATTGCTCTTCTTCATCATCTGACAGTCCATCTAACATGTGAACTGGTTCAGCAAAGTATGGTCGGGCATGAGGTTCGCAAGATTGCATAGCATCTAGTTTCACCACATATTTACGATGGGCATCCTTAAACGTAAGCTCTTGTGCAGACCAGTCCTGTATTACCTTCGCATGCTTCAGCCAAGGTCGGCCGAAAAGAAGATTGTAATCCAAAGTGGATTCGGGTAGATCTAGTATGACAAAAGTCATCTTGAAGGTTGTACCTTGTAGAGTGATTGGTACATTCCGCACAAGCCCTACAGGATGGACTCTCGATTGATCCGCCATTCGAACAAAGAATTGCACTGGTTCAATTTCGGTCCAGCCTAGCTTTTTGCATAATGCTGCGGTTGCAATGTTTACGCCTGAGCCTCCATCAATCAATACTTGCGTGATCTTTTGGTTCTTATACCATACTGTGATCAAGGGCACTGCGTGGTCAATCGCAGCATCAGGTTCCGGTTGAACGGCGGCTGTCGTAGGAATGCAAGAAGGTACTGGACTGAATTGTTGCTGAAACTGTTGTCGGATCCCAGGCACTAAGGCCAGAAGTTGGCCTAGAGGTAGCGTGATGGATGCCTTGGACAAAATTTCCCAGGCCTGTTGAGCTGGATTGTCTTGTTCTTTTGGACTTGCAGTCTCTACTGACGCAGAAATGTCTGCTGTTGTTTCTGCTGATGATGATGGCCCTACTGATGCATCCTTTTGTGTTGTGTCGTCCTTTGATGAAGAAGCCTGAGTCACCGGAATAGGTTCAGGGAACACTGGTGGTTCTGTTGTGGTCCAGTGACTGGCTTTGTTATACATCCTTCGTTGTTCTTGTATCCCTGGTTCAAAGATTTCTGCTGCCGACTGAAGTTGTTTACCAGAGCGGGTCTGGATTGTAGCAGTCTGTGTCTCAAGCGGTGTAATTGTCACCATGTTGGCCATTGGATTCTGGCGTTCCTTCCTTCTTTGATCATACTCTATTGCGTCCTTACAAAACCTTCTAATGTGGCCGAATTCGCCACAAAAATGGCATCGTGGAGGTGGTAACTCAAGTTTTTCCGGTGGTGGTCCATTCTGCCATCGGTTGGCATTATAAGTGTTGTTTCTCTGTCCTCGATAGTTCCGATATCCTTGTTGTTGATTGTTTCTCTGTTGCGGAGGCACATAGCGATTTACTGGTTGGCCATGTTCTTGGATGACTGCATTGACGGTTGCTGTCCCTTGTATCCTAGCGTTGTAGATACAGTTTCCGGTGGTGTGTCCGGTAGTGTTGCAGATAGCGCAAAACACTTGGTTCAGTGCACAGTGGGCACTTGTATGCCCCGAATTTTTGCATGTGGTGCAATATACTTGCCTGGTGATATCTTCAGCCGTATTTTTGTTTGTTTTTAGCCATTCCAAGTCTTCCGAAAATCCACCAACCTTGGATTCTAGCTGTAGAGCCATTGCAATAACGGCATCCAAGGTCATAGCTCCGACACATCTTATGATCATGATCTGCTTCAGTTGTGGGGTTAATCCATTGATAAACCATTGAGAGATGACATCATCAGGTAGATTAGCGTGAGCCTGTGGTATCTGCCGTAAATGTGTTCTAAAGAGGGTAGCGTACTCCTGGACGGTCTGATTTATCTTCTGTCTGTTGTTCTGTAGATACTCAAAGATTTCAGCGGGATTCTTCTTCAGTCTGAATCGCTGTAAAAAGGCGTCTCGTACTGCATCGTAAGTACCGAAATGATTGATATCATATTCCGTGAGCCATCTCGCCGCTTCATTGATCAGTGTTGATTGAAAAACAATGGCCTTATACGCCTGATCTGGTGGGTGGTTAAGAACTGCATAACTTATCTCGAACGTCCGTACGTGGGCGTCTGGGTCGTCTCCTGGGAATCCACCGAATTTCGCGTAGGTTACTCCTGTTGGAGGTGGCCTTGGCGGTCCTAGTTGTTGTTGTTGATGGTGTTGTTGTTGGTGTTGCCCGCTCATTGTGAAGGGTTCAGGGTTTCCTTCTATATCTCGGGATTGATCGGGTGAACTATCGGGACTTGTATCGCCGGATGGTGCATTTTCCGGTGTACTGTGTCGGCTTAAGATGCTTCGGATCTCTGTTTCGAACAGCTTTCCTTCCTTCTGGATGTCTAATATTCGAAATCTTTCTTCCAAACACGAAGGTCGAGTTGATGATTCCGCAAAAAAGGCTAACCCTTTGCCAGCGATTGGTAATTCTATTACCGGAATCTCACCGGAATGAACCGAAATTGGGCCAGAATGCCCTGTTTTACTACTTTTACCGAACTTTTCTAACGTATTTCTGACCGTGGATAACTCTAAATCTTTATCTGATATTGTTAGACTAGGTTCCAACGGCGTTTTGATAGAGTCTGGTCTTGCTATATCTTCGATATGCTGGGTCGAAGTAGCATCAGAATGTATCAAAGGCGTTGACCGTTCTACCGGAATATGACCGGAATTACTTGTAACGTTTCTACCTTCCTTGACCACTTGGTCAGATCTAATTATGCCTACTTCTTCCGAGGCTATCTTTTGGGATTTTCGTGCTTCAGTCTGACGATTCTTAGGATATGTTTCGCCCGATCGAGTGACCGGCATGTATCATTGCCCAGTGATACTATTCGAGCAGTTCGCAACAATCTGGGTCTGTTGCTACTGTTAGTGAAGAAAATGTTGCTGGATGTTTGCTTCTTACAAACCGTTAGCACTTTAGTGCCACTGTCTCACAAGTGACTCGTAATTAAATGCTACTTTACCGTAGAGACTGGTAATCAGTTGCCATTTTCTCGCAGGCACCTGGGCCAGAGAGCTGGCAAGCGGATGCCACTTTCCCACAGACGGCGCCAAATGTTAAAGGTTATTTCGTCGTTTACGATTATCGTAACTGTTAATTGCCTACCGCGGTCGTTAATTACTACTTCAACGCAACAACCCTTTGGAGACTCCAGAATCTGGTTCCATACCTGTGTACCAGATATTTCCGAGTCTCTCCCTTTTGCTCTGAATTCAATATTACCGCAGAAACTACACTGCCTCGAACCATGTGGGTCCTTGGGAGTGGTAGGGGTCTGTTAGACAGAGGCCCTGTACTATTTTCCCAATTCCTTACTCAACCGTAGTTGTGGCTATTCCGTCTTCGCTCAGGTTTCGCTCCTGAACAACTTCAATTAGACCAACATACTGGACTCAGAGTTCTCAGGCTGTTCTGCCATAGTGGTTGAGCAGTAGTCTGAGATTGCAGTCCAACACTTTTAGTAACGTAACACACAATCCTCCTTATCAATTCACAAACTTACCGCGTGTCTACCTTTCAAATCGTAATATCTACGGATCATAAGACGCATCGCAACCGGGTTGCCATTCTACGCGTACTTAGGTATTACTGGCGTTACCTTGAACATAGACTACGATACCAACTCAATCCCTTACAGAGAATCATACCAGCTCATGTCCATCCTTCACACTTACTTATTCCACCACAGGAATAACAAATAGACAACACTCTAACACCTTACGCATAATCAAGTCACCTCAACTCGTTACCAAACAGACTCTCACAATCGCAGTACCGACTCGTAACACACAGTGTATCACACATACACAGTCGAATGATTACACAGAGAAGGTGCACAGACAGGACAGAACCAAGACACTCTACTCGTTTGCACACAGTAGAAGCAGTAAAAGTAACCCCAAAAACGGGAACTCTCACAATATATTCGCAACTTCCAAAAAACGGGGGGCGGGGGGCTCTCTTTGATGCCCTCTCTGATCGCTTTAAATAGAGTTTTGTTAGAAGGCTTTTACGCGAATCTTTCTTTACCGCGTACTTTCAGAAGGGTTCTTTCTACATTAAAAACCTCTGTCTAAGTACAAGTGTCCTTTGTTCGGCGGCCGTCTAACAGGCTCATATGACTTTTGGCTTATTTGGGTGTTGGTTCATCTTCTGCCACCACCATCTTCACTAAGACTCAAAGCACATTAGCAGTTGTGAGGAACCATGTAATCCATGCTCGTACAAAGCACATTCAAGTGCATTATCATTATGCTAGGGAGAGGTTCTCTAATAGGGAGATCATTTTGACATGTGTGCCCATAGAGGATAACATTGGAGATCTTTTCACAAAGGCTCTGCCTTGGGACAAGTTTGAAGCTTTCCACAAAACTTTGGTCTTACTTCCTTTTGTGGATTGATCTCTCTCCACATAGCTTGGAACTTCCTTATACATGAGTGCCAACTCCTTGTTCACCCCATCACTCCCAGGGAGAATTTGTTGATATATTTTGGTAGTGATGTGTGCGAACACACTAGGATGAGGAGGGAGCTTTTTTCCCTCTTTGGGAGGTTTTTTCCCCCGGATTGTATATATGCCTACAACCCTAATGGGTCACTTATCTTTTTACATTCACTTGGTAATAAATTCAATATTGTGTGTTTGTGCTCCAAGCTTCTTCTTCTTCCTTGTGTTGTTCGTGTGCTTTTGCAAACCTCAAACTCCAATAGAAGAAAATCAAGGTAGTTCTCATTTTTAGGTTCAAAACTTATTTTGTGGTCTTCAAGAAGCAATCTATTATTTAGCTTTCATCTATGACAATTTAATACAAAGGTTTGGCTAGTTCTACACAAGAAGCCATGTGGATTAAGGTACTAGATATTGATCTAGGTATCAAGATTCAAACACCACATCTGTTTGGAGATAAAATGAGCTCTTTACATCTTGCACAAAATCATATTTACCATGCCAAGAACAACCATATTTAGTTCCATTTTCACTTCATTAGGGATAAGTTGACTAATAAAGAAATCGACCTCTCCTATATCATGAATCAACAACAATGTGTAGTTATCATGAAAAAAGTTTTGGATGGAAGGGAGCTATGTAGGTTCAAGCCTATGATTTCACTTCAAGAGATTACTAAAGATCCAAGACTCAAGCATCTTGGGCCAGAGAGGGGGCTATTGGTGGATATAGACAACATAGATGCTCAGCTATACATTAAGCACATTAAGGCCTTAAGGATTCATATTCATATATTATTAAATAAATAATTGATTCTATGATTGATCATGTATGCACTCTTATGATTTTCTCTTGATTATTCATTGGTATAAGGTATATAGATGTTAGTGAATAGGTAATGAATACCACAGATGTAAGTGAAATCCAAAAACATGGAAAACTTGGCAGCTGAATAGTTTCAAAAAGTTATAGAACATAATCTATTGATTATCAGCTTCAAAAAGTTATAGAACATAATCTATTGATTATCCAATTAGTACCAAACTTCTACATTCTTGGAAAAGTGTATACTTAAAATCTAGTGGAGTGGTCATGGGATAACCAATATGGATATACACATTCTAGTGCATTAGATTGTATATCCTTATAGACATATGAGTCCTCTGATAGCTTCAAGCATTATGTATTATAATTTTATACATTTACAAGGACATTTATTATCTACTTGTTATTGTTGTTGTTGATGTCTTCACTCTCTAAAAGTTTATTTACTTTTCAATGCTTTGGAAGAGAATAAATGGTTTCAAGGTAAGAACCACTACATGAATAATGAAGATTACATCCTTGACTAGTTTGCTATGCAAGTATTTGTACAATCAAGCTCTCTATGAAAAGCACTCACACTCAATGTGACTTTGTATGCACAAAATCTATTTCCTGAAAAGTTTTGATTAGTCCCTTGGCTTCTTAAATATGTAGCTCTTAATTTAGACACTCTTAAATTTTTTTATAGATTATGATCGATCACATCCCTTCCTAATTGAAGCTAGGATAAAGGCTTTAGATTAAGTTTAATCAACCTAAGATCCCATAGCATTGCCTATGTACTTATATCGAATAAAGGAAGGTTTTTCTTCTCATTACTATATCCTGCAACTGATGTGACTCTCTGTAAGCTTTTAAAGTCATTGAAAAAAAGTACTAAAGCAATTTTAATGCATTATAATGAAGCTTAGGAATCTACTAGTGTTCCCAATCAAGAAAGATACATTTCTAGAGTAGGTTTTCACAAAGACCACCTCATCTTTGCAATCTACCATCACCTCCTCACATATATGTACATGCATACATATGCATGTATGTATGTATGTATGTATGTATGTATGTATGTATGTATGTATGTATGTATGTATGTATGTATGTATGTAAGTATGTATGTATGTATGTATGTACGTATGTATGTATGTATGTATGTATGTGTGGGTATGTATGTATGTATGTATGTATGTGTGTATGTATGTATGTATGTATGTATGTATGTATGTATGTATGTATGTATGTATGTATGTATGTATGTATGTATGTATGTATGCATGTATGTATGCATGTATGTATGAACCACTTTAGAAAAAATAAATAAAAATAACAAGATGTATATGTGTGTCTATGTGTATGTACATGTGTATGAGAGTACATGTATATATGTTTATGTATGTCTCAGGTATCTTTTTGTCTGTATATGTGTGTGTGAAAATGTGTATAAGTGTGTGTATATGTATGTGTGAAATTGTCTATAAGTGTGTGTATGTGTGTGTATGTATGTGAATATGTATGTGTGTGTTTATGAGTGTGTATCTATGTTTACATGGGTATGTATATTTTTGTCTCCTCCTTGCTTCATACTCTCTCTCTCTCTCACTCACTCTCATTCTCTAAGGAGATTTAGAGATAGATGAAAGAAGAGAAATAGAAGGAAGAGAACAGAAGAGGGAGAGAGGAACATGACATTATAAGAATCTCAATGCAATGGAACTCATTCAAATAACCTTGATGAGAAGAAATATGAGAGTCAAAATGCTTAAGGGACATGCTAAGAACATTCAATAAAGAGGTTATAGACCATTAGCTATTAGTTGAGTATCCACTAGTGAGGCCATCATTGCAATGATTCTAACTTGCCAAATATTTCCAAATAATACTAGATAATGTTGAGTTTCATTTTATATAGAACCTCTTATAAAAGAAATGATAGCACAATTGATACAAGATAAATATAAAAAGGAGGAGGAAAAATCATATAAAATGAATCACATCAATAGAAATTTGATCACATTAAAGGAATAAAATTTAGGAATAGCTAAAACTATAGGTAAAATATACTCAAATAAAATATTAATATGCTGATGAAACTGAAAGTAGTTCTAGCATGGAGAAATTTGAGACTAATGGATGTTTTCCTAAACACCAAAACTTCTTAAATATTATAAGAACTGTGTTATTTGAGTGCAATAAAGAGGTGGCAATCCCCTATGCAACTAAGAAGTACTTCCATCGATGTAAAATTCTTAGTTTATTTCGATAAAAAACTAATAGAGGTTTTCATCTTAGGACATGACTAGCTACACTAGAGCTCCGATTTATAGACCATTAAATGTCTATTAAATTTTCCAATTTATAGACCATATAGTGAGATCCTTAAAAACCTTTAGTTGATCTAGCAGCACTACTCATGGTATAAGAGATTATTGAAGAGAAAATATCCAAGGTCACAAGAAAGCTATAAATGCACAATAATTTTGGATCCTTTGATAATAGCATGAGTGATATTGAGGATAGTTCTATAGGAGAAGAGATTAAATTATTGAAAAAAAAAACTTATGATAGGAACCCAACAAATCAACCTACAAATATAATTACGCAAAGAAAGAATAGATGAACAAAAGTCAATGAAATGTGAATAATCAAAGTATCTACACTACGTTGAAAAATAATTGGCATGATGAGTATGTGATAGAAGCCAACAATAAAAAGACAAAAAAACTAAAACTACGTCATGCTTGATTAACGTGACTTTTATTGTGAGAATATGAGAGATATTTAAGTTGTGATGTTCTTTGTAATGCTAAGTAAGGTTGTGCACAAGTCTAGCTAATAAAGACCAACTTGCATGAAATAACAATGAAACCACCAACATATATTTGTACTGATGAATTGAAACCTAACATTGATATGATCACAATAACAAACAAAAACAAATCATGGATGACTCCTACATAATTAACAAAAACAAAGGGACGTACAATGCCATGGCTATAGGAAAGCATAATGGATGTGAAACCCAAAAGCGTCTACCCTGATCATGATCATCAGGAAGCATATTCAAGAAGTGTTCATATTCCCATAATGTTCTCACCTTATAATCATGCAGAAGAATCCTCATCACCATTATTAACTAAAAACCACAAGAACTATACTCAGATTTTCTATTGGAAACCAAAATCGATAAAAGGTTCTTCATCAACAACTAGCTGACAATTAGTCAAGTATCCGTTCTATAAATCATCACTTAATGAATGCACCTAATGCATGCATGCATATTTCCACACTAAAAAGCCGTGCACCAAGCACAATCTATTATCTATTCATGTAATTACCGGCCATGTCTCAAGGAGGGGAAAGTCTATAGAAATGTGATGGTTGATAAGGATGGAGTAGGTCCTGCTCACAAAACCAACTTTGGACCTGTAAATTAACTCTTGGAAGGTGTAGTGAATCACTAAAAGCACCATGGTGTTTTGTTTCAAGTGCCTCAAAAAATTTCTCCAAAAGTAAATAAATTTCTTTTGTGAGAACGATGAAAAAGCATACAGACCTTGCAATGTTGATTTCTATTATCCTAAGTCAAATTGATCCAAACAACTTTGCAGGGATCAATTAAGAAGATAATAGATCATCCTTGCACAAGAAACCAAATTATAGAATCAACAACTATATCCCCGACTATGACATGCCTTGGAATCTGAGCATATAAGTGACTTTAAAGTTGATTATCTCTGGATACTTTGCTTCAATTCGCCATGGAGATCCAAGCATAAGCTTTCATATACATTGTCCATATCTTAGATCTTGAACGTGCTATGCTTTCAACAGTGCTTTCCATATTCATCTGCAACATACTACAGGACGTAGAAGAATAGAACATCTCTATTTGCAGCCAATAATCATTGTTGCCAACGAGTCTATACCTCTAATCCCTAAGAATCTTGATAGAGGTGAGTAAGAATTCGGGGGGGAAATGTTCAATTTCGATCCACTGTAAACGACGTCAAGAGTCCGCTTCAAACTCCTGCAATTCACCATGGATCTGCAGTTCAGCTCTGATAGGAATGATAAAAAAGATAGCGGAAAGAAGATGCTCACTTTCGAATCAGTTTAGACAGAAAGTCTGCACCTATATTTATTCGGAGAAAGTTATGACATAGGTTCTTCGCGTTGTTTAGTGGATCGGCGCTTGTTCCCTGTGTACACACTCTTGCGTCCACAGTGCAATACCTTGCTCCATCTTCGATTCTCTTGCTTTTGAATAGCGCAGATCACCGTTTGGCAGAAGTTTCCTTCACCATATGTATAACCTCAGATCGTGCTGTAACGGAGAATGATTGAACTTTGCTATCTCATGGTTGCACAGTTTTCATTGCAAACTGTTACTTCCGCGCGATACAGACAAAAGTCGTCGTGCAGAAGACGGTCACTTCAGCGTGCTCTCTGCATGTACCGTATGATCGCACCATTCGATTTGCTTCTCTACGGACCTTCTACACGATACAATTTAAAAATCATTGTGCACAAGCCGGTCACACCATCGTCTCCTCGGCATATGTATGCTCGCAACCTGGGACTTCATTCCATACGCATTTGCATGGGCGAATGATACTTCTCCACGATAAAGTTAAAATGTCGTCGTGAAGGTCTCGAGACGGCCACTTTCGCCTTTCTTTCATGTATCGTACGATCGACTGTAAGCTTTTTCAGAGCGAAGGCATCGCCTGCATCCTCACCGCCTGTTTCACATTTGATATCGAAGGGAAACATACAGCAGATACACGCCGATGGAGTCCGTTGTGACGCTGAAAGAGAAGCTTGGAACGCCGTATGCGCACTCGGTGATCAACTTTGAATATCGTAAAAGCGAATTACAGGTAGTGGACGTTCAGAGAAGGAGCTGGATTCCTGGGACAAGAACAAACAAAGCTTCCCTTTTCGCCTTCAAAATAGCTAGACCTAATCCATCAAGCAAACGTCGTAAGATCTAGATATTCAAATCCAACTGATGCGGCTCTTTGCGATGCTATCAAAGGTGAAGCTATCTGAACAATTTGGAAGGAAAGGTGAGCTTTCTGAAAAATTTGGAAGGAAGGAAAGGTGTGCCACAAACTTCCACAAACCTCTAACAAAATGATAATTACTTGAGAAATGTTTTGACTTCTTGACAAAGCTCCCAGAGAATGATCGCTTGACAAAACTTTTGAATGCGTAGGTAAAAGGATTCGAAATTTCAAAGCTCCTCTTTTTAAACATCACAAGATGCTCAAAAGATGCTCTTTACAAAAAAAAAACAATAAGCTCAGGACTAAGTGGATCCCTCATGAAGAGAAGAAAAAAATCATTAACCTTCTTTGTACCTATCTCTAATCCTTTGTGTCTCTTTCTTTTTATTAGCCCGACCGTATGACAAGCGGAAATTTAACTCTCATATAGACTATATTTTTGAACTTTCTTTATAAAGGACAATAATCCAAGTATTAAAGGGACAAAGATAGAAGACTAACTTACAAGATAAAGAGTGTTTAAAAGTGGTTTGCATGAGATTTCCTAAGGAGGAGGTTTCTAATTAATAAATCAAAATTTAGCCTGACTGTATGACAAGCGGAAATTTAACTCTCATATAGACTATATCTTTGAACTTTCTTGATAGAGGACAATAATCCAAGTATAAAAGGGACAAAGATAGAAAACTAACTTACAAGATAAAGAGTTCTTAAAAGGGGTTTGCATGAGATTTCCTAAGGAGGAGGATTCTATTGAGATTTTCCAAAGCTCATAACAATCCTTTAATATCGCTTGTGTTAAAATCCAAGCTCCAACTTAGAAGCTAAAGGTACATTATACTTTTTTCTCACAAAATCTTCAATAGTAACAATAGGGAAAATACAAAGAAGAATTAAAGGGAGACACAAACAAGATTCGTAAGCCTTCCCTTCCTTTCATGTGGGATCCATCTTTTTTAGGTTGGTTACCTTGAACAACGAAGACTCTTTTATGCTAAGACGAAGGCCCACTTTTCAATTGATAGAGATACAAAAAGCAATGATCGTAGATAGTAATTCTATAGGTTGAAATTGAAATACTCAAGAGCATTTTATAGGAAGCAAAAGCAGAATCAGTGCAACAATTAAGATTCAACAATCAACTATTTGAGCTATGAGTAATGGAAATTATCTATGTTAGGATTACCTTCAGTTAGGCGACAAAGGTTAAAGATGTAGGTTGTTTTAGAAGTAAGGATGGTGGTTTAGAGACAATATTTAAAGTATGCTAAAGAAGATTAGGTGAATTGATTAAGGTTTAAGTAGAGAATCAAGGACAAAGGCTAGTGATATTATCACGAGGAAGGAGGTAAGGAAGAGAGCTCACAGACACACTCTCACAATGGAAGAGGAGCACACACACAGATTGAGGCAAGGATTAATATTCTTCTTCTTCTATTACATAAAGGGAATGTACAAGAATGACCTAAAAAAACAACAATACAAAAAGCTCTATATATAAAGAAAAGTACATAAGGAAAATCCTAATGTTAGCGAATGAGTGAGTTGGCAAGAAACAAATATGCTTGTTGGAATAATAAGACATCTACGAAGGCATGTGAAAAGCACAAGGAAGAAGAAGAAGCTTGGAGCACACCACATAATCTGAATGTATTACCACTAGAATGTACAAATATAAGTAAATCATTAGGGCTATAGGCTTATATACAAGACGGGGGAAAAAACCTCCTAAAGAGGGAAAAAAGTGCCCCGACAATCCTACTGTGTCCACACACATCAAAATATATCAACAAATCCCCCCTAGGAGTGATGCGGTAAACAAGGAGCTGGCACTCATGTATAAGGAAGTTCCAAGCTATGTAGAATCAATCCACAAAAGGAAGTAGGCCGAAAGCTTTGCACAAAGCTTCAAATTTCTCCCTAGGGAGAGCCTTTGTGAAAAGGTCTACAATGTTCTCCTGCGTGGGTACATATGCCAAGCTGATATCTCGTGCAGAGAACCTTTCCTTGAAATAATGATAATGCACCTCAATGTGCTTAGTGCGAGCAAGGAATGTTGGAGGAGATGGTGGATAATCATAAGAGATGAGATGGTGTAGCAAAATCCTGCTTCACATATGCTATAATTCATCGCGAGAGAGTGTTCTGTGTTGGGTGTGTGTAGAAGTGTGAGAGACACACAAGAAGCACACACAAGGAGCACAAATGCAGCAAGACACACGGAGAAGACGATGGCTGGAATAGCTCTCTCTATTGATCGATGTACTGAACTGAAGTAAGAGCTGAATAATATCCCTAAGTACTAAGCACCACATATGAGAGTATCAAGTATATGGTAACATGGGGAAAAAACCTCTAGCCAGCACTAGAGTAAAAAGTGCCCATGTATAGGGAAAAGGTTCACATCAAAGCTACTCGAGGAACACATAAGTGTAACAAACCCCCCTGGAGCGAATGATGTGAACAAATACAAGGAGTGATAGATCAGCCCCCACAAGGTAACAAGCCTAAAGCTTTGCGAAAAGCTTCAAACTTTTCCTGTGGAAGAGCTTTGGTGAATATGTCTGTCACATTATCTTGTTTAAGCACATATACCAAATCAATATCTCCTGCATGAAGGTGCTCTCTCACATAGTGATAATGCACCTCAATATGTTTGGTCCGTGCATGAAACACTAGGTTTTGTGCAACAGCCAAAGCACTCTGACTATCTATGAGAATATGCATAGCAGCATCAATCTTCATGCAAAGATCCATCAATAGGCATCTCAACCATATACACTCCACTGTAGCTGTGAAAACTGCCCTATACTCAGCTTCACAACTCGATGTTGCCACTGTAGGTTGCTTCTTACTCAACCAAGATATGCATGAGTCTCCAACGAAAAAGCAATTACCACTAGTGGACACACGAGTATCATAACAACCAGCCCAATCACTATCTGTAAAAGCATGCAAGCATGGCTAAACATCTCTGCCATAAAAGAGACCTAAGCTCAAAGTGCCTCAAAGATATCTAAACACACGTTTCACCGCTTGCCAATGCTTAGTGCCAAGGCTATGCATGAATCGACTCAACTGGGAAACTACATACTGTATATCCGGCCTTGTGTTGCATGCATATATAAGACATCCCACAGCTTGCTGATAAAGAGAAGTGTCAAATGCATCACTGGAATCCTCAACTGAGAACCTGAATCCTGTCTCAACTGGTGTGGAAGCTGGCTTACAATCCTCAAAATCAAAACACTGAAGTAATTTTTCAACATACTTTGCTTGATGCATAACAATTCCCCCCTCAACGGATACAAACTGGATGCCAAGATAGTAGCTCAAAAGACCAAGATAAGTGACATCAAAAGTATGCTGCAAATCAGCCATAAGAATGTCAAGTTTTGCATCACATGACCTAGTCAAGAGTATGTCATCGACATAAAGAACAAGCACTGTAAGATCAGCCCCATTTTTGCGTACATAGAGTGTGCTTTCAATCGGACTACATGTGAAGCCAAGAGCAATCAAGTGCTTATGGATTTTGTCATACCATGCACGTGGAGCTTGCTTGAGACCATACAAGGCTTTATGCAAGCGAGAAACCATATGCTCTTTCCATGTCATAACAAATCCAGGAGGTTTCTTCACATAAACCTCTTCTTGCAAATCACTATTCAAGAAGGCTGTTTTTATGTCCAACTGATGCACTTTCCAACCTCGATGGGCAGCCAATGCAACCACGGTACGAATGGTAGTCATGTGTGAAGTAGGTGCAAATGTTTCCTCATAGTCAATGCCATATTGTTGCGCATATCCTTTGGCAACCAATCTAGCTTTGTAGCGATCAATGCTACCATCAGATTTTCTCTTAATCTTGTAAACCCACTTTGTACCAATGGCATTCTTTCCTTTTGGCAATTCACATAACTCCCAAGTACCATTCCTATGTATGGAATCCATTTCTGATTGCATAGCACTCATCCATTGTGGACCCTCACATGCATCTTCAAAAGAAAGTGGCACTCATTGCATGCTATAGCAATAAGAGAATAATCCACAAAATTACTTGATGCATGGTGAGAGCTTGATCTTGTTCTACCAAGTAAAGGTGCACTCAATTTGCTGTCCTGTAAAGTTTGTTTCAGCCACTTTGGCATAGATTGTGCACTCTTGATAGACATGCGTTCATTATGTAAAACATCTTCAATATGTACATCATGTGTGGGCTGAATTTCATGCTCAGTTTCAGCCATATTTTGACGCAAACGTTCAGCCATATGTGGGTGGAAACTTCCAAGAGTTTTGACAATTTTTGGCTGAATTTAATCAGCCATGTTTGGCTGGAAATTCTCTACATTTTTAGCTCTATTTGGCTGGAATTTTTCAACCCTTTGAACCTCAGTTGGCTGGTCTACATGGCCATAGTCAAGCGCACCATTTTGGAACAAAGGCATGAGTGTATCGAACACATCTTGTGAGCTAATTGTTGGCAGTTTTTTGCATTCAAGTAGAGGGAAAACTGAATTTTCAGCAAATACCACATCTCGACTCACAATAATTGTGTTCGTCAATGGATGGTACAAGCGATATCCCTTACTTTCAGCACTATAACCAACAAATATACATTTCTTTGCCTTGTCATCAAGTTTGTGATGTTGTTGTGATGGCACAAGAGCATATGCCAAACAACCAAACACACGCATATGACTAACCATAGGCTTATGACCATTCCAAGCCTCATAAGGAGTGATGACTCTAAATGATTTTGTAGGGCAACGATTCAACACATAGTTTGCACACATGACCGCTTCCATCCAAAACTTATGAGGAAGATGCTTTCCTTTAACCATACATCGTGCCATTTCAAGTAAAGTTCTATTTTTACGCTCGGCAACACCATTTTGTTGAGGTGTATATGGCACCGTACATGGGTGTGAAATACCTCTTTCACAAAGAAAAGCATTAAACTCATGTGACATGTACTCACCACCACGATCCGTGCGTAGAGTCAAAAGCTTTTGTGAAGAAAAATTTTCATCCATAGCTAAAAATGCTTTGAAGCAAGAAAATACCTCATTCTTTGCTTTCATAGGATACACCCATGTATGGCGAGTAGCATCATCAATGAAGGTAACAAAATATACATGCTTCCCAAAAGATGGGGTATTGATGGGACCACATACATCACTATGAACAAGCTGTAATTTTCTTGTAGTGTGTGTATGACCATCTTTTGGAAAAGAAGCACGATGCATTTTTCCAAGAGTGCAACCTTCACATGCATGCTTTTCAATGGACTCAAGTGTAGGCAAGCCAATAACCATGTCCTTCTTTTGCAATTAGAGCAAATTATTGAAGTTCAAGTGACCAAAACGAGCATGCCAAAGCTCCATTTTAGCCATGGAAGAAGTATGAGCAACTAAGGCATTTGAGGCAGCCCTCTTGTATATATCCATGCGATACAAACCATTACATAATGTACCGAACATCACGATAACATCACCATTGCTGAAATCATGAACCATACACTTATCATAAACAAAGTGTACATGAAGTCCAGCTTTGGCAATCAACAGAACTGAAATTAAGTTCTTCTTTATACCGGGCACATACAATGCATTTTTCAAGAGAATCACACCTCCATTTGTAGCCGTAAGCTCAATTTCTCCTACTCCAATGATAGGATAAGAGGCATTGTTTGCACACACCACATGTCCTCCTTTAGGTGCATCTTTCAAAGAGGCAAAAAATCTTTTACATGATGTTATGTGCTTTGAAGCGCCACTATCAAAGAACCAATCCGAATCAACCTCACTCACAACCATACATTTAGAATGTAAAGAAGCATCATAATGACATGTAACAACACATGCCCAAAAATCTTGAGCCATGTTAGCTTCATCATTCTTTGCATTTGCTGAATTTTCAGCAATAGACATGCCGGATTCCTTCTTCTTTTCATTGCGTTTAGCAAGCTTTCTACACTCATCAATAGTATGGCCAGCCTTTCGGCAATATTTGCATCTCTTCTTCTTTTGCAAATCACCATCGTTAGAGGAATGAGTGGAAGAGGAAGCTTGAGGCTTTGGTTTTGATGAACCCAAAGCTGAACCATACTTGCTTTTTCCCTTTTGTGAGATAGCAAGTGCTTGCGTTCCCTCAATCAAACCACTCCTATTCACTCTAGATTGCTCTTCTTGCAAAAGAAGAGACACAATCTCATCAAATGCATACATATTAGGATTTCCTTTTGCAACCAAACGGAGTGTAGTAACAAAGCTTTGAAAAGATTCCGGTAATCCTTTCAAAAATGTAGAAATGAGTGATGCATCCAGAATGATCTCATCTATGTTTGCCAATTGCTCTTTCAAGTCCTTGATGCGTGTCACATACACATCCACTGACTCATTTTCAGCCATACATACATCCTCAAGTTGCTTCCTCAAGTATGCAACACGTGCTTCATTACGCACGGCATACAAAGAAGCAAGAGTGTCCCATGCCTGTCTCGATGTAGAACATGACCGAATGTGTGGAACTATATGACGCTTCACTAAAAGCGCAATCAAAGCATGAGCTTGAGCATCTTTTCCATCCCATCTAAGCTGCTCCTATGTAGGTGGAGAAGGAGAAACCACTGTACTTGAAGAAGAAGCTCCATCTGTGACAGTAGACTGTGAAGTAGAAGCACCTGCTGGTCTTCGATCTACATCTACCACTATGTTCCAAAGTTGTTTTGCAACAAGAACATGCTTCATCATGTAAGACCACATCGGATAGTTGGTCCCATCAAGCTTATCTTTAGCTTGAAGCATGCCAAACAAGTCATTGCTGCCCGCCATTTCACTAAGGAACAAGAATGTGACAAAATCTTCACTTCGACGAAAACTGAAATGAGTGCTGAAATTTCATCTCACAAACCGTCACTCTGATGGCAATTCTGACTGTACGAATGGCTTTGGAATGGGGGTAAAACCCCAGCGCACCTGATGGAAATGTTTCCGGGCTGCTGAAATTCATAGTTCTATGCTCCGAAGTCGATTTGCACTATTAAAGTGCGCGTGCGCCGCAATGCGAAAAACCGAAACTTGAGAAGAAGTTGAACCTGCTCTGATACCCCCGTCCTCGTTTCATGTGCAACACGTATCGTATCATATGGGCAAACAAAAAAAACAAGGCGTGTGTGTAGAAGTGCGTGAGACACACAAGAAGCACACACAAGGAGCACAAACACAGCAAGACACATGGAGAAGACGATGGCTGGAATAGCTCTCTCTATTGATCGATGTACTGAACTGAAGTAAGAGCTGAATAATATCCCTACGTACTAAGTACCACCACATATGAGAGTATAAAGTATGTGGTAACATGGGGAAAAAACCTCTAGCCAGCACTAGAGTAAAAAGTGCCCATGTATAGGGAAAAGGTTCACATCAAAGCTACTCGAGGAGCACATAAGTGTAACATTGTGGGCCTCCTTAGCTAGCTAATAAAGATAAATGATCATATATGTATAGATGGATAGATGTATGATCCAATGCACAAAACTTGCTATTTTGGTTGAGACACCTGCTGAATGTTTCACTTAATTCTCTATGTGCATTAGAAATTCAAAAAATTCCTTTTGGGGATCTTTAATTAGCTTAACAAGCTATCATTCATGAGTGGAATCATCTATAATGGTAAACTATATGCTAAGAATTCTGTTTAGCAAGTAGAGAAACACCCCTGACTTTTATGGGCTTACACAATCACACACTAGTGAACAATCTTTGATTAATAAATAACGATTGAGTGAACCATTATAGATGAAACTTTGTAGGAGTAAATTAGATAGTATGATGAATATGTCATGCTTTGAATCATGCAAACTCATGCACTACACAGTGAGATCCAGCTCAGACAAAATCACTATTCTGATAGAGTGTGACAAAGATATGAGAGTAGGAAGTAATGAACATGTATTGACTAAATCATATAATTATAGAATTATTGGCAATATGACATTACTCAATGCATGTAGAGTGAGTGAGCTATGTAAGAGCTCCTCTTCACAATGAAGGTACAAAGGAATGATCTCAAAACCTCGAGATACATGCGAGATCTTTATCTTCATGTTTTGTAGTTTTTTATCAAAGCCGTGCATTTGAATTTAAATTCAAATCTCCACCTAAAAGTAATCCTAAAGTGTAGGATTGATTCTCTCTTGACTTTAACTACCAAATGGATATGAGATAGATGCTTCTCTACTCCTCGTGGATCTACATCACTTTTACTAAGAGTAATTACACTCAAAGTTACAAGAGGTAGTACATATGAAGCTTCTTTGAATGATATGCCAATACATCAAGCTAATGTGTATACATCAAGTATGTAGGCTTGGGCTTAATTACACCAACAACTCCACCTCAAGCCGAACATGCTGGATCTTCATAGCTCCTTGATCTCTTGTATTCGAATCATCTTTTAGTAAGTAAATCTGCACATTGCAAATGAGTTGATACATATGCTAGTTGAATGTCCTTGCTTAGCAATTTTTCTCTAACATAATGATAATGCACTTTAATGTGCTTAGTCATGGCATGGTACACAGGATTAGTAGCCAAATGAGGTGAGCTGATGTTATCTCCAAATATAGTTGGAGTGTAGTAATGTATCTCCAAATCTGCATACAATTGCTTAAGCCACATAGCTTCCTGAGTTGCATTAGCCAAACCTCTATACTCTACTTTTATGGACGATAAGGCCATAGTTGGTTGCTTCTTGGATGACTATGATATGAGTTTTGAGCCTGTAAAAGGTAGGTACCCTGAAGTGCTCCTCCTATCATCCTTGGAGCCAGCCCAATCTGCATCAGAATATTGTTGGAACATCAAGCTTACACTATGCTTGAGGTGGATTTGATCTACATCAAAGGCTATTGCGTCGAAAGAATATCCGTTGGAGAGTTCTTTTTCATATGCTCATTTATTGTATTTTTTGAGAATATTTTGATGGCTCATTTACCGTTGTAAAAGCCTTGAGTTGTACACATGTAAAGGTACAAATATAGGGCCAAAATCCCACGAAATTTTGGTGGTTGAAGTTGCATTCAATCAAGCAATCAATCACCTAAAAGTAGATCAATCAAGATCTTCACTTTTCCTAGATTGTAGGGAAGTGAATTGATTCCCTCCAACAACCATTTCCACCTTCATTTGAATTCAAATTCAAGTTGTAAAAGTAGTGGAACACTCCTAGAGGCTATATAAGGAGTTGAAATCACTTGTACATTACATGGAAGCAATATACATACACTTGTGACCATCATTGTCTTGCTCCTTCAATTTTCTGCATCATCTTCTTCGCCAACAGTAATCTTGCAGAGGCTGCTGCTCTCTCCTCAGAGCTCCAAATTGAGTGCAAGAGGACGCATTGGAAAGGTATCAGTGTCTAGTTTATGCCTGTAGATTTTCAAAGCATTTGGTTCAGCAGATTTGGAGAAATCTCAGTTTTTCTGCCTCGGGGTCAATCTCTGCGTATTCCTGAAAAATAGGAGGTACCACCGGTGAATGTCGCATTCATTCCTATAGCATATTTTGCTTATTCCTTATACTTTTGTGCATTCCATACACTCAACCCTATGTGTATCACTCCCATAAAAGGATTTTTTCTAATTGTAAGCTGGTCGCTATGGGCATTTGAAGTTCATTGTCTCTTCCATAGATAGTAAGTTTTTTTGAGCTAGTCGACCCGCGAACCTATCTGTTTTGTATCGACTCATTTGATGCTCCAAGGTACATAGTGTGTTTCTTTGCACTTATAGCATGCCTATAAGGTCTATTTGAGTCTCCAAAAGCTCAAGGGCTGGTCTTGTGCCGGTTGGCTTGACCAAACTTCATCACTTCGAAACGCACTTTTCTACCTTCGACAAGCTTCTCCAAGTTCTTTCAGTGGTATCAGAGCTAGTTCAAGATGGGTGACGGCTTTCCCTCAATGATCGAGAAGCTTGATCGACACAACTACACGGCTTGGCAAATCAGAATGGAGGCCTATTTGCAAGGTAGAAATCTTTATGGAATTGTAGCAGGTGATGAAGCTATGCCTATTCCAAGATCCAAAGGAGGACCTACACAAGAGGAGACAGATAAGCTCACACTTTGGTGTGCAAGGGATGCTCAAGCAAGGTCCTACATACTAAACTCTATCTCTGACTTTCTATTACCACATATTAGAGGATGCAAGACATCTCAAGAGACTTGGGATGCCCTGGAGACTTTCTTTTCTGCTAGTACCAAAGCAAGAAAGAATCATCTTTGGAATGAGTTCAACCAAATGAAGAAGACACCTAAACAAACCATCACAGAGTTTATTACCAAGGTCAAAGAGGTTGCGGATCAGTTAGCATCCATTGGAGAGCTAATTGAAGAAGAGGTCATCATGAGGCAAATTCTCAACGGCATTCGAAGTGATAAGCAATGGCAATCCTTCACGACGGCTTACGATCTCATCATGGATGTGCAAACTCCAGACTTCAACATCTTTCTTAGACAACTCTTTAATCAAGAAGCCAATAATAGCATAAAGGAAGGTAACTCTTATCATGGTAGTTCAACTAGTGCTCTATATGCAGATAAGAAGGATAAGAAGCAGAAAGGCAAGAAGAAGGAAGAAGACGAAGAAGAGACTTCCCAAGCCAACTTCGCAAGCAAGAGCAAGTGGAAAGGGAAGAAGAAAGGACCAAAGCAAGACAAAGCCAAAGGTCAGAATGTTCAACCTTGTGCCATATGCGATAAGACCAACCACACCACTCAGAATTGCTGGTTCAATGGGAAGACCCAGAAAGGAAGTGGAAGAGGTGGATATGGCGGCAATAGAGGCAGAGGTGGACACAACTTCAACAACAACAATAGAAGCTATAATAGAAGGGACTACAACAATTATTCAGAAGATCAACCACATGAAGACTCATTACTTCTTATGAACCTAAGCCACAAAGAAGGTAAAGAAGATGATCATTTGTTCTACATAGATTCAGGATGCTCGAATCATGTTGCAGGCAACATTGCTCTTCTATCTGACTTGGAAAGTCCAAAGCATAGACATGAAGTGCAAACAGGGGATGACACGAAGCACAATGTGGAGAAGATTGGTAATGTCAAAGCTTCCAATGGCAGGACAAACATTCTGAGTAAGGTTCTCTATGTACCCACTATCACTAAAAACCTAATAAGTGTAGGCCAAATAGTTGAAAAAGGCTTGCAAGTTAGGTTCACCCAACATGGAGCTTTTGTGGAAGATCCATGTCAAGGCTTCAAGAAGATAGCCCGAGGTGAGAAGCATGGTAGGCTCTTTACTTTTGAAGTACGAGATACCAGGAACATAGCTCTATTCAACTTTGGGTCTCAAACCCTAAGTGAGCTTGAAGTGTGGCATAAGAGACTTGCTCATGTGAATGAAAGAACCTTGAAGGATATATGCAGGGATCAAAGTGTTCTAGGACTGCCGAACATATCAAAGCAACACATGATCAACAGGTGTGATGCATGTCAGATTGGGAAGGCACAAAGACAACCATTCAACCACAAAGGCTACATCCACAACAACTTATTGGACTTAGTACATACAGATGTATGGGGACCAAGTCAAGAACCTTCATTGGCAGGATCAAGGTATTATGTCTCATTTATTGACGACCATAGTAGATGGACTGTTCTATACTTTATCAAGAGTAAGAATGAAGTGTTTGATTGCTTCAAGAAGTATCTTGCGCATGTGGAGAATCATACAGGTAGATCACTAAAGAAGCTCAGATCTGATGGAGGGGGAGAATACTTCTCCAAAGAGTTTGATGAGTTCTTGCAGGATAAAGGTATCAAAAGGGAAGTGACTACTAGGTACTCTCCTCAATTAAATGGAATTGCAGAGAGAAGAAACAAGACATTGGTTGGATCAGCTCGAACAATGCTTGAAGAGAAGAAGTTGCCACATTATCTATGGGCAAAAGCTATTTCAACTGCAGTGTACCTTGTCAATCGACTACCACCCAAATCACTTCAAGGTATGACTCCTTATGAAGCATGGCATGGAAGAAAACCTAGTCTTGGACATTGCAAGGTTTTTGGTTGTTTAGCTTATGTTCATGTACCATCACAAATAAGAGGTAAGCTAGATGAAAGGGCAACAAAGGCAGTGTTTATTGGATATGATTCAACTCAGATGGGTTACAGGTTCTTCAATCCTTCAACCAAGCAATTCACTACAAGTAGAGATGTTGTGTTTGAAGAACACAGGTCTTGGTATGATGAAGACAAACAAAAGGTAACACTACCATATGATCTTGATTATGGCTCTCATCAATTAGGAAGCAAGCATGATACACAGGTCCAGGATCCAAGAAGTGATACAGACGATGACCAAGATGAAAGAGAAAGGGATTACAAGCTATGGAAGTCAAGAGGCAAAGCAAAGATGCAAGAGGTTGGAGAATGCTCCAAACAAGCACCTAGAAGATCAGCAAGAGAGAAGAAACAACCAGAAAGGTATGGATATGATTCCACATTTGTTACAAAGCATTCAATCTACTTGGCAAAAGACTCTATTTCAGAGGAACCCTCAACCTATGAAGAGGCAAAGGGAAACCCTAATTGGGAAAAGGACATGAACGAAGAGATAGATGCATTGAAGGAAATGGACACTTGGGATTTGGTTCCAATGTCACCGAATCAAAAGGTAATTGGTTGCCGATGGGTATACAAAGTTAAAAGAAATTCAGATGGATCAGTTTGCAGGTACAAGGGAAGATTAGTTGCCAAAGGATGCTCACAAACTCATGGTATAGACTATGAGGAAACATTCTCACCAGTTGCAAAGATGACTACAATCAGGACATTGATAAGTGTAGCTGCTGCAAGGAATTGGAGACTCCTCCAACTTGATGTGAAAAATGCATTCTTAAATGGTTGGATAAGTGAAGAGGTATACATGTCACAACCACCAGGTTTTGAAAACCCTAATCATCCATCTTATGTTTGCAGACTTAAGAAAGCATTGTATGGATTGAAACAAGCTCCAAGAGCTTGGAATTACAGGTTGGTTACATATCTTCAAGACCAAGGGTTCAAAGCTAGCAGCTCCGATCCTTCTCTATTCATCAAAAGGGATCACAATGAGGTTATCTATCTATGTGTATATGTAGATGATATTATTGTGACAGGTGATGATCTAAATGGCATTCAAAGGATCAAGAGACACATGCAAGAGGAGTTCAAAATCAGTGACCTAGGTGAGCTCACATATTTCCTAGGTATGCAGGTGATATACACAGATGAAGGAATGTATTTGACTCAAAGAAGATACATTCAGGATCTTCTTCTCAAGTTCAAAATGGAGAACACTAAACCTGCAGGTACACCTTTGGAGATGAATCATAAACTTAGTGTTTATGAAGGTGAGAAAATTGAAGACATTAAAGAGTATCAAAGCTTGGTAGGTAGCTTGATATATGCTACTCACACAAGGGCAGACATCTCATATAGTGTGGGAGTGCTTAGTCAGTTCATGCACTCACCGAGAAGACCACACATGGATGCGGCTAAGAGAGTACTTAAGTATCTCAAAGGTACAATCAACGAAGGTATATTCTATTCTTACTCTTCCGATTTGGATATCAAAATCTACTCAGATGCAGATTGGGCAGGAGCTAAGGATGATAGAAAAAGTACATCTGGTTACTTAGCATTTGCAGGTTCGAAGCTAGTGTCATGGAGTTCCAAGAAGCAACCAACAGTTGCTTTATCCTCAACTGAAGCAGAGTACAGAGGCTTGACCATAGCAACTCAAGAGGCAATATGGTTAAAAGCATTGTATACAGATTTGGGACTTGTGAGTTCCAAACCTCACATATTTGGAGACAATGTAAGTTCCATGCATCTAGCGGCAAATCCTATTTTTCATGCAAGAACCAAGCACATAGAAGTCCATTATCACTTCATCAGGGAGAAGCTCATGGCAAAGGAGATCGACATTTCTTTTGTTCCGACTGAAAAGCAAGTAGCAGATATGATGACAAAGGCACTTGATGGAATAAAGCCTTGTAGATTCAAAGCTATGGCAGGTATTCAACCTATCAGAGAATGAAGACTCAAGCATACTTTAGCTTGAGGGGGAGCTGTTGGAACATCAAGCTTACACTATGCTTGAGGTGGATTTGATCTACATCAAAGGCTATCGCGTCGAAAGAATATCCGTTGGAGAGTTCTTTTTCATATGCTCATTTATTGTATTTTTTGAGAATATTTTGATGGCTCATTTACCGTTGTAAAAGCCTTGAGTTGTACACATGTAAAGGTACAAATATAGGGCCAAAATCCCACGAAATTTTGGTGGTTGAAGTTGCATTCAATCAAGCAATCAATCACCTAAAAGTAGATCAATCAAGATCTTCACTTTTCCTAGATTGTAGGGAAGTGAATTGATTCCCTCCAACAACCATTTACACCTTCATTTGAATTCAAATTCAAGTTGTAAAAGTAGTGGAACACTCCTAGAGGCTATATAAGGAGTTGAAATCACTTGTACATTACATGGAAGCAATATACATACACTTGTGACCATCATTGTCTTGCTCCTTCAATTTTCTGCATCATCTTCTTCGCCAACAGTAATCTTGCAGAGGCTGCTGCTCTCTCCTCAGAGCTTTAAATTGAGTGCAAGAGGACTCATTGGAAAGGTATCAGTGTCTAGTTTATGCCTGTAAATTTTCAAAGCATTTGATTCAGCAGATTTGGAGAAATCGCAGTTTTTCTGCCTCGGGGTCAATCTCTACGTATTCCTGAAAAATAGGAGGTACCACCGGTGAATGTCACATTCATTCCTATAGCATATTTTGCTTATTCCTTATACTTTTGTGCATTCCATACACTCAACCCTATGTGTATCACTCCCATAAAAGGATTTTTTCTAATTGTAATCACGCTGGTCGCTATGGGCATTTGAAGTTCATTGTCTCTTCCATAGATAGTAAGTTTTTTTGAGCTAGTCGACCCGCGAACCTATCTGTTTTGTATCGACTCATTCTCCTTGATGCTCCAAGGTACATAGTGTGTTTCTTTGCACTTATAGCATGCCTATAAGGTCTATTTGAGTCTCCAAAAGCTCAAGGGCTGGTCTTGTGCCGGTTGGCTTGACCAAACTTCATCACTTCGAAACGCACTTTTCTACCTTCGACAAGCTTCTCCAAGTTCTTTCAAATATAACTTTATATCTATGTCAAAAATGAAGGGATAGAACAATCCCTCATTTATTGTACCCTTTAGGTACTTAAGCACCCTCTTTGGAGCTTCCATGTGTGGCTTCCTTGGTACATGCATGAATTGACTCAATGTACTCATAGAATATGCAATATCTACTCTTTTCAAAGTAGCATAATTAAGACTATCCACAAGTTGTTGACACTCTATAATATCATCAAGAAGGTTCACCTTCATGTGAACTTAGCTTATGATTGATTTCCATAGGAATACCTCCATCTTTAGTGTTCTCCATTTTAATTTTGACCAACATATCATTTACGTAGTTCCTTTGTGTGATGAATATACCTGAATCTGTATACACAAGTTCTAAGCCAAGGAAATAAGTCAAGAATCCTAGATCATTGATTTTGAATTCATTCATCAACAGAGCCTTGACTTGCTTGATACCTTCAGAGTCATTACCTATAATGATGATATCATCTACATAGACACACAAGTAGATGATCTTTTATTTATTCTTCTTCACAAACAAAGAAGAATCTGCCTTGCTTGCTACAAAGCCTTGATCCTACAAAATAGGTAACAAGTCTATGGTTCCAAGCTCCAAGAGCTTGCTTGAGACCATAGAGTGCTTTTCTAAGCTTGCATACATATCCTATTTTTTCTTCATCTTTGAAACCTGGTGGTTGTGCCATATATACTTCTTCTGATATCCATTCTTGACATCTAACTGATATAATTCTAATTTTTGGATGCAACAAGACTTACCAATACCCGGATTGTGGGCATCTTTGCCACAGGTGAAAATGTTTCTTCATAATATACTCCATGTGTTTGGGAAAATCCCTTTGCCACTAGTCTTGCCTTATACATGTTTATAGAACCATCAAAGTTCTGTTTAACTTTATATATCCACCTTGAACCAATTCCCTTCATATCTGGTTTCTTGGGAACTAGGTCCCAAGTGTGATTCTCCTGAAATGCTTCCAATTCTTCCTGCATGGCATCTATCCACTCTTTCTTCTTCTTATCCACTTCAGATGAAGAAGGCTCCTCTGGCATTCAATATTTGGTGATGTACACAAAGTGTGTTGTGACTAAGGATGTATCATATCCATACCTTATAGGCTTCTTACTTTCTCTTTGTGACCTCCTTAGAGCTTGATTGGAAGACTCAGGTAGATCCTCTAATTGCTTGTGTTTGCACTTGCCTCTTGATTTCCAAGACTTGAAGTCAACATGGTCCTCATCTTCTCAGTTGATGTCCTCTGCTTGGTGTTGGTCTTCTTGACTTAGTTTTGGAAAATCACTTTCCAAATCATAAGGTAATTTGACTTTCCTACAATCATCTTCAAACCAAGAGTTATTCTTATCAAAGACTATATCCCTACTAACTATGAATGCCTTTTTAGTGGGATTATAAAGTATATACCCCTTTTGATTCTGATCATACCCAATGAATATACACTTCTTAGCCTTAGGGTCAAGTTTCCCTCTGATTTGTGATGGGATGTGCGCATCGGCAATGCACCCAAATATCTTGCAATGATCGAATGAGGGTCTTCTACCATTCCAAGCTATGGTGTCATACCATCCAATGACTTGGATGGAAGCCTCTTAACCAAATAGGTAGTTGTAGAAACAACCTCTACCCATAAATAATTAGGCAATTTTTTCTCATTTAACTTAGACCTAGTTGCCTCAAAAATTAACATGTTCCTTCTCTCTACCACTCCATTCAATTCAAGAGTATACCTAGTTGTTACTTCCCTCTTTACGCCTCTGTCGTGTAAACATAAGTCAAACTCATGTGAGAAGTACTCACCACCTCCATCAAACCTGATTCTCTTCATACTTCTCCCTGTTTGGTTTTCCACTAATGCCAAGTCTTTCTTAAAACATGTAAACACCTCATCCTAATTATGCTTCATAAAATAGAGAATTTTCCACCTACTGTAATCACCAATAAAAGAGACATAGTACTTTGATCTTGAGATGGATGGATCTTTGCTAGGACCCCACACATCAGTGTGTACAAGCTCCAAATAATGTTCATGAATTTATCCTTTCATGTTAAATGGTTGCCTATGAGCTTGTTGTGGATACAACCTCAGCCGATAAGTAATTAGGTAAGTGCTTCTCATTTAGCATAAACCTTACAGCTTCAAAAATTGTCCTATTCCTTCTTTCTGCCAATCCATTTTGCTCAAGGTGTACCTTGTAGTGATCTCTCTTTTGATTCCTCTTTCTTGAAGAAAGGAGTCAAATTCATGGGAGAAGTAATCTCCCCCTCCATTTGACCTTAGCCTTTTTAATGTCTTACCTGTTTGATTCTCCACAAGAGCCCAATATCTTTTGAAGCATGAAAAAACTTCATTTTTGTGTTTCATAAAATATAATATAGTCCATCTACTGTAATCATCAATGAAGGAGACATAATACCTTGATCCAAATATTGAAGCATCCTTGCTAGGTCCCCATACATCTCTATGAACCAAATCCAAGATATCTCCATGCATATTTCCTTTCTTCATGAATGGTAACCTATGAGACTTTCCAAATTGACATGCACTACATTTATAAATCATATGTTTTCTTTGACAAATTAGGGAGTCCAAGTACACTCTGGTCTCTACATAACAGATTTCTTTCACCAATATGTGCTAACCTCTTGTGCCATACTTCCAATTATTGAGTGCCTGACTACCATAGTTAAAGAGAGCTATGTTTCTAGTGTCTTGTAATTCAAATGTGAACAATCTACCTGTATTTTCACCCTTTGCAATTCTCCTAAATCCTTGACTTGGATCTTCAACAAGTGCTCTTGCTTTTGTGAACCTAACCTGTTGGAAATTAGGTAGGCCCACAACTAATACCACAGGTCCATGGTTCCATAGGTCTAGGATCTACAACACAGATTCCAATAATCTTCCAATATTGACAAAACATGAACATACCACACTTAATCATACAAATGATGAGACAAAGATAGAGAAGGATTAGACAACATTTGTAAAGTGTTATGTAAGCCACTACTTACTCACACTATCATATATACAAATATCAAGTTACAATGTGGGAGAAAAACTATCTACCACTCTATGTGAACAAAATTAGATGGATGAGTGAATAAACGAATGTAACAAACATATTCAGAAGTATGGACAGAAATCTGAATATATATGAGATGTGTGACCTAATAGGTTGTAGAAAAGTGAATATGAGTGACAGAAAGAGGAAGGATCAGTCTAAAACTGATAATCATCAAACCCTCATCTGAACTTAGGCTATGAAAGACCCTAAGTCAGATATGGTGTGAAAGATCACATACTTACAAAATTAGCAAAGAATGCTAACAAGTTTGCTGTCAGAAATCCTTAAACTCATATGAATATACCTTCTCGAACACCTCATCCAAATAGGCATAAAGCATATATGTACTGATTCTCTTATACCTATGCCCAATAAGACTCCTCTTGATATGGATGCCACTACCTCCATAAACTCCAAGTAGTACCTGTGTGCATAAAGAGAATATGTACCTAAATTCTTAACATAAGATGTAAATCTTATGTTAACCACCATCCAATGTCTTTGAAGTAAACTGAAATCTTCATGTAGAAGACAATCTTCAAATACACCATGTGAATGGCCGATCCATACCACCAAGGTGCTAATAGATAAGTCCTATCCATAAGCAAAAGTGTGAGCACACTCTTCTCCTCCAAGAAGAACTCCATAGCTGCTCCTCAACATGCTCCAAGATAGCACCATGGCTAACCCATGTGCTAAGAGCACCACCTCTATTGAGGTACCAAACTTGGTGTTTAACTAGGTGTAGGATACAAGACAATGAGCCAATGCTCTTGTTATATAGTTTTGTTTTCTATCTTAAAAAGCACAATGTAAAGCATAACTCATGCGATCGTATATTTTGAAAACCCAATCACGAAGAGAAACTCCATCATCGAATCATACCGTTGTCCGTCTTTTAATGAAGTAAAAGCATGATAAAACAAAATATTTCTTCATGCTGCCGATCGTGGGACTCGAAACCCGGTGGGTTTCATATGAGGATAATGAACTAACCAAGACGCCCACACACTTTTTTCTATAGAGGAGCTACTACAAAATTGTACACATGCTGTAATATTGTGAGCAAATGAACCAGTGGAACATTGTACCTATATGATATTGCTTCCAACAATCCCCCCTGCAATGTCATATTGGTATAAACAGAACTGGATCTTCAAACTTCATAGTCTTCAAACTAGTACTCTTGAACTAACCTTCAAATATTTTCTTCAAAAGTCTTTTTCAAAATTGAATTTGACTTTCCTTCAAACTTCAAAAACTTGGACTTGCTGAATATGAACCATAATACCTGGGAAAATATGCAAACTAGATATGTGTACACATCAAGCAATCACTTGCTTGACAACAAATGTAGCAAGTACTGACTCTGAACTTATCTCCTTCCTTCTCAAACCTGAAAACATACACTAGGATCCACATATTTGCATTTACCTTACGAAAGGTTTCTCAGTGTACTTCTACTCTATCATGTACACTAAACAAAATCAAGAACTGAATCCTGGAACCTGTGACTGACAACTCACAACTTAGTGTATTATGAACACTATTGGTTCATCTCTGACTCTACTTATGTCAAATCAACTCAACTCATGTGTCCTATCAAGAAATATATGATGTGATCATTCTTGTTCAATCTGTAAATCCTTCATACTTCTTTCCTTCATAATCTAATTTAAACATAAATGTGTGCACCTTTGAAACATACCTTTCTAAAATATCAAGCTTCTCTTTAATAGAATTCTAGAACCTTCTCCTGAATAGGAACATCCTAACAGGAACTTTCTCCAGACATTCTCCTTCTTCCTTCTTCTTACAAAGCTGGAACATAAAGAGAAACTGACAAAGGAAATATAGGAATACCTGAAATAGGAATACCTATAGGTATGACTCTGCATTCTTTCACATATGGCTGAAAAAAGGTCTTCATGTTTCATCACCCCCCCTAGATGATTTAACACTAGTATCCAAAATTCTTCAAATTATATCAGACTTTATGAAATCTGGAACATCTTCCTTCTTTCAATAAATCTGATCTTCAGTGATCAATACCAATATCTGAAACAAAATTTTAGGATCCATAATCTTCTGCAACATAACAAGTATCTTCTTCTTTTTCTCTGCTACACAAATCTGATAGAATCTGAATCTTTGACTTACTTCTTCCAATGCTAAGAATTGTTCAAACAAAGGATAGGCATCTGAATCATAAATACTCAAGATCTTCAAGATCATTCAAGATATCTTTAACAAAATACGTGTGTAGAATATGCTCTCATCAAAACTTCGTGATTGAATGTTTGATTTGCTACCTAAATGTCTATAAGTGTCCATGCTTCTCACATAAATTTGTAAAACTTTTATTTAACCAAATCCTTCCCAAGAATCTGCAACTCCTACTTGGAACATAAGTGTACAAACTCTCACCTTGAGAACTCCAAAAGTTGAAAGTTGATACTTCATATCTTCATATTCTACCTAGAGGTGAAATGTGAAAATATTTGCTTGACTTTCTTTTGGCTAACTCCTATTCTCAATCAAGTGATAGGATCTGATGGAACACCTTTTTGAATACAAGCATGTATCCAAAAATCTAGACAATCATAGAAAGTAGATTCTTCAACTGATTGGTACAACACAAAAATCTGAATTTTCTTGAATTTTCTGAATTTTTTGAATTTTTTGAATTTTTTGAATTTTTTGAATTTTTTGAATTTTTTGAATTTTTTGAATTTTTTGAATTTTTTTAATTTTTTGAATTTTCTCAAAATTTTCTTCTTAGATGAGCTTTCTTGCCATGAAAGAGATCTATCAAAACGCTCTAGAAAAACCTCTAGATACCTGTTTTGATGTAGCATTTAACTTTCAAATAATGAAAGTGTATAAAAGCACTCCTTAAATCCTTCAAATCTCTTCATAACTGCTCTTCTAAGATATGACCTGCAAATGATAATCTGATAGTAAAAACTGATACCTTTGATTTGATGTTGATCTGATTCCTTCATCTTGTCCAAACCATTATTTTTCCTTGAATTTGAAGTAGCCTTCTCTTCATCAAGTCTGGGTCCTCAAATAATACTTCTATAAAGTATTTGCATATTCTTCCAAAAATATTCGGCTGTTAATAGATCATCAACTTCATACTCCACACTCATGAATAAACATGTGACTGAATTGTTTAATTATAATCAAATCTCTACTCATCTAGATTAAGTGTGTATATCAAATGTCAAATATTAGAAGATGCTCTTAAATCATATGTTGTAAACCTCGGAGTCTCTGAACCTGGGAATCTCAGATCCTGAATGCTCTGATACCAAATGTTGGAAATTAGGTAGGCCCATAACTAATACAACAGGTCCATGGTTCCATAGGTCCAGGATCTACAACACAGATTCTAGCAATCTTCCAATATTGACAAAACATGAACATACCACACTTAATCATACAAATGATGAGACAAAGATAGAGAAGGATTAGACAACATGTGTAAAGTGTTACGTAAGCCACTCCTTACTCACACTATCATATATACAAATGTCAATTTACAATGTGGGAGCAAAACTCTCAACCACTCTATGTGAACAAAAATAGATGGATGAGTGAATGTACAAATGTAACAAACATATTCAGATGTATGGACGAAATCTGAATATATATGAGATGTGTGACCTAATAGGTTGTAGAAGAGTGCATATGAGTGACAGAAAGAGGAAGGATCAGTCTAAAGCTGATAATCAGCAAACCCTCATCTGAACTTAGGCTATGAAAGACCGTAAGTCAGATACGTGTGTGAAAGATCACATGCTTACAAAATTTGCAAAGAATGCTAACAAGTTTGCTGTCAGAAATCCTTAAACTCATATGAAAATACCTTCTCAAACACCTCATCCAAATATGCATGAAGCATATATGTACTAATTCTCTTGTACCTATGCCGAATAGGAATCCTCCTGATATGGATGCCACTGCCTCCATAAACTCCAAGTAGTACACTGTTTGTCTTTCAATAAAGTAAAAGCATGATAAAACAAAATATTTCTTCGTGCTATCGATCGTAGGACTCGAACCCGGGTGGGTTTCATATGAGGATAATGAACTAACCAAGGCACCCACGTGTTTTTTTCTATAGAGGAGCTACTACAAAACTGTACACATGTTGTTATATTGTGAGAAAATGAACCAATGGAACATTGTACCTATAAAATATTGCTTCCAACATAACCTATAGGCCTTTTTGATGGAGAATGTTAATCTCCAAAAGAACAAGTTGTACTTGAATTTAGAACTCCTCTATATCAAGAACAACTTCTGACTCCACTTAATTTAGAAGACAATCACCAAATTATCAGAATTTTGGCTAACTGTTGAAAAGTGAAACTTCTTGGAAAGTCTGCTACAGATTAATCACTCATTGACTAATCGATCCTGTAAAGTTTTTAATAAAACTTTGCACAATGCTTTGCCTTAAGGTTGCGCAACTATTCCAAGTTAAATTTCTCAAAATGATTGAGTATACTGTGAGAAATGTGTGAAACACTTTACCTATGTCTGAAACAACTTCTTTGCAATGGCGACTTTGACACCTGTAACTTCTTAACACTGATTCTCCCAAAGATTACTATCTGATTCTTTCCTTCAATTCTTGACATTGATCTTCAATCTTCTCTTCATGTATTTACTTCTGCCCTTTGTATAATCACAATTTGTTGATTGTCTTGCTCCAACACTTTTTCCCCAATCTTTCCTACACTTATCAAACTTCTTTGTGATGGTGGGGACATAGAGTACCTTGCTAAGTAGGTTGATATTTCCATTAGATGTTTTCACATTTCCTATCTTTTCCACCAAATGTCTTGTATCATCACCTGTCTGCACTTCATGCTTGTTCCTTGGATCTTCTAAATCTGATAGGAGTGCCACATTTCTTGCCCCATTATTGGAGCAACCTGAATCTATGTAGAAAATATGCTCATCAGATTTACCTTGTGGCATGGACATATTCATGATTAGCAATGAGTTCTCTTGATTTGAGTCTTCTATGTAGTTATTGAAGTCTCTTCTTCCCCTATTGCCTCCTTGATAGTTTGAATGGTTGTAATTGTTGTGGTTGCCATGGTAATTGTTTAACCTTCCTCTTGAGTAGCCATAACTTCCTCTATTGAAACCTCTATCTCTTTGATTCTTGGAATTCCTAAAGCAATTTTCAGTTGTATGATTAGTTAATCCAAAAATAGAGCATGAATTAGAGTCTTGGGATCTCCCTGCCTTCCCTTCCTCCTCTACCTCTACCACTACCATGTCTTCCTCTACCTGCATAGTTAGCTTGATGTGTACCTGCTTCATCATCCACTTTCTTTCCTCTTCCTTTGTTTTCTTTGGACTTTCCTTTATCAGTATACAAGGCAAAAGATTGATTACCTTTGGAGCTTTCTCCATTCTTGAGAAGCTTGGCCTCTTGAGTAAGTAGTTTTCCTATAAGTGTGTTGAAATCTTGTACATGCATATCCATGTATAGATCCATAACTGTGGTGAATGCTTCCCACTTGTCATCTCCCTTCAAGCCATTGATGACCTATCTTACAATTTGCTCTTCCTCTATTACTTCTCAAATGCTTCCCAACTGATTTGCTATGTTCTTGAGCTTTGTGACAAAATTAGTCACATTTTATTTGGGAGCTTTCTTGAGAGTTGTGAAGTCCAACCATAGTTGACGCTTCCTGGTCTTTGTACTTGAAGAGAAGAAGGCTTCAAGTGCATTCCACACTTCATGAGATGTTTTACAACTTCTAATGAGAGGCAACAAAAACTCTGAGATAGAATTGAGAAGATAATACCTTGCAAGTGCATCCTTGGAGCACTAGTGCTCAATATTTCTTGCTCTTCTTGTGTTGGTTGACCTTTGTTCCTGAAACTTAGCATAACTTCATCTCCAGCTACATAACCATATAAATTCATGCCTTTAAGATAAGCTTCCATCCTTAATGACTAGGCTGAGTGTTCATCTTTATCCAATTTGTCAATTGATGAAGGAAATCCATATGCCATGTTGTCCAACCTTGCTCTGATACCACTATGAAGAGATGGATTTGAACTTGGAGAAGATGAAGTGGTGCTGCAAACACTTTGCACTACTCCAGCCAAATAAGCTCCAGGGATATGTAGTGGGCAGGTACAAATGATGATAAAAAAAAGTGGATCCAAGAATTATATGATGTCTCGTCAACAATTACTTTTTAATGCATGCATGGGTGTATCCACTAAAAGCAAAGTCCAAATTGTTTATGTGATTAAATAGTTTCTGGTTTCAGCTAAAAATCTGTCAGCATGTAGAATGGGCATGCTTCATTTTGATTGAGGGGGGCAATATATGTCTTCTAATGTTAATTCATTTCTCGTTGAACGTGGGATAAAACATCATTGAATAGTGTCGTATACACCTCAACAAAATGGATTTTCTTAAAGGAAGAACATGTCACTCATGGAGATGGTGAGGTGTATGGTCCAGAGTTGGGCTTGACCACATAGTCTCTAGATTGAGGTTTTTATGTGTGTAGCATATGTACTTAACAGGTGTCCCACTAAAGCATTGTACTCTATCACTCCATATGAGGGTTGACATGGTCACAATCCATCTATTGCTCATTTGTGTCTTTTTTTGTCTAGCATATGCATTAATGCCTGCACAACAATGGAGGAAATTTTGTTGACAAAGTAGTCAAATGTGTTTTTGTTGGGTATAGTTTTGAAAGCAAAGGCTATCCTTTGTATCATCCACAGACTAAAAAATTTTGGTTAGCCATGATGTTGTTCTTTTGCAAGATGCAATTCATCCATTACTTTCACGTACTAAGGAGACATCACATAGCTCCAAAGATGTGAATGATACTTTCTTGCCTCTTTTTACAGATGGACAATCTAATGTTGGTCCAAATGAGGTAATTTCTTAGCCTTTATAGGTTCCACATAATGATGTAGATCATTCCATTTCTGATGTAGATTTACCTGATGAACTTGTTGATGATAGGGTTGATATAGAGAAGGCAAAAACTATGCATAAATATCTAGTGAAGACTTTATGAGATAGCAAATTAGATGCACCTCTATCATATCGTACTCGTTCAGGCTCTCATAGTGCTTCTTTTGTGTCATATTGCTATGCTACCTCTAGTGTTTGCGATGAGGATGAGCATGTTTTGTTTGATGAAGCACAAAATTCAAAAAAATGGATGGCTTTTATGCAATTAGAATTTGATGCTATTATGAAGAATGGTACCTAGTCTTTATGTGACTGGCATCTACTATTTGTAGCATATGTGCACTTGCATCCCATCATGGTTGGAATGTACATCAATTCGACATTAAAACTGGATTTTTGAATGGTGAATTACATGAAGAAGTGTATGTTTTTGAGGCTCGTGGTTTTGTGCAAAAAGGGCATGAAAACAAAGTGTGCAAGTTGGAAAAGGCATTATATGGTTTGAAGCAAACACCATGTGCTTGGTATGAAAAGATACATGCCTACTTGATTGTAAATGGTTTTGACAACAATCCACTTGAGAGCACCTTATACATTAAGCATGCAAATGATGTGATTCTTATCATTGTTGTCTATGTTGATGGTATGGTGCTCACTGGTCCTAATGAGAAGCATATTGCTGATTTTAAGGCTTATTTGCATGCCTCATTTGAGATGTCATATTTAGGGAATTTGCATCATTATTTGGATTCAGTTTATGCAAGTTGATGGTAGAATAGCTTTGTGTTAAATCAAATATATTGATACATTATTGCAACATTTTGGCCTTGAAGACTGCAAACCTATTGCCACTCCTACGGATATAGGTTTATGGTTGAGCCTTCATGATGTTCGATGTAGGATACCACATTGATTTTCCCAAAAAAAGATGTGTAGGTAATAATGAAATTTTATGTTTAGGATATTCTAATCGTGTCAGTAAAATTTTGTACCAATAAGTTTTTACATTCTCTTTCTTGAAGGTTGTACCATGAAATCTGTGTGTGTTGTATGAGTGAAAGGTAGAGTACTCTTAATAGAAAAAATTTGCTTGATTGAATTTCTTGTAGTTCCTATGTTTTATGTCTCATTTGGTTGCATGAAGATAAATTAATGAAGAGATTTTTCATGTTTTTAATCTCTCTCTAGAACTTTTGATTTTTTAGGGCTCAAAAGTGATATCTGGAAGTGTATTTGGACCTAAGGCATCCCTAACATGCTTGTACAAATTAAAGAATTGAATATTTTTGTGTCTCACAAGCTTTAGTTAATTCCTCATCATTTTTTAGTTACATGGCTTGGAAAAGTGTCCTTTTCGGTACCTAAGAACAAAAGAAGCCTTGATTCATCTTATTCATGTTCACAGACTTAGAAAAGGGACATTGGTATGTGGGTTATTTCTGGTGATTGACATGTGTGTGAGTGTGTTGCACGGATTGCCTCTATCTTTGCAGGTACGATTCTAGAGGTGGACATGAAAAGTAGATGCATGGGCCGTCTAGAAGTCTCGCATGAGACATCCAAAAAGATGCTATCTTGGAGCATGCATATTTTAGGAGTGCATGTCTAGGAAAGCATGATTGGTCATGCAATGGCAGGAGGGGAGATCCAAAGACGAAGACTGAGAGATAGGAAGATTATGGTTGTGCATTGATCACGATCATTTTCTACTTCTATGATTGAGATTGGGATTGGGATTGGGATTGAGATTGCGATTGTGATTGCAATTGGGATTGACATCAGCTCGAGGGTGGTCGGGTTGATCAGGCTTCACATTGAAGCTATTTGATAGATTTTTTAATGTAGATCAGAACTACTTGTAAATCTGCACATATGATAAAGTTCTATCTCTCTCTTCTAGTTCTACGCATACTTTGTTTTTCTTCCTTATATCTTGTTGTGCTGAATTCTATTATTCTATGTAGAATTGTGATTGAAGATTAAGAGACTTGTTACAAGTGGTATCAGAGTGGAGTTGGATTTTGGGACAATATGCAAGCTTTGAAGAAGAAGATAGAAGAGCAAGAGGAGATTATCTGTAGACTAAATGCAGAATTTGATAAAGAAAGATCCAACAAACAAAAAGAGGGTACTGCAAATACTTTCGTGGACCTCAATGATCAAGGTGATAATGGTGTGGGCACATCAAACACATATAAAGCTAGATGCCAACCTAAACCCAAAGATAATGATGATGCAAGTGATTCTGCACTTAAGAAAGTGTTTAAAAGACAAAAATTAAATGAATTTGATGGTGAGAAAAAAATTGGAGAGGATCTTGAAGCATGGATTGAGGAGCTTGAGGTTTCTTTGATATGCATGTTTTTTACAGTAAATATCATTCCCAATCCTTCCCTTTTAGTGGTTGTATAGTTTTTTTCAGCTAAATTCAATTGCCTACTGGCATAAGCAATTGGAAAGTCTAATTTGCTCCCTTCTATTGGTTGTGCTAACACACATCCCAAAGCATAATTTGAAGCATCCACATGAACATGAAAAATTTCATTCGATTGTGGAGTTTTTAGAATTGGTGTTGTTACCAAACAAGTTTTTAAAGTCTAAAAGGCTTGGTCACATTCTGTGGTCCATTCAAATTATGTAATCAATGCATACAAAGGTTTTGCAATGTCTGCAAACTTATGCACAAATTATCTATAATATCCATAATGTCCCATGAAAGTTTGAAGTTCTTTTACATTTATCGGTTTTGGAAGATCCACTATGGCCTTAATTTTTCTCTCATCAGTTTAAATTCCATTTCTAGAAACTATGTGACCCAACATTCTCCCTTGCCTCACAAAGAACACACATTTCTGTGGATTTAAACATACTCTTTTCTAAATATATTTTCCAGATCTTTCAAATGATCTTGTCTTTTTAATGAAAAAGTGCAAAGATCATCAACATAAATTTCCATTATATTTCTAAGGAATTCTTTGAATATGGGACACATCAATCTTTGAAAGGTCATTGCGGCATTAGTTAAACCAAAAGGCATAACCCTAAATGCATAGATTCCCCATTCTGTGGAAAAAGCAGTTTTATGTTGGTCTTCCAAAGCTATTGGCACTTGATTATATCCTGAAAAACCATCCAAAAAACTATAAACATATTTGCCTGCAACTCTTTCCAAAAGATGGTTTGTTATTGGTAATGGATAGTTATCCCTTATAGTTGCATCATTAACTTTTTTCAAATTAATACACACCCTGAGTTTTCCATTCTTCTTAGGTACCACAACTATAGGAGATATCCACTCCGTATACTCAATCTCAAAGATGAAATTGGCAGCCAGCAGTTTGTCAATTTCTTCCTTTATTTTAGGAGGGTATTTGTCATTAAATTTATAGTCTCTTTGTTTGCTAGGTTTTGTATCAGGAGTAATAGGAATCTTATGTTCACAAATTTTAGGATCAATTCCCTTCAAATCCTTATAACTGTAAGTGAACACATCCCTATAAGTTTTAGCCAATTTCCTCAATGCTTCCTCCTCTTGATTTGTCATGTCATCAACTATGACAATGTGCCTATCTTCTTCCTCTTCTTGAGTGATCACCACCTTCTTAGTTAGTTCCTAATTATCATATGCCTCCTCCTTTTTCTTTTCTCTCTTTGGTTTCATTTTTAGAAGTAATCTGTCTTCTACGTCATAGGTCTTGAAATTTGAAGGTACATCAAATTGTTGATCTTCTTTCTTTATATTTTATATTTTTCAACTTCTTGTTCTTTTTCTATTTCTTTGTGTTTACTTTTTTTATATGTTCCTGAGATTTTGTCTTTTAGCATCTGTAGCTTCCACGTCTTCCAGAAATTGTGTTTTTCTAGTTTTTAAAATTATCCCTTCCTTCTGTTCTTCCTCTATTTTTGACACCTTTATCATTTGTATTCCTATATGAAAAATGTCATATCCTTCTTCATTTTGGAATTTTACTCCCACATATTCATCATTGGCCAAATCCATTGTGGTCAAAATCTGATTCCAACCATAAGGCTCAAACTCTTCATCTTTAAATTCCTATGGTATGTAACTTTCATCTTGTGACTTCCTTTCTCCTAGACAATCTTCCTTTTTTAACATCCTTTTTTTATATAGGTGATTCCTGATCACATTACATTTCCAAATTGATGATTTTGTGTCATTTTGACCTTCACTCCCAGATTCTTCACTTAATTCTTGATTTCGATGTACTCTGAACCATTGCTGAGGGGACATATCACAACATTGACCATTTCTTATATTTACTCTAGTTATCCTTCCTTTGCTTTGAAGACATAGGCAGTCTTTTCCCCAATCTTGTACAATTTGCATTTGTCGCATAAATGGTCTTCCTAGAATGATTTCATATGAGGTAGATTGTGGAAATTCTACTATGGCAAAAGTGTGCTCTATCTCTATTCCACATATTTCCACAATCGCCTTTTCCCCAATTCCTAGGGGTTTTTCTATGTGTCCTTTTGCAAGTTGTAATCTCATTTTACTGGGTATTAGCTCATTCTGCCCCCATTTCTCCCAAGTTTGTTTAGTCATGATTGCCACTCCAGATCTACTATCTAATATGGCCTTAGCATGATTATCACCAAACTGTATTTTCAAAGTTGAGTTCCCTTCTTCTCCTTCATAATATCCTACTATTTTGTCAATAGGTATGTACCACAATTCTTCCAATTCTTCTTGCTGTGGATCTAGACTCTTTGACTTTGTTTCCCCAGTTTTCAGATTATGTTGTAAATGAGGATTTTGTTTACCAATCCTTCCATTGTGGTTTGATATAGAATTGTACAGTGTTTTTCTAGATTGATTTGAAAGGTTATTTATGAATTATCTTTCTGATCAAAATACTTCCTGGTTTTGTTGCATTTGACCCTTCAATTGTTGTTTGATGATTGTCTATCTCCCCAATCTTAAGTTGTGCTTCCTGTATGATTTGTTTACATCTTTGCATTCTTTCATCCTCTAAATCTCGCATAGGATATGCCATCACATGATCTGTAGGGTTTGGTCCATCTTGAATTCTTCCTTTGTATGCTCTTATGAGAGTCTCCAAACTTTGTGAATTTTTTGCCTCTTCCTGAGTCTGTGTATTTTGTGGTTGGCTATTGTTTGGATGTTCCATAGTTTCTTCTTCCAAATTTTTACCCATTCTTATCTTTCTTTCCCATCTTCCTTTTTGTTGGTTTTTCTTTTCTTTTGGAAATGGATTTTTCTTATGATCCTGTGTGTGTGTCTCATTTTTTATGCCTTATTGTTTAGCTTGAGATCTTGTTATGGCATTTACATTTATTTGATCAGGATCACTCAATTCTTCTTGCTCCATTATGTTAATTGTTTTTAATGGTATGTTACTAGATGTGTTCTGTTGTTTTCTAGGGTTTCTTGGGGAATCCCTTATTAAGTGTTCCCTGCCACAATCCTTACAATATGCTCCTTCTATTCTTAGTGTTGGAGGTTGTGGACAGTCTCTAATGAAATGTCCCCCCCTCCCCCCCCCCCCCCACATCTATAACAAGTTATCTTCTGGCCTCCTTTGAATTGGGGTTTCTGATTGGACACGTAATTATTAGTTATGTACATGAATGTGGTTGTGTCCATTTCAATTCTCCCATTTCCCAAGTCCAAGGCTTGCAATTCTAGTTCTCTTTGTTCATATCCTTCCCAATCTTCCTGATATCCTTCACTCAAATGGTAATCCTCTCTGTAAGATGATCTGAGTCTCATGCTTTCTTCTTCAACTGATGTGTATTTTATTGGTACTACATTTGTTGGTAATGGTGGTTGTTGTCCAAGTACCGGTCTTGGTTGCTCAGCAAATCCAGATTCTCTTTGTAAGTTGTGTTGGTTCATAAATTCCCTTTCTTTGATGAGTTGTTTATTGTAGAAACACTGCTCTCTAGTATGATTTGTCCATTTTCTTTCCAAAGTACAATATTTGAGTGTTTTCCTACCTTGCAAATGCTGTGATTTATGATAAGAACATTGTTGAACCAAATGACTCTCCCCACAATTATAGCACTTCTTATTGGTTGATATTCTAGTGTTCATCAAATTTGTCTTGATGTTAACTTTTAGGGCTTTAGCAATGGCTTGTGCTAATTCTTCTACTGGTGGAATTTTATCTTCATTTGTTCTTGGTTGATCAAATGCTAATAGATCTTGTCCTCTGTTATCTTCTAAGTCTATTGCCTCTTTCACACAAGCTCCTAGATCAGGACATCTCTTATAATACACCAAGGTTCTTAATTGTGCACTTCTCAGTCCTTCTATGAACAAAGACACTTGTTTTGCCATTGGAGGTACCTCTTCTCTTGGACATCTATCAATGTATTGCTTGAACCTCTTGGCAGCCTCTCTGACATTTTCATCTTTTTGTTGTTTAAAACTATGTATCAGGGTAGCTATGTATCAGGGTAGCTGTACTATGTTTAATCACAATTTTGGAGAATTCCCCTATAAAGGCTTCAAGGAAAGATTCAATATCTGGATACATTTCCTTTCTTAATGGAATGAACCAAGATAATGCAGGTCCAGTTAGGGTTAGACCAAATGCTTCAAATTGCACTTTGTAATCCTCTACTTCTTCTACCCTAATTAATTTTTTGAATCCTGCAGCATGAGCGTGAGGATCAGAATACCCTTCATATTGATTCTTCATGCATTTTGCTACTTGATAGGGCCTAAGCATTCTTCCATGGTTTTGCCACTAATGTCTCCTTCTGATGAGAAAATCATTCATTCCTTCTACTTCTCTTTCAAAAGGATTTGGGGAAGTGTGTACTCTCCTACCTTGTTGTTGTTCAATGTTAGTGTGATTTTCATTTTTTCTTGGCAAGTCTGGTTGCCCTAGGTTTTGTTCCCAAGGTCTCTTGTTTGCACACTGCCCTAAGTCATTAGAGTTTTTTGGATCTTGTGAAAATATGTATACACATCCCTGTCTATCCTCATATCTGCCATCCTTAAATTGTGCCACTCGCATTATGCATACCATCTTGATACACATAGGTTCCAAACCTATTTGTATACATGTACTTGAGGATATTTCTATAATCATTAGTTTCAGAGGTTTCAGTTGTTTCATTTAAATTTTCCATGTTATTTGTCTGTCCTAAATCCCTTTCTTGTAATTCTCCTAAAACTAGCTCTATTTGTTTCCTTTTTAACTCTTGTTTATCAGGTGTAAACAATTTATTGCCAGATCTCAAAATCATTCAATTATTTCACGATTTTGTGAAGAGAATCGTGTTTCTCACGATTCTGTGAAAGGAATCGTGTTTTTCACGATTCTATGAAGAGAATCGTGTTTCTCACGATTCTATGAAAAGAATCATGTTTTTCATGATTCTGTGAAGAGAATTGTGTTTCTCACGATTCTATGAAAGGAATCGTGTTTTTCACGATTCTGTGAAGAGTTCATGTTTCTCACGATTCTGTGAAGAGAATCATGTTTCTCACGATTTTGTGAAAGGAATCGTGTTTTTCATGATTATGTGAAAGGAATCGTGTTTTTCACGATTCTGTGAAGAGAATCATGTGTCTCACGATTCTGTGAGAGAATCGTGTTTCTCACGATTCTATGAAAGGAATCATGTTTTTCATGATTCTGTGAAGAGAATCATGTTTCTCACGATTCTGTGAAAGGAATCGTGTTTTTCACAATTCTGTGAAGAGAATCGTGTTTTTCACGATTCTGTGAAGAAAATCATGTTTTTCACGATTCTTTGTTAACAAACAATCGTGATTGCTCACAATTGTTCAAAACAGGATTTTCTTATGAAAATCGTATTTTGGGAATCGTTGAGTTTAGTCACAGAATCGCAATTCTGTGCTGCTTTTTGTAATTTTTTGATTTTTGATTTTCTGAGCTCTAAGTTCAAAAAACAAAAAAACGTGATTCTGTGCATTCAACAATTTTCTGTGTTTTTTGATCCTTTCCCAAAGTTTTGAACTTACAATTATGCAAAAACTTAATGTGAAGAAGATTACCTTGTTGCTTGATCAAGAACTTCCCAATTGCTTTGAGGTTAGAGGAAATCGCGATTCTATTAGCTCTTCTCCACTCACTCGCTCACTCAAATGACTGATTTTTTTGAGATTTTAGACTTTTATAGACTTCAGACAATGGCAATTGTGAGTGATTTTCACAATTTTGAGTTCCCTACCTTTATGATTCTTGTTCTTTTAAAATTTTTGTTGTTTTACTAAAATAAAATCTTATCCCTTCCAACAAAATTTTCCCACTTTCCTCTATTGATGAAAATCGCGATTTTGTGTCCAACTCTCAAATCTGATCACTTGATGCTCAATTCTCACTAAAATTTTGATTTTCTTCACTTATGCAACTTATGAAACCTTTTAAAATTTCTTACTTTAGTACCCAATAGTGCAACTAAGTCAATTTCTTTATCTTACTAAAAATCGTGATTCCGAGTTGAGAATTGTGTTTTTTTCTGAACTTCCTTACTTTTGCACTTTTGGACTTTTCTTCCCTCCTGGTCTTCTCCAATGTTCTTTACCAACTCCAGATCAATTGTCACCTGCAATTATACATCCCAAACTCATTCAAAGAGATTAAAGTTTTGAAAAAGTTAAACAGTAACTTTTACTCTAAATATTTTTTTTTTTCTTTCAATTTCTGGATTTTTCTTCCACTATTTCCCTTCTACCTTTCAACACAAATCCTCCTGCAAAACTTCCTAAGAAAAAAGAAATTTATTTGGATTTTTAATAGATTTTAGTGATTTTTTTAGTATTTTGAACCCTAAATCAAGGAAAACACTTCACTTAGGGTTTTCTTGTTTCAAGATCCATTGATCTTTTGTCTCATGATTGGTTATACTCTTTTATGCTTGCGATCTATTCAGTTTGGAAGTAGAGCTTTTCAAGAAAGTATGTGCTAAGAAGTACAAGTATCAATTCATGCAAAGATAAACTCAAACACCTTTTTTTTTCAAGAGGCAAATAAATCTTTTCTCAAGATTATTACTTTACCTTGGATAAACAAATGGATCAATCAATTTTGCACATAGCTACTCTACTTGACTTTCCTCATTACAACCATGTCATCGTTTCTAAGATTTGACAAATTTTGCTTGGTACTTAGTCAAAAAGCAATCTACTTATGCAAAGATAATCACATTTTACCTTTCCTTTAACAATCTTGATTCAATTTTTTCCACACACCTGCACTTTACTCTTAAAAGGTATGAGCAACTATCAATTTGCAAAAATTTCACAACTTCTTTATCTCAAAAGGTTAATTCATGCTTTCTTTTCCCAAAAGACAAGCAAAGAAACCTACCTTTTCAGTTTTTCTTTCTTGATTATAGAGTAGTACAGTTTCAATGTGTTCAAATACCATCAACAATGGAAGATCTAGCAAGGTCCAAGACTTCAATGAAGCTTTTGCTTTGTTCCCCGTCAACGGTGCCAAAAAATGTTTGTTGTTACCCTTTGGAGTTGTCCTCTCCAATCATTATAGCACAAAAGATCAACTACACATCTTTAAATTGTCAATCCGGGAAGTATGCAAAGACCACAGCGCCTTCTAGTTAATGGAATCCAAGAATGAGAGTTGAGATGATTATTTTTCTGAGAAATTTATGAAGAAGGAGGGAAATATCTAGGGTTTTGATTATCTTGAGTTCTACAACAATATTTTCAATGATCTTTGTGCCTAAAGTGTGCCATTTCCACAGTAGAATACAAATATGAAGTCAAATTTCAAAAACAATACCTGTATCACGCAGACGAGACAATCGTGATTCTATAAAAATTGAGAATTTCCAATTCCAGCTTTGTTCTTCTGCACTTTCTTACTCAATACACTGAGAATCATCCATCTTCATTCACCTCACTCAGAAATACACAAGGAAAGTTCACAAATTCCATGGATTACACAATGACAAGACTCAACAAATCAAGAGAAAGATCGTGAAAGGAGAAAACATGATTTTCTGTAGGAAAGCTCTCAACAGCGAGTCGTAACAAACGAGAACTATGTCGTAAAAAGAGAACACTCTCGTCAAAAATTACATGTTTTCACCTCATTTTTGGAATTCCTTTACACCAGTATACATATATTACAGAAATGAGGTGAAAACAAGTAATTTTTGACATTTTTTGTCATTTTCTCAAAAAAAAATGAGCTCAAAATGTAGTCAAAATTTCACTATATTAGGCATTGACGTGTCCCAAAATGTATATGATAAGACATTGACATGTCCAAAATCTATATGATAAGACATTGACATGTCTAAAATATATATAAGAATGTAGAAATCAATAGTTTTTACACAAAAATAACATTTTAGACATATCTTTAATGGGTGGATATCTGATTGTTATTCAAAATTGCTACAAAACATGGTTTCATTAACCAAACTACTTTGAGGCGTTTACATAAGCACTAAAAATGTCTGAGAGCTTCAATGCAACTCACAACTTTGTCGATCTATGTCTACACCCTCAACATCTGATGCACTTGATTCAGTCTCATACTGTTGAGAGCTCTCTTCTTCTTCTTCTATATCCACAAGAGCTCTATCTTCATCCACGTACATACCAAATTCTGCAGGATCATGCACAACTCTTCTTGTTTTCCTATGATTTCTTGTACCACATACATCTGGAAGCTTTTGTTTTATCATGTTGATGGTTGCTTTCCTCAAGTGACCAGTTTTTGTCAAGGAAAAATCATAAACAAGAATATCTACATCATCCATTTTAAGAGTGGATGTGCTTCGAATATTCTTTTTCCTTTTTGAACCTGTTCGTTTAGTATCACACACCATTTCTAAGTTATATTTACCTGTGAATGCATTACTACTTTTAGTGTAATACCAATGCACCATCAAAGCCTCTATTCTTCTCTGATCAATATCTTTAGTTATCTCTAAAAGCTTTGCAATCCAAAATGGTCTGGTAGCCTCATCACCATCAGCAAGTACTGCAATAAGCGTTCCAACATTTATCTCTATTAAATTTCCTTGCCATCTTGCTTCTGCCTGTTTTGTCATCCTTGGGCCTACATAAATATTTCTTTCTGGTGGATGTATAAAACTTTGAAGTGCATCTGCATTACATGCTTGGGCCACATTCACGGATCTTTGTGTACAAAAATCCCATGTGAATGGAACATCAACTGGCCAGTGACCTGCAATTGTATACTGTATAATCTCTTCTTGATGATTGAAAAAGTCCTCCCACCAAGATACATCTTGATCTCCAGCATATTTTTTTGCACGCTCAATATGTCTCTTCTTTTCAATGAGTGCATGCATCCAGCTTTTACTTTGATCAACCACACTTCCACATCTTTCTGTATTGTTTTTATCTTCATATGGTGATTGTTCTGCACCATACACTTTTACAGTAGACAAATTAGGCACCTACAATAAGAATCTGCATCCCTCTTTAGGCTCCCACCCAAGAGAAGATGAATACTACTTTGCAAATAAAAGGGTTATTTCATCAACCCTCCTCATCAAGAATACATGGTTGAAACTAATATTGTGCAATGGAGCCAAAACCTTAGCACTGTTATCAAGGCCCATTGAGCAAAAGTGCTTAAAGTCATAAATCTGTGTGAGGTGTTGAACTTCTGGTTTTGGAGTATATGCTTCTGAAATCAGCTCAGATAAAATCAGAAGAGTAAAAGCATTGTTACGTGCCAACTTCTTAGAGAAAGTACTGAACATTTGATCAATGTGATCATGAGTGTGGCCAACCAGAAGAAAATTTACCTTAACCTTCTGAAATACCTGTTTTTCAACAAGCATGCTTAAATATCCAAAGACTGTAGAATTTTTATTCTCTCTTGCAGTATTATCTAGTTGCGTGGCAAAAGACCCTTCCATGATTGCAAAACACGATGAATGACAGTAACTGTAAGGTTTGGATCATTATGCACATTCGGATATGTGAAGAAAACCTTGGACATTACAATTCCATTGTATACCAAAGCACCAACCAAATGCATTTGCACAAGGACTTCATCTCCAATGTCCTTAGGGATGCGATAAAAATGTGGCAAACAAGTTTTTTTTTTATCCATACCATCGATCAACAAACACATATAACGCTCTGGATTTCTGAGTGCCTTACTTCGATGATGAATTGCTTTCTTTCTCTCTAATGCTTGACTGTCACGATGGTTGTTAAGAAGGTTTTTAAAATTATGCTTTTCCTGTGGTGTTGTAGCCCCTTTTGCCATGTTTTTCAAAGTGGCGCAAACTGAACATTCACCCATTCTAACTTTACGAGGAATAGAAACATTGTTAAACTCTTCCTTCCATAATCGAGTAAAGTGATGATACAACACATACTTCTGATTTCTATTTTCCATGTCTTCTCTATATATTTGAAATACCTCTCGATGAGTAAAGTTATCTGACAAGTGCAACCTTCCAGTTGTAGGCATAACTTCACAATGCAAGCTAAAATAGTTCATCATCCAATTCATTGCATGACGTCCAACAGATCCTTTGGTCCCAACATGGAACGTATCCAAAATGAGATCCCCATTCAAAAACCCTTGTTGAACCTTATGTATTCTAAAATTTCCTACACCCATTGCAATTTTAAATGCAGCCCTACAGCATGGCATCCCTTGAGTAAAGAAATATTCAAAACCAACACGCGTTACTGACATGTTATCCTCAATCATTTGCATGCAAGAAACAAGGTATATATCTTGCCTTTGACTATCTAAATGGAGGAATTTTTCTCTTATGTGCTTTAGTTTCTTCATTCCTAAATTATACAAACATTTCAAACCACAACAATGCTTCACAATATCCAATGCAATCTATCTATCTGAAGTAAGAAATTTAAATCTTTTTCGACTTACTTCACGAGACCTTCTTTTAAATCGTAGATTGAGCTTGCTTTGCTTCTTCGTTGCTCCACATGCACTTGAGTCAGAAGGGAGATCAATGGTTGGATCAGATGGGAGATCAAGAGGTGCATTTGGTTGAGCAGCATTGCACTGTGAATTGGATAACTTAAATGACTCAACAGAAAACATGGAATCATCAGCACGTTCTAAATCATAGGGATCATCACTTCTCTGGAAAGGTTCAACTGAGAACAATGAATCAATATGAGCAGAGGAAGCTGATGCCCAAGCATCCACTGAAAAGATTGAGCTCATCTTCACTGAGTTCACAAAAGACTGAAGATGAATGACCTTTTTAAATAAGTAGAAATCCGAGATCAAGTGAAGATGTCACATCAAATGTCACATCAAGAAGATATGAAATCAAAAGCTTATTAAAGTACATTAAATAACATTAAACATCAAATTACATCAAATCACTTAATTACTCAAATATACACTAATAAGGGAACCAAAGATTTGATTCACTTTTGATTCAAATGAGAAACACAGTTGATTTCTAACTACATATGAGTCATTGAGTCTAAGCATTGTGAATGAATCGAAATATATCCAAGTTGAGTTCCAACAGGAATATATAATAAAATTGTTTGGAGAAATTTTACAAGAAGAAATTTTACAACTGGAAGATATCCAAGTTGAGTTCCAACTGGAATATGCTATGCCATTGAACACTATACAAGAAGAAATTTTACATTTGGTTAAGATTTCAAGGATTAGGTTTTATTGTGGTCTTGGCTAGATATCAAAGAGGTAGATGAAAGTATATTAAAAAAGAATTATGTGTAAAAGAGGTACACAAAATGTTTATTCATACATTGATTTTCCATTTCAACAATGTGTTACAAGATAAATGTGAATATGAACTAAAGTGTGGAGGATAACACTATAAAGATGTCATTAATCTCACAACTTAGACCTGATTTTCTCCCAAGCAACAGACTCTAAGAAAAAACTTCTACATGAGATTAGAAATCCTCATGTACATACCTTACTGTTGCCATTGAAGTTTAATTTCCATGCAAATGTATATAAATAGTTGCAAGGTTCTGTACTTGAATGTTTATTCATACATTGATTTTCCATTTCAACAGTGAGTTACAAGATAAATGTGAATATGAACTAAAGTGAGGAGGGTAATACTATAAAGATGTCATTAGTCTCCCACATTTAACACAACTTTGACTTGATTTTCTCCCAAGAAAGAGATTCTAAGAAAAAAATATCCACATGAGTTTAGACATCCTCATGGTCATACCATACTCTTGCCATTGAAATGTAATTTCTATGCAAATGTATATAAATAGTTGCAAGGGTCTATGAATATTTCATTAAAGTGGCTCTGAAACAGCCTATTTGTGTGGGTGCTATTCCCTGGTTAGATAAGTTGACAGATTTAGTTAGCAACTGGACTCATTCAGTTAGATCCAGTTAGTCTCTGGTTCAAGTTAACCAATTGCCTATAAATACAAGAGGAGGAGATCATTCGCATTTTCGAAATCCACAAGCAAGAGAGAGTAGCAGAGCACAGACAGCCATGGAGCACAGAGCTCAGCATACCAGCAAGCCAAGTCTGATGGAGAAGAAGAATGTTGGCAAAAGTACCAAGAGATAGACAAAATCATACCATAAATAAAGATTCCAAAAAGATTCCCTCTGTATGTCTGTGTAAAAAGTCTGATTTCTAGGTATTTATTTTTCTTACCTCTAGAAATATGGATCCAAAGCATGTACAGCTCGATGCCTGGCATCGACTTTAAGGTGTAAGTCGATGCCAGGCATCGACTTAGGATTGCAAGTCGATGCCAGGCATCGACTTGCAGGTGCAAGTCGATGCGAGGCATCGACTTGTCGGTGCAAGTCGATGCCTGGCATCGACTTACACCTGAAAGTTGATGCCAGGCATCGACTTGGGCCCAAAAGTCGATGCCAAGCATCGACTTGCCGGCATTAACATGCACTGAAAAGTCGATGCCAGGCATCGACTTGGGGGTGCAAGAGTCGATGCTTGGCATCGACTTTTGGGCCCAAGTCGATGCTTGGCATCGACTTTTGGGCCCAAGTCGATGCCAGGCATCGACTTTGTGTGCAAGTCAATGCTAGGCATCGACTTGAGGGTCAAAGTCGATGCCAGGCATCGACTTGGCCCAAAAGTCGATGCCAAGCATCGACTTGGGCCCAAAAGTCGATGCCAAGCATCGACTCTTGCACCCCCAAGTCGATGCCTAGCATCGACTTTCACCCTCAAGTCGATGTCGGGCATCGACTTGCACACAAAGTCGATGCCTGGCATCGACATGCACTTAAACATCGATGCCTGGCATCGACCTGAAGCTCAAAATCGATGCCTGGCATGGACTTGGGCCTTTGAAAACCACATTTACGTTTGATCTGATATTTCCAAGTGCCTTCAGGGATGCGGAGTACAAGGATGAAAGGCCCATCAAGAAGCTCAGAGTCACCATGGGCTCTGGTGACCAGCAACGTGACAAAGGCATTGGTCACCAGGCAAAACCAAAGAAAATTATTGCACCATTATCCTCTGAGAAGGCTAGCAACCCACTAGGAATATCCTCAGGTGGACAGAGTAGCATAAAAATTCCTGAGGAGGATCCAAATATGAGGGAAAGGTCTAGGGAGACGGAGGTCATGAGGACAGATCGTCCACTTCGGGACATGACAAATCTAGAGTGGTGCCTTCAGTACGTTGAAGAGAAGAATGCAGTCCTCCTTGTGTTCGCAGGGGCTTATGGCAGAGGAAAGATCACGACAACACAAGGTTTTCAGTATGGCCTTGTTTACAAACTGGATTATGAAGATGAAGATTCTGACAACCTGCTTTTCTTGGTGGAGACATCGAAAGGATTAAGAAATGTCATATGCAAGATGGATTTCTTGTGCCCAGAGTGCTGTGTTCCAGAAGGGCTAGCTCAGATATGCAGAGACTCAGTGAATTTCATCAAGGACCTGATGCCATGGATCCAGGGCAATATCATGCCAACACAACAGAAGAAGACGACCCCTGTAAAGGCAAGGGGTAAGCAGAGCGTGCAGAAAAAGCTCCAAAAGAAAAAGAAGATAATTTCAGAAGAGGAGTTTTCTGACTCAAGCTCTAGCTCTGAGGACATAATTGTTGCACCTGGTGGAGAGCTTGCATCTGGTGTTCTTGGTACTGAGCAGAATAAGATGAGGGAGGACATAGCTAGAAGAAAAGTTGTGAAGAAGGGGCAGTTGTTCCACCTGCCAATCAATATAATCCACAGGCCACCCGTAGATCCAGTCACAGGGAGGAGGCCCCTTGAGATCAGGGAGCCACATAATTTGCACGTCCAGAATCTTAAGAAGAAAATGAAAATAAATCCTCATGCTACTGTTGTGCCATTCCTTGTAATGGTGGATCCGAATGAGTGCAGCTGTGTGGACGATTTCAATGAGGGTTTGTTTGAGGATTACACTTATTATGTGATTGGAGGCTCACACTCTGCAGAGGCTCGTAGACAGTTAGTGAAGGAGCACCCTACTACATTTTTCTTTAGGTATGCAGAGTGTAAGATATATGCTGGTCTTACAACTGAGGAAGCCAAGCTTCTTGCTTGGGATCACAACAACGACAATGACTACAGGCAGAAAATGTCCTCCATAGAGCGAATTCGGTTCTTCCACCATGAATATGAAGATTGTCTTGTGAAGGAAGCTGGAAGAATACATCCCAATCTACGAAAGCAATTCCTTATTGAGGTTGGAATTGCATTGGATGAGAATAGAAAGTCTGATGCTTTGAGGAAATATGATCCATGGTTTCAACTGGCATTCAGATCAGGTGAGATCTGGGATCTATAGGATATAATTTTCACAATGTGGGAGCACAAGGAGGTCAAGGGCCAGAAGCAACGAAAGTCGAGGCCAGACCCACAAGTTGATCTGAAGGGAAAGGGAAGGAAAGTTGACCTTTCAATTGAAGAGGCTCCTGAGGACATGAAGCTGACCCCATGGAGGGCCCTTCAAGGAATCAAGGATGATACATTGATCATATCAACTTTTTCAAGGGTAATCTCGAAGGAGTTAAGCCTGGAGGAGATGGTGACTGAGCTCAATAAGTATGTATGTTATTCTCAGATCCTTTTTCCCTCCTCCCATGCTTTTGGTCTAACCTAGTCTCTTTTATATTTCTGTGTCTGTAGTCATAAAGTGTACATGAAGATTCAGGAGGTGATGATGAAGAGGCTGGGTTGCTTTTCTTGGACAGAGGTCCAAGCAGACTATCCAACCACATCATCCTACAAAGCCTTATCAGAATATTTCATCCGGTTCTCTTACTAAGGTTGTTCCTGATTTGCCATTAAGTTAGATGCCTTGATTCACCTAACCAATTTGATGCCTTGCATGGCATCGACTTACAGCTAAATTCGATGCCTGGCATCAGTCTGCAGGCAAAAGTCGATGCCTGGCATCGACCTGCAGGCAGAAGTCGATGCCTGGCATCGACTTGGCAGCATAAGTCGATGCCTGGCATCGACTTGCAGCATAAGTCGATGCCTGGCATCGACCTGCAACATAAGTCGATGCCTGGCATCGACCTCGTGGCAAAAGTCGATGCCAGGCATCGACTTATGTCCCAAAGTCGATGCCAAGCATCGATTTTCAGTAGAAGGTCGATGCCTAGCATCTAACCCAACAAGAAATCGATGCCATGCATCCGTTCCTTATGTTCTCTTTGCTGTATTGAAGAGCTCTTTTAATTGTCTTTCCAATTTTTTCTGCAGAAACCAAGGAAAAGTAAGTCTACAGAGGTTCTAGATGATTGCCCCCCTACATTCCTTGCTCACATTCAAAGAGCAAGGCATGAGAAATCTAGACTGAAAGCGAAGGAGATGGATTTTGATGATGAACCTGATCTTAAATGTTTCTCCAATCCCCTAGACCCCCTTAGGCCTGTATATTACAATGTGTTCTGTAGTGATGTAAATAATATTTGTTCTGTTGTTCCTAGAAAACATTTCTCCCTTCTCATAGCGGACATACCCTATGGATTTAGGATGTTGGGATCAGTAAATGATGATGAACCCTTCAAACACCCTCAGATTCGGAAGATGGTCACTGATTTTGCAGAGTTGACTATGTCTCCTCTTTGGAGGATAGTAATTTTTCATAGTAGAGACCAATCTTTCTCTGTTTCAACTGCTCTGAAGGCAAGATGTCATGCTGTGGAGTGCCTCACTTGGTAAGTAATCTTCTTTCTATCTCCATGGCTTTAATGATGCTCTCTGTGACTCATAGTTCTTTTTTGCAGGGTGAAGACAAACGTAAATCACACTCCTTTGCATCAGTTTGTGAGCGCCACTGAATGCATTACAGTTGGCTATTATGATGAAGTAAGCAAAAGGAGAGTCAGGGAGCATTGCAATGAGAATGGGATCTCAAATGTGCTCATGTTCCCAGCAGTTACCAAGAAACTTCGTCATGTAGCTGGGGACATGACATTGGTTAACCCTTATCAGAAGCCACAAAAACTCATACTGAGATTGCTTCAGCTATTCTCCAATGATGATGACTGGGTCCTAGACCTTTTTTCAGGCACAGGTAATTTCAATTTTCAAAATTTTCATTAGTCATGGTTGATTGAAGCCTCTAAGTGGTTTTCTGTTGTTTCAGGAACGACTCTGGCTTGCTTCTTAAAGATGTTCAGGCACTGCATAGCTGTGGAGAAGGATGATGCTCAAGTGAGCTTCATTAGAATGAGAATCAATGGGCTGAATGAATGCCCAGATGAAGACCAAGAGGTTGGAAGGAAGCACATTGCAGATACGGAGAGATTCCAACCAGCTTCAAGGGAGCCTGTTCCCCCACTTGCAGATGAACCGGGGGATATGGCTGACCTTGAAGAGCCAATCTTGGAGCAAGAGAGGCAAGATAGGTGTTCTAATGTGCCAGAGGATCCCAATATCCTTGAGCCTGAGGAAAGCTATGATCAGCTTCTATTGTAGATTCACATTACTCTTGTAGAACACATGAAATGTAAAAGATCATTTTAATGGAAATATAATTTGGAGTTCTGCTTCCACTTTGTGTTCAGCTTGATTTATCTTGAGCATTTCTCTGATCATGTGTGAATGTTTCTTAGTATAATTTTGTTGAATATTATCTTCTCGTGGGAATGCTTTTGTGAAATGTATTTCATATTCTGTTAATATGGCCAGGCATTCAATGGGGATCTTAACCATACAAAGGGGATGATCTTAATTGCCTTGTTAAAATGCTCTGATTTTTGCAACACATGTACTCTAATTTTCGAGTAACTTTTAATTAGCTATCATATGTGCTTGTTGAGGTTATAGATGTAATGAAGGAGCTTCGCGAATTCTTACTTGTACCTTTTCAACTCTAATCTATTGTCCAAGATCATGATGTGGGATTCTTGGTCATGCTCAACAACTAGTTTTCATGGCAGCAAGAATTTTAGTATATCTATCTTGACTACTTGGGATATGAGATCAAGCTTCTAGTGACAATATTTACAAGCAAGACTCGTGATGCTTTCTAGATATTGTAAAATGCCCACTTTTTTGCTTCATATAATGGTCTTTAGGTAAAAAGAAAAAGAGAACATGTCTTTGTTCTCCTTTGTTGTGACTCAGTGTTTCTCGCATTGCTTGGATAGTATCAAAATAATACAACCAACCCCTTCAAAATAGAAGAAATTATCTTTTATACTTTTTCAAGTGTCCCTTTTCACACTTGAATTTTGGTCCTTTTCACCTTCTATTCTGAAAATATGCTATCTAAGAGCTTCCAAAAATTCTAGGAAAAATACATATGATCCTATTTTACATGAGGAAGACTCTTCCTCAATTTTTACATCATTTGTATAAATATTTCTATAAATTTTTGACATTTTACAAATAGTTTTCCTTCAAAAATATGCTTCTTCTAACAACATGATATACCTAAAAGTATAATTTCTAATAGGGATGCAAGGTTTACATCTAATTTTTGGAAAGCAATGTTTCAATCCATAGGAATAAAATTACACATGAGTACTACATTTGATGCTCAAACCGATGGTGAGACCAAGAGGGTTGACATGTTGCTTGAGGATATGTTACATACGTATGTAAATGATAAGCAAAACAATCAGAGTGAGTACTTGCCGCTGGTTGAGTATGCATAAAATAGTGCATGGCATTCGTCTATTGAGATGACACCTTCTCAAGTAATGATGGCTATAATTGTTTTCTACCTCATTCACTTTTTAATTCACAAAATCCAATTGAGGTATCCAAACAGATGCTTGAAAACATAGATTTGGAGCTAAATAAGGTAAAGAAGAACATGAAAGATGCACAGGAACATCAAAAGTTATATCATGATCTAAAAAAGAGACCCTTGGAATTTAGATTTAATGATCTAGTTTTCTTGAGAGTGAGCCCTTCTAAGTCAAATCTAGTTTGAGATAAAGATCATTGATTGTCTTCACATTATGCTGGTCTTTTTTAAAATTTTAAAGAAAGTTGGTTCTATTGCATATTTGCTTCATCTACCTAACAGTTTGAAAATTCATCTAGTTTTCCATGTTGGATTACTTAAAAAGTATGTTCCTAATGCTAATCACGTTTTGCAAGAAAAATCTAAGATGCCACTTTTGAGCTTGAACCAGAATTTATAATGGAAAGGAGAATTAGACATCTTAGGAATCATGAAATAGTGGAAATTTTAGTTAAGTGGTTTGCATATCCTATTGAAGATTCGACATGGGTTGGTTTAGGTGAGTTTATGGAACATTATTCTTCTTTCCAACTCTAAGGATAGAGTTCCTCAAAGAGGGAGAGAATTGTAAGATACCACATTCATTTCCCCCCTCCCCCCAAAAAAGAGATGTGTAGGTAATAATGAAATTCTATGTTTAGGATATTCTAATCATGTTTGCAAAATTTTGTAGCAATATGTTGTTACATTCTCTCTCTAGAGAGTTGTCACAAGAAATTTGTGTGTTAAACTTGAGCATGAAGATGAAGGAATTAGAAAAAGTGTTGTATGAGAGAAGGTAGAGTACTCTTAGTAGGAAAATGTTATCTCATTGAATTATTTGTATTTCCTACGTTTTTTCATCTCTCTCTAGAATTTCTCATTATTTTAGGATCAAATGTGATATTTGGAAGCTGATTTGGACCTAAGGCATCTCTAACACTCTTATAAAGATCGAAGAATTGAATATTTTGTGTCTCACAAGATTAAGATAATTCCTCATTGTTTTTGAGTTACAAGGCTTGGAAAAGTGCCATCATTAGGTACTTAAAACAAAAAGAAGCCTTGATTCATCTTATTTATGTTTGTGGATTTAGACAAGGCACATTGGTATATGGTTTATTTTGGATGATTGACATGTGTGTGTCTAGGGATTCCCTCTATTTTTGGAGGTATGATTCTAAAGGTGGACAAAAGTAGACACATGGGCGGTGTGGAAGTCTCGCATGAGACATGAAAAAAGACGTTATCTTGGAGCATGCAAATTCTAGGAGCACATGTCTAGGAAGGCATCATTGGTCATGCGGTGGCTATAGGGGAGATCCAAAGACGAAGACTGAGAGCTAGGGAGATCATGTTCGTGCATTGATCATGATGGTTTTCTACTTTAGTGATTGAGATTGGGATTGGGATTTGGATTGAGATTGAGATTGCAATTGTGATTGCGATCGGGATTGAGATCAGCTCGGGGGTGGTTAGTTGGATGAGGCTTCACATTGAAGCTATTTGATAGATTTTGTAATGTAGATCAGAACTGCATGTAAATCTGCATTGATAACAAAGTTCTATCTCTCTCTTCTTGTTCTTACCATACTCTATTTTTTTTCCTTATATCTTGTTGTGCCAAATTCTATCATTCTGTGTGAGATTGTCATTAAAGTTTAGAAGACTTATTACAATTGGTATCATAGTGGACTTGGATTCCGACACAAGATTCAAGCTTTAAAGAAGAAGATAGAAGAGCAGGAGGAGCTTATCCATAGACTGAGGGCAAAATTACATAAAGAAATATCCAGGAAACAAAAAGAGGGTACTACAAATACTTTGATGGACCTCAATGATCAAGGTGGTAACAGTGCTGGCACATCAAATGCACGTGGAGCTAGATGACAACATGAGCCTGAAGATGATGATAATGCAGGCGACTCTGCACTTAAGCAAGTGTTTAAAATATCAAAATTAAATGAATTTGATGGGGATAAGAAAATTAGAGAGGATCTTGAAGCATGGATCGAGGAGCTCGAAGGTTTCTTTGATCTATGTGTGTTTGACGAGGAATCAAAAGTAGAGGTGGAAATTTTGCATCTATGGGGAGTCACCAAGCTATGGTGGAAATCATATATGCAAACAAGAGCATGTGAAGGACTGATTCTTTGGAAAGAGATTTGAGAGCAAGCATATAATTGTTATTGTTCTCCACATTATGAGATGGAAAAGAAAATGGAATTCTACTCCATCAAGCATCAAGAGGATGATAGAAACAACTTGTTTGTTGAAGAATACAAGGAGAAATTTTTGTGTTTACATAAGTATGCACTAGAAGTTATAGGATATGCCCTAAAAAGAAAATTTATTAAGGGTTTGTGGAAGAGATTTGCTATTAAGAAAAGGGATCCAAATGTGTAGATTTTCTTGATGCACTTGCAAAATCAAAGAACTTTGAGAAGATGGAGAAGTCCTATGAAAAAGGCATCCAAATCAAGGTTTATCTCAATAGGACATCAACCCCCGATAATTATTTCAACAACTCATAATGGACAGGGATCGACTAACTCTATTAATGTTCAAGGAGGACAAAGATAGCTCATCTACAAGAGCAAAACAACATAACTATTGAGGAAGCGGATGAGCAAGGTAAGTGTTCTAACCTTACACTTCAATGCATGGCAACTTCTTTGCATTCAAGGGCATTAGTGATTAATTTATGGGGAACATATCCTCACATAAGGTTAGTTTCTTGATTGATTTGGGTAGTACAAATTGTTTCCTTTTACTTAAGTTGGTAGAGTCTTTAGGATTGCATATTGAGATGCAGACCAAAAGACCTATACAGATGGCTAATGGTAGGATACACTATACTCAAGGCTATATTAAGAATCTTGATTTTATGTTAGGTAAACATAGGTTTTTGGGTACCTTCCATGTAATTGAAATGAGAGAATGTGGTGTAATCATTGGCATGGGCTAGTTGATTCATAGAAATGTAGTGATTGATTGCAAAAGTAGGATTCTTACTTTGAAAATAGAGGGGAGGAACATCATCTAGTAGCTGAGTGTAATTCAAGTTTTTCTCATATTTGTTGATATATTTAGGTAGTGATGTGTGTGAACACACTAGAACTTCCGGGCTAGGTTGCATTATTCATTATTCGACAACTTGTTATTATTCACAAAATTTTACGGCAAGCTCTTACTATTCCATCGAATTATTTGGTGACATGTCAACTTATTCGGACACACCCGAATAGTTTTTGCACGGGAATTCGATCGTTTTCGATAAAAAATGCTTTCGATCGATAATATTTTGATTGTTTTTTTGATAAAAAATATTTCAATCGAAAAAAAATTCGATCGAATAATATTTTATAAAATAGTAGAATTAGACTCATTTTTTCATAAAACTACTTTGTTCTTTACGAACTTAAAGTTTTGTAGAGAGAACAAGGTATAAATTTTTTCAATATTAAATAATTGAAACTATTGTGATTGTTTGACTCAACATTGATTCTAACTTCACAATAGTATATATATTTGAATTTAAAATCTATTATGATTGATTGTTACTCATTTTTCATAAAAGTTACTTTGTTCTTTATGAACTTAAAGTGTCGAAGAGAGAACAAGGTATAATTTTTTGCTATAATTATTAAATTATTTAAACTATTGTGATTGTTTGACTCAATATTGATTGTTACTTCACAATAGTATGTGTAAATGTATGTGCGTATGATTAGGAATTTAAAATCTATTGTGATTGTCTAATACAACATTGATTCTTACTTCACCAGGATATGTGTAAGTGTATATGCATATAATTAGGAATTTAAAATCTATTGTGATACATTAAATTTATTATTGAAAGATGTAGGTAGATTATGTTTGACTCAACATTGATTCTTACTTCATAATAGTATATGTATGTGTGTGTATGAGTATGTGTATGCATATGAGTGTATAATTGTGAATTAAAAATCTATTGTGATTGTTTGACTCTATTGATTCTTACCTCACAATAGTTTGTGTAAATGTTTGTGCATATGATTAGGAATTTAAAATCTATTGTGATTTTTTGATACAACATTGATTCTTACTTCACAATAGTATGTGTAAGTGTATGTGCAAATGATTAGGAATTTAAAATCTATTGTGGTACATTAGAATTATTATTGAAAGATATAGGTAGATTATGTTTGAATCAACATTGAGAACCACTTCATAATAGTATATAAATGTATGTGTATGAGTATGCATATGCATTTGAATGTATAATTGTGAATGAAAAATATATTGTGATTGTCTGACTCAATATTGATTCTTACTTAACAATAATATGTGTAAGTGTATGTGCATATGATCAAGGATTTAAAATATATTGTGATTGTTTGACTCAATATTGATTTGTATTTCACAATAGTATGTGTAAGTATATGTATGTGTAAATGTATATGTGTGTATGATTGAGAATTAAAATCTATTGTGATTGTTTAACTCAGCAATGATTTTTACTTCACAATAGTATGTGTAATTGTATATGGGTGTATGATTGAGAATTAAAGTCCATCGTAACTGTTTGACTCAATGTTGATCAAAATATCTTATTTGATATTGATTTATATTGTTTTTTTGTAGGTATAGTCTTCATAAAGCAATTTGCAAGCACTATGGGAAAGGGAAAAGAATGGTCATATGTGATTGTTCATCAAGAGGGTAAAATAGTATCCACAATACAATGCAAATGTTGTGGGCATCGTTATGTAGGAAATGCAACTCGAATGAAAGAGCATCTTTTTAGTATAGGTAATAATGTGGCAGGATGCTCTAATCTAGATAGTGATATATGGGTACATTTTGCAAGTTATGCAAAAAAATGTAAATCTCAAGGTATCACATCAAAAAGATTCAAAAGCATGAGTAGTTCACAACACTTTCGAAGTAGCCCAAGTGTAGAGCAAGAACGAGTAGATGCATCGATGACAGTAGAGGATCATCAGGATATTTCTATTCAAGTCTCTCAAACTGTTTTTGAGAATAACCAAGATACATGTACTCCATTTTCTCCAACTGCATCAAAAAAGACTAGAGTTGATGAATGTAGTAAAAATGGTGGATCTAATACTTTGTCACCATGCTATGTCCATAATAAATCACAAAATACTATACATGTAGCTTTTGAAAAGCAAGATTGTATCGAGCTTCATCTTAAATGGACCCAAGCATTCTTAGCATGTGGGATTCCTTTCAATGTTATTCGTAATCCCATTATCAAAGACGCTTTGATGTCAATTGCACGAAAAGGTTTCACCATGCCAAATTATAATGAAATGCAAACAATGTATGTAGATAAAGTGAAAAAGTACTGAAGCTATGTTAAAGCAAATATTACTTGATTATGTAGCCATGTATGGATGCACAATAGCATTGGATGGATGGACAAGTTGTCAAAAGAAACCATTGATTAATTTCATGGTTATATGTCCAAAAGGAAACATGTTTTTAGAAGCTATTGATACTTCTCATAAAGAGAAAAGTTCGGCTTTTCTTGTAAAGGTATATGAAAATGCTATATCGTGCCTGGGTGGTCCGAAGAATGTGACTGCGATAGTGACAGATAATGCCTCTAATTTTTGAAGTGCTCGAATTACAATTCAAAACAAGTATGAATGCATTACTTGGTTTCCATGTGAAAATCATACATTAGATTTATTATTGAAAGATATAGGTAGATTATCTTTCATTAAACAAAGCTTATTAGATGCAAATCATGTGGTCAAATTTATTAGAGAGCATCAATTTTCATATTCTCTCCTCCGATCAAAATCTCCCAATAAAGCACTTCAGATTTTTTGTGACACATGATTTTCAATTGCTTACATTGTGCTTAGTGGATTATTAGAAGTTAAGCCAGCTCTTGTAGAAATGATTGATGATCGAAGATGGGAGGCATGGCTAGAGAAGTATCCTTCTTATCGAGTTGCAACATCCAAATGTACATGTCTAATACAATCGGAAAATTCTTGGCATAATCTTGAAAAAATTGTTGGTATCACTAAACCTTTTGTGGAACTTTTAGGAATGGTTGATACTGATAAATTAGTGATTGGAAAATTTTATTGGATTATGTCAGAAGCTATTCAAAAAGTAAAAGACTTTAATCAATTTTCATTACGAGAGAAAACACAGATTGTATCATTAGCAGAGAAGAGATGGATGCAAATGCATACTCATTTGCATGGAACAACATTTGTTTTAGATCCAACATTTCAACTCAATGGTCAAGCGGCAAACAAAGAAGTCATGACAAACTTCAAAACCACATGTCAATTATTACTTTTAGGTACACATGGTCGAGATGCATTCCACTAAAGAGTAGCATATGTAAATGGAGAAGGATCTTTTGGAGATCTATGGCACATTGAAGCGATTCAAAAGCATTCACCTCCTATTTGGTGGAAAGAGTATGGAGGTGAAGAAGTGGAGTTGCAACATATAGCTATGAGAGTGCTTTCAGTAGCAGCTTCAAGTGGTAGTTGTGAATGTAATTGGAGTGCCTATGATTTTCTTCATTCAAAACAAAGAAATCGCGTAAGTGTATCATGTGCTAATGATTTGGTATATGTGTTTTGTAATGTGCATTTGTTACATGCTCCAACCAATATAGCTTCTACAAGAGCACAACAAACTTTTGGAGAATTTCAAACTCATGAAAGTTTAACAAATGATTCATGGAGTGATCATGATTTAGATGTAGATCATAATGATGGTTCAGACATGGAAGAAATAGATGACATGGTACCTATGATAGATGATGATATTCAAAATGAAGAAAATGATGTACGATGAATACTATGATTATATTCAATTGCAAAATCGAATACAAGTCATGTCTTTGATTACAAAAACAGCTTGCCCATTCAGTGTTTTCTTGATTCAATAACTCATCGACAGTAAACGGATCAAAAGATGATGATCTTCCATATTTGCTCTCATAAGCATCCATAGAAATTTGTAAAATTTTCACTTGATTTTCTAGATCATCAATCCTCTTTTGCTGATCGTCTATTGTTCTTCGTAATGAAGGAATTGTTAATCCTTCATTGTATAATTCTGACCCTTGTGCCATCGAATCCCTTCACTGATATCAGAGCAATTCAATGCAAAAGCTTTCTTCCTTTTGTGCGAGCGAAGAGAGCAACCCCCCAAGGCTTTCTCCAAGGCTTACGACTAAGGCGGCGACCAAGGCATAGACCTTGGCATACCTTGTCATCCGAGTCACCGAAGTCACCGTTGGTGACATTGGCTATGCGCGAGGGAGGACCTCAACAATCAAGGAAGATAGAGGTTCCCGGTACTTCCTGGGAGGTCACCCATCCCAGTACTATTCCCCCGAGAGCTCGCTTAACCATGGCAATCTCTTGCCACTAAGCTACACTCTTATGGTGTCTGAAGAAGAGGAAAGACTAAGGTTGACATTACCTTGAACATGTTTTGGTCCCTCAAAGCTTCATTCTTTGCTTTCAAAGCCTATTTTTGAAGCATTTTTGGGTGTTTTTTGGAGCCATTTTGGAGTAATTTTGCACATAGTTCTCTTCACATAGGTCCATGAACATCAAAAAGAGTGTCCTTTGTACTTCTCCGAGATTAAATATCAACCTTTGGGGCTGTGTTTTTCAGACACACTCGCAAAACTACAGGTTTCTAGAAAGGTTTTCAGTTTTGGAGCAACTGCTACAAAGTTATGCAGGTCTTTTGAGCTTAAAACATCAAAGTTGATAGACACTTGCAGGTGTTGTTGGATAGTTTTTGGGCTATGCATTCAACCTTTTTGTGTCATTTTACTACATATATTGAGCACATACACACCATGTACGCTTTTGTGGATACGGTTTATGTACATCCATGTGGTCATTGATATAGCGGTTATGTTCTTGCATAAAGCCTTTTACGTTTGAAAAAGAGGTTCATGGTGAGGTTTTCTTAACTGGGAGACACCCAAATGTGGAGGTCTCTTCAGTGATGCAGGTGGAAGACTTACCCAGCCTCACCCTAGGAGATGTATGATAGTTAATAGGCCATATTTGGATTTTCTTTTCTTCTCGCTTTGCTTCCTTACACATCCATAATTGAGCATCTTCGTGCATCCATGATTGTTCACTTGAACCTGCTCTATGGATCGAGAGATCATCTTCTTCCTTGTGTATGGAGTCCCATTCTAGTGGGGCTACCTCCCTATATGAGAATGTATGCAAATTGATCTCGGAAGTAGTCCCCTGATGTTGTAGGTATAATGCATCTCTTCCCCAGTCTTGTACTACCCTGAGTTGTCTCATGAATAATCGTCCCAATATCATTTCATAGTTATTTGCTTTTCCAAATTGACATACGACTAGCATGTGCTCGAATTCTACTCGGCAGGTAGTCAACTTCATCTTCTCTAGTATTCCTAGGGGTCTCTCTACATGGCCATCTGCTAATTGAAGCTTCATACATGTTGGTCACATGGCTAGCTTTCCCCGTTTCTCCCAAATTTCTTTGGTGGCTATGCTTACACCCGCTCTTATGTCTAGTATGGCTTTATTCATGTATCCATTATAGGTGATGGGTAAACATGTGTTACCCTCATAACCAGCTCTCAAAAAAGGATTGTTCTGATGGACTGCTGATAGAGAAGTAAAGTATGAACAGATATAGTTGACTTCAAATTAACATATCTGAAGATTAAAAAAACTCAATTGAAGCAAAATTTTACAAGTATGGAGTAGACTTAAGGAGCAAACAATACCAACTTAAAGCATTGAAAGTGAGGCACCAAGCTTAGAGAAATCATCTCTGCAATTTGAATGAGAAAACTAAGAGATATGGCAAAAAGCTCTGCTCTTGGATGTCTAAAATTGCGACTAAAAGGACATGTATTTATAGTGATGGTTGGAGCCTAATTTTGAATTTGAATCTTCTTACAATCACTCTCCAATATTTTAGTGATTGATTCTCCTACTCATTCATGAATTCGTGCCTTTCTCCTTCCTACTTCATCAAGTGGACTCAACCACTTTAGATACTTTTACTTTTACATCAAGTAAAGGCTTCAAAAATTACAAGAGATAGTTCAAAGTGAACTCTTAAATTTTCATACATTGTCTTCACTTTAAAGCTTCTCCTATGAAATTGTGAGACTCGAACCAATACTTAGGCTTGTCATAGACTTGCTCCAACATACATCAAGTATGTAGGCTTGGGCTTAATTGCACCAACATGGAACACACAGTTGCTCACAACTGCCAACGTGCTGTGACTCTCAGTGAAGATGGTGGTGGCAAAAGACTGACCAACACCCAAATCAGCCATAAGGCATTGGAGCCACACACACTCAATAGCCGCTCTGAAAGCTGCCCTATACTCATCCTCACAATTGGAAGTGGTCATAGTAAGCAAAAACCACTAGTGGACACACGAATGTCATAGCAACTAGGCCAGTCAGAGTCAGAAAAAGCATGCAAATATGGTGGTAGTGATCCTCGAGTGGGTAAAACAACCCAAGTAGTTGGGTAACACTCAAGTAGCAAAAAATGTGTTTAACTACCTACCAATGCTTGACACCTCGAAAATGCATAAACCTGCTCATCTGTGAGACAACAAACTGAATATCTAGCCAAGTAATGCATAAGTAAACCAGGCCTCCAACAGCTTGCTAATAGAGAGCAACATCAAATGCATCTCTAGCATCATGAAGGCTCAATCATAAACCTGCCTCCATAGGAGTGGCAATAGGTTTGCAATCTTCAAGGCCAAAACACTACAAAAATGTGTCAATATATTTTGTTTGCAAAAAGCTATTCTGCTATCAACTTGCATAAACTGAATGCCCAAATAATGATGCAAATGTCCCAAATCAGACATCCCAAATGAGGCATGCAAGTCAGCCTTGAAATCAGCAATTTGATTCTCATGAGGACCAATGAGCAGCATGTCATCAACATACACTACAATGATCAGAAGCACATCATTACCACACTTAACGTATAAGTTGCTTTTAGTTGGACAATTCTCAAAACAATGTGCAATCAGATAGGCATATATCTTCTCATACCAAGCACGTGGTGCTTGCTTTAAACCATATAATGCCTTCTTTAACCTATACACCTGGTTTTCATTCCCTTTCTACACAAACCCACAGGGCTGAAAAGATACACTTCTTCATCCAAGTCACCATTTAGATTTGTTGTTTTAATGTCCAACTAATGTACATTCCAACCATCATGAGTTGCATGTGCACATATTCTATGGACAATAGTCATTCAACATGTAGGTGCAAAGGTTTCATCAAAATCAATGCCTCTTTCTTGTGCATAACCCTTTGCAACAAGCCTGACATAAGATGAGCTAACCCTCTTCTTCATCCACCCTTGGCTTCATCAGTGCATAACCTCAGAATGAGGCCAAGTAGGTGCACATGATCAAGAGAGTTTCAGGAGGTAAAAGGAAGTTTTTACTCTAGTTGAGAGGGCATATAATAAATCTATTCTTACCCCTTAGCGAAAAGAGAAGGCAATGAAAGAGGGGTTATGTTATGGGTGTCTAGGGTAGCACTTATTCAACGATTGTCCTAAGAAAAGGAAAATAGTAGCCACCATAGTTATTAATCCCACTAAGGTAGGAAGCAATGGAGATGAGGAATTTGGAGATTGCCCATCCTAGATATCATCTCCCATAGTGGCCATGACGATCACGAAGAAGGTTCCTACTATGCTAGATGTTGTGTTTTTGTGAGTGGCACAGAAAGATACCAATTTCTAGATATTGATCTCATTTTCATGAGGGGAATCATGGCACGATAGCCTGTCAAGGTACTCTTTGACATTCGGTTGACACTAATGTGATCAGTTCTAGACTAGTCAGCAGGCTACGCTTAAGGAATGTGTAGTCAGACTATGCCTACACAATAGAGTTAGCTGACAGGAAGATAACTGAGGCATGGGATCAATAAGTTGTTGGTTTGCCCATTTAGATCTATTCCTATGAGGATAGACTAGATTTCAAGATAGCTAGACTGCCACATTTTGATGTAGTCCTAAGTAAGAAGTGGCATGATAGGAAATGACCAATCATTGAATTTGCATTGCATGTGTACCAGTTTGAGCATGAGGGATGCAACTTCTGATCCATGGAGAGCTACATCTCCAAGAGACATGATTGGTAACCACTACCAAGTTGCTCAAGATTGATTGTAAGCATATTTATTTTCTTTATTTTGTGTATTCTTCGTGTATTATGATGGATTCAATCAGTCATGGAAACTCTAGTTGGAATACTCAAGCTTTTTCAGAGAAAGTAAGGGAAAAATTCAATAGGGGTAGTCTTGAGCCAAGATTGTAGGCGAATAGCTTTTGAAAGCAAGAAGTTAATAGTGCACAACACAATTGGCCATTGCATGAATAGGAGTTGTATGCAACAGTGCATGTTCTTAAAGTTTGGAGACACTATCTTTATGGTGCATACTTTAAAGTATACATGGATCACCATACGATCAAGTACTTTTGTAGTCAGCCAGATCTTTGAGGTAGACATGCTTGTTGGGTTGCGCTCATGTAGGAGTTTCACATGGAAATTCCATATAGAACAGGCAAAGAGAATATGGTATCTTATGCACTATCACGGATAGTGTATCAAATGAGCTTTATAGTTCTAGAAAGCTCATTGCTTCAAGAAATAAAGGAAACACAAGTGGAAGATCCACATATGTTACAGATTATTAGAGCCATCAGTGATGACTCTATCATAGGAGATGAGGCCGTTCTAACTGTTTCTTTCGCTAACAGAGCAAACAAGTCCCGTCTATATTCCAATTTCTCAATGGAAAATGGAATAGTCAAACAGAAAGGAAAGGTTTGTGTACTAGATTCCCCGAGATTTGAGAAGAAAATTCATGCATTATAACCATGATGTTCCTTGCGCAAGGTGTTTTCATGTTGACAAGACAATAAAGCTTGCTAGAATAACATTTTTGTGGCTTGGATTAGCTAGAGATGTTCACACTTATGTTCAACAATGCTTTATGTATCAAGTCAACAAGGCAGAAAGGGTAAAGACACCAAGTCTTTTGCACCTGTTATCGTTAGTGTCCATGTGAAAGGCCAAATGGCCACCGGACACTTCTTTGTATATGTTCTTTAATAAAACATATAGTGGTCTGGTCAGTCACAGACTCTAAGTTCGATCACATTTGTAAGACCTAAGAAGCCTGTCTTTGTGCTTCCTGTGTAATGTGTTTTTTGCATATTCAGTAGCCTCTATGAAGTACTATGTGCAGCCTTAGGAGCTCATTTTTCTACCCCATGGAGCTCTCAATAAGGAGAGTGCACTATGGTGTACCGCCATCGAAATACTTCACTAGTATCAGAGAAGTTCAAAGCAAAAGCTTTGTTCCTTTTGTACGAGTGAAGCGAGCACCCCCCCCCCAAGGCTTTCTCCAAGGCTTACAACTAAGGCCGCGACCAAGGCATAGACCTTGGCATACCTTGTCATCCGAGTCACTGAAGTCACCATTGGTGCCATTGGTTGCACGCGAGGGAGGACCTCAACGATCAAGGAATATAGAGGTTCTCGATACTTCTCGAGAAGTCACCCATCCCAGTACCGTTCCCCCCAGAGCTCGCTTAACCATGGCAATCTCTTGCCACTAAGCTACACTCTTGTGGTGTCTGAAGAAGGGGAAAGACTAAGGTTGACATTACCTTGAACAAGTTTTGGTCCCTCAAAGCTTCGTTCTTTGCTTTCAAAGCCTATTTTTGAAGCAATTTTGGGGTGTCTTTTGGAGCCAGTTTGGAGTACTTTTGCACATATTTCTCTTCACAAAGGTCCAAGAACATCAAGAAGGGTGTTCTTTGTACTTCTTTGACAATAAATATCAACCTTTTGGGCTGTGTTTTCAGCCACACTCGTAAAACGACAGGTTTCTCGAGAGGTTTTCAGTTTTGGTGGGAGCAACCACTGCAAATTTATGCAGGTTTTTTGAGCCAAAAACATCAGAGTTGAAAGACACTTGCAGGTGTTATTGGTTAGTTTTTAGGTTGTGCATTCAGCCTTTTAATGTCATTTTACTGCATATATTGAGCACATACACACTATGTACGCTTCTGTGGATGTCGCTTATGTACGTCTATGTGGTCATTGATATAGGGGTTACGTTCTTTGCATAAAGCCTTTTATGTTTGATAAAGAGGGTCATGGTGAGGTTTCCTTAACTAGGAGACACCCAGATGCTTGATACACTTATTCATTGGTGTTCGGACTCTTCTAGCTCCATTATCATTCCATTCAGTTCTCTACCATCATGGCATCAGAGGTCTGAGGCACATCCGGTGGATCAGAGTCTAGTGCTGGAAGAGGGATATCGAATGCCATTATTGTCATAAGAAAGGACACATGAAGAAAGACTGTTATGCATTAAAGAATGCTAAAGGTAAATGACAGAATGTTGATGGGCATGTTAAACAGTTACGTGCACCATCTACTTCGACTGTGAAGATTGAAGAAATTAATGCTATTTCTGATGATGCTGATGTGTTGACACTTGATAGTACTATGCCAACTGAGGCTCTTGTGGCTGATTCTCTTTCCCACACCTGGCTGCTAGATTCTGGTACTTCTTTCCATGTGACACCACATAGATAATTGCTCTCTAATTATGTAGCAAAGTCTCTTGGTACTGTGAGAGTTGGTGATTCTTACCAGTGTGATGGTGTGGGGATTGGAGATGTGGTTGTGCAATTCATTGATGGTTCAAAATTTACTATGCATAATGTACGCCATGTACCTCAGTTATCACGCAATTTGATGTCAGTTGGTCAACTTGATGACCTGGGTTACAAGGTGGTCTTCTATGCTCCATGCTTTTGCATATCAAAGGGCAATGTGGTTATTGAAAAAGGAAGCAAAGTTGGCTCACTTTATCCTTTACTTGTATCACAGAAAGAACACTTGTTAGCTGTTACTGAATAGCCTATGGCTTGTATTTGGCATGGTCGTTTGGGCCATATATCCCGTAGTGGAATGGAAAATCTTTCTCATTTTGGCTACTTACCTATGTTATCTTTCTCCAATTTTGTATTTTGTGAGCATTGTCAATATGGAAAGCAAACTAGAAATGTGCATAGAACGCACATTGACTCTTCAATTCAGCCTTTAGATCTCGTTCATATAGATGTGTGTGGTCCTATGCCGACTAGATCCTTAGGTGGTTCTCTTTACTTTGTCACTTTCATAGATGAAGCTACTAGAAAATTTTGGGTATATCCTATCAAATCAAAGGATGAGGTATTCCCTACTTTCAAAAAATGGCTTGCTTCAGTTGAGACTGAAAAAGGAACTAAGCTTAAGGCCTTACATTCAAATAATAGGGGTGAGTATACCTCACATGAATTCAGCCTTTTGGTCAGTCTAGAGGGATTTGTAGAGAGTTTATAGCTCCTTAAACCCTAGTACAGAATGGTGTAGCTGAGTGGATGAATAGAACTATTCAAGATAGAGTAGTCTCTATGTTGCATCATGCAAACCTCTCACAAGGTTTTTGGGCAGAAGTAGTATTGACTGCAGTTCATGTGATTAACCTTTCACCTAGTACTGCCAAAGGTTTGAAAGTGGCACAAGAGTTATGGACAGGGAAGCCACCATATTATGATCATCTTTGAGTTTTTGGGTGTGAATCATATGTTCATATACCAAAGAATCTTAAGAAAAAGTTGGATCATAAGTCAAACAAATGCATTTTTCTTGGATATGGGCGAGAAGGACAATTTGGATACTGCTTATGGGATCCTGAAACACGGTCAGTGATCAGAAGTAGTGATGTCATTTTCAATGAGTCTAAGATGCATAAACAACCCATAAAGGAGGTTGAAGTGAGAAGAGTGGTGTTTGAGGATACTAGTCCTTTGGTTAGCATGCATAAAAATCCTACACATAGGGATGTTCAAGAGAATGTCCATTCAGATCAGTCTACACATATTTCTGTTTAGCAACCATTGAGACGTTCTGCACATGTCTCACATCCACCTGATAGATATGTTCTAGGTTTAGATTTTGTTATGCTAGCTGATGCCAGTGAGACCTCTTACTACAAAGAGGCTATGCAGACAGAGGATCATGTCAAGTGGGAGAGTGCCATGAAGAGTGAGTTGGATTCTATTCACAAGAATGGTACTTGGAATTTGGTACCTTTGCCAAAGGGCAGGAAAGATTTACCATGTAAATGGGTATATAAGCTAAAATTCACATCAGATAATGCTTCTCCAAAGTATAAAGCATGACTTGTTGCAAAGGGTTTCAAGCAACAACATGGTGTTGATTTCAAGGAAATCTTCTCTCTAGTGGTCAAGATGACTACCGTGTGCATGTTGCTTGGATTCGTTGCAATGGAGGACTTAGAGCTAGTCCAAATGGATGTGAAAACTGCTTTCTTGCATGGAGATCTTAGAGATGAGATCTATATGGAACAACAAGAGGGTTATGTATTTCATGGAAAGGAAATTCTAGTTTGTAAGCTTAAGAAGAGCTTTTATGGACTTAAACCTTCCCCTAGACAATGGTACCAAAAGTTTGATGCTTTTATGAAGTCCCAAGGCTATTTCTCGAAGCAATGAGAATCATTGTCTCTACACAAAGAGATGCTCAGATGGCAGCTTGATATGCTTGATACTTTATGTCGATGATATGTTGATTGCTAGGAAGTCCTCTTATGATTTGTCAGTTCTCAAAAAGAAGTTGAGTCAGACATTTGATATGAAGGATTTGGGGGATGCCAAACATATTGAGCAAAAGATGCATATACTTGTCTCAAAGTGAGGACATATCCAAAGTACTTCACAGGTTCAATATGCATGGTGGAAAGGCATTGAATACACCTTTACCCACACATGTGAAATTGAGCAAGGATGATTGCCCCAAATCAGATGGGGAAAAGGAATTCATGACCAAAATTCCCTATCAATCTGCTGTTGGTAGTCTCATGTATGCTATGGTAGCTACGACAGCAGACATTGCATTTGCAATGGGAGTTGTGAGCAGATATATGTCTAATCTTGGCAAGAAACATTGGGAAGCAGTCAAGATGATTTTAAGATATCTGAGTGGCACTAAGGACAAGTATCTATGCTTAGGTAGAGGGAAAACATCCATTATTGGTTACACAGATTCTAACTATGATAGCTGTGTAGACAATCGTAAGTCTACATGAGGGTACATTTTTCATTTTGATGGAGGTGCTATCTCTTGGAGATCTCGTCTTCAAGAATGTACAACTATTTCCACCACAGAAGTAGAGTATGTTGCAGCAAGTGAGGCATGTAAGGAAGCATTGTGGCTTTCTCATCTTGCTTGTGATCTCATTTGCTCATTGATAGTCAGAGTGCCATTGCTTTGGCTAAGAATCCGGTCTATCACGCAAAGGCCAAGCACATTAAGGTGTGGTATCACTTCAATCAAGATTGCTTAGCCACTGAGCGCCTTATTCTTGACAAGGTTCACACTCGAGATAATGTTGCTAATGCTTTGACTAAAGCTCTACCACAAGATTTCTTTTGACAATGTTGTCACTTGATGGGGGCTACTTGATTCACGATCTTACATAGTCACTTGTATACTGTATAACATGCCCATCAAGTGGGAGGTATAGTTTGTATACTTACACTCAAGTATTCTTCATTGTTCTTTATTTTTCTCCCATAGTTACTTTGGCCATATTGGCCTTTAGTGGGAGATTATTACCGTTAGTGTCCATGTGAAAGGCCAAATGGACATCGGAAACTTCTTTGTATATGTTCTTTAATAAAACATATAGTGGCTTGGTCAGTCATAGACTGTAAGTTCGATCGCATTTGTAAGAACTAAGAAGTCTGTCTTCGTGCTCCCTGTGTACTGTGTTTTGTGCGTATTTAGCAGCCTCTACAAAGTACTGTGTGTGGCCTTAGGAGCTCGGTTTTGTACCCCGCGGAGCTCTCAAGAAGGAGAGCGCACTGTGGTGCATCACCATCAAAATACCTCAGTGCCTTTTATAGAATTTTTATTGTAAGTGGGACAATTTATCCATGGACTTCATAGTGGGGTTTCTACAAACTCAAAGGAAGCAGGATACTATCCTAGTTTTGGTAGATTGATTGAGCAAGTAAATACTCTAAAGGAAATGATCATGTCATAAAGAGTTTTGCAAAACTAGCTGCAAAAGAGTCAAAGAAAAAAGAGGCTTCAATGGTTGTTGCAGAGGCCTCTTCACCCGAATTAGAGTCTACAAATCTTGTGCAGTATGAAGAAAGGGCATTTACTACTATTTGTAGTTATCACCTATCTTATCATGAATAGTGTATGTATTTTGTAGACTCAAATGTTCAGTACTTTGATAGTGGGGCAACCACACATATTTCCTCACAGTGCAATTTCATCTTGAGTTCACTTGAGCTGGCCATTATAGGAAATACTGTCACGTGCACCAACAATTCCTCTTATCCTCTCATGGGAGTTGATAAGATGATTCTGATTAGTGCTGATCATAGTTCTTTTACATTGTCGGATGCTTTATTTGTGCCATGGATCAAGAAAAATCTATTATCAATTTTACCATTAGCCAAGATGTACGTGGTTGTGAAATTTGTTGATGAAAAATGTTTGGGGATGTCATTATTGCTTCTAGCATTTTATGTCATGGGTTGTATGAGATCATAGATTATGAAAATTTTGTGAATAATCCAGCATGTGCAGTTCAAGATTCTCAAGCTATGTCAGATGCAAAGCTTTGGCATGCATGCTTTGGTGATCGGAATTTGCTAATTGGCTATGCCTACAGAAATTTGAAATGGTGTCCTCTCTACCCAAAGTTGAGGCTTCTAGTAAACATGTCTATGAATGCTTTATTTTGGGAAAAATGCAACATGCCTCCTTCCCAAAAGATAGTTCAGTACGAGCTACTTAGAAATTGAAGCTTGTCAACAATCTATGATGTTTGTGGTCCTATGCAGACACTTTCTTTTGGGAACTTTTTTTACTTCGTGACTTTCATTGATGATTTTTCCATGCATGCATGGGTATAATCATTGAAATAAAAGTCCAAAGTGTTTATGTGCTTCATATAGTTTCTAGTTTTGGCTGAAAATTTATGAGCATGTAAAATGGGCACCATCAATTCTGATCGAGGGAGAAAATATATTTCTTATAATTGTAATGCATTTTTGGCTGAAGGTGGGATAAAACATCAACATATAGTGACATATAAAATTCAACAAAATGGAGTTTTTGAAAGGAAGAACTGGTCACTCATGGAGATGGCAAGATGTATTGTGAAGAGTTAGGCTTTACCACATAGTTCCTAGCTTGCGGCTGTTATCTGTGCAACATATGTACTTAACAGGTGTTCCACTCAAGCATTACATTCCATCACTCCATATGAGGCTTGGCATTGTTGCAAGCCATCTGTTTCTCATCAGTGTCTCTTTGATTGTCTGGCATATGCATCTATGCATGAACAACAACACAAGAAATTTGATGATAAATTAGTGAAATGTATTTTTGTTGGGTAGAGTTCTGAAAGGAAAGGCTATTGTCTATATCATCCACATACTAAACGCATTTTGGTTAGTGCTAATGTTTTTTTTTGGAAGATGCAATTTAACCATTACTTTCATGTAATAACGAGACATATGTTAGCTCCAAAGATGTGTATGGCACTTTACTACCTCTTTTTAGAGGTCGACAGTCTAGTGTTGAAATGAGGGAATTTTGCAGCCTTTGTAGGTTCCACATCATGATGAATAGCATTCCATTTCTAATGTAGATTTACATGATGTACTTTTTTATGAGAGGTCTGATATAGAGGAGGCAAAAACTATGCCTAAATGGTTGGGGCAAACATTGCAAGATAACGAATTAGATGCACATTTGTCATATCATATGCATTCAAGCTCTAGTGCTTCTTTCACATCAGAGTGCTATGCTATAGTTGCCTCTAGTCTTTATGATGAGAATCAACCTATTTCATTTTATGAAGCACAAAATTAAAGAAAATGGATGGTTGTTATGCAATCAAAATATGATGCTATTATGAAGAATGTCACTTGCCCTTTATGTGACTTGCCTCTTGGAAATAAGGCCATTCGCACTAAGTGGGTATACAAGCTCAAGGGTAAGCCTAATGGAATAGTTGACAAGTATAAGGCTAGGCTTGTTGCAAAAGGTTATGCTCAAGAAAGAGACATTGATTTTGATGAGACATTTGCTCTTGCATGCTGAATAACTACTATTCATAGCATGTATGCACTTGCAACTCATCATGGTTGAAATCTACATCATTTGGAGATTAAAACTACATTTTTTAATGGAAATTTGCATGAACAAGTGTATGTTTTTTAGCCCCATGGTTTTGCATAGAAAGGGCATGAAAACAAAGTGTGCAGGTTGAAAAAGACATTATCTGGTTCGAAGCAAGCACCAATTGCTTGGTATGAAAAGATGCGTGCCTACTTAATTGCACATGGTTTTTAGAATAGTACAACTAAGAGTACCTTATATGTTGAGCGTACAAATGATGTGCTTTTGATCATTGTTGTCTTTTTTCCCTCTTTCCCTTAGCTTTGTAAATGCACCACTTTACCTTCTTCAACTTCAATCATCTTTATAGTCATGCTTCTCTAGGTAAATCTTCCTTCTATCTTGGAACTTGCTTGTGCTCCTCGAACCTTGGGGAATGTGTTCAAATCTTTGTTTGAGTCTTGAAAACTTTATGGTAGCCCTTGTTTGGAGTCTTCTACTCCTCCTTTGTTGGGAAGCTCAATCCTAGGCTTCAACCTTCTTCAATGTCTTTGTCTTCCTAAGCAATCTTATAATTGATGGTAGAACACCAACTTATATGGTAGCTCTCTTGACTTATTGCACTCTTCAAAGCTTGATTTGGTTGTATTCAAAGCCTTCTGATCTTTGAGAGCCTTCACGTGAGCATCATTGTTCTGAACACCTTAAACTTTGGCTCCAATCTCAAGTCTTCAAAATTGAAATTCTTTGACAACCTTTTATCTTGGACTCCTTCCTTCACTTTGGCTCCAAGCTTTGTGTCCCATATTGCTTTGGCTTGTCCAAGTATGTGCATTGAGTTCACTTGCACTATCTCAAATCAAGAAGCAAACGATTTTAGTTATCATGACATGAGCATACATATTTGCCTTTGCAACTTTATCTCAATGGGTTTTATCCACAATAAGATACATCCAGAAACTTAATACATAACATCCTTGCATCTTACCAATCTTTGTGGCATCCAAACATATGTTCTTTTAGATCATATATCGATCAACATGACCAACCTTAAAGCTTCAATATCATGTTAACAAATCTACACAAGCATGTTTGCAAATCACAAATCATTTGATCATATGTTCGGCTCTCTTTCTGCCAATTCATGTGGCTACATAAAAATGAAAATTTCCAGCCTTTATAGGCTTTACAACATAGCTTATTACTCATCCACACATCATCAATCATGTGTATATAATCTGGCTCACCACAATTGCATATGTTCTTGATTACTAGACATCAATTCTCAACTCTAAATTCAACTTATATTCAACCTAAGGATGGTTGTCCAAACCTATCATTTATCTTGAGCATAAACTTCACAAGCGTGCATACATGAGGATCTCCGATGCATAAGCATATAATGCTCTCCACAAGCTTACATTTGAGCCATGTACATAATATAATATTTCAATCCGTTCAATTGAACACAATATCCAAATTTATGCATACAATGCTCATGTACAAGTTCATCTCTTTCAATCCCCAATAGGATCACCAAATATGTTGGGATTCAGCAACACATGCAAATAACACAATTTCAAAGACTCCCTAATCTAGAGCAACATGTATGCTGCTCACTCTGAGATCATATAGAATAGACAACACTACACTACAAAACAAACTAAATTGATAGAATGATAATCAAATTGAAGAAACATTCAGAATAATAGAGCATCATAGATTTCTTATATGGAGAAAACAACTTACATTCATTAAAACATCGTTATCTTTCTTCAGTCTTTGAAATCCCTTCTTAAATAGAAATGATATTCTTGCAAAAAAAAAAAGACTTAATCCTCAAATGCTAAGCAATTCAGATTATCTTTCATCATCAATTGAAGAGTAGAAGAAAAACTATGATATGAATCCAGAAAACCATTAAGAATACTCTGCACAAGTGAACTATCTGGAAAGACTTCATCGATAGAAATCAATTGCTCCTTCAAATCTATGATCTTTATCAAAAATATATATCCGTAGAATCTCCTTCATTCATATGCTCACTCTCCAACTCTTATTAGTGGTAAGCAACATGAGTCTCATTTCTTGAATCATATAAATTTGTAAGTGTATCCCAAGTATCCTTTGCTATTTTGTAGGAGTGAATGTGAGGGATAATTGCACATTTGATAGAAGAAGTTATCAATGCATGTGCATGATCATCTCTACCATCCCAATGAAGTTGTTCTGCACTAGGTGCAACAAGAACCACATCACAAACACCAATTTGAAGATCATCATCTTCAACACCATCTACATCACCTTCAATAATTGTATTTGCAGGTGAAGTAGGATGTTTTTTAACACCTTGAAAAATATTCCATAGTCCTTTTACTACCAATACATGATGCTTCATATATGCCCACAATGGGTAATTAGTACCATCCAACCTATCCTCAATAGCCAACATACCGAACACATCATTGTTTTCAGCCATGGACACTTACTAAATACCTTGATGTAGGAAAATCACTATATCTTGAGAAGTTGAACAAAACCACCCTATTAAGCTCTGCTAAACTTGTGGTAGAATTTGAGGCACTTGCATTGGCAAATAGAAACCTGTATATAGGCTTGACACAAAAGGATGAAATTTCTTGCATGGATGCTATGATAGTGTGTTTGAAGGCCAAAATCAGCTCATCGATTTTTGTGCAATTTGAGACTTTGACTGGAGGGATGTTGATGATGCATTAAATGAAGCAATGGCCTACTCTGATACAATTTGTTGGAGTTTGAGGTCTATTGAAGCATACAAATAACACAAGTAAGAAGACGAAGCTTTGTGCACAACACCACAGTCAATGAATTACTAAGTGAATGTACAAAGATAAGTAACCCATTAGGGTTATAGAAATATACAAAAGCCAGTGGAAAAAACCTCTTAAAGAGGGAAAGAAGTGCCTTGGCAGTCCTTAGTGTTTTCACGCACATCACTACCAAAATATATCAATAGGAAAACCTTGCAAGGGTGGTGAAGACCATAATTACTATTGGAGGAGATGGTGCATAGCCACAAGAGATGAAGTGGTGTAGCTACATCCTGCTTCACACCTGTGAAGAATCATGATTGGAGAGTGTAATAGGCCTCTTTATCTAGCTAATGAAGATAAATAATCACATATGTTTATTGAAAGATGATCCACTACTTGAAGGATCAAAACAGATAGGTTGGAAGATAGTGCAAGATAAAAAACTTGCTATTTTAGTTCATACACATGTCCAACGGTTTAAACAATTCTCTTAGCACAGTAGCAATTGGCTTAATTCCTTTTGGTGAACTCTAATTAACTTAGTAATCTAATGATAATGAGTGATTTCATACAAAATGATGGACTATATGCAGAGAAAGATGTTTAGCAAATCATACTATAATCCGACATTTACAGGTTGTGATAGTCAACAGACTAGTGACTAAAGACGAGTTAATATTTGACAATCCCGAGATGCATTGCTAATGAAACTTTGTAGGGTTGTAGTAGACACTATGATGAATCTACCATGCCTTAAATCATAGCAAATGATCAACTATACACTGCGAATAAGCTCTAACAAGATCACTATTCTGATGGAGTTATGATAGAGAAGTGAGATGACAATGTAATGATCATAAATGTATTAAAACATGTACAAATACAATGCCATTGGCAATCTAAAATTGCTCAATGTGTGAGAGGCGAGTGATTTGGGGCGGAAAATCACAGGTGAGTATATTTTTTCTGTAAAGTGTTAGAGTGAAAATTAATGTAGGGAATTACTGCTACCAAGATTTGGTGGTGTCAGAAGCTAAAATTGGGGGCCTAATTGAAGTTAGCTACGAGAGCCATAATTAGCTCACTCCTCTACCTCTTGGGCCACGACTTTGGCGTATGTGGAACTTAAGGCTAGGATTCCGCAAGGCCACCCCAGGCCTCTCTAGAATCTATATAAATAGATGTGTGATCTTAATCGGGGGACTTATCGATAGAGGTCGATATGCATATATGAGATATATGAGAGTGAGTTACTGTGGTAGTGTGAACGTGTCCTCGTCAGGTTACTCCTTAGTTACTCTCTACTCATTGGTGTGGTTTTGCCCACTGCGGAAGAGGCTTCTCTATGGAGAATATATAGAGTGAGAGCTTCAATGCTGGGGGAATCGGCATGACAGTGAGATTGGTTATACTAGGATAGCTCTCTTGTAAGTTGGAGTCTAGCATTTGTGCATAAAACTTACATTATTGTATACCTTCTCTGTATTGAGTAGTCCGAGTTTATTCTCAAAGTATACCTCTTGGTGTACTAGCACAATTCTCAATCTTGGTCCTGTTGGTCTTTTCATCATTTTTGTAGTGCTCTCTATTTCTCGTTGTCTCTGTTGTCAGTGAATGTACCTACACATAGGAATGTTATAGAGTATACTTCCCTAAGGAGAACCCCTCTTGAGTAGACGGAGTATTGGAATTGTTGAGATATCAAGCTCAACCTGTGATGATCTAGGATGACACACACTAGATTTTCGTCTCTCTAACATGCATAGTGGTCATGTCGGTATATGTCAGGGATACTTCATTGAGCTTTATTAGATTTATCTACCAAGAATGATGGCACATTTGTTTCTTTCCACCTCACTCATTCGCGGACATTAGGTTTTTCCTTATGTACTGATCTTTATATATTGCACTTGTTGTATTCTTGTTTTTAGGTCATTCTTGTACATTCCTTTTATGAAATAGAAGAAGAAGAAGAAGAAGATCATTTTCTTCCTTGCCTCAATCTGTGTGTGTGCTTCTCCTTGAGAGAGAGTGTGTGTGTGAGCTGTCTTCCTTATCTCCTTCCTCGTCACATGGTATCAGAGCCAGGTTGGCTGTAGAGAGCTCGTGGAGAAGGAGACGGTGAAGCCTACGTGGCAAGGCATGGAGAAAATGTGATTTCACAAACGGCCTTCGTTTGCTATGAAAACAGCCTCCGTTTGCTATGAAAATGACCTCCATTTTTGTCAGATCGAAGTTTCAGAGCCATCTCAACCTCTGTTTTGAGCCTGCAAGGTGGGGCCCACAGAAAAACCAGGTCATTTTTAGAAACTATAACTTGCGTTGTGTTCGGCGACACTCATATATTCTAGTTCCAGAATTTCAGGTGATTCCGTGTACTGTTGATACACGAAATCTGTGTTTTTCTAAGATCGAACTGTCACGTCGTAGTGCCACAGTGTTCAAGTAGAAATGCTGCTTGTAGTGTTTTGCAGTGTTGTGAATTGTTGCAGAAATGGCAAACGCAAATGGAATGAGTCAGCTTATGAGCGATAAGCTAGACAAGAACAACTTCCATACTTGGAGATTCAGAATGGTTCAAAACTGCACACAGTAGTAAACGTTCATTGTTCATTATGCACTAGATTAGTAGACTCTGTTTTCAGTGTGGAGGTGTCTACAACAACCATTCCAACCTCTTTTCTCTTTGCCTCTTTTGTAGCTAGTTTTCGACAATTATTTATGAGATGATCATTTGCTTTATAGTACTTTCTAAAAAAAAATTTCTTTTGTGTTTTCTTGTCTTCTCTGTCATCCTTCTTTGATTGTGCAGAATTAGTAGATTTCTTCTTACTAATAAAAGAGCTCCATTTACCTTTGCCCTTCTGACTAGCCAAGAAAGCTTGATCTGCAATATGCATAATAGACCTGTTGTGCCTAGACTGATCTTCCTGCAACAGAACAGAGACTAACTCCTCAAATGTTAAGGCATTTGGATTGCCTTTCATCATCAAATGAAGAGTAGAAGCAAAACTCTGATATGAATCGAGAAGACCATTTAGAACAGTCTACACAACTAAACTATCAGGAATGACTTCATCAGAAGAAATCAACTTTTTCTTCAACTTTGATCTTTTTCAAAAAGACTATTCATGGAATCGACTTCAGTCATGTGCTCACTCTCCAACTCTTTTTGGATGTAAGCAACATGAGCCTCATTCCTTGCCTGGTATGAAGTGTTATGTGCATCCCAAGCATCCTTAGCTATTTTGCAAGAGCGAATGTGAGGAATAATGGCACATTTGACAAAAAAGGCTATCAATGCATGTGCATGAGCATCTCTGCTATCCCAATGAATTTTCTCTATAGTAGGTGTAGCAAAAACCATAGCATGAACAAGAATCTATAGAATATCATCATCTTTTATATCATCGACATCAACTTTAGTACTTATATTTGCAGGTGTAATAGGAAGTTTTTCAACACGCAGCACAATATTCCACAATCCTTTTGGGTAATTCATGCCATCCAACTTATCCTCAATAGCCAACATACAAAATACATCACTACTTTCAGCCATGGCCATGGACTAAAATACTCTAATGCAAAAAATTGACTGTATCTGAAAAAGTGGAAGAGAAGTACCCTATCGAGTTCTATTAAGCCTGTAGCAGACAAAGAGATGCTTATACTCACGAACCGAAACTTGTATATATCTTTGGCACAAAAAGATGAAATAGCTTATACAAGCACTGGAATAATGCAATCAAAGGCCAAAATGAGCTCAGATTGTGATTTTGGCACCACCGAGGAAAGATGTTTTGATCTCCTAATCACCCTGAGTATGCTCACCAAATTTCATGCAATTCTGAGACCGTGACTGGAGGGGTGTCGACAATGCCCTACATGGAATGGCAACCTACTCTGATACCAATTGTCGGAGTTTGAGGTCTACAGAAGCACATGAATAGCATAAGGAAGAAGAAGAAGCTTGGAGCACAACACACAATACTGAATGTATTACCACTAGAATGTACAAAGATAAGTAACCCGTTAGGCTAATAGGCATATTTAGAAGCCGAGGGAAAAAACCTCCTAAAGAGGGAAAAAAGTGGCCCGATGGTCCTAGTGTGTTCACACACATCACTACCTAAATATATCAATAAAGTGGTATTTGAGGATACTAGTTCTTTAGTGAGCATGCATAAGAATGTTGCACATAGGAATGTTCAAGAGAATGTGGGATCTGATCAGTCTGCAAATGCTCTAGTTCATCAACCATTGATACGCTCTACACATGTCTCAAATCCATCTGATAGATATGTTCTAGGTTTGGATTTTGTTATGCTAACAGATGCTAGTAAGCCTCTAATATCATGTCATGGGGGAGCATGCCATGAAGAGTGAGTTGGATTCTATTCACAAGAATGGTACATGGGATTTAGTACCTTTTCCAAGGGGCAGGAAAGCTTTACCATGTAAATGGGTATATAAACTCAAATTCACATCAGATAGTGCTTCTCCAAAGTATAAAGCATGACTTGTTGTAAAGGTTTTTAAGCAAAAATTGATGGAGAATGTTAATCTCCAAAAGAACAACTTACTCTTGTGATTAGAGCACCTCTATACCAAGAGTAAGTCAAACACTTCACTAATTTAGAGGATCAATTGCTAACTTATCAGAAATTAACAAATCTGTGAAGAAGATGATACACAGAAAAGTCTGCTGCATTGTTCATTCACATTGACCTATCAAATCTGTAAAGTTTTTTATGAAACTTTGTATGAAGTATCTCCTAGAAATTGCGCATCTACTCCAAGTTGAATCTCTTCAAAAGATTAAGTATAACTTGAGAAACTGATTTCACAAGTTACCTATGTCAGAAACTGTTATCAAAAATAGTCGACTTTACACCTGTAACTTTTAAGACTTGGTTCTCCTTGAATAGAACCCGTTTTACAAAATGCTTCTAGACATAAGTAGCTTATCTTCCAACTTAAAGATTAAGCCCTCACACATGCAAAACTTTAAACTGTGCTAGGAGAAATGACCAAAACATTGACTTTGAAATCTGCGCCTGTTTTAGGAACCAGTGAACACACTTCACATATGAATGTTCCTACACTTAATTCACTCAGCCTGATTACAATTGGAAGCTAAAACTTTGCACAGAGGTCAAGCAACTCTCAACTTAGACTTGTACAAAAGCATTTCACAATTGATCTACTGTAGAAGGAGAACACGCAGAAACATCGGGCGCAAATATTTTTCTTTACTCAGAAGAATTACAACTGAGTGATGAGAGCTAACTCAAAATCACTTTCCTCTATCTCATAACTTCTATCTCCCTCATTCTTGATTTCTAACTATTGTCACATATGCTCTCATACATGCCCCGACTTTTCTCAAGGTATTTATAGATAATTTGTACATAATTCTTACTGAACACAATGATCTAAGTCATCTATGACTATGCTAATGTACATATGTGTACACTTCTCTTGTCATCTGAATGTAATCTTCTTCCACACTTTAGGAATTGATTCTTCCTTCATCATTTGGTCTTCCAAGCCTTCAATTGGTGATTGATCTGCACCAACAGCTCCCCCTCAATCATCAATTGAGGTTTTTTCTGTCTTCTTGATACTTGCCATGTCTTTGAACCTTTGTAACTTAGGTCCATCCAGACTCTTTGTCATCATATCTGCCACTTGTTCTTTTGTTGGAGTGTACATCACTTCAATCTCTTTATCTAGTACCTTTTCCCTCAAGAAATGATACTGAATCTCTATATGCTTAGTCCTGGCATGAAAAACAGGGTTAGCTGCCAAATACAAAGAACTCATATTGTCTCCAAAAATTATTGGAGTACTATGATCAAACTCAAAACTCTTCATCAAGGTCTTCAACCATATCACTTCCTTTGCAGCTTCTACCATTCCTTTATACTCAGCTTCTGTGGATGATAAAGCAACTGTATGTTGCTTCTTTGAACACCAAGAAACTAACTTATCTCCAACATAACATAGATATCCATGAGTAGACCTTCTATCATCTGAGTCACCTGCCCAATCTGCATCACTAAACACTTTGATTCTTGTGTCAGAAGTGAAACCATAATACAAACCTTCACTTAGGGTTCCCTTGATATATCTGAGTACCCTTTGGGCTGCAATCCAATGAGTCTTCTTTGGACAATGCATGAATTGTGACAACACACCTACTGCATATGATAGATCTGGCCTTGTCAAGGTAGCATAGATTAAACTACCTACCAAACTCTGATATTTCTTCACATCACTGAACTCTTCACCTCCATACGTGCTTAATTTATGATTTACCTCCAATGGTGTGGTTGAGGTCCTACAATCTTCCATGTTAAACTTGACTAGAAGATTCTTCAAGTATCTCTCTTGTGAAACATATACTCCATGTTGAGTATACACAATCTGCATTCCTAGAAAATAAGATAAGTTTCCCAAATCACTTATCTTAAACTCCTTCTCTATTTGTCTTTTGAGTTCATTGATTCCTTGAGCATCTGTTCCTGTAACAATAATATCATCAACATAAATGCACATGTAAATGTATCCATTTTCACTTGCCTTCACTAGCAAGCTACTATCTGCCTTTGATGCTTGAAATCCACATTCATTCAAGAACTTGACCAATCTATAATTCCAAGCTCTTGGGGCTTGCTTCAACCCATATAAAACTCTCTTGAGCTTACACACATAATCTGATCCAATTGATTCCATAAAGCCTTCTGGTTGCTCCATATATACTTCATCTGCAATGTAACCATTAAGAAATGCATTCTTCACATCCAATTGTGATAATTTCCATCCCTTGCAAGTAGCAATAGCAATCAATGTCCTAATTGTAGACATCTTAGCAACATGACTAAAGGTTTCATCATAATCTACCCCATAAGTTTGGGCATAACCTTTAACCACAAGTCTAGCCTTATATCTAGACACCTTACCATCTGCAAACCTCTTTGTTTTATATACCCACTTGCATCCAATGACTTTCTGATTCTTTGATCTTGGTACTAATTCCCAAGTTTCATTTTCAAGTAGAGCATCATACTCTTCTTGCATTGCCTTCTCCCAATTCTGTTTACTTTTGGCTTCTTCATAAGTGGTTGGATCTTCTTCTGTTTTCACAATGTAAGCATAATCTTTTGTTGTTAGGAAAGATGTATCATAACTATACCTTATAGGTTCTTTCCTTTCCCTTGTAGATCTTCTGATTTCTGCACTTCTTGAAGTTTCAGCCTCATTTGATTCTGGATCAAATCTTGGCCCTTCTTCTACATGATCCTGCACTCTACATCTAGAGTCAACTTCATCAACAATTTCTTCACAAACTTTTACCTTTGCCTTTCCTTTCCTTTGAATTTCTTCAACACCTGTATACTCATTTGGTGATCCTGTATACCACATATTTTGCTCATCAAATGTCACATCTTTAGTAACAAGAAATTGCTTTGTGGATGGACTCCACAACCTGTAACCCATCTGTCTATCATCATATCCAATAAACATATACTTCTCTGCTTTTGGTTCTAGCTTATGTCTTAATTGTGAAGGAACATAAGCATATACAATACATCCAAATACTTTACAATGATCAAGACTAGGCTTCTTACCCCACCATGCTTCATAAGGGGTTCCTCCATCCAAAGCTTTGCAAGGCAACCTATTCACAAGATATGTTGCAGTGTTAATGGCTTCTGCCCATAAGTAATTTGGACAATTCTTTTCCTTCATCATGGCTCTTGCAAACTCTACAAGAGTCCTATTCCTCCTTTCTGCTACTCCATTCTGTTGAGGGGAGTACCTGCAAGTTACTTCTCTTTTGATACCTGCACTCCACAAATAATCATCAAACTCTTTAGAGAAATACTCTCCCCCTCCATCTGATCTTAGCCTCTTTAGCTTTTGTCCTGTGATCCTTTCTGCATAGACATGAAAATGTTTGAATTTCTTGAAAACTTCTGATTTATCCTTGATTACATACAAAGTAATCCACCTGGTTGCATCATCAACAAACAACACATAATATCTGGATCCATTTATGCTATAGTCCCTTGAGGGACCCCATACATCTGTATGAACCAATTCAAGCATATTTGAATACTTGTACCCTGATTTGTTATAAGAACTCTTATGTGCTTTACCTAGTTGACAAGCTTCACACTTGTACACCATATGTTGCCCTTCAATGTTTGGCAATCCAAGCACCACCTGATTCTTTGACATCTCCTTTATAGCTCTCTCATTAAAATGACCTAGCCTTTTATGCCATAGGTCTAATTCAGATACCTTTTGACCTCCATAGGTAAACAATGCATGTCCCACATTACCTTGGACTTTGAGAGTGAACAATCTTCCTTCCTTTTTACCTGCAATTATGGTTCTATATCCCTGATTTGGATCTTGTACATAGACACCATCATTTGTGAATCTTACCTCATATCCTTTCTCCACAATTTGCCCTACACTTATCAGATTTTTAGGAATAGTAGGAACATAAAGTACCTTGCTCAGAAGTGTACTTCCACTCTTTGTCTTCACTGATCCAATGCTCTCCACTTTATGTTTAGTATTGTCACCTGTCTGAACTGTATGTCCATTCACCTTTGCTTCCATATCAGTCATCAAAGATAGATTCCCACTCAGATGGTTGCTGCACCCTGAGTCAATATAAAACACTCTTTGATCTTCTCCCATTGATTCATGAGTTGCATTCAAGATAAGAGTCATGTCATCCTTCTGATCTGATGCATAATTGTAATAATTATTGTTGTAGGACTGAGATTGGAAGTTTCTTCCACCTCCTCTACCATATGATGTCCTACCACCTCTTCCTCTGAAGTTGCCTCTTTGGTTTCTGCCTCCTCTACCTCTTTGGTTTCTGCCTCCTCTACCTCTTTGGTTATAATTCTGATTATTGTTTCCACCATTTTGATTGTTATACCAACAATCATTTGCCAAATGATTTGTTCTGCCACAAATCCAACAAGCTTTAACATTATCTTTGTTCTTACCTCCTCTTCCTTTACCTCTTAAATTTGTCTTCCCTTTTGTGAAGTTAGCTTGATTTGAATTCCCTTCATCATCATTTGATTGCTTTCCCTTGCCATTCTTTTTCTTGTCCTTGGAGTACATGGCTTGACTTGTACTTCTATCATTGTCTCCTTTAAGATCCTGCTCAAAGGTTAACATGTGTCCTAGCAATTGATTAAGATCAGGAGTAAAGTGATCAAGTGACAATTCTATGGACAAGATAAAAGGCTTCCACTTCTCATCACCTCTTAGACCTGTAAGTATTTGTCTTACCAACTTTTCTTCTTCAATATCTTCATCCACTGCTCCCAAGCTATCTGTAATATCTTTCATCCTTGCCACATAATCTGAAATTGATTGTGAGCTCTTCTTCTTGAAAGTTGTGAACTCAGCCCATAGTGAGGACTTCCTTGACTTAGTTGTATTTTGGAAATGCTCTTCCAAGGCATTCCAAACATCTGTGGCACTTTCCAAACCTCTGATGTGAGGTAAAAGGTAATCATTTACAGACATGTAGATGATACTCCTTGCTTGAGCATCCTTTCTCATCCAAGTCTTCAACATTGCAAGCTCTTCCCTAGTAGGAATACTTGGATCTGCAAACTCTAGTTTTTCTTCATCTCCTGTAATAAATGATATAAGGTCTTTGCTCATGAGGTGTGCTTCCATCCTCATGGACCATGCTGGATAGTTCTCCCTATCTAGCTTATCAATCTGCAAGCTTTCTCCCATCTTGTATTCACCTGTGTATTGAAATCTTCAAGCTTTACAAACAATGTATGTACCTTTACTTCGAATTGAACTCCTTTTACCTTTCTTGATGTCAAATAGTCTTCTCCTCAAGCTTTGACTCCAAGCTTTCACTTTTTAGTCCTTCAAGTGTTGAATTTCTTGAATCTGCAGTAGTCGGGATCCTCCTTTTCTTCAAATTGATGTCTCCTGCTCTGATACCACTGATGGAGAATGTTAATCTCCAAAAGAACAACTTACTCTTGTGATTAGAGCACCTCTATACCAAGAGTAAGTCAAACACTTCACTAATTTAGAGGATCAATTGCTAACTTATCAGAAATTAACAAATCTGTGAAGAAGATGATACACAGAAAAGTCTGCTGCATTGTTCATTCACATTGACCTATCAAATCTGTAAAGTTTTTATGAAACTTTGTATGAAGTATCTCCTAGAAATTGCGCATCTACTCCAAGTTGAATCTCTTCAAAAGATTAAGTATAACTTGAGAAATTGATTTCACAAGTTACCTATGTCAGAAACTGTTATCAAAAACAGTCGACTTTACACCTGTAACTTTTAAGACTTGGTTCTCCTTGAATAGAACCCGTTTTACAAAATGCTTCTAGACATAAGTAGCTTATCTTCCAACTTAAAGATTAAGCCCTCACACATGCAAAACTTTAAACTGTGCTAGGAGAAATGACCAAAACATTGACTTCAAAATCTGCGCCTGTTTTAGGAACTAGTGAACACACTTCACATATGAATGTTCCTACACTTAATTCACTCAGCCTGATTACAATTGGAAGCTAAAACTTTGCACAGAGGTCAAGCAACTCTCAACTTAGACTTGTACAAAAGCATTTCACAATTGATCTACTGTAGAAGGAGAACACGCAGAAACATCGGGCACAAATATTTTTCTTTACTCAGAAGAATTACAACTGAGTGATGAGAGCTAACTCAAAATCACTTTCCTCTATCTCATAACTTCTATCTCCCTCATTCTTGATTTCTAACTATTGTCACATATGCTCTCATACATGCCCCGACTTTTCTCAAGGTATTTATAGATAATTTGTACATAATTCTTACTGAACAAAATGATCTAAGTCATCTATGACTATGCTAATGTACATATGTGTACACTTCTCTTGTCATCTGAATGTAATCTTCTTCCACACTTTAGGAATTGATTCTTCCTTCATCATTTGGTCTTCCAAGCCTTCAATTGGTGATTGATCTGCACCAACAAAAATATGGTGCTTATTTTGAGAAAATCTTCTCTCCAGTGGTCAAGATGACTACCTTGCAAATGTTGCTTAGATTCGTTGCAATGGAGGACTTAGAACTAGTCCAAATGGATGTGAAAAGTGCTTTCTTGCATGGAGATCTTATAGATGAGATCTATATGGAACAACCAGAGGGTTATGTAGTTCCGGGCAAAGAAATTATAGTTTGTAAGCTAAAGAAGAGCTTATATGCACTTAAAAAATCCCCTAGACAATGGTACCAAAAATTTGATGCTTTATGAAGCCTCTCAAGGCTATTCCCAAAGCAATGAGGATCATTATCTCTACACAAAAAGATGCTCAGATGGAAGCTTGATATGCTTGATACTTTATGTTAATGATATGCAGATTGTTGGGAAGTCCTTTTATAACTTGTTAATTCTCACAAAGAATTCGAGTGAGACATTTGATATGAAGGATTTAGGCATCCCAAACATATTCTTGACATGCACATTACTTGTGATAGGAGTAGAAGATGCATATACTTGTCTCAAATTGAGTACATATCCAAAGTACTTCAGAGGTTCCACATGCAGGGTGGAAAGGCATTGATTACACCTTTACCCACATATGTGAAATTGACACAGGATGATTTTCCCAAATCAGCTGAGGAAAAGGAATTCATGACCAAAATTCCTTATCAGTCTGTTGTTGGTAATCTCATGTATGCTATGGTAGCTACAAGACTAGACTTCCTTTGCAGTGAGAGTTATTAGCAGATATATGTTGAATCCTGGTAAGAAGCATTGGGAAGTGGTCAAGATGATTTTGAGATATTTGCATGGAACTAAGGAAAAGTGTTTATGCTTGGGTAGAGGGAAAGAATCCATTATTGGTTACATAGATTCTGATTATGTTGGTTGTCCAGACAACCATAACTCTACATCAAGGTACATTTTTCATTTTGCGGGGGGTCCTATCTCTTGGAGATCTCATCTTAAAGAATGTACAATTGTTTCCACTATAGAAGCACAATATGTTGCAGCAAGTGAGGCATGTAAGGAATCATTGTGGCTTTCCCATCTTGCTTGTGATATGGGTCTACCTCAACATGTACCTCATTTACTTAGTGATAGTCAGAGTTCCATTGCATTGGCTAAGAATATGGTTTATCATGCAAAGACCAAGCACATTGAGGTGACTTCATTAGAAATTTCTTAGCCATTGAGCGCATTATTCTTGAGAAGGTTCATACTCGAGAAAATGTTGCATATGCTTTGACTAAAGCTCTACCACAGATAGCTTTTGACAATGTTGTCAATTGATGGGGGTTACTTGATTCATGACCTTACACAATTAATTATATACTGTGTAACATGCCCATCAGGTGGGAGGTATAGTCTGTATACTTACACTTAGGTATTCTTTATCATTCTTCATTTTTCTCCCACAGTCACTTTGGCTATATTGACCTTTAGTGGGAGATTGTTATCATTAGTGTCATGTGAAAGACCAAATGGATGTGGCACACTTTGGTATATGTTCCTTAGTAAAACATACAATGACTTGATCAACCATAAACCAAAGAAAAAAAGTTTGACCGCATTTGTAACACCTATCGAATCTATTTTTGTGCTCCCCGTGTACTCTATTTTTTTGGATATCCTCTAGCCTCCATGTGGAATACTGTGTGATGCATGGAGCTCAATTTTGTACTCAAAGGATATCATTGTGGAGCTCTTGAGAAGAAGAGTTGAGGGTGCTACATCGCCTATCAAAACACTTCACAAAATACGTAAATACTTTACATCAAATGTATGATTAAGCTATGCTTTATAGTACTAAAGGTTTGAATCCTTGGGACTTGTCATGATCATATCATCAACATATATGATAATAATAATCAAAACATCTTTCTCAACTTTCACATAAAGTGTGGGAGTCACATCTGAGCCTTTTCAAAACCAATAGATTGAATATAGACATGTATATTTTCATACCAAGCTCTTGGTGCCTGTTTTAGTCCATACAAAGATTTAGTAAGCTTTCATACTAAATTCTCTTTGACTGTCTTTTCAAAACCTTTTGGTTGCTAAACATAAAAATCTTCATGAAGATCACCATTAAGATATGCAGTTTTGATATCAAACTGGTATACATTCCAACTAAAGAATGCGTCTAAAGAAAGTATTTTCTTGACTATTGTCATTCTAGATGTAGGTGCAAAAATACATTTCTTTTGTGCATTATATTTGAAAAATAATCTTTCTTCATACATATCTATAGTACCATCTACTTTTTTTAGATTTTGAAAATCCACTTAACACCAATAGCTTTCTTACATCTTGGTAACTCACAAAGCTTCCATGTTTGATTCTTATGAATATAATCAATCTCTTCTTGCATAGATTTTGTCCAAATAGGACTATGTAGTGCATCTTGAACACTAGCTGGTTCATTCTAAATTGAAGTAAGAGCTAAACTATTATGAATCTCAAAATGTTCTGCATAATTTACCTAGTCTAATTGGCATATCCTTGAAAAGTGGTGGAATCCTTTCTAGTTCTTCAATATCTTTTGGAAATTTGGAACCTTCTCCAACTTCTTGAGTTGGAACTTCAAGAGGTACTGATGATGGACTAGGTACTGATGTAGATAATGGAACTCTCTCTTCACCTTTATCAAGTGCATTTTTTAGGGTTTGAGATGGTTCATCAGTCACCTTGTATGGATGAATGTAAGAATCCAAATTATTTCTAAAAAGTGCATATTTATTTGCTTTTATGAAATATAGAATCTCTTCCTTCTTACCATCAATCCAACTTTCTTCAATATATGGATTGATTGAGAATATGATATCACTTGTCTCTGCAATATGATAGAAGAAGCACATCAGGGTATATATCATTTGCAGGTTCAAAAATCATTTCTTGGTCATCGAAGAAGCAACCAACCGTGGCATTATCTTCTACTGAAGCCGAATATAGAGGTTTGGCTAATGCAACTCAAGAAATCATGTGGTTAAAGTCTTTGTACACAGATCTTGGACTTCATTCTTCAACACCTCACATTTTTTGTGACAACACAAGCTCACTACATCTTGCAGCTAATCCAGTATACCATGCTAGAACCAAGCATATTGAAGTCCACTACCATTATGTAAGGGAGAAGCTAATGAGCAAGGATATTCAACTATCCTATGTCTCTACAGATATGCAATGTGTAGACATGTTGACTAAAGCTCTTGATGGTACAAAGTTAAGTAGATTCAAGTTGATGATTGGCTTGCAAGAATCAAGGACAATTGAAGACTTATTTGGAGGCCAAGCATGTTCGGCTTGAGGGGGAGCTGTTGGTGCATTTTGCCCAAGCCTACATGCTTGATATGCTTGATATTATCCTCATTTGTAAGTCACATGAGTAGTCATGTGAACACCTCTTGTAAAAGAGTTCATTTTTATCTCTTGTAATTGAAAAAAGAAAAAGGAAAAGGATGGCTTACCTCATGCATGATGTAAAAGCAATTTCGTGGCTCTAACTATCAAAACCCACGACTTTTTGAGCTGACTGAATATATCCTAACTTTGGGGATCACTTTTAGGTGGAGCCATTCGAATTCGAATTCAAAACTCCCTCCAAGAATAGCTATAAAAGGAGCAAGAAGGAAGAGGCAATTAGCAAGCCTTGTACGTGACCACTTCATGTCATTTTGTAGAGATTAAAGAGCTTACTCCATAGCTCTATCATTCTACTCCCATTGTGCAAAGATTCATTGCCAATGTGGTTGTAATCATATATGAATTTATACATTTATCATCATTCACTTCTCTGTTTTGTTCTTTGCTATACTCACTTAGAGCAGCAACTTCAGAAGGTCATATCTCGAGTTATACTGAACCGTTTTCACTGTTTTAACATGCGTTAGATAGATCTTACTGTTTAATTTCTGCATATCAATTTTCAAGGTCATTGGATTTATAGTTTTGGAGATATCTGCATTTTATTGCTCATTGGTCTATCTCTGCAGAGCCCCGAGAATGGTGGGCATGTTCCAGAAATTGATAAATCTTGTTCTCAGTGCTCAGTCCATCATTTGAAGTGTTTTAACGTGGATTGGGAAGCTTTCTAAGTCTATTTTCTATGCCCAAAAGGAATTTTTCTAATTCCTACCAGGTTGAGAGCACTAGTCATTTTTTCCAGCAGGTGTATGTCCAAAAATAGCAAGTTTTGGGAGCTAGTCATTTCGCAACTAGTCTGTCTTGACTTAAACTTTTGGGATACATGTTCCAAAGTACTTGGCTGATATTTTGGTGTATTTAGGAAGCTTAAAGGGTCTACTAATCAACTCTGAAGCCTCAGTTGGCTGGTGTGAAGCTGGTTGTAGCAGCACCTACTCATCTTTGGATTGCATCCACCATCTCTCTTCACAACCCGCAATGTAGGATTTTTCTCCAAAAAATTTCCTCTCCATACAGGCTGTGCAGCTTCAAATTCTTCTTGAGTATAATTGAATGTGTCATCTTTAAAATGTAATTGTTCGTCTGGATTTTTCTGTGTGGTCTTTTTTATGTATTGCCTTGTCTTCTCTTTCAATAATCCGTACGGAATGTTGAAAGGCTTCATTATGGTATCCAAGTCTTTGCCCTTTATTTTTTGCTTCCTTCATTACTTTGACCACTTCATTCTCAAAATTCTCAGTCAATCGGGACACCAATAGTGCCCGTTCCTTCTGACCTATTTCTGTAGTGTATGGCATTGGATGATCATCATGTGGTTCCGCCATCTGATCTTTTATTGGAGAATTATAAATCGGGGGAGATAGAGGATGTACCTTTACCTCGTTAGTAGGATTCTCTTGTCTTGGCTCTACTGGTGTCCGGATGGATACTTTCTCTTCTACTTTGGTTTCAAATTGTGCAAGGCGTGCAGTCTTTTCTTTCATTTCTTGCATAGCTGCCCTGAGTGCCTCTTTGGCCGGAAGTACCTCATTACCGATCTCTGCTACTTGGTCTACATTTTCGCTGCAACTCTTTACAAGTTTGGCATTCACATTTTGTAGTTGTGTTTTAAGTTCATTCGTTTCATTGATATACCTGCTTTCCCATTCTGCTGTTCGGGCTTGCTCTTGTTTCAGCAGATCTGCATATTTCTCAATCTGATCCCTAAGTTCCTTCTGTTCAGTAGCTGAAGTCTCTTGTTTTTCTATAGGTTGATCATATAGTAATGCCTTTATCAATTCTTTATTTTCTGCTGTGTAAGTTATAATTTTCCTCCATATATACTTTGAGCTATATTTCAAGCAAATTACTTTGAGCTTTCATCCTTTCTTTGTCTGCTTCGTTGGCTTCATGTTGTCTTTGTAAATCTGTCAGTTGTGTCTGGGGCTGATGATGCTGGTTCATCAATGTATTACATTGCTCTTTAACTACGGTTATCTCTATCTTCTTAGCTGAAATTTCTTGTTGGGCTTGGATGAGCTGTGCAGACAATTGCTCACTCATGACTTGAAATTGATTCTTTTCCCCCATGGCCTTATCGTAATCGGCATCTGTTTCCATCATTTGTTGTTGCGTATCCATTGTCGTTTGTATCATTTGCTTGACAACAGGTTTCAATTGAGTCACATCAACGTTTAACCATGTGGTAGGGATGCTAGGTTCTTCACCTGTTATAACATCTTTCCCTTGTGCAACATGTAATGTCGTATCATGGGGCTGCCTAATATGGAGTTGTATCCTTGGCTCAGCCTCCTGGTGGTCAATCTTACCTTGAGGTGTATCATCAGGCACTTCAATCACGATTGGCTCCTTCTTTTGTTGTAGGCCTGCTTCTTGGTGCACCGTTGTTTGTATTTCCTCTTTGATAGGTGGCACTGCATCTTTATTTGTGATTGGAGCTTCCTTGATGCCGATCTTGGATGTATCATTCAATTGAATAATGTGTACCGTTTCAGCGAGAGCTTCTTGGTTCTTGTCCGCTGACTGTTGATTGTCAGGGATGACTTCGATCTGATTGATCTCTGTCCATTCCTCATTGTTCATTTCTGTTCTTATGTCAGTGTCTAATGTGTCTTTCTCTAGGCTGGATTCCTCATTAGAACTTGAATCATCTAATCCTAGTGCTTTATACCTGGCAGCTTGTTCTGGGGTCTGTTCTTTATTCTTTTGTTGCTTGGTTTGGCTTGCCTGTCTGTATTGATGACCTTGAACATTCAAGTTTACTTGTCGTTGCATGTACATATGTGTCTCTTCTAGAGCTGTCGAGAGGTCTCTTTTCGTAATTGGTTGTTGTGCCATTGGAATCTTAGGCAATATATGTGTTCTTTTTTATTGTGGTGTCTCTTGCGCTTCTTCTTCTCTAAAGCGTTTAGTCCCTCTCATAGGTTTCTTTGAACTGGTTCCCACTTCTTCAATAGAGATTACTATTTTTTTTTCTTAGGAACCGTTGCCGACTTTGCATATTTTGCAAATTCTACTGAAGTTGGCATCCAACGTAAGCACTCCTTCATTTCTAGTGCCTCATAAATTAGCAGTGTCAATGCCAAACTTTCATTCAAGAACTTTTTCTGACCCCACTTTTTCTTTGCTTCAAATAGGTGGTCCTGAATATACGGAGTCATATTCACTTTATTTCCTACTTGCCTCATAGCATGTGAGAGTAGTTGTACAACAATCTTTTCAGGTGTTGTGTATCTATGCATACTTGGAAAGCAAAAATGCTGGTGCACTAAGCAAACAGAGTCTTCAATATCCGTTTTGTTGATTTCCAAAAATGTTCTCTTTTTCGGATCATGACATTCATCTTTGACATTCGTGAGTCCCTCTTGATTCCATCCAAAAGCTTTGTTAATCAGCTCATGAGTGAATTGAATTGTTTTCCAGGTATCGACTTTGTCAAGTACTCTTGCCTCTGGGACTGATACCTTATTTGATGCAGAATGTAGTGTATTCATCACTTGTGTACATCTCTAGAAATCAGGCAGGTATATTGGAAGTCTTAGGAATGCGTCAATTCCTGCTTGTGTCCAGACATCTGTCATGCGCGGTAATCCTTGTATGATAGTCTTGAAATCTTGAGACATGATAGGAAAGTAGTGATCCCTATCCATGATCTTGATGGTTTCCATAAAAAGAAGTTCGAACACTGGTTGATCATCAAGAAACCAATGACCTCTTGCCTTAGTTATTGATTCCAAGGGAAGAAGCTGGATCTCTTCTTCTTGCATAGCCTCGGAATTAGACGATGCCATCTGCACTTTATATATACCAGTAATTAGTCGCAGCTAGTATCAAGAATCATTTTTCACTTATCCTTATTGAATTTGGCAACTCTCCGAGTGGATTGTGTCGTCCCTTCCCCATGGGTGTGAGAAAGGTAATACCTGGAATTTCTCATACTTTTTTTTTTTGAAAGAAAACAGGAAGGTTAGTTCATAGCTGAAGTTGTTATTGAAGTACATGTTATTTTCTTTTTGATTACTGTACAAGTGCTCTCCTATTCCCCAAGAGGGAAATGTGCTCCACTATCCTGAAGTAGAAAAAGAATGTGTCGAATGCTTGGCCTTGTAATGTGGCCCTATCATGCATACTTTGGGTTCTCGTAAATCCAAATGTGTGCAAATTGAATTATTTGGATGATTCATACATATTGTCTTGCCTTCGGCATCCAAATCTGCTTTACTTTATTGGGACAGATTGTGTTCCCAACCTTCCTGGTGAATGTGGTGCTTCTGCTTGTCCACTTTTTGAATCTTGGAATGACGTGTGAATCGTATGTAGACTCCTGCTCTATCCTATAGCGGTTTATCTTCTATCGTTTTGCCTTTAGATCATACTGATTCTCCTTGTGCCTTGACTTGTCCTTGTTTATGATTGTCATTTGAGTACATGACTTGGGAATCCATATTTGTGTTCGGGCCGGCTGGGCAGCTACCACCTTCCTTGGAAGCCATACTCTAGCAATTCTTTGTGGACCTACGTGTCCAAAGTGATTTTCCTGCTTGTTCGGTGGTTCGTTCTGATGTTGACAGTGTTTTTGTTGTTGAAGATATGTAGCCACTTGATCCTTCCTTATCCAAGCCTTACTAGTGTATGGAATAGGGTAAATTTTAATGTGTGCAGGTTTTTTACAGTCGTGCTGACTAGTCTCTCTTGTGCTTGGTTCCTTACTGAGGCTGTTATTAGATAGAACACTAGTCATGTGATTTACTGGATTAGATGATTGTGTGCAAGCCAAATTCGGTGCATCCTCACATGAAGTACTCGATGAAGGGGTTTCCCTAGTGTGAGTGAACATGCATTCATCATCATGCTCGTTTGAGTGATCTCTTGGGTCTTTACATTTGTCTTTGACTCGTCGTTCGTCTAGCATGCTGAATACCTCACGATGTCCTATCTTGGCCTAGATGTATCCTAGGGCCAACTGTACAGTCACTTCATATTCGTATATCCAATCTGGCCTAACACAAGCTCTTCTAATAAATCCTGGTCATGACATACTAAGAGTTTTTGTTCCATTGTGTTGTTTTTAAGATGTAAAAGTAATGTGATCTCACCGATACATTGAGTAATTGTTCCTCCTATTCCTATCAGTTGTGCCTTAGAAGGACGTAATTCTTCCTTGAGTTTTTGGGTCAATGAAAATTTGATATAGCCTATAGCAGCTCCTGTGTCAATGAAAATTTGATACAGCTTATAGCAGCTCCAACACCCAAATTCAAATAAGGTTGCGTCATTTCCTGACCTAGGTTTGCAGTGGTTCTAAAGTTAGCCATTGGGACGAGTTCGTCTCCTTGTCAATATCTCTCATCTCTCTCTCTCATCCACTCTTTTCGTTTCCTGATCCGCTCTAGCGCTTCTTGTCTAGCTTCTTGTCGTATTCTTTTCTTCCTCTATACGCCTATTTTTTCCCATTAGTAGTCGTGACATTATCTCTTCAGTCAATGGCTCTAAATATTTTTTCACTCAACATCCACTTATATAGTTTGGTAATACCTCTCCATCTAGTGTTGCTAAACTGATGGCACCACTGGTAGATATACGATTGATGATTAGTGGGCCATAACCTCTTTTTTGCAATTTCTTAGCATGTTGTTTCATAGTATATACCAAAACTAAATCTCCTTCCTTCAAGTTTTTATCTTTAATATGAGCATCAAAATAGGCTTTTTGTCACCTTTTAGCAGCATAAATCCCTGCTACTGCTTGTAATCTAGTTTCATGTAATTTTTCTATTTGATCCAATTGAGCTGATAGTTCATGTCCAGTCCACTCATAAGTTGTTGCTACTCTGAGAGTGGGTATTAAGAAATCAATTGGCAAAATAGCATTCTGTCTGTACACTACATTAAAAGGAGTAGTTCCTATGGCGGTCTTGTAGGCTACTCGGAATGCCCATAAAGCATGATGTAATTGTTTATCCCAATCAGATCTACCATTATTGACAATTTTTGTGAGGACTGTACACAAGATTTTATTTGAACTTTCAGCCTGTCCATTGGCTTGTGGGTGATATGGGGCTGATTTCTTATGAATTACTAGGAATTCATTTAGTAGGGATTCTATCACTTCATTCACAAAGTGTGTGCCTCTATCACTTACAATTTCTATTGGTAGTCCAAATCTAGTGAATACATTCTCAAAGAGAAATTTGGTCGTAGTCCTTGCATCATTTTTCTTCGTCGCTCTGGCTTCAACCCATTTGGTCAAATAATCTGTGGCTACAATTATGTACTCATCATGGGATCCTTTAGCTGGTGGGCTAACAGGTCCTATGAAGTCTATTCCCCATTTGGTAAAAGCTCTGGCACTCATCATGGGTTTTAGTGGCATTTCATCTCTTCTAATTGGATATTTCGTTCGTTGACAGGTATCACATCGTTGAACATATGTGAGTGCATCTTGATTTAGAGTTGGCCACCACATTCCAGCGAAGAGAATCATTTTTGCAATTTTATCTGCAGAAAAATGTCCTCTTGCAGCCCTAGTATGTGCCATCTCTAAGACAGCAAGATACTCATCTTCATGAATACACATTCATAAATGATTGTCTCTTCCTCGCTTAAAGAGTTGTTTTCCTATGAGAGCATAGTCCTTGCTTTGTTCTGTGAGCGCACGTTTCCTTGCTAGAGTGGCTCCTTCTGGGTATTCTTGGGTCTTCAAGAACTTTACCAGAGGCATGCTCCATCTCGGTGCCACTATGGAGTAGCATAAAGTAGAGTTCTCTTCTAGATTTTCCTCTTGACAATTTTGGTAGGCTGATACATAGTTATATGTATCCCTCTGCATGGTTGGCCAATATATGCCTAATCTCTTCAATGTTTGCCATGTTCCGTTCGCATTTAAATGAGTTTTCCATTGATTTACATGTGCTTTCTGAAGCCACATTTCTTGTTCCTCCTCTTCCATGCATCTCATGAGTACTCCACTTGAGTCTTGGTGATATATGCTTCTCGCAATGATATGAAGGTTTTTAGTCTTCCATAAATCTTGATTTCGGTTTGGAGAGATCCCATGTTTAGGTCCATATGTGAGTATTGGGATCAACTTTTCAGCCCATTGGGGACATACTTCGAGATTGAACAGATAGGTATCTGGCAGATCATCAGGTACTCCTATGGGTGGTTCTCCATGTGTCATTCTTGATAGGTGATCTCCTCTAATGTGGGTATTCCCTTTCTTGACTACTACTTCAAAATCAAATTCCATCAGCAATAGAAACCATCGTACCAGTCGTCCTGTATTACAAGGCTTATTGACTAAGTACAGTAAAGCTTGATAATCAATGAAGAATTTGAATTTGTTTGCCAATAAGTAGTGTCAAAATTTTTTTACTGTGTACACCATCCCTATTCCAATTAGGTACTTGAAGGATTGGTGCTAAACTCAATCGACTCTTTAATTTGTTAAGGGCTTTTTCACATTCTTCTGTCCAATTAAATTGAGACAATGCAGAAAGAGGTCTAGCAATTATGGCATACATATGTATGAATCTTCGATAGTATCCGCAATGTCCCATAAATGCTTGTACTTCTTTCGCAGTCTTTGGTCTCGGTAAATCCAGAATCACTTTTATTTTGTCTTCATCAGTTGAAATTCCATTTTTAGAGACAATGTGTCCTAATATTTTTCCTTGTCGAACCATGAAGACACACTTTTTTGGATTGAGGCATACTCTATATTGTCGGCAATTACCAAAGATCTTTCCTAGTTCAGGAATATGTTCTGATCGTATAGCTGAATAAGTGCATAAATCATCCACGTATACCTCCATGCTCTTTCTCATAAACTCCTTGAATACATGACACATCAATCTTTGGAAAGTGGCTGGGGCATTGGTTAGACCAAAATGCAGAACCCTAAAGGCGTATACTCCCCATTCAGTTACAAAAGCTGTTTTATGTTGGTCCTCAGGAGCAATGGCGACCTGATTGTACCCTGAAAAGTCGTCCAAGAAACTATAAACTTCCTTTCTTGCCACTCTTTCCAAAGATGATCAGTGATGGGTAAAGGGTAACTATTTCTTATAGTGGCGGCATTCACTTTTTTCAAATTAATGCATACCCTTAACTTGCCATTCTTTTTCGGCACGACCACTAATGGTGACACCCATTCCGTGTGTTCGATCTCATAAATGAACCCAGCGTCTAACAACTTGTCTATCTCCTCCTTAATTTTTGTTGAGTAAACATCGTTATATGTGTATGGTCTTTGTTTGGAAGGTTTAGCTTCAGATGTCATAGGGATTCTATGGGCACATATAGAAGGATTACTCCTTTCAAATCCTTATATGTCCAAGCAAAGACGTCCCATAAAAGTACATCGTTCTTTGCCTTCCTCCAAGGTCACTACTATTTTCTTGGTTTGTTCCTTGTTGTCATAAGCTATTCCTGGCTGTGCTTCTCGTTTTGACATCTGAATAGCAATTTTCCTTTCTTCTACTTCATATTTTTTGAAGTGGGCAGGCACTTCAAATTGGTCTTGAGGCTTGTTTTCCTCATCATCTTTTGCTTTATCTATTCCAAGCTCTTCTTCCTATGTTCTTTCTCGATTTATTTCATTAGCTATGACACTTACTTCTTGATTTCCACTTTCTACTTCCATTTGCTCATGTTCCATTTCAATGCTCTTGTAATCCTCCTTCCATTCTTTTTCAATTACTTCTCCATCTTCAGCCTCTTGAAGAAACTACCACGTATAGACTAACGTCATAGCCTTCCTCGTCAATGAATTCATTCATGGTTATCACTTTTCGTTTACACACACATCGAGAGTGGCTAAAATCTCCATCCAACCATGAGGTTCAAATTCTTCATCTAGGAATATTTGAGGCATGTAGGCTAGATCTTGTACAGATCTAGAGATTCCCTACCTTTGCTGCCATCCTTTCCTTCTATTCTCTTCCTTTTTCGCAATTCGGCATATCCATAGATGAGTGTCTTCATTCATCCATGATTGGTCGCTTGAACCTATACTATGAATCGACTGCTCATCTTCCTCTTTATGAATCTGATTCCATTGCAAGGGAGGAACATCTTGATACGTGTATGTTTGGAGATTTATTCTTGTCATGGTTCCTTCATGCTGTAAGTATACCGCGTCTTTCCCCCAATCTTGCACTACCTTTAGCTGTCTCATGAAGGGTCTTCCAAGTATCATCTCATAATTGCTAGCCCTTTCAAATTGACAGATTGCTAAGGTGTGCTCGAATTCAACTCTGCAAGTGGTAAAAATTACCCGTTCCAATAATCCCAAGGGTCGTTCAGTGTGTCCGTCTGCCATTTGTATCTTCATGCATGTTGGTCTTAGAGCTGGTTTTCCCCATTTCTCCCAGATTTCTTTAGTTGTAATTCCCACTCCGGCTCCTGAATCTAAGATAGCTTTAGTGGTGTAACCCCTATAGGTAATTGGAAGACACGTGTTTCATTCATCTCCCTCACTAAAATCTCCAACCTTATCGACTGGGATTTTGACCATGGTCACCTCATCAGGCATCTCCTTCTCTTCCGTCTTGATCTCCAATTGACTGGTTAATTTCTCCTTCAAATATGGTTTGACCTTCAAAAGTTCTTCCAATGTCAGAGTACAAGGGATTTTTACCTTTCTAAGGTGTTGTATGATGTCCGATGTTTGGACAGATGGGTTCTGTTCTTTTTTTCTTATTGAGGGAATGCAGTATAATTCCGAATTATGTTCGTATTCTCCTGTGTAATTTGGCAAAGCCTTCACAGTGTCATTTTCTTTGTCACTTTGACCAGTTTGTAATATTCCTTCTGAATTCAGCTCAGGTATTGAGTGTTCCAATTCACCTTTTGCTTCTAGCTCTTCAAAGGGTGGTTCTATTCCTTCCACTTTCTTCCATCTGTCTTCTTGGACTCTTGCCCACAAGTCTTTAGGCCATTGTCCGTCTACTTCGGGGACAATGGATCCTTCTCTTTTATCCTCACAGTGATTTTCATTGTGTCTCACCTTCTTTTCCTTTCTCAGGATCATTAGGGGTGACACATGCTTGGAATTCTTTTTCGGGAATTTGTGAATTGGGTATTCTACAGACAGGTTTTTCTAAGGTCTGTTGAGCTACTTCAATTAATTTCTTGCAAATCTCCAACCTTTCTTTCTCTAAGTTGCCTCTAGGATATTCTTTTTCATGTTGTTCAATGGTAGGCCCTGCTCTGATTCGTGCCTGGTATGCCTGAATCCACATGGCTAACTCTTCTGGCATGGGATCTGCTAAAACTGATCCTACCTCTTCCTTTTTACACTTTCCTTTCCGAATTTCTCCTTCCACTTCTTGTTTTTCCTTTTGATCTTGTTCATTCTTTTCATTTTCCTTCTTTTGTTGGAGTTTCTTCTCCTTTATCTTGTCTCTACGATTCTTCCATCTTTGTGTTCTTTTACTTGTGATACTTTTTCCAGGTTCTTCCGAGTCTTCAACTCTTTGGGGTGTGGGTGTATTCACCTCTCTCTCGCTTTGGTCATTCTCTCTTGTTGTTTCTGGTGTCTCTCTTGCTTTAGCTCTTGTTATTGCTTTCAATGGCACAGTGTACTCCTTATCACTTCCTAACGATTCTATCGCTTCTATTATGTTGATCAGCACACTTGATGTAACTTTGTTGGGGTTCTTGGGGCAATCTCTGAATAGGTGCTCTTTACCGCAATCACTACAATATCCTTCCCAAACTCGTTGTGGTGGTGGTGGGTTTGGTAATGTACATTCTCTGATATAATGATCACCTCCGCATCTATAACATGTTCCTCTAGGTACATGCGGTCTATTCATTGGTCGGGAGGGAATAGGTGCTCTAGGAGCGGTATACATTAACGACACATAATCCTGCTCATATCCATAAGAAATATTTGGTCCTCCCATGCCATAGGCATATGGTTCGTACATTTGTCCATATTCTATCATGGAGCTCTCGTAAGTGGAATAGTTTCCTTGACTATGGTCATAGGATGAGTCATATGGTTCATTACTAGTCAAAGGAGTGGTTGGAACTATTGCTCTCTCTAAGTTTTCTTCAGGTTGAGCCATTTTCACTGGGACAACATTCTGAGGGTGGGGTGGTTGTTGCCCTAACACCGGTTGTGGTTGAGTGTAACCTTGATAAGCATAAGGTCGTGGTATTGGTGCCTGCTGCTGATATGTGGGATATCTAAAGGCTTCTCCTCCTTGATCTCTCTGAGGGTATCCATAAGATCTCACTAGAGGTTGGACTGGTCGTGATTGCCGGTTGTAAGGACAATTTTCTGTGCTGTGATTTGTGTATTTTTGTTCTATGCTGCAATATTGTAGAGGACCCGGGACGGTTGGTCTATTGTAAGCATAAGCAGGTGGTGGGACTACTCCCCTAGTGCACAAATGAGAAGGATGATCACCTCCACAGTGCATACATCTTCTAAGCATGGGTACTCTCATTGGATTGTTGGGGTAGTTCCTTTGTCCTTGAACATTCAGTTTCTTTGCTACTAAGTCGGCTATTTCCTCCACATTGTTCTTAGGGTTTGCTACACTGTTGGCGGAATCTTCACTTCTTACACTACCTTGAGGTATTTTCAGATCTTCCACTAGATTTTCCTGTAGATCAATACATTCTTTCATACACTCTTGCACAGTTTGCATTCTTTTCACATATACCAGTGATCTTAATGATCCATTCACTAACCCTTCCAAAAATAATGACACCATCTTGTTTTGAGTGGGTCTCTCTTCAACAGGGCATCTGTCCACATACTGCTTGAATCTTCTTGCAGCCAATCTCACTGACTCCGTAGGAGCTTGCTTAAAACTATGGATCAATGAGGAAGAGTTGTTTTTAATCCTAGATTTAGTGAATTCTTCAATTAATTCTTGATAGGCTTGTTCCATGTTTTGAAAATTATTAGGATCTAATGGCTGAACCATGCTAAAGCTGTGTCTGTCAATGTTAGACCAAAGGATTCATATTGGATCAAGAAATCTTCTACTTGTTCGGCTCTGATAACTTGCTTGAATTCAGTTATATGATTGTAAGGTTCACTAGAGCCATCATAATGGTTTCTCATGCATTTAGCAACTTGAATAGGTCTTAATCTTCTTCCTGCTTCAGGTGGTCTAGGCATCACCGAGAAAATTGGTCTTCCCATGGGTATACCTGGTCCTCTTGCTACAGGTGGTCTGACTGGAATAGGGATTCTATTCCTTGGGTCAACTGGTGGTTGAGGCCGATAGTTAGGGTTATTTCCAGGCATAGCAAACTGCACATGGGGTCTAACCGGGATTTGTGTTTGTTGTGTTTTTCCAGACTGCTGATATGAACTATCTTGAAAGGTTCCTTGAGGGTTTTGTGAAGTAGTGGCTTGATCTCGAGGAGGGAACACTGGGATGTTCTGATATTTCAACCCTGCTCTTTCTAACTCCGTTAGAGGCCAGTACCTCCTTTGGTTTTTGTCTAAATATGTGATAATGGTGGGGAGTTTTCTGGATCTTGTAACTCATAGACGGTAACTGGATTAGGGGCTACTTCCCATAGTGAAGAGTGGGCTCTGAGGAGATGCTCCATTCCATTGATCAAATATACATCCATTAGGGAGTCATCTTGGGGAACTAGGTCTCCTCTCCAAACCCTAACAACAGTAGATCTCCCTCTAGGAGTGGTCACTTGTTCTTCATGTCCCTCTGCATTAAGGTTATGAGCATTATCTTCTTCCCTGTGTTCATTGATGTTTTCAGGGTGTTCTGTAACAACATACTGGATATCTCTTTTGTCCATATAAAACCCTCCTGCATACTTAACCGTTGGCCTAGGCACTTTGTAAGCATTTGAAGCTTTTTTTAGTCTGGCCACTGATCGGTTTAGACCATCTAGGTAGATAGGTATCTCATGTTGATTGGTGTTCACATATTCCAAAGATGTCTGATATTCTCCCTCAATAATCGACATCATGCCAATCATTGGTACAGTGTTCTGCATATCCTCTGAAGCCATGGGAATTTCTTCCTCTAACTCACTAAAGGTTTCAGGGTACTGGGTACGGCTACTTGGTTCAGCTACACTTCCTATAGAGGAAATCACACTTCTTCGACTTCCTAGGGATCTTCCATACCTTAGGTTCATCCACTTAAAAATTGTAATCAAACTTATCCAACCTCCAGTCCCTAGAGTTCTTTACTAAGGGTCTGAATTCTAGAGAAAATTTGTTTGGAATAAGACTGACAATGAATCCACCACACACGATACTTGACCCAAAAAATTTTCCATGATACTCGATATTTCACAAGTATCGCCTCAGAAATCCATGAGAGTCGATACTTGATCCACTACGATACACAATACTTGATGCTGACGATACACGATACTCAAAAAACTCGATACAGGATACTCAACATTCAAACAGGTCGCGATACACGATACTCAGGAAACGTGATACACGATATTTGCCCAATATCGCATGCCAATCACGATATGCGATACACGATACTCCACTAAAAATTTTCCATGATACTCGATACACGACAAGTATCACGAGAAAATTCCCGACGATACTCGATATTTATCAAGTATCAGGAAGTTGCCTCCGGGATACACGATATCCAGCAAGTATCGCAATCAGAGACTCATGATACACGATAGCCAAGGAGTATCCCGATCTGAATTTCACGATACACGATATGCGATATCCGACGAGTATCGTGAGAACTTCTCAACGATACACGACATGTGACAAGTATCACCACACCCAATTCAACAATACCCGATACTTGACAGGTATCGTGAAAAGAGTTCCACGATACACGATACTCAGCAAGGCCAGGTATCGCGATACTCGAGCACAGGAGATCACCATACTCAGGTATCGCGATACTCGACCGGGGGAGAACACGATACTTGACACTTTTTCACTTTTTGACAATTGTTTTTGAATTTTAAGTGCATACAAGGGTTTCTAAAGCTCATCCACCCTCTCCCCTTACTCTGAATCTCAAAAATGAACTTTCCTCACCCCGGGATAGCTTCCACGATATTCGCCGCAGGTCGTTTTACTGAAACACTTAATTTATTTGGCAATGATGAGAGAATGATGAATGTGCTTACCTTGGGAACTCTCTTTCAACTCTCCAACCACTCTGACTTGCTCTGTGCAACTCAAAAGCCCTGATCTCAGCTCACGATACCCGACAGATGGCTCTCATGATACTTGCTTTGCAAACAAGTAACTTGGAAAAAGACTATTTTTGGTTTCATACTTTGTTTTTTGAAAAGTTCTCCTAACTACAAAGACCAACAAGACAAAGATTAAATGCTACTCTAACTTCCGAACTACTCCCTTCTTCCTCCTACTCTACTCACTTCCCTAGACTATCAACTTACTACACACACTCCAAGAGTGAGAAGTAATAAGTGCGGATGAATGTGACTTACCAAAGAAGAGAAATTCACAACTTCTCTACTTGCTTCAATGCTAAAAGCTACTTACCATCATACGAATGTCTCGGTCTGATTCGACATTCCCCGACAACGGCACCAAAAAATGTGTGTACCTAAGATCCAACTTAGGGACTTGTGGAGAAAGAGACTATACCTCGATCCCCCTCAAGTGCATATAGTGGGGATTCACGCTTTATTTATCAATCCGAGGAGTATCAAAACCTAGCCAAGTGTATGAAGACGTGCATTCAAATGATGATCAATGCAAACATGCTTCCCAAAGAGTGAAAACAAGGCAAAGACTAATCCAAACAAGCTTCAACTGTCAGTCATGGTGTCACGATACTTGGAGCAGCAGCCAAGAGTAAATTGAGCTTTTCTCTCACCTTCAAACTCCGAATATAGCAAGTAGTATATGCATTTCGAAGCTCTCAAGAAGACGCATCCAATGCTGGTATTTTCACTCAATTCTGATGCTTCTACTTCAAGTTATGAGCAAAATACTGAGTCACAGGAATGACCTTTCTACACTTCAGCACTTCCTACACTTCACACACACATTAACAACAGTAAACGAACACTTCCATGGATAGACAACACTTCCTAACACTCTTTTCAAGCAACACACATGCATACAAGCTCACAAAGAAGAAGATACAGAGAGGAGAAGACACAAATTCGAAATTTTGTGCTCTTGATTCTCACAATGGCAAAAAGTCTTTACAAAGAGTCACAAATTGACTTAAATACATGTGCCCTAAAAAAAGGTCCTTTCACACAAGAGACCAGCACTTTATTCACTAAAAGGCTAATTTCCTACTAATTTACATGGGTAAGCTACTAATTTTCTGTGGAGATGCATCTAGAGGACTCCTCTAGTGCATTTACATCGGGAAATATATTACAAAATGATTATGATACAAAAATAAGGTGTCCAAATTGGAAAAATTTTGGGGCCCTTCTTTTTCTCTGCCTTGCGCTCTTCTTAGCTCTGCAACAGAGTGTGTTGCACGGATTGCCTCTATTTTTGCATGTATGATTCTAAAGGTGGATATGAAAAGTAGATGCATGGGTGGTCTGGAAGTCTCACATGAGACATGAAAAAAGATGCTATCTTAAAGCATGCAAATTCTAGGAGCACATGACTAGGAAGGCATGATTGGTCATGCGGTGGCGGAAGGGGAGATCTAAAGATGAAGATTGAGAACTAGAGAGATTATGGTCATGCATTGATCATGATCATTTTTTGCTTCTGTGATTGAGATTGGGATTGGGATTGCGATTGAGATTATGATTGCAACTATGATTGAGATCAGCTTAGAGGTGGTTGGGTGGATGAGGCTTCACATTGAAGCTATTTGATAGATTTTTTAATGTAGATCAGAATTGCTTGTAAATCTGCACAGATAATAAAGTTCTATCTCTCTCTTCTTGTTTTGCACATACTGAGTTTTTCTTCCTTATATTTTGTTGTGCCGAATTCTATTATTCCATGTGGGATTGTGATTGAAGATTAAGAGACTTATTACACTAGAGATGCATTTGATGTTGTTCTCTATTAGCAAGATGTTGGATGCTTGATTTACTTATGCATAACTAGGCTTGATATTTAGTCTATTGTCTCATAGATGAGCAAGTTTATGCATTGCCCAGGTATCAAGCATTGGCAAGTAGTTAATCGCATTTTTCGTTGGTTGAGTGATACTCGGATTCTTTGATTGTTTTATCCTAAGGGGGGATCACTACCACCAAATTTACATGCTTTTCCTGATTGTGATTGGGCTGGTTGCTATGACACCCGTACATTCACTAGTGGTTTTTGCTTCATGCTTAGCAACTCATGTATATCTTGGTTCAATAAGAAGTAGCTTATTGTGACCACTTCTAGTTGTGAGGCTGAGTATAGAGTAGCTTTCACAAAGATTATTGAGTGTGTGGCTAAGATTCCTTATGGTTGATTTGGGTATTGGTCAGTCTTTCGCCACCACCATCTTCACTGACAATTAGAGAACACTAGAACTTGTGAGGAACCTTGTGTTCCATGCTCGCACTAAGAAAATTGAGGTGAACTATCATTATTGGAGAGATAAGATTGGCATAGCTTGGCACTTCCTTATATCAAAGAGAGGTTAATTTTTTGGAGAGATCAGCTTGGATTCCACATAGTTTGGCACTTCCTTATACATGAGTGCCAGCTCCTTGTTCACTGCATCACTACTAGGGGGTTTTGTTGATATATTTTGGTAGTGATGTATGTGAACACACTAGGACCATCGAGGCACTTTTTTCAATATTTGGTAATACATTCAATATTGGGTGTTGTGCTTCAAGCTTTCTTCTTCTTCCTTGTGTTGTTCACGTGCTTTCGCAGAACTCAAACTCCAACAACACCTATGGATGTCAATGTGCCATTACAATCCGAAGAAAATTTAGAACCATTTGATACTACATTATATATTCAAGGAGTTGGTTGCTTGATATATCTATGTAATACATGTCCAAATATTTAGTTTGCATTTTCTCAAGTATCTAGGTTCATGCAGAGTTTGCTTATGATTCATTGGAAAACAACTAAGAGACATATTTTTAGAGTTCCAAAACATCCAAATTTCTACAAATATTCAAAATTTTGCAAGTTATTAAATCTTGTACCATTATGACATTGAAGGGGGCATTGTTGGAAACAATGTCAAATTGTCCACATGGTAGCAATATTATGTGCATTATTTAGAATTTACATAAGAGAACTCATGGGAGAGTTGGCCTATCATGAACGATTCAAAAATATCTACAAGAGTACCCAAGTCCAAATCCCATCGGCAGCGTAGTGGTTTTACATATAGCTTTTATGGCATCAAATTACCATGGCTTTTCAAAGATTGCGCCAAGTTTGTAGTTGTTTTTTGATAAAACAATCGTAGCTTTATGCTTTTCACTAAAAGCTATTGCTTGGTTGCTACAAAACTACATAAGGAAGTCCATGGGCTCATTTTAAATCATCATCCAAGCACCCAAGGTGTACAACCATCATTAGTGGTCAAGTTCACTAGGAGAAAGTTTTCTTACGCACTTGGAGGAGGTTGGTGGATACTTGGAGGAGTAAGTGTTAGCCAACCATCAGCACTCTTGCTCATAAACTATGCTTGTTGATATATGGTGAGTAATAATATTTCAATCCTCGCTTGTTCATTCACTAGTTTTTTATTTAGGTTAATCAAAATTAGGGTTTACTATAAAACAATTTTAAATTGTTCATATTCTCCATATTCACACACACACTTACACTCTTCATATCGCTTAAGCACTTTTCACACAATTTCTTGTATCTAGTTCCTATTTATGCCTAGGTTCAGATATTGTGATTTTTTTATCATATTCATTCATTGTAATTTGACATTTGAATATAAGAAAGTGTAGGTGAGCATCCTAGCTTATTGTACATTTTGGAAAAAATTGTCTACTCTCTCTCTCTCTCTATCTCTCGCTCATCTCATTTTGAGTATTGAGGTGTGTATGCTAAGGTTCACGTGTTGGAAGATCTTGTAAACCTATGATTAACTGTTATTCAGGCCCACCCACTTCCAATAGATTTGTCCACTGGGCAGCATCGAACAACCTTGATTGATCAGAATTGTGGGATGGGTCCAATGATGGCCTTGAAAGTGGTCTTAGAGTGGTTTATTTTAGAACTAGAGGTAATGTAGGTGTTAAGGCATTGCAAGAAGGTTGTAATGCTTTTGTTATCATTTTGAACAAAAGCATTCCTCTCATCTACAAATAGTCTCGATAACATCGTACTCTTGTTCTTGGGAAGAACCATCCCTTGGATCTTCCCAAGTTGAGGTTGATGGTTAAACAGGTAGCTAAGACCATTGATGACAATAGCAAACGAAAGAGAAGCCAAGGGGAAACCCTGTCTAATAGACCTGAATATGATCACATGCGAGAGTTGATCTTTATGTTAATACGTGCAGAGGCACTTCCCAATAGCATTTAGATCATCTTGATGAATCTCGGCCTCCATCCCAAATCCTTCAAGGATTGCAAAATGAAGTCCCAGCTTTATCAAAATCAATCTTGTGAGATGAAAAGAACATCTTGGGATGACTCTTTAGCAAAACCTAGGCCTTCCCACAGGGTCGATAGTAACCTCTAGGATGGATTGAACCTTCATGAAGCCTTTTTTTATCCTCATTGATCCAATATCAAAGATGGCATGGAATCCAATTTGTCAAGACCTTCATGAAGATGTTACAACTGATATGCAACCTCGTGATTGGACTTCAATTTTCAATGTTTTTTTTTTTTGTCTTATACAATAAGGTAGTTGTTGAGAGATTGAACTTGCCATGTGGCTTGAGTAATTGATTATAAAAGAACTTTTTTCACGAAAGGCAAGCCACGTTGTAGTGGTTGAAACACTCAACCCTAGACTGTGAGGTCCAAAGTTTAGACTCATGGTGCAAATCGACAAGTATTTTTCAATCTTTCAAGCACAATTCGAACAATATGTCAATGATCAAACCCCCACGAAAAAAAGGAAAGCCACTTATACATTGTTAACATGTTCACCATCCTCAATTTTTTTGTTCACGTTATCGAAATTTCAACCTTTCGTGAAATGTATCATATCCAAAAAAATCAAAGTCAGTACTAGAATAACTAATATCAAAATATTTATAAGTGTTATGGATGACAATGGGCTGAAGCTTGTATGGATCCATTGCCATGAGGATGGGTAATCATTCAGAAACTATATAACCTTGTCGAAAACATTTGAATCTTACACTACTTCTTTCTGGAAACTGTAGTAGAGACTATAGTAGAAGATAGGAATAGCCAAAGAGAGTGGTCGATAACACAACTAAAACAAATTAACAAGCATAAAGAGGCTGAGAAATACTTATTCTGCCATATAATCTAACGCTTCATAGCTTAGATCTACCGTGTGAATGCACATAGGATACACTTACAATTTGTGCACGGAAGGAAATCAACTCAACCCATGGTGTAGGCAAACAATGAACTCAATCCAGTTCGAGCCCACGTAACCTAATGGTTTGACGTTTTGAGTCTCTGGGAGGAAGTCATGAGTTCAAGTCTTGACTCGACCTAAGATGGGTGCCTCCAGGTTGGGTGTGTGAGTGTGTTTTCAATGAGTTCAAGTCTTGACTCGACCTAAGATGGGTGCCTCCAGGTTGGGTGTGTGAGTGTGTTTTCAATTCATCGTACTCTCAAAAAAAAAAACTCAGTCGATGAAGCAAGCTCTGTATTTACATCGTGGTTCTATCAAACGCTTCTCTACTGTAAAACTGCAAAAGGGTACACAAGTACGCAAAAGGTATACGTGTTTCACCACTCTGATGAGATGTGAAACACGCCATTCCTAGTAACAAGATCGGTCGCTTTTTTTAGTAACCATGATGTTGGCTTGGATAGCTTTACCTTTAGACTTTGCATCCCACAGGACAAGAGGAGACTTCTTGCTCATTTAAAGCTGTAAAAAAAGGATGTCTTTGACATAGCCTGGACCTTGCTGCACAATCGAAATGAGGATGCCAATGATGCTATCCATATGCAGGAGTTCTGGTAAAGGAGGTGATGCACGTGGAGCATGGTCAATACAAGGCAGAGAGTTCTCCTGTCTTTGCAAAAGCCATGGAAGTTCTCCTGTCTTTGCAGAAGCCATGAAAAATAGTCATACAATGGAGAGGGGAATTGCTTAGTAGGGCATCCATTCCGGTGTCTGTGTATTGCTCCGTTAGGGCACAAGTAACGAGGGTTGGACCTACCCCGAGTGAAGAAGAGAGACGACCCCATCATCGGTCAGACTATAGTCAGCCAGCCTGAGGTGTAGATTCCGCTGGTGGCAGCCAACAAGGAAAAACAAACGCGAAACTTTTGCTTTGAGTGCTTTTTTGTAGGGTCAAACTATATCGCTTTTGGGTGACTTGTCGCGACGGGCTGAGAGAATGATTTTTGGGAATTTAAAAACATCAAAATTTAGTGTACACGTGAGAGGAGGAGTGGTCGCGCTGGCAATCTGCAACCAGCTCATTTGACAATGATTTCCGAGAGGCGCAGGACGGCGTGCTCCCCGTCAGACATCGAGGCTCTGGCGCCGCCGCCACTGGAGCCGCTGTCACCTTCTCTGCTCCTTTGACAGCGCCGCCCCTCTGCCAGTTCTTGCAGCGAGCGGAGCGCCTGCTCCAGCGCTGGCTGCGCCGGCCTTCTCTCCCTCCACAGCTGCCGACCCAGCCTCTCGCATGCCTTGCGCACTCCAACTTCCGACCAGTTGTCCCCTCCATCCACTGCTGCGACGCTTTCGCCCATGTCTTCTGATGCCCCCAGACGCCGTTTTCGCAGCTCTTCGACCGACGTGTCTGCCTCTCTCCTGCCCTTCGACACAGTACCCCGCAGCTGGTCGGCCGCCTCGTGACCAGGCGCTCTTGGGTCGCAAGCCAAAGGTGGACGATTGCACGCGGTGCTGGCATCAGAGAGTCCGTCCGTTCCACAGAACAGCTCCGCCAGTAGCTCGCCGAAAGCTCGTACGTCATCTGCAAATGCGTCAGCGCCTTCATCATCTTTTTCATTACAAACTTCCAAGCCTGCACGAGAGTAAACGTTCCCATAAGCAAAGATAATCGAAGTTCGCTCACGATAGTTGATCACTGATATGACCTACACGAGATCATTGGAGATAACGGTATGATTACAGGCGATGCTATCGATTAGATTAATTGATCGTCAGTCGATTAACGAAAATTATTACAGCTTACCGAGCTTCCGGTTCTCACTGTATTCTGCTGTGTCGATCAATCGTGCCATTGATGTACAGGGCGGAAGCAGCCGAGCAACGAATTCGCTGTCCACAATAACGGTGTCACAGCTGATGGAGCCATGCAGAATTGCCGGAGAACAAGAGCTCTGCATGTAAATGATGGTCTTGGCTATGTCTATGGCGACTTGCAATCTCCTCTCCATGTGGAATCTCTCTCCTTTGGTATTGAAGCCATTCCGCAGCAGGCGGCTTAAGCTGCATCCTCCATCAATTGAGCCCAGCAGTAATATGGAACTTGCTAGTCCTGTGCATACACCATAGCAAGGTACAAGGTTGGGAAACTCCAATTTTGCCAGCGCAGCAAGCACGTTTCTCAGAGGGGGCTCACCGTCTAGTGAGCAGTCGATCAACTCCATCGCTGCAAACTGTAGACCATTTTGTGTGCTGCCCTTGTACAACAGATATGAAGCCCGGCCCTTCTCAACGGCGTTTTCCTCCTGCATGGCCTCCAGTATCTCATCTATCCCTGGATTGATAGCACCATAAAGCATTGACAAACTCCACTCACTTGACCATGGCTTTGCATGAAAAGACTTGGGACATCTTGCTGCTACAGTGCCTTCGTCTATCATCTTCTTGTCCCTGCATGCATGCTTTGATTTCCATATTAAATTTCCAATACCTATCACAGCAATCATGAGACCAACTAAGAACAAAGTAGCAGTAATTCCTGCTCGAACAGTTCCATCCATTCGCTGATACTTTGGTGCCAAACTCGGGCAGTTTCTCAGACCTCTACCCGCCCAACAAAGACCAGGGTTACCTTCAATTAGTGTTGCATTTATGTCTATAAAGACGCCGGACCTCGGCACTTCACCTGAAAAATTGTTGAACGACAGATCAATGGAAACCAAGGAGTCCATGTTCCCCAACTGAGGGGGTATCGGACCAGAGAAACAATTATGAGATAGATCAAGAGTGCTCAAGGACATAAGTCTAACAAGCTCTCCTGGGATATGACCGCTGAAATTGTTGCTACTGAGGTTTATATCAGAAAGCATTCTGCACTTGAGGAAACCCCCGCCGTAGAGTGTCCCTTGCAGCATGTTCCCATTCAAGTATAACTTGTTCAATTTATTGCATGAGCCCGAATGCAGGGTGATGGTTCCGGCGAGCTTATTCTGAGATAGGTCTAAAGTCTCAAGGTCCTTGGAATTCTGCAGAGATGGTATGGTGCCACATATATTGTTTCTATGCAAGCGAAGCACCTGAAGCGCAGGCATATTCCAAGAAAACCTGTCAATCCTTCCGCTCAGATTATTGTTTGAAAGGTCCATGTAGTAAACATGAGGCAACGTAGCCATACCCACAGGAATACTTCCTGAGAGAAGGTTATCCTCCATGCGGATGCGTTTCAAGGATCTACACTCCGCCAAGCTATGGGGTAAGGATCCAGACAATGAATTTGAGAAGAGGATTAGATTATGGAGCGTCCCAGAAGCACAAAGACCTTCCGGTATCCTACCAGTTAATCGATTACTGGACAAATCCAACAGGGTTAAGTTGTTCATGGCGCCCAACCTTGCTGGGATATGCCCTGTCAATCTGTTCATCCACAACGCCAGCACCTGCAAGCTCCTCATGTCGGCGACATCCTCTGGAATGTACCCCGAGAATTCATTGGAGAACAAATTCAGGATGAGCAGATTGCGAAGCTCGGACATGCCACTGGGAATGACGCCGCTCATCTTGTTGCTGCTCAAGTCAAGAGAGAAGAGCCTGGAGAGGTTGACGATGCTTGATGGGATGGCTCCTGTAAGCTCGTTATCATACAGGAAGAGATATTCCAGGTTAGTCAGATTGGTGAGTGAAGGAGGAAACTCTCCAGTGAGATTGTTCTGCACCAGATCGAGATGTTTGAGTGTAGAAATCGACCCCAACTCTGGAGGAATACTACCAGAGAGGTGATTATAGCCCAGATAGATCCACTCCAACTTGTTCAGCTGCCCTAGAGAGCGAGGAATCTGTCCTGTGAGCTCGTTGCCGGCCAATGTGAGGTGAACCAGGTTGGAAAGGTTTGCAATACTCTGCGGGATTTCTCCTTCAAGGTAATTGCCTCCAAGATCCAGGTATGTGAGCCTGGAGCAGAGACCGAGGTCCTCCGGAATCGACCCGACCAAGGAGTTCGTCCCCAGGCTCATGGTCTCGACGTGTAGCAGCCGAGACATGCCGGTAGGAAGCTTCCCTGTGAAGTTGTTGTTGGAGAGGTCGAGAGACTTCAAGCTCTCACATTCTGTGATGTCTGCGGGGATGACGCCGGTAAAGAGGTTACCCGACATGTTCAGCGACCGCAAAGAGCGTAGAGAACAAATGGCAGGGGAGAGCGCACCGGAGAGGTTCTTGTTGGCGAGGTCGATGGCCACCACTATAGAGCTATTCTCGCATGCAACTCCTTCCCAATCCTGGCACACTGATGAGCTCCTCTCTTCCGCCCAGCTCCGCAGAGCGCCGGTGCGATCGACCATGGCAGCCTTCACGTCCAACAGAATGTCAACGCTTTCTTGCACAGGCTGCCGCGCAGAGCCAGAGCTCACTACTACCATGGTCAGGACTAGTTGAAGCAGTAGCACAAGCAGGAACCTCCGTGTTGCAGCAGCAGTGAGCATGACCGCCATGGAATGATCGGATAATGAGTGGACAGTGGCTTTGGGATGCTGTTGGGGACGTAGATATGATATTTGTAGTCGCCCAACGTCAACGTAATGGACAATGAGAGCTTGCGAGTCAGGCAGTGGCAGGACGTTGGTTTCTGGAAATAACAGAGAACGAAGTGGTCGCTGTAAAAAGCTTCTAGATACCGGGGCCGTAGAAAAGAGCCTAAAGAGTGCGCCTCCTGTCAACTGCCATGGTCATTTTCCCCAAAGGAATTTTATAAATTTTCGTGTTACATGCTTAATAATATTATACATATTTGCACATGTAATTGTGCGTCGGGACTCGAGAGGTACCTCACCTTGAGAGGCAGGTGGGGAATGTTGTGTTCTATGACACTCATAAGCTCACGATGAAACCTAAAAAGTTTATCAAGCACCTATTGCAATTAAAAGAAAATTTGATATTCATCACTCATTAGAAGCGATTCACAAATTGGTGTTGAATAAGATGGGAATTGAACTTAAGTTCACATATTGGTGTTCAATAAGATGGGAGTTCAAGCTCAAGGATCGAAAGGCATCCAAAAAAACAATTCAAGTTCACATGTTGGTGTTCAATAAGATGGGAGTCCAAGCTGAAGGATCTAGAGGCATCCACTTTTAGAAAAGAAAACAAGAAAGCGGCTTTCTTGTGGCAAATTCTTTAGATAGGTATCTCGATCACATTATGATGCCCTTCCATGATGTACGAGCGATGTGATGTAATAAGGTATCAAAAAATGTTTGTTGTTAGATTATCAAATGAGTTAAAAGCAAGTTGTACTCAAAGAAGCTATCAACTACTCTATGGATCTTCGGAAATCCATTAGGAGTGAAGCTCTTTGAAAAATTTAATATAAAAAATGTGTAACCAACTATGATAAACTCTTTAGCAAGTGGTCTATAGAGAAGCCCTTAGACTATATTGGTAGAAGGATTAGGAGTTGTATTAGCTCTGCCCCTTTGAAGCATTACAAGGTGTTTGTTGTAGAAAATAATAAGCTGAATAAATTGCATCTGCCACAAAGGGGACAAAAACACATCGTCCTACTGATATTGACAATAAAAAAGCATTATGATTGGGGATTCGTGGTGTAATGGTAAAAGATTGGATCCTGATTATGAGATCGAGGTCCAAGTTTCGAACTTGAAATGTGGTGTGATGTATATTCCCTGAAAATGGATCTCCAAGATGTGTGTTATTCATTTCAATGCCAGAGCAAATGCATGCACATATGTATGATTTTGTTATCTTGATTTGAAATTTGATGTAGCACAGACTGTTTACATAATATTTATAATCATAAAATCTTTTTTTTTTTTAAATGGAGGTTCGGTAGGTGCTTATCTTCCAACTTTAACTTGAAAGTACAACTATACATGGGTCACTTAAAGCATAGCCTTGTCTATCAAACGTGCCAGTATTCCTCTCATTCGCTCCTACAGAACAGTAAAGGATGATTGGGATACACTTACCACTTTATACAAGGCAAGGAATGAGGCTCATGTTTCTTACCTCCAAAAATGGTTGGCGACTGAGCACATGAATGAAGGAGATTCCATGAACAGTTTTTTGACAAAGATCAAAGATTTGAAGGGACAATTGATTTCTATTGATGAAGTCTTGCCTAAAAGTTCACTTGTGCAAACTCTTTTGAATGGTCTTCCAAATTCATATAAGAGTTTTTCTTCTACTCTTTGATTGATTATTAAAGGCAATCCAAATGCCTTAACATTTGAGGAGTTAGTCTCTATTATGCTGCAAGAAGATCAATCTATGCAGCAGGTCCATTATGGGTGTTGGAGATCAAGCTTTCTTGGCTAGTTAGAAGGATAAAGGTAAATGGAGCTCATCTACCAGAAAGCAGAAATGTGTTGATTTTGCATAATCAAAGAAGGATGTCAGAGACGAGAAGAAAATAGAAAACCGAATATTGTTTTGCAAATATTGTAAAGGAAATGAACATGTTATAAAGAGTTGTCCAAAACTGGCTGCAAAAGAGGCAAAGAAGAAAGAGGCTGAAATGGTTATTGCAGAGGCCTCTACACCCAAAACAGAGTCTGCTAATCTTGTGCAGAATTAAGAATAGGCATGTACTATTGTTTGCAGTTACGACCTATCTTATGTATGTCTATAGTAAACTCAGATGTTTGGTACTTTGATAAATGGGGCAACCACACATATTACCTTACAATGAAGTTTTTTCTCTTCACTCGACCATGTCCCTATAGGGAATACTATCACATGCGCCAACAACTCCTCTTATCTTGTCATGGGAGTTGGTAAGATAATTCTGACTACTATTGATAGTTGTCTTTTTACATTGTTGGATGCTTTATTTGTGCTAGGGATCAAGAAAAATGTGGTATCAGTTTAAGAATTAGCCAAGATCGGCATCGACTTGGTTGTGAAAATTTTTTGGTGATAGATGTACAATTCATGATCTATCAAATGGTGACATCATTATTGCTTCTAGCATTTTATGTCATGCGCTATATAAGCTCATAGATTATGCAAAATCTATGAATGATTTAGCATGTGTGGTTTAATATTCTCAAGCTATGCTAGATGCAAAGCCTTGGCATGCACACTTTGGTCATCTAAATTTTGCTAGTTTGCTATGCCTATAGAAATCTAAAATTATGTCCTCTTTTCCCAAACTACACATGTTGAATGATTCAGCATGTGTGGTTTAATATTCTCAGGCTATGCTAGATGCAAAGCCTTGGCATGCACGCTTTGGTTGTCTAAATTTTTCTAGTTTGCTATGCCCATAGAAATCTAAAATTATGTCCTCTTTTTCCAAACTTGAGACACCTGGTAAACATGTCTGTGAAGGCTGTATTTTGGGAAAAATGCAATGTTCCTCCTTCCCAAAAGATGGTTTGGCTGGAGCTACTCAAAAATTACAGCTTGTTCACAGTGATGTCTATGGTCCTATGTAGATACCTTCTTTTGGGAACTACCTTTTTCATGACTGTCATTGATGATATTTCCATGCATGCATGGGTGTATCCATTGAAAGAAAATTCCAAAGTGCTTATATGCTTCAAACAGTTCCTGGTTTTAGTTGAAAATTTGTTAGCATGTAAAATGGGCACCCTTTGTTTTGATCGAGGAGAGGAGTATATGTCTTTTGACTTTAATGCATTTTTGGTTGAACATGGGATAAAACATCCATGTACAATGCCATATACACCCAACATAATGGAGTTTGTCAAAGGAAGAACATGTCACCCATGGAGATGAGGAGGTGTATGGTCAAGAGTCAGGATTTACCACATAGTTTCTGGCTTGAGTCTGTTATGTGTGCAACATATGTACTTAACAGGTGTCCCACTAAAGCATTGCAATCTATCACTCCATATAAGGCTTGGCATGGTTGCAAGACCTCTATTGCTCACATGTGTGCCTTTGGTTGTCTAGCATATGCATTAGTGCCTAAACAACAACACATGAAATCGAAAAATGTATTCTTGTTTGGTAGAGTTCTGAAAGTAAAGGCTATCATCTATATCATCCATAAGACTAAATGCATTTTGGTTAGTCGTGATGTTGTTTTCGTGGAAGATGTTATTCATCCATTACTTGCATATACTAAGGAGACATCAGTTAGCTCCAAAGATGTGTATGACACTTTGCTTCCTCTTTTTATAGGTGGATAGTCTAGTGCTAGTCCAAATGAGGCAATTTCTCAACCTTTACAAGTTTCACATGATGATGCAAATGATTTCATTTCTAATGAAGATTTACATGATGCACTCATTGATGAGAGAACTGATATAGAGGAGGCAAAAAATATGCCTAAATGGTTGGTGCAAACTTTGTGAGATAACAAATTAGATGCAGCTCTGTCATATTGTACTCATTCACGCTCTCATGGTGCTTTTTTTGCATCAGATTGTAACATTATGACCGCTTCTAGTCTTTGTGATGAGAATGAGCCTATTTCATTTGATGAAGCATAAATTTTGAAAATTGGATGGCTGCTATGCAACCAGAATATGGTGCTATCATAAAAAATGATACTTGGACTTTATGTGACTTGCCTCCTGGCAAGAAGGCTATTGGCACTAAGTGGGTATACAAGCTTAAGCATAAGTATGATGGAACAATTGAAAAGTATAATGCGAGGCTTGTTGCAAAAGGTTATGCTCAAGAAAGAGGCATTGATTTTGATGACACCTTTGCTCCTACATGCCGAATGAATACTGTTCATAGCATCCGTGCACTTGTAGCTCATCACAGTTGGAATGTACATCAATTGGACATTAAAATTGCATTTTTGAATTTTCGACCTCATGGCTTTGTGCAAAAAGGACATGAAAACAAATGTGCAGGTTGCAAAAGTTATTATATAGTTTGAAGGAAGCACCACATGCTTGGTATGAAAAGATACATGTCTATCTCATTGCACATGGTTTTGAGAATAGTCCAACTAAAAGCACCTTATATGTTAAGCATGCAAATGATGTGCTTTTTGCATTGTTGTCTATGTTGATGACATGCTGCTCATTGGTCCTAATGAGAAGCACATTATTTCTGATTTTAAGGCTGATTTGCATGCATCATTTGAGATGTCAGATTTGGAGCATTTGCATCATTATTTGGGCATTCAGTTTATGCAAGTTGATGGAATAATAGCTTTGTGTCAAACAAACTATATTGACACATTATCACACTATTTTGACCTTGAAGACTACAAACCTATTGCCACTCCTATGGAGACATGTTTATGATTGAGTCTTCATGATGCTAGAGATGCATTTGATGTTGTTATCTATCAACAGGCTATTGGATGCTTGATTTACTTATGCATTACTCAACTAGATATTCAGTTTGTTATCTCACATATGAGCAGGTTTATGCATTGCCCATGTGTCAAGCATTGGCAGGTGGTTAAGTGCATCTTTCACTACTTGAGTGGCACCCAGCTACTTGGATTGTTCTATCTCAAGAAGGGATCACTACTGCCAGATTTACATGCTTTTTCTCACTTTGATTGGGTTGGTTGCTATGACACTCATGTGTCCACTAGTAGTTTTTGCTTCATGCTTGGTAGCTCATGCATATCTTGATTGAGCAAGAAGCAGCCTACTGTGGCCTTTTCTAGTTGTGAGGTTGAGTATAGGGCAGCTTTCATAGCGATTGTTGAGTGTGTGTGGCTCAGATGCCTTACTGATGATTTGGGTATTGGTCAGTCTTCTGCCACCACCATCTTCACTAACAATTAGAGCACATTGGTAATTGTGAGGAACCCTGTGTTCCATGGTCGCACTAAGCACATTGAGGTGCACTATCATTATGTTAGGGAGAGGTTCTCTGCTAGAGAGATCAGCTTGGGAAATCCCTACACAAGAGAACATTGTAGACCTTTTTACAAAGACTCTGCCTAGGGAGAAGTTTGAATCTTTTTGCAAAGCTTTGGGCTTACTTCCTTTCGTGGATTGATTCCACATAGCTTGGCACTTCCTTATACATGAGTGCCAGCTCCTTGTTCACCACACCACTCCCAAGGGGGATTTGTTGATATATTTCTGTAGTGATGTGTGTGAATACAATAGGATCACTCAGGCCCTTTTTCCCTCTTTAGGAGGTTTATCCCCCTAGCTTGTATATATGCCTATAACCCTAATGGGTTACTTATCTTTGTACATTCTCTTGGTAAGACATTTAGTATTGTGTGTTGTGCGACAAGCTTCTTCTTCTTCCATGTGCTATTCACATGCTTCCATGGACCTCAAACTCCAACACTAAATGGGAATAATACTCATGGGACCCTCTATATCCCACAAAGCAGAGATTAGAGAAAATTATATGGGTTACAACTTATTTGATTTGGAAAAAGCCTTACACATTCAGCCCAGAGATTAAACTTTGCACCTCTGCCTCAAAAGGCCATTGCCAAACCACTCAAAGTATGGGACATGGACAAATTAGTATTTTAAGACATTGGGCTAGTCACATGCACATGATTTTTGGTGGTCTAACTATTGAATGTATTGGGAAACTTTATGAATACGATGAAGACGTAACATTATTTCATGGGACCTCGAACCCTTCAACGCGTGCATATGTGTTAATTGTTGAAAATTTCCATGTATTTATCAAAATATTTTAGGGAAAAGTATATAATTTGTCATAAAATATTTTAAATAAAAGAGAGAAATGTAGTTTGCACAAAAAGAAAACACAAGCTTTGCCCATATTTTTTTTTAATAAAAGGAAGTTCGGCCTTAGCCTAATCTCCCGGACTTTAATTAAAATAAAGAGAAAAAGTTACAAGTGAATGGGACTAGTGCCCATGGGACCCCCCAAATCCCACAATGCAGGGGAGGAGTATGGCAAGCTAGAGGGCATTACAAATGAGACGGATAAATTTATCATCACCCTCATGTGGGACCCATTTGGGTTTCAACTTGTTGTTTTCGAGGACATAAATACAGTGATGTCTAAACGGTGGAGATCTCTTATCTCGGGAGATTCTTTTACCTAGGAGAAACAAGGATTTCTCGATCGACCATTCCTTAGGAGTTTGGCCAAAATTGATAGCACATCGCTCCCTCCAAATCTTCTAGAGAGTCTCACCTCTGATGGCATTCCACAGCCTCGATGAGCAGCTGACCGCCTCACCCAACATCACCTGTTGCCAGTTGATTTGGTTCGTGAGTCTCAATACTCACGTCACGTGTTGCCAAATAACACGGGACTTGGGGCAGTCGAAGAACAGGTGAGCTAAATCTTCAATGCACCGATGGCAACGCTTGCACCATGGCGGCACACCACAGATTTTGTTAGCCCTTGCATTGGACCAGATACCTTTATGCAAGATTTGCCACATGAGAACGGACCGCTTTGCCCATATTTGCCATCCAATATCATTGCCGAAACTGAAGTTTTAATGTTGGAAAGAGAAAACGCTGTCTTGCTTCCCTTCTCATAAAAGTCTCACATGAGTGCCAAGTGGCAGTCATAACTCAAACCATTTGGGAGGTTGCATAGAGGACATGTAGAATCATTTGAGGGATCTTACGGTGGGAACTTTTAAGTCAATCATCTCAAGCTTTTTAGCTTTTTACTTTAGCTTTTTACTATAGTTTCTTTGAGGGATTAGAGCACTCCATAGCTTACATTCCTACTACCCAAAACACAAAGAGAGAGGAAAATTATCGCTACGTGGCATTTAGACAAGGGATAGACCTTATTTAACCATTCACAATGAGAGAGTGAGAGAGATCACACAAGAGATTTCCTCTTGGCTCCCCACCTCCTCCTTAAGATGCCTGTTGATCAATAAAGAACTTGTTACATATTCACTCCCTCCATCCTTAGAAATCCTATGCAGAATAAAGGTAGTAGGCATGCAAAAAACTCGTAAGAGGTGAACAAGAAGAAAAAATAATTCACCAAAGGAGACTAGAATTAATCCTTTTCTCTAAAAAAGTGTTTAAAGTGATTTCTTTTCATCTTCAAGTCAAATAAACTAAAAGAGAAGGAGGTTTGGTAATACAAAGGCCGCAAGGATTCATTTGCAAATGTAAAAAAGAAAAAGAAAAAACAAATTTTATGGAGTTGGATTCAGAGCTGTTTTGAGGCACTCTTGGCCACTCTTTAGTCATTCTTTGAATTCGCTAAAATATGCAAGTTCCAAATGGAAATTCGAATATTTTTTGTTAGTAATAAAAAAAATCAAGAAAATAAGAAATTGATGCTTTTAGAGAAGCATTTAGTCTATATCTTTTGCATTTCATGTTATGTCCACGGCGTTTCTTCAAATTCCAACACATACTAGCAATACATGACACAAATGTGTGAGGAAATCAACGCTTCTCAATACCTACGCACATATATAGCTAGGGATGAAGGAAGTGGTTAGGAAATGAGAGATTGACCAAGATCTAGATCTTTAATGTAGGAGTTTGAGGAGAGATAAGCATACACAAATAGCACAACGAAGAAGAACAATTTTGGGGAGTACAACACAAAATGTATTAGTAACAACGAAATGTATAATAGGTAACCATTTAAGGTGATTGGCATGTCTAAAATCCTAAGAAAATATATCCTAAAGAGGGTAAAAAGGGCCAAAATATACACACGAATCCCCTGTGATGAAATTTGAATGATGATGCCATGGTATCTTCTTGGCACTAAATAGGATAAAAGATTAAAAGATGATTAATCCATTTGCTAGTTTTCTTTGGATTTAGATCTTATTTTTCATATACTAGTTTCAATGATGACCACTCAAGAGATAAACCTACTAGGTTCAACAAGCAAGCAAAATCAAGCCCAAGTTTTTTATATATAACAAGAGGTAGATGTAGACATGAAAGAGATCTCAAAGAAGATCTAGATAAAGGTTTATATTAATTAGTAATCTGAAGAACAAAGAGTGGTTTTCTTAAAGAAGTTGAAGAGGTGGAAGAGAGAGAAGCATGCAGTAGAATGGGTGGTACACATGTAAAAAATTTGGACATTATGCCTAAAATTTCTATCAATGGGATCAATAACACTCTAAAAAATGTAACAATTGAAATCAAAGACAGGTGATTAAGCATATTAAATACATCTAATAATGGCATTTTCTTGATCAAAAGAGATGATCCTTATAAACATGATGACATATGCTCTATAGATAGTGAATAACAATGGAAATTCCTTTACTATCTCAAATAAGCCAAGTCAATATGTAGAGGGATGGGAAAACACACATCATATGTCATTTTGAATGGATGTATTCAGTGTTCCCTCAACCATTGAAAACTTTTTCGAGATAATCATATACATAAGAAAAGGTCAAGTGATTTAATTCTAATTCTATCTTGTAAAGGAAATATTGAAAAAGATTTTAAAATTCAATAAACAATGCTTATCATTGATGTGAGAATAAATGCCTCACAAATTCTATACAATGGACATGGTCAAAGGAATATCTTTCAACAGAGAATGTAGGATTTCAATCTTAGATTGAGAAGTGAAGAAGAAATTTAGAAACAAAATTTGATATATAATTCACACTTATCGACCTAGAAATGCAAACAAGCCTTCTCTTCAAGCTCAAAGCAAATATTAGAAACCATCCTTTGGGCTTGAATCTGTGAGGAACAAGCACTGGGATGCATCTATTCAAAGCAATATTTATATATTGTAGATATTCATGATAAAAATACTTGAACTTTCTTTATTTTAAATAAAAGTCTAGTTGTATTCTAATACTTTAAATTCTCGTTTTCACAAGCATGTGAAAGTAGAAAATATTTTTGAGAGAAAATGATGGAGGAGAATAGGGCTCCTACTATTTTTAAAATATGAGAATAGGGCCAATAGAAACTTTTAGATACACCCTACCATATTGAACTTTTAAAGAGAAAGAATCAATACATCTCAATAGACAAAAAAAAAAGCACTATGGTAAATTGCATGAAATCACTACACAATCAGTGGGGAGATGCTACTAGCGCCACTTTGTACATCATGAGTAGGTGTTCAATAGATGGCAGAAAATCATCATCATCATCATATTATTCTTCTTGTGGTAAATGGCTTGACACATTCCATAGAACAACATTATTTTGTGTGTGCTATGTTCATACATGATAGGAACTAACACTCCAGCTACATGTCACGGAAGAAAGATGCACACCATTAGGATGTTTAGAACTTGCAAAAAGGGGCTAAAAGTTATATAATTTGGCTTTTTTAGAGGATTTCCATCCTATGTTCTTTTAGCCATAATGAATAACAACACATGGAGACTAGTATCCAGGATGAATGACATGAAAAACATTGTAACTAAGTGGGTATACAAACATGATGAGAAATTCTGATAGATCTTTGCCTAGGTATGAAATAATTTAGTTTAAAAATATTTGGCGAGTTGATTATGAAGAATCTTATATTCCAATAGATAACACGACTTTCATATCCCTGGAATTAAAAACTTACACACTATCCTCTCTCCCTCTCTCTTTATATATATATATATATGTGTGTGTGTGTGTGTGTATGTATTTATACATATGTGTGTGTGTGTGGGACAACTCAAAAGGATTTTATAGATGTAGTCGAGCTCCATAGTTTTTGTTTTCAATTTATCTTATAAAATTATAATTTTTTCAATCAAGTTATAGTCATTGGCCATGATTGATAACCATGATGCATTCTGCATGTTCGCTATTGAGGAAAATCTAGTATGATGTACATAATAATGATGCATTCCACATGTTAGCTATTGAGGAAAATCTATTGAGGAAAGATATATAGAACATTGTGTAGGGTTCTTAATTAGATATAATATACGTTGCTAATGTAGATGGTGTGGAGTATGCTACATTATATCATATGCTCCCATTAGCACCCCAACGGTTGCAAAGCAAATTTTTTTGAGATGGTAGACATTCACAATGGCATCCTTCATCTTTTTATATCAAATAGGTCATTATCACATCCATTCCTTGTGCAAATAAATAATAAATTCTTGATATATTTATGTCATATTATATAAAAATGGAAAATTTGGAGAGTGACAAGATGAATAAAGGTTATTGTATGGATAGTTCTTGAAAGAGATAAATTATTTAAAAGTTATATGGATTGTTTTAAACTAAAATATGTGAGACCATTTGTACACATTCTTCTTAATGGACTAACTTATTTTTTGAGGTATTATTTCTACTCTTTCTTGCTGATGAAGAGTGGTTTCATTTGTTAATATATATGTTGCTTTAAGAGGATTATTAATGAAAGTAGAAGAGATTTAGTATGCATGCTGTAGATCAAGCATTCGATGGTCATCAAAAGCGAAATGGTAATATTGGATCATCCCCTAGTACCCAAAAATATAACAATTGTGTACAATGAAAGAAAGAATTCATAAACTATATGCAATATTAAAACCGAAAAAAAAAATCAACTTTTGTATGTTTAATGATCATGTTACCAAGAGCCGTCCTAAATTGGTTGCTAAAGAGGCAAAGAAGAAAGAGGTTAGAATGGATCTTGCAAATGATTTGATTCGAACATTGAGTCTATTAATCTTATGTGGGATGAAGAATATACATTTTACACATATTTCATTTATGTCCCATCAATTATTGTTAGTCCCAATAAATGATAAAGTAAGGATGGTTGAACCACACCATAAGAGGGAGGATTAGGAAGTAATCCTCAAACATGGCTTTTGGGGCAAGTGGATAGCCCATCATACTCATAACCAGTAGATCATGAGTATCAGAGCTTGTACTCGTAACTGGTAGGTCATGAGTTCAATTCCCCTTGGATACAAAAATCAGTATCAGAGCCTAGAAAGTAGGCTTGGGAAAAGTGGGTAGATTCCACAAGGCTCATGGGCACCCAAGGGCCTCTAAGAAAAGGTGCTTGGGCACTTTGTATTTGAAATGGTACAAAATAGTAGGACACCACTTTGTGAAGTTATCCCAATAAAGATAAGAGTGTATCTCCAATCCTTAGGTTGGATTTATACATGTAAGGTACCGTTAGAAAGATCTCACAATGAACTTTCCAATGGAAGCACTAGATGAGGTTGACAACAAGGGCCCAAGATACCAAGGCTATGAACAAGAAGGTTCAAGACACCAAGGTTCAGAGCAAGGGTTCAAGAAAACATGGCTAAGAACAAGAGGTATCTTGAAGTTTCAAGATACCAACGTTGAGAGCAAGGGTTCAAGACTCCAAGGTTGAGAACAAGAAGGTTCAAGAGAATGTCCAAGGTTGAGGACATCAATGCAAGGGGAGATTATGGGTTGATCATTGAGGACAAGGGTTCAAGAATCCAAGGTTGAGAACAAGAAGGTTCAAGAGACTGTCCAAGGGTGAGGACATCAATGCAAGGGGAGATTATGGGTTGATCATTGAGGATAGTGATCTTCAAAATGGGAAGCGAGTGTTAGACTTAAGAAATTACAAGCAAAAGATGGTTGAACCATGCCTAAGGGAGGACTAGAAAGTAATCCTCAACCATGTATTTTGGGGCAAGTGGTTAACCTATCATACTCCTAGCCGGTAGGTCATGAAGTCAATTCCGCTTGGATATGACAATGATACAAGCAAACAAATACATCTTAGCACAATTTATTCACTTCACTTGACCTTGTCCATTTTGGGAATATTTTTACATGCATCAAAGACTCTTATCCTATAAAGGGAGTTGCGAACATTATCCTTACTATTAAAAATGATAGTATGTTTATTATATCAAATGAATTTATATGTTCCAAGGATCAAAACGAACATTGTTTCCATAAAATAATTGGCCAAGTGGCTTGGTGGTGGAAGATTCTCATGAAAAGTCTACTATCCACGATCTATTTGATGGGGATACAATCACTTTACTTTTTAATATCTTCTATAATTGACTCTATAATATCACAACATAATGAAAATCTATGATAGTTAAGAATGTTTACTTTTAAATTCCCAAACTAGTTTAGATGCAAAACTTTGATAGGCACATTTTCTCCATCAAAGTTTTCTAAGGTCCACACTTGTAGTTAGATATGGCATTCTATCATTCCTAAAGATGGTATAGTGTTAGATAAGAATACATTGTAAATTGCTGAAAATGAATATCCATGGTCCTATGTTGGCATTATCATTTGGCATTTTCCTATAATTCATGAATTTCACACATGGATTCTCCATGCATGTATGCCCATTGCTTTAAAGCTAGAAAGCAAACTAGGACCAGCCATGATTGAATGGGAGCCTAGTGAGCAATCCAAGTATCTAGACCTTGTAGAAAGGTAGTTGAACAATGTTTGAATAAAGACCATAGATCCATTTAAATAAATATATTGTCATATGAATAATTCTTATGCCTTGAATCATATGTATTTCCCTATTTTTAGTGTTACTAACCATGCTACTAGTAATTGCATCCACAATGGAAGATCACGAGCTTGAACTTTATTTAATAGTGGCAAATTACTACAACAACTAGAAGAAATGTTTCCTCTAGCTCTAGAAAACAAATTACACACATTAAAGTTGGATTTGTGGGAACAAAAGTTCCATTAATTACAATTTGTTACCAAAACATTCATTTAAAAAGTACCCATTGATGGTGGTTCAAGTGTAAACATTACCACTCTTAAAATCTACAATCAATTAGCTAAATAAAAAGTTAAATCCACACCTTTCTTTGTATGAATGGCCAATCAATCTTGAGTACAACCTTTAAGAATAATAAGATGTTTCAATGGGCTACTTTGAAAATGTGTTTTCTAGTTTTGGACCTTATGGGGTCAGAAGCAAATTATCATTTGTTTATTGGATGACCATGGTTATTGCAAGCCAAAGTCATACAAGGTTTGTGAACCTTTTTGGACTCAAGTAATTGAGCTCCTTCTAGGATGTTTTTGGCTAGGAGTACACGGATATCCAAGGATTTGACCCCAAATTTTATCAACATCATATTTTGGTGAAGATAGATGCGATATTTGTGTTACAACAATGATATTGAATGAATTCAAATTATGATAAATTGGGTGAGCAAGAAATTAATTGATTATTAAATGTTGGATTCATAGTTCTCATTGAGGATGCAAAATGGTTATCACCTACATTCATTACCTTGATGAAACATTTCCAATCCTTTTCCACTACCATTCTTGGATATCATGCTAGATGAAGCCATAGGATGAGAAATGTATCGTTCATAGATGCATTTAGCGGTTATAACCAGGTCCATATGGAAGAATATTATATCCCCAAAATCACGTTCATTATTAATAGGGAGTATATGCCTACAAAGTAATGTGAATCAAACTAAGAAGCACACCTAGAACTTTTCAAAGACGTATGCAATAATTTTTTTCTCCATACCTTTTAGATTTCTTAAGAATTTTTCTAGATGACATACAAGACTGTAGATTTTGAGCAGTTCCAACTCTGCTTTGAGCATTGTTGAGCCATTCTTCTTTGTTTAAATCTTATTAAATCAAATTTTGCAATCAATTGTGATAAACTGCTAGGTGTAGTCTTTAAGGCAAGAATTGTGATCAATCTTGACAAGGCAAACATGATACATGAAGCTCCAACCGCAAAATCTCCTTAAGAAGTACAATGGTTCCTTGGTAAAATCTAGCAGTGCTATCGACATTTGCCCCATGTGGTCACATTGCAATTCCTCTCACTTTTTTAGCTCATTTTCTCCCAAGAAAATTTAACTAGACTTAGGAATGTGGACTTGCTTTGCATAATCTTAAGAAACTTCTCACATAGGCACAAATCTTACAAACCCTAAAATTGGAAAGCTCTTTTCACATTTTTGTGAATTTCTCAAACTTCGCTATGAACTATGTATTAATGTAATGAAGACATAGGATACTTTGGGCATTTCTATTATGCTAGTAGAAGATTTTGGTTAACTAAACACAATTCTTCAGTTATTAAGCAAGAATGTTTTATTGATCATTCTTTAGTACTTTATTTTGTCAGGCAACAAGCCTTATTAGGCTGAATTGCCAAATGGGTGCTACTTGTGTAAGAATTTGATTTTTAAATCTAACACCACAAGGATCATCTCACACAATAGTTGACTACCTGCCATTGTGCAACTCAAGAGAGCCCCTAGATGGAATTTAAGAAATTTTATTAGATTTCAAATTATTTGCTACATTAGAACAACCAGTCAATCAAAATCATCTTTCTCTAGAATATATAAACAATTGTTACTAATATGAACTAGTGTAGACTTTTGTCACTCTAGACAAGGATGAGTACCACATCAAGAAGATTCACCTCCTTAATTTTCAATTTGCAAAGATGAGAGTATGATATGATAACTGTGAATGAGTGGTGTACAATGATGAAGGTCAGAAACACACAAGATGCATACACACATACACACACAAGGTAGAGATGAGAAGGAGAAAATTGAAGGAAGTGATTTCTCTATTACCAATGCTCACAATACAAGATCGATTCTGACAAAAATCAATTAACTACCCTAAAAAATGAGCTCTCTATCTCGTTTTATAGTTTTCCACTAGCTTTGACCTATTTTAGAACTAGTGTCTGAGATAATTAAAAAAATAGGTTCTAGATCTATTTTGAGGTATCTAATGGGCTCCAAAAATTATGAAAATTGGTAGCTAAACTCTACCTAAGTCTTCAAGCTCGTGGATTCTTGTCTTGCACTCATAAACCTCCTCATAAGATTGTTCAACTGGTATTTTCATGAGCTCCTCAGGTTCACAAAATTCATGTGGTGACTCTATTTTGTCACGAGTGGCACATGATGTGAGTCTTGTCCTCATTTCTATGACCTATCGAAGATCTTCAAGTTTAGCTAATGTTGCTTCTAGAATGGTGGTAGTTGCAATGATTGTTCCACCTAGATAGGCATGGGGAGGGTAACTTGAGTACCTTAAGGCTTCAAACTCTGCATTGTCGAAAAGTTTTCCACCTTCCAGTTGACATCCAAAAAAATTAAAACATGTTTAGTGGTTAACTCTAATCCCTTTATTACAATGTTTTGTTTGGAACTTATCTCTTTGTAAGTGTTTGCAGGTACATATTGATGGAAAAAACATATGGTCATATTAGGGTTTACCCTAAACTGCTCATTTAATGTGTGTTTGAGCCATTGAAACATTGAAACATGGGTAAAAGACCCTAGGTTTTTATTTAATTATGTGTATTTAAGTTAAGAACATTAATTTTTGGTTAATGTTAGGGTTTAACTAGGTTCTCAATTGGTTTCTAAAGGGTTTCAATGGGTTTTTGATGGGTTTCAAGTAAGGTTTTAAGGGTTTTTAGTATGTTTTAAGGGTTAAAACAACTGACATTTAATTCAATTAATCTATAAAATGAACATTGATTTCTTAAAAATTAAAATATGATTTAATTAGTTATATTAATCATGTGTGTGATTTTATACACTAAGGTATTTAATCAATTAAAACCTTAAACTAAGCTTGATTTAAATGAATTATTTAATTAAGAAATATAGGGTAATTAAAATTTAAATGATAAATTAAATGGATAATTAATTAGTGGTGTGTTTGTGTATGAATTTAAAGAATGTTTCATAAAAAATGTGGAATTAAAGTGTGTAAAGAGTGGATCATTGTGTACTTAAGCCACGATGACTCAAGGACTTGTACCAATGAGACTATACCTCAATTGCCATACAAGTGCATATAGTGGATCTTTTCACACCTTTAAATGTCAATCCTAAGGAGTGACTTACCAAGTGTATGAAGACGTGTGCACACGTGATAGAAAATGAAGTGGTTTAGCTATCCGCACATGAGAAAAGACTACTACTACCCACACCTCCTGAAATACTGAAAGTGTTGCCACAAGCCTCTTTTCAGCAGTTTTGGTATTTTGAGGTTTTCTCCCAGCCCAGAACTCCGAACATAGGCAATAGGGTACTCATTTCGAAGCTCTCGACGAGACGAATCCAACGGTGGTGGTTTCACTCAATTCTGACCACTCTGCTTCAAGTTATGGCAGAAACAGTGAACTACGGGAGTCACAAACACCCACGCCTCAGCTTCTCCTAGCTTACGCACGCACTACAGCAGCTCAAAACAAGGGGGAAGGGGTAGACAACAGTCCTACACTTGCATTTCAAGCCTCACACACACATACACGAGCAAAATGAAGATCAAAATCAGCAAGGAAGAGGCAAACTCGAAAATTCAGAAGTGCTCCTTCTTCACAATGACAAGAAGTTCTTTACAATGAGTCACTTTTGACTTATATACTAGTGCCCTAAGTTTGGTCCTTTCACACAAGAGACCAGCACTTTATTCACTAAAAGACTAATTTCCTACTATTGTACATGGGTAAATCGCTAATCTTCTGTGGGGGTGCATCTAGAGGACTCCTCTAGTGCATTTACAACGGAAATTATATACAAAAGTGGTTATGATATAAAAGTCGTGTGTCCAAATCGGAAAAATTTTGGGGCCCGTCCTTTTTTTCTCCGCTTTGTGCGCTCTTTAGCTCTGCAACACTCTCCCCCTCTTCGTCTCTGTCGTCCCTTGACAAACTTTGCTTCGCGAACGCGTCCCGTGGGTAGTGTTGCCTGATTCTTGATCTTGCATTACGTTTTAGAGGCGCTTCAACTTTTCCCCGCACGCTCCCCTTGGTCAGTATTGTCTGCAGTTAAACAGACATGCAGATTCGATGGCCTTCTTGATTCAAGCTCTACAACTCGAGAGCCTGATGTAGTTGTCTTGCCTGTTGACTTGGGTTGCCACGCACGCCACCAGTGACTAGGAATGTGCTGTTCTTAGTCACCCTCTTCAACTTTTCAGCCTCTACCCCTTTGTAACTTTTGGTCCTCTGATTTGTCCTGGTTGCACACATCTGACCCTGTTGTATTGCTCTGAGGTTGTTTACTTCTTTTCCACCGTGCATGACTTGGCTGATTTCTCTTTTCGCCTGATGCGTGCCCCTGCGGGGCTCTGTGCAGAGATGGGTAATGCGCCCCTGCGGGGCTTCCTGCAGAGATATATTCTTTTTCTCTTCTTACTGAATCGTCCTGGACTTTGATTTTCTTCTTCTTTTCTTTTTGCTTGATTGTCCCTCTACACGTCCCTCCTCCTGAACTCTGTCGTCCTCGACAGGCTTTCTGAGGCGACGCGTATATGTCTGAATTGCGGTTTGCTCTCGTTGGTTCAGCAGATTGGCATGACATAGCATGAATTCCTTCCATTGTTGTGACTTCACTCCGTCTTCTGGCGCCTGTCTATGATCAGCAAAGAAACTTGTTTCATAGGCCACCAGTCGTGCATTTAAATTTGAAGTCATTTTCACAAAAATCTCTGAATCCATTTCAAAGAAGCCGGTAAAGAATGCTTCTTCGAAAGTCTGCATATATGTCGATGGCAAAAACATAAGGCGGGAATAGTACGCCATAATAGTGAGTCGGCTCGGGATGGTCGATAAATAAAAAACAAGAGCTTCCGACCCTTGCATAATGCCGATGAAATTCAAAAATGTATACTTAGCGTGCTGGAACACCTTCAACACTGTAATGAGCATGCTAAATATTTTATTTGTCATTTTGACTGCTAAGTCCGGCACTGTAGCATATTTTGCAATCCAGAATTCCATTGTCTTTACCATATATTCTTCGGTAGGTAGGTAATTATGTGGCGGACTAGGTAGTAACGGGTAGTTTAGCCATTGATTATTGATAGTGCCTTGACGCTGAGCTTCCCAAAATTGCGTCCAAGAACGTCTGCGGGGTACAAGACAAAAAGAGGGATTCACCTGAAGCGCATAGGGTGATGCTTCCCACTGTACCCGCAATGTCGGATTCTTCTCCAAAATTTTTCTTCGCCATATGGGATCCGCCTTCTCAAATTCCTCTTGAGTATACTTGAAAGTGTCATGCTGGAATTGAAGGTTGTGGTCCGGATCTTTATTCGTGGTAGTCTTTATATACATCCGCGTGTGTTCTTTAAGTAGACCATATGGTACATTGAATGGCTTCAAAATTTGATCTAGCTGTTTGTTGTCTATTCGAGCTTCTTTCATGATTTGGATTATTTGGTCTTCAAAATCAGCAGTGAGCTGGGACACCAGTAGTGCCCTTTCTGGTCTGCTCAGTTCTGCAATGTCTCGTTTGTTAGGTTCGAATGGAACCTCCTTTTCCGCCCTTATTGGTGAATGATACAAGGGGGGAGAGAGAGGACGTACCTCTTCCTCCACAGTAGCCGTTGTTTCCGGAGGAACTACTGGTGTCCCCTGTTTTTCTGTTAGCTCAATCTGCTCCTACAGCCGTTTGATGATATCATATTTATTCTTAAGCTCTTCTTCGGCCTTTGTAAGCTTTTCTTGATGTTTGATTAATTCCTGTGCGACTATGTGCATGTGATCTAAGTCTTCTTTGCACTGCCGGAAATAATCTTTCTCTACTTTTTTCCATTTTTTGCGTAGAGCTGCAGTGTCATTCATGTATCTTTGTTCCCATTCTGTGATGGTCTCTTGCTCCTGTTTGAGCTGATCTGCCATCTTTGTCAACTTGTCTTCCATGTCTTTTATATCCTCATTTGATTTGTCAAGATCTGTTGGTGGTTGATCACTGAGGAGAGCTGTCATTAGCTCCTTGTTCCTGTCCCTTAGGTGGTCTGCTTCTTCCATGCTCACCTTGAGCTGTGATTCGAGTACCTTGCTACGTGCATGGATCCTCGTTTTCTCTTTTTCTATCATGTCTAGTTTCTTTGTGAGTTCCAAAACTTGCTCTTTTAGTTGGGCATTCTCCTTTTCTAATATTTTGCATTGTGTTTTGGTTGTTTTTATTTCTTCCTGTTTCTTCAACACTTGAGCTTCTGCTTTAGATAATTTCTTAGCCAGATTCATACCTTCTTTTCGAAGCTCCTGCTTATCGAGCATGGCTTGGTCGTAATCTTCATCAGCATCAAGCATTAACTGTTGAGTGTCTAGTGCAGTGCGAATCATATCCTGCACCACAGGCTTGAGCTGAGCTATATCCACGTTGAGCCATGTCTTTGGTATGTCTGGTGTTTCTCCTGTATGTACATCTTGTCCTTTTGTTACGTGGACTAGTTCTTGATGTGGTTGTCGGACCTGTAGTTGTACTTGCACTTCTACTTCATCTTCGACCATTTTACGAATCTTCGTGGCACTCCCTTGAAAGGTGACATCCAGTGGGGACGGTTCTGCCACAACCCTTAGTGGGGTGAAGGGTTCTTCGTCTTCTTTTTCTTCTTCCTGAGGCTTGTTTTCTGATATCATTGCATGCACTTCATCATCAGATTTGTCTTCCTTTGTGTGGGTGATGGAGGCATCTTTTTGTTGAATGGGGTGTTGCCCTTCTTCTTCTGCCTTCACTGTGGTTGTCTTTTGGTCTGCCAGCGGTGATTGACCTCTTTCTTTGTTGTCAGCTTGGGCTTCGTCATAGTTTACTTCATTTAATTCAGCCCACTGGCCATCATCCTTCGATTCGCTTTGAATATCTACATCCAATAATGATGTAGTTTGCTTCTCTTGGTCGTCGGATCCTGAACTTGAATTGTCTAGCCCAATTTCCCGATATCGATGTACCTTAGTGAGTTTGCCTTTTGGTTTTTGAGCTTTTGCTGATTGTTGATAGTGATGACCCTGCACTGGTAGATTGATTTGTCCTTCTGTATATTTATGAGTCTCTTCCAGTGCTTGGGTTAATTCTTCTTCCGTAATCTTTCGGGGTCCTTGAGTGGTGGTTGTAGGCACTACATGTGCTCTCTTTGTTTTTGGTGCTTCTTCCTCTGCTTGTTGGACTTCTCGAGGTCGTTTTGTACCTCGCATCATTCCTCTCATCCGGGGTTGCGAACTTGTTTCTGCTTCTTCTACCTGCTTGCTCCCTTTCTTTTGTTTCGGTACAGTAGCATTCTTGACAAATTGAGCCAACTCCATTGAAGATGGCATCTCCTTCAAGTACTCGCGCATGCCCAATGCGTGGTAAATCATAATCGTGAGGGCAGTGGTTCCATTAAGGAATTTTTTATTTTCCCATTTCTTCTTTGCCTCGAACAATCTTTCCTGCACATAAGGTGTGAGATTTACCTGGTTTCCGATCTGTTTTATGGCGTGAGACAATAATTGCACAATGATCTTTTGAGGAGCCGTGTATCTGTTCATACTCGGGAAGCAGAAGTGTTGATGAATCAACCTGACTTCTTCTTCAATATCCACCCTATTAATGTCGACGAAGGTTCTTGTCTTGGCACCACGGCTCTCTTCCTTGACCGTGTTGACACCATCTTTTTCCCATTCAAATGCTTCTTTGATTAAGTCGTGGGAGAACTGAATGACTACCCATTCTCCATTTTTATCCATTACATTGGCTTCTGGCACCAATGGGTCATGTAGTGCCGGTCGTAGAGTGTTCATGAACTGTGTACAGCGTTGGAAATCCGGCTTGTAGATAGGTAGCTCAAAATACTTATGAACTCCTGCTTTCTTCATGATATCGATGGTAGATGGCATTCCATGTAAAACTTTGAAATCCTGGGACATGATCGGAAAGTGGTGCTCCGTGTCCATTATCTTTATGTTGGCCAAGAAAAGATACTCTTCTACTGGCTGCTCATCTCTGAACCAGTGGCCTTTAGCTTTCATGAGACATTGGGGAGGGAATTCTTGGACCTCCTCTTGGATCGTAGCTTCAGAGTCTTCAGAAGCCATCTGCACTTACAAGGAAAAGTGCATTAGCTTGAAAAGCTTTCATGAGACCATACATTGTGTTGTTTTGATTATGGTAGCGCGTCACTCCGTTTCCCTTTATTGTAAGAGTGGGATTTCTTACCGCCTCTTTTTATATATTTTTTCTTAAATAAGACAATCGTTAGTATAGCCGAAGCGTAGTTTATGTACATAGTATGTCCATTCCTATCAAGGTAAAGCTAAGATCTAGTCTCACTGGGAGATCGTGCACCACTAGTTTGATATTGTACATCCTGTGCCGAATGCGTGGCCTTGTATTGCGGCCCTATCATGCTTACTTGAGGTGCATCAGACACAACATGAGTGCAATCGGGTGCTTTATCTCCTCGATCATCTGCTCCTCGTGGTAGCTTTGGTTTCCAGACCCAGTTTGAGAACACTGAGAGAGGTCGCTCGGTTTTCTCGATTCGTGCAGCTGCTCGTGTTCCATTTGCCTTATCCAGTGTCCGAGTGAATTTGGCATTGCTTTGCGATCTTCTCTGATGATTCTTATGTGTTGTTGACTTTTGCCTTGTCTGCTGTGGTATTTCCTCTTTTGTCCTTACATTCTGTTTAGCTGCTTGTATGACCTTTTTGGGAATCCATACCTGATGTCGAGATCTTTGAGCTTCAATCAAGGGCTTGGCAATCCATACTTTTACTGGTTCTTTTCGTTTGTAGTTCTTGGTAGCGGGTTTGGTGATGCCCGTTTCCTTCTTCAAAGCGCTTATGGACGTTTGTTGACTCTGTATTTGATCCTTGCGTATCCACATATATTTGGGAGGTTGTTGATTCGAGTATCTGCTTATTGGTTTCCAACAGTACGATCTTTAGGTGTTTTGAGCCTGCTTAGGAGAGAGCGTCTCCTCGTTGGTTGGCTTATCCTCAATTACATTGGATAACTTCGACTCTATAGTGGATGTTGCAAAGATTAAAGTTTCAGCTTCTATGCATTTGCGTCCTGGGGGGTGAGCAATGTCTATGCTTTGTTATGTCGTTCTTTTAACTTCCTCTGATCTTGGTATTGACATGGTTTGGATACATGGTTTTTCTTCAAGCAAGCTGAAAATCTCCTTATGCCCTATCGTGGCTGAAATATATCCTTGAGCCAGATGGATACATGCTTCTGTCTCAATGATCCAGTCGTGTCCTAGAATGAAGTCTTCTATCGAATCATCATCCTCACATACTAGGACTCTTTGTTCCATGGAGGAATTTCCTAGGTGCAGGGACACATTCGTTGTTCCAATGCAGTCTATGGTGTGACCTCCAATTCCTATTAGTTTGGCTTTCGTGGGATTCAATTCTAATTGCAGCTCGTCTGCTATTCTCTTTCGCATGCAGCTAAGGCTTGCTCCTGAGTCTATCAATGCATCTATCAATTTATACTCTGTCTTGCCAATCCCTAGGTTTAGGTAAGGTTGTGTTTTACACATACCCGTTGTATCATCATTTTTGACCTGATAGTTTGCCATAGGTATGGGCTCTTCTCCTTGGAGATAGCGTTCATCTCTCTGCCTGATCCACTCTTTCCGTTTCCTAATGCGTTCTAGTGCTTCTTGTCGGGCTTCCTCTCGAATTCGTTCTTCTTCCTTTTTTCTATTTTGAGCTCCTAACAGTCGCGCTAGCATTTGATCGGTCAAAGGCTCCATGAATCGTCTTACTCTGCATCCACTGATGTAATTGGGAAGAATGTCTCCGTCTAGTGTGGCGAGATTGACTGCACCACTAGTGGAGATTCGATGTATAATCAAGGGTCCATATCCGCGTTTCTGTAGTTTCTTTGCATGTTGTGTTAGGGTGTATACTAGGACTAAGTCGCCTTCTTTTAGTCCCTTATCTTTTATATGTGAGTCATAATATGCCTTCTGTCTTCGTTTAGCGGCATAAATGCCTGCTACAGCTTGCAATCTAGTCTTGTGCAACTTTTCAATTTGATCTAGTTGCTGGGACAATTCATGACCGTTCCACTCATATTGTTGGGCCACTTTTAATGTAGGTACTAAGAAGTCGATTGGCAAAATTGCATTCTGCCCATACACTAGATTGAAAGGTGTGGTTCCAATGGCCGTTTTATATGCCACTCGGAAGGCCCAAATTGCGTGATGCAATTGTTTGTCCCAATCTGACCTTCCATTATTGACAATCTTTGTCAATACAGTACATAGTACCTTGTTGGAACTTTTAGCTTGTCCGTTAGCTTGAGGATGATATGGGGCTGATTTTTTATGAATCACTAGAAAGTCATTCATTAGCGATTCAATGACTTCGTTTAGGAAATGCGTTCCTCGATCACTCATTATCTCAATCGGTAGTCCAAAGCGTGTGAAAATGTGCTCAAAGAGAAATTTTGCTGTAGTTTGAGCATCATTTTTTCTAGTGGCTTTTGCTTCTACCCACTTGGTTAAGTAGTCGGTGGCTACTATGATATATTCCGCATGTGATCCTTTCACCGGTGGATTGATAGGTCCTATGAAATCAATACCCCACTTTGGTAAATGCTCTTGCACAAACCATGGGTCTTAAAGGCTTGTCGTCTCTTCGAATGGGATATTTCGCTCTCTGGCATGTTTCGCAGCTTCTCACATATGTCTCCGCATCCATATGTAGAGTTGGCCACCACAAGCCTGCAAAGAGAATCATCTTGACCGTTCTGTCTGCTGAAAAATGTCCTCCCGCAGCTCCTGCGTGTGCCATTTCTAATATGGGAAGATATTCTCCTTCATGTACGCACAATCTGAGTTGATTGTCTTTCCCTCTTCTAAACAATTGTTTTCCCATTATCACATAATCCTTGCTCATTTCTTCTAGGGATCGCTTTCTTGCTAAACTAGCTCCTATTTCGTGCTCTTTCGTTTTGAGGAATTGTACTAATGTTTTACTCCAATTAGGTGCTATGGTCGAAAAAGGTAAGGACACGTGATCCTCTGGGTTAGTTTCTTGGCATTCCACACAATCACTTACATAATCGTGAACGTCTTTTGTCATGTCGGGCCAATATACGCCTAACCTTTTTAATTCTCGTATTGTTCCATGCATCCCTTGATGGGTTTTCCACTTGTTTACATGTGCCTGTTGAATTAGTTGCTTCTGTTCATCCTCCTCGACACATCTTAATAATACACCGTTAGGTTCCTTATAATACATGCTTCCAGCAACAATGTGTAAATTTCTTGTTTGAAGAATCTCTTTTTTGCTATTCTTATTTATTGAGTGTTGAGGGCCATGAGTGAGTATAGGAATTAGTCGTTCCGCCCACTTTGGACATACTTCAAGATTAAACAAATACGTATCTGGTAAATCATCCGGTACTCCGCTAGGTGGTTCTCCATGCGTTAGCCTTGAAAGGTGATCTGCTCTTACATGTGTGTTTCCTTTTTTGACTATTACCTCAAAGTCGAACTCCATTAATAACAAGAACCATCGTACCAATCTTCCCGTGTTGCAAGGCTTATTGACTAAATACAACAAAGCCTGATGGTCTATGAAGAACTTGAATTTGTTGGCTAAGAGGTAGTGCCTAAACTTCTTCACTGCATAAACCATTCCTAAGCCCTCTCTTTCAGTAGTCGTGTAATTTCTTTCTGCTTGGTTTAATTGTCTACTCGCATAAGCGATTGGATGGTCCAGCTTCCCTTCATCAGCCGGTTGAGCTAGGATACATCCAATGGCATAGTTCGAAGCATCAACATGAATATGAAAAGGCTTGCTCCAGTTGGGTGACTTTAGAATTGGGGCTGTACTCAGCCGCTTCTTGAGCTCATTGAAGGCCTTCTCGCACTCGTCTGTCCAAGTGAACTGAGTCAATAGGCCATATAAGGGCTTAGCTATTATGGCATACATGTGAATAAACCTACGGTAATATCCACAGTGTCCCATAAAGGCTTGTACCTCTTTCGCGTTCTTGGGTCTAGGTAGCTCTAAGATAACTTTAATCTTTTCTTCGTCTGTGGATATTCCATTCTTTGAAACGATGTGTCCTAGGATTTTTCCTTGTCGCACCATGAAGACACATTTCTCAGGGTTCAAGCAAACTCTATACTGTCTACATTTATTGAATATTTTTCTCAGTTCCGGTATGTGGTCTGGTCGTTGATTGGAGTATGTACACAGATCATCCACGTATACTTCCATACTTTTTCTCAGAAATTCTTTGAACACATGACACATCAGTCGTTGGAAGGTGGCTGGCGCATTAATGAGCCCGAAAGGCATTACTCTAAATGCATAGATTCCCCATTCAGTCGCGAATGCGGTTTTATGTTGGTCCTCAGTTGCAATAGCTACTTGGTTGTAACCAGAGAATCCATCCAAGAAGCTATAGACCTCCTTGCCGGCAACTCTTTCCAAAAGATGGTCTGTGATGGGTAAAGGGAAACTATCTCGTATAGTTGCTGCATTTACTTTTTTCAAGTTGATACACACCCTTAGTTTTCCGTTTTTCTTGGGCACTACTACTAGTGGCGATACCCATTCTGTGTGTTCAATCTCATAAATGAATCCTGCCGCTAGTAATTTGTCAATTTCTTCCTTTATCTTTGCTGCGTAAACTTCGTTATAAGTATAAGGGCGTTGTTTAGAAGGTTTTGCATCTGATGTCATAGGAATTCGATGAGCGCATATGCTGGGTTCTACACCCTTGAGGTCTTTGTACGTCCAAGCAAATACATCTCGATACTCTCGGATGAGTCGTATGAGATCCTCTTCTTCCTCGTCCGATACATCTTTCCCAATATACGTGCACCTCTCTTCTCCGTCTTCTATTGTTACAACAACTTTCTTGGTTTGTTCCTTGTTGTCATAGGCCTCTCCATCCCGGGCCTCTCGTTTAGGCATTTGAGTGGCTATTTTCCTTTCTTCCACTTCGTATCTTTTAAAATGTTCCGGAACTTCGAAATGGTCTGGTTCCGGCTCCACTTTACTCGTGTCCTCTCTATGCTCGTGTATTCTTGGGATGGTTTCGATTGCTAAGACTTTTGTTGGTCTTTCTTTTGATTCTTCTTGCATGGTTTCTAAAAATTGTTCTTCAGAGTCAAACTCTGGTTCCATTTCTATGCTTTCATACTCTTCTTTCCACTCTTCCTCTACAATTTCTCCTGCTTCTACTTCTTGGAGGACAACCATGTAGAGGTTCACGTCATATCCTTCCTCGTCTATACAATCGTTCATCGTCAATACTTCCTCATTCACACACACATCTAATGTGGCTAGGATTTCCGTCCAGCCATGTGGTTCGAAGAGTTCATCTGAAAAAATTTGAGGCATATAATCGGGGTCTTCTATCGATCGATAGTTAGAGTGCCCTATTGGCCACATTTGTTTTTTACACTCCTCCTTCTTTGCTTCTTTGCACATCCACAACTGGGCATCCTCGTGCATCCAAGATTGGTCACTTGATCCAGCACTGTGAATGGATAGGTCATCTTCATCTTTGTGGACTGGATTCCATTGTAATGGAGGGACATCCCGATAAGCGAATGTGTGCAAGTTTATCTTGGTAGTGTTCCCTTGATGTTGGAGATATAATGAATCTCTGCCCCAATCTTGTACTACTCGCATCTGTCGCATGAATGGTCGTCCTAATATCATTTCATAATTGTTTGCTTTTTCGAACTTACATATGGCCAGTGTGTGTTCAAACTCCACTCCACACGTTGTTAACTTAATTCCTTCTAATATTCCTAGGGGTCTCTCCACATGGCCGTCTGCCAACTGGAGTTTCATGCGAGTGGGTCGTAAGGCTGGTTTTCCCCACTTTTCCCAAATTTCCTTCATTGCAATTCCTACTCCGGCTCCTGTGTCTAAGATGGCTTTAGTCATGTACCCGTTGTAGATGACATGTAAACAGGTATTCCCTTCATCTCCTTCACTGAGTTCTCCTACCTTATCGACTGGAACCTGTATTGTGGACTTATTTTCCCGTTCCTTTTCTTTTGATCCTCCATTCTTTGGCAGTGCTTTCAATTGATCTGCCATTTGCTTCCATAACTGGGGTTTAAGTCGAAGCAAATCTTCCACCGTTAGTTGGCATTGTACTTTCGTTTTCTTTAACTCTGTTAAGTTATGCGAACTCTCCTTTCCTTTTCCTGATCCTTTTCCATGCACCGTTGGTGCTCGTATTACCACTCACTCTTTTTCATATTCTCCCGTATAGTTAGGCAATGTTGAAATGCTCATGGTCTCCTCTCTACCTCCATCGAGTCTTGAAATCTCCTCGTAGGCCTCCTCGAGGTTAGGAAGGGGTTGACAGTCTTCCACATCTATTTCATCAAATGGTGGTGGATCGACACCATTCTTCTTCCATTGTTCTTCTCTGATTCTATCCCACAAGTCCTTGGGCCATTCAGCTTCTAAGTCTGGTATGGCTGATACAGGGTCATCTTCTGCCGTCTCTTGTTCACCTTGGGGATCTTCTTTCCTTAATCCTTTATCCTTTGGTTTGATGTATTCTTCATAAGGTTCCTGTGCAATCCTTGTCTCTGGTAGATTTGGGGTAGTCTTTTCTAGGGTTGTTTGTGCTACTTCTATGAGTTTTCTGCATAGGGCTAGTCGTTCCTTTTCTAATTCCCCATTAGGATAGATTTTTTCATGTTGCTCTATGTTTGGTCCCATTTGTTACCGTTAGTGTCCATGTGAAAGGCCAAATGGCCACCGGACACTTCTTTGTATATGTTCTTTAATAAAACATATAGTGGCCTGGTCAGTCACAGACTGTAAGTTCGACCGCATTTGGAAGACCTAAGAAGTCTGTCTTCGTGCTCTCTGTGTACTGCGTTGTCTGCGTATTCTACAACCTCTGTGCGGAGTACTGTGTGTGACGTTAGGAGCTCGGTTACGACTAAGGCAGCGACCAAGGCATAGACCTTGGCATACCTTGTCATCCGAGTCACCGAAGTCACCGTTGGCGCCGTTGGCTGCGCGCGAGGGAGGACCTCAACGATCAAGGAATATAGAGGTTCCCGGTACTTCCCGGGAGGTCACCCATCCCAGTACTGTTCCCCCCAGAGCTCGCTTAACCGTGGCAATCTCTTGCCACTAAGCTACACTCTTGTGGTGTTTGAAGAAGGGGAAAGACTAAGGTTGACATTACCTTGAACAAGTTTTGGTCCCTCAAAGCTTCATTTTTTTGCTTTTAAAGCCTACTTCTGAAGCAATTTTGGGGTGTTTTTGGAGCCATTTCGGAGTACTTTTGCACGTAGTTCTCTTCACACAGGTCCAAGAACATCAAGAAGAGTGTTCCTTGTACTTCTCAGACAATAAATATCAACCTTTTGGGCTGTATTTTCAGCCACACTCGTAAAACTACAGGTTTCTCGAGGGGTTTTCAGTTTTGGTGGGAGCAGTCGCTGCAAATTTATGCAGGTTTTTAAAGCCTAAAACATCAGAGTTGACAGACACTTGCAGTTGTTATTGGCTAGTTTTTGGGCTGTGTATTCAGCCTTTCAGTGTTATTTTACTGCATATATTGAGCACATACACACCATGTACGCTTCTGTGGATACCGCTTATGTACGTCCATGTGGGCATTGATATAGCGGTTACGTTCTTTGCATAAAGCCTTTTTACGTTTGATAAAGAGGGTCGTGGTGAGGTTTTCTTAACTGGGAGACACCCAGATGTCGGGGTCTCTTCGGTGATGCAGGTGGAAGACTTACCCAGCCTCGCCATAGGAGATGTATGATAGTTGTTCATAGGTGCTCGATAAGCCTAGTTGGCTTCTATTGGGTAACTGATTATATACAGTGGAGTCAGTGATTCACTATGCAGGTAGACATGTCAGTACTTGCAGTTTTATGATACTTTGACATTGGTCATATGCTAATTTTGCAAAGGATACTCTGGCAAAATTTTTCCAGATTTCTGGTTTAGTCAACTATATAGTGGTCGATTTACTCCTTGATACACTTATTTGTTGGTGTTTGGACTCGTCTAGCTCCATTATCATTCTATTCAGTTCTCTACGATCATGGCATCAGAGGTCTCAGGCACATCCGGTGGATCAGGGTCTAGTGCTAGCGTTCCGAGGAGGAGCTATAACTTGCAGGGCAAAGACCATTTTGAGATCCGAAAATTTGATGGCACAAACTTTGCTCTATGGAAGAATCAGATTAAAGATGTGCTGATTCAAAGAAGGCAATGGAAGCCAGTAAATGGGATTTCAAAGAAGCCTGCTGACATGGATGAAGATGATTGGGATGAGTTAGATGAAATGGCCAGGTCTACCATTCGCTTGCACCTAGCAGATAATGTTTACTTTACAGTATTAGACTGTGAAAGTGAAGAGGAGCTTTGGAAGAAGTTATGCAATACATATGAAAAAGAGACGGCATCAAATAAAGTATATCTGATGAGAAAATTATACGACCTTCGTATGAAGGACACAGATAGTGTTGTTGCTCATCTAAATGAGTTTGATGCCATATTCTCCCAATTACAGGCTCAGAAAATGGATATGGACAATGAAATGAAAGCAGTATTGCTGTTATGCACCCTGCCATCATCATGGGATACATTTTGCACAGCTATTAGCAATAGTGCACCAGGTGGTAAACTCGTCTATGATGACATATGTGGAGCACTCTTGAGTGAGGAGATTCGTAGAAAATCTATGGTTGGCACTCAGAGTGGAGATGCATATAATGTTCGTGATTCTTACCAAGGAAAGAATCAACAACGTGGCAGGAGCAAGAACAAGGAAAAGAATGGTCAACGGAATAAGAGCAGAAGTAAATCAAGGAAGAGGGATATTGAATGCCATTATTGTCATAAGAAAGGACACATGAAGAAAGACTGTTATGCATTAAAGAATGCTAAAGGTAAAGGACAGAATGTTGATGGGCATGTTAAACAGTTACCTGCACCATCTACTTCGACTGTGAAGATTGAAGAAATTAATGCTATTTCTGATGATGCTGATGTGTTGACACTTGATAGTACTGTGCCATCTGAGGCACTTATGGCTGATTCTCTTTCCCACACTTGGCTGCTAGATTCTGGTGCTTCTTTCCATGTGACACCACATAGAGAATGGTTCTCTAATTATGCAGCAAAGTCTCTTGGTACCGTGAGACTTGGTGACTCTTACCAGTGTGATGTTGTGGGGATTGGAGATGTGGTTGTGCAGTTCATTGACGGTTCAAAATTTACTATGCATAATGTACGCCATGTACCTCAATTATCACGCAGTTTGATGTCAGTTGGTCAACTTGATGACCTTGGTTACAAGGTGGTCTTCTATGCTCAGTCCTTTCGTATATCAAAGGGCAATATGGTCATTGCAAAAAGAAGGAAAGTTGGCTCACTTTACCCTTTATTTGTATCACAAAAAGAACACTTGTTAGCTGTTACTGAACAGCCTATGGCTTGTATTTGGCATGGTCGTTTGGGCCATATATCTCGTAGTGGAATGGAAAATCTTTCTCGTTCTGGCTACTTACCTGTGTTATCTTTCTCTGATTTTTCATTTTGTGAGCATTGTCAATATGGAAAGCAAACTAGAAATGTGCATAAAACGCACATTGACTCTTCAATTCAGCCTTTAGATCTTGTTCATACAGATGTGTGTGGTCCTATGCCCACTAGGTCCTTAGGTGGTTCTCTTTACTTTGTCACTTTCATAGATGATGCTACTAGAAAAGTCTGGGTATATCCTATCAAATCGAAGGATGATGTATTTCCTACTTTCAGAAAATGGCTTGCTTCAGTTGAGACTGAAAAAGGAACTAAGCTTAAGGCTTTACGTTCAGATAATGGGGGTGAGTATACCTCACATGAATTCAGCCTTTTCTGTCAGTGTAGAGGGATTCGTAGAGAGTTTACAGCTCCTTATACCCCAGTACAGAATGGTGTAGCTGAGAGGATGAATAGAACTATTCAAGATAGAGTAGTCTCTATGTTGCATCATGCAAACCTCTCACAAGGTTTTTGGGCAGAAGCAGTATTGACTGCAGTTCATGTGATTAACCTTTCACCTAGTACTGCCAAAGGTCTGAAAGTGGCACAAGAGTTATGGACAGGGAAACCACCATATTATGATCATCTTCGAGTTTTTGGGTGTGAAGCATATGTTCATATACCCAAGAATCTTAGACAGAAGTTGGACCATAAGTCAAAGAAATGCATTTTTCTTGGATATTGTCGAGAAGGACAATTTGGATATCGCTTATGGGATCCTGAAACACGGTCAGTGATCAGAAGTAGTGATGTCATTTTTAATGAGTCTAAGATGCATAAACAGCCGATTAAGGAGGTTGAAGTGAGAAGAGTGGTGTTTGAGGATACGAGTCCTCCTGTTAGCATGCATAAAAATGCTACACATAGGGATGTTCAAGAGAATGTCCATTCAGATCAGTCTGCACATGTTCCTGTTCAGCAACCATTGAGACGTTCTGCACGTGTCTCATATCCACCTGATAGATATGTTCCAGGTTTAGATTTTGTTATGCTAACAGATGCCGGTGAGCCCTCTTGCTACAAAGAGGCTATGCAGACAGAGGATCATGTCAAGTGGGAGCGTGCCATGAAGAGTGAGTTGGATTCTATTCACAATAATGGTACTTGGGACTTAGTACCTTTGCCAAAGGGCAGCAAAGCTTTACCATGTAAATGGGTATATAAGCTGAAATTCACATCAGATAGTGCTTCTCCAAAATATAAAGCACGACTTGTTGCAAAGGGTTTTAAGCAACAACATGGTGTTGATTTTGAGGAAATCTTCTCTCCAGTGGTCAAGATGACTACTTTGCGCATGTTGCTTGGATTCGTTGCAATGGAGGACTTAGAGCTAGTCCAAATGGATGTGAAAACAGCTTTCTTGCATGGAGATCTTACAGATGAAATCTATATGGAACAACCAGAGGGTTATGTAGTTCCTGGCAAGGAAAGTCTAGTTTGTAAGCTCAAGAAGAGCTTGTATGGACTTAAACAGTCTCCTAGACAATGGTACCAAAAGTTTGATGCTTTTATGAAGTCCCAAGGCTATTCTCGGAGCAATGAGGATCATTGTCTCTACACAAAGAGATGTTCTGATGGCAGCTTGATATGCTTGATACTTTACGTCGATGATATGTTGATTGCTGGGAAGTCCTCTTATGATTTGTCAATTCTCAAAAAGAAGTTGAGTCAGACATTTGATATGAAGGATTTGGGGGATGCCAAACATATTCTTGGCATGCGCATCACTCGTGATAGGAGTAAAAGATGCATATACTTGTCTCAAAGTGAGTACATATCCAAAGTACTTCATCGATTCAATATGCAGGGTGGAAAGGCATTGAGTACACCTTTACCCACATATGTGAAATTGAGCAAGGATGACTGCCCCAAATCAGATGAGGAAAAGGAATTCATGACCAAAATTCCCTATCAGTCTGCTGTTGGTAGTCTCATGTATGCTATGGTAGCTACGAGACCAGACATTGCATTTGCAGTGGGAGTTGTGAGCAGATATATGTCTAATCCTGGCAAGAAACATTGGGAAGCGGTCAAAATGATTTTGAGATATCTGAGTGGCACTAAGGACAAGTGTCTATGCTTAGGTAGAGGGAAAGCATCCATTATTGGTTACACAGATTCTGACTATGCTGGTTGTGTAGACAATCGTAAGTCTACATCAGGGTACATTTTTCATTTTGCTGGAGGTGCTATCTCTTGGAGATCTCGTCTTCAAGAATGTACAGCTGTTTCCACCACAGAAGCAGAGTATGTTGCAGCAAGTGAGGCATGTAAGGAAGCATTGTGGCTTTCTCGTCTTGCTTGTGATATGGGTTTGCCTCAGCATGTACCTCACTTGCTCAGTGATAGTCAGAGTGCCATTGCTTTGGCTAAGAATCCGGTCTATCATGCAAAGACCAAGCACATTGAGGTGAGGTATCACTTCATTAGAGATTGCTTAGCCACTGAGAGCATTATTCTTGAGAAGGTTCACACTCGAGATAATGCTGCAGATGCTTTGACTAAAGCTCTACCACAGGATAGCTTTCGACACTGTTGTCACTTGATGGGGGTTACTTGATTCTTGATCTTACGCAGTCACTTGTATACTGTGTAACATGCCCATCAGGTGGGAGGTATAGTTTGTATACTTACACTCAGGTATTCTTTATCATTCTTTCTTTTTCTCCCATAGTTACTCTGGCCATATTGGCCTTTAGTGGGAGATTGTTACCGTTAGTGTCCATGTGAAAGGCCAAATGGCCACCGAACACTTCTTTGTATATGTTCTTTAATAAAACATATAGTGGCCTGGTCAGTCACAGACTGTAAGTTCGACCGCATTTGGAAGACCTAAGAAGTCTGTCTTCGTGCTCTCTGTGTACTGCGTTGTCTGCGTATTCTACAACCTCTGTGCGGAGTACTGTGTGTGACGTCAGGAGCTCGGTTTTCTACTCCGAGCGTATCGTCGTGGAGCTCTCGATAAGGAGAGTGCAGTGTGGTACATCGCCATCGAAATACTTCACCATTTTGATTCTAGCTTGGTACGCTTTTAGCCACATATCCAAGTCGTCTGGCTTTGGGTCTGCTAAAATTGATCCGGGCTTCTCCCTATCTGAGCTAGGTTTGATTAGCTCAGGAGTCTCCTTAGACTTCCCTTGTTCTTTGTGTTTACTTAACTTTTCATTTTGCTTTTTACTGTTTGTACTCTTATTCTTTGCCCACTTATCCTTGAGTTTCTCTCGTCGTTCTTTCCATTTTTGAGCTTTTGTGTTGAGGGAATTTTCACATGGGTCCTCGGAGTCTTCCACTATCTGAGTTGCAGGGCTTATTTTCGTGTTGTTTTTTTGTTCCTCTTCTGATTGCTGTTCTTTTTGTTGTTTTGTTTGGGCTCTAGTGATGGCTTTTAGTGGCACTGTGTATTCCTTATCACTTCCAGATTCTTCTATGACCTCTATTACATTGATTGGTGCAGGACCTTGGTTTTTTACTGGATTCTTAGGGCAATCCCTAAATAGATGTTCTTTTCCGCAATCACTGCAATATCCTTCCCAGATTCTAGGTGGTGGAGGGTTGTATGGTCGAGGGCATTCTCTAATGAAATGGTCTCCTCCACATCTAAAGCATGGTCCTCTCGGTACTAGAGGTCTACTGGGTGGTCTCATGGGTTGTGGCGCTTTAGGAGCTGTATACATTAGAGTGGAAGTCTCTGCTCCATAAGTTTGATCATAGCCTTCATACCCATAGTATGTAGTCTCATAAGCCGGTTCGTATTCCATCAGGTAGGCTTCATACGGATAGTACCCACTTGGTAGGGCTTCGTATCCATGGTTTGTTGATTCTATCTGTGTCATCGTCGTGGCTGGTACTATCGCTCTTTCTAGATTTTCCTCTGGTTGCGCATACTTTACTGGTACTACTTGTTGAGGTTGCGACGGTTGGGGTCCTAGCACTGGTTGTGGTGGTGGGTATGGTGTCTGTTCAATTGGTCTAGGTACTCCCATCTGTGCTGGATAAGGGTTGTACCTTGGGATCTCTCTGTTCGGGTCTCTAGGTGGATATCCATACGGTTGATACTGAGGTGGTTGGAAAGGGCGTGTTTGCCTATTAAATGGACAGTTCTCAGTAGTGTGATTAGTGTATTTCTGTTCTATGTGACAATACCAAGAAGTCCCTTGTTGTTGCTGCCTGTTGTATGGATAAGCAGGTTGTGCACCGCCCCCTCCTCGGACACACAGGTGAGTGGGGTGATCTCCTCCACATAAGTTACATCTCCGTAGCATAGGCAATCTTGGAACTGGGGGTTGATAAGCTCTTTGCCCCTGTGCTCCTAATTTCTTGGCTAATAGCTCTGCTAATTCTTCCACGTGACTGGAGTTGGAAGAAATAGCACTCCTTGAGTCGTCCGATTTAGCGTGGCTGGACTTGCTGTTGAGGTCCTCAGCCAAGTTATCTTCCAAATCAATACACTCCTGAAGACACTCACTCAAGGTTTGTAGTCTTTTCACGTATACTAGGGTCCTCAAGGTTCCGTTAGTGAGACCATCTAAAAATAATGAAATCATTTTTTGTTGCGTCGGTCTCTCTGTTACTGGGCATCTATCCACGTACTGGTTGAACCTTCTGGCCGCATTCTTCACCGTTTCATTAGGGTTTTGCTTGAAGCTGTGAATTAGTAAGGATGAATTGTGTTTGATTCCTCTCTTAGTGAATTCTCCTATGAATTCCTGAAAAAATTGTTCCATGTTCCCAAACTGGTTGGGATCTAAGGGTTGGAACCAGGTCAGAGCTGTTCCTATGAGGGTGAGTCCAAACGCCTCATACTGTACAAAGAAGTCGTCCACTTGTTCCGCTCTTAGGACTTGTTTGAATTCAGCAATGTGATCATATGGTTCTCCTGATCCATCATAAGGGTTTCGTACACACTTAGCCACTTGAATCGGCCTCAGCCTTCTAACTGGTTCAGGTAGTCTGGGCATTACAGGATAATTAGGGACAGCTGGTCTTATGGGTGGCATTCCAGGCTGTCTTCCTATCGGTGGTTGTGGTCTTACTGGAGGTCTGTACTGGGTTCCTATCCCTGGTTGGGTCTGATAGTGTGCTTGCACTCCTGGCGTGGCAAATTGTACATGAGCATGATTAGGTACGCTCCTATGGCTGGTCTGTCCTGATGCAGTATTTTCTGTTTCTTCTTGATTTCCAAACGGATTTTGTGAGGTTGTTGCTTGCTCTCTCTGGGGAAACACAGGTGTACCCATATATCTTAATCGAGACCTGTCTAAGATATTCACAGGCCAATACCTTCTTTGATCTTTATCCAGGTATGTGAGTTTAGTCTCATCATCAGGGTCTTTCAATTCATAGAAAGTCATGGGGTTCTCTTCTCTCCCTGGAACAGGTGAATCGGTTTGCAACAGTAAGTTTGATCCGTGAATCATATAGACTTCTAACAAATAGTCGTCTTGAGGTATCAAGTCACCTCTCAAGACACGTGACACTCGGGATCTGCCTCTAGGGGTGGTCACAAACTCTTCTGGTTGTGTCCTTCCTAGGTTTTCAGGGTCTGAGAGTTCTCCTCTTTCATTGATCTTTTCCGGAAATTCGGTTACAATGTAGATATGTCCGATCTTATCTACATAAGCACCTCCTTCGTATTTGACAGCAGGTCGGGGTACAATTGTGGCATTTTGGGAAGTTACCATCCTGGCTACGGACCTGTTTAAGCCATCCAGGTAGATTGGAATCTCCTGGGCATTGGTGGACACATACTGCAAGGAAGTACGGTAGTCCCCCTCCACAGTAGTCATGAAGCTTCTCGTTGGTGCGGGTCCTTGCATGTCTTCTGAAGCCATACGTAATTCCTCTTCCGAGTCACTGGAAGTTTCTAAGTAAACTGAGTGATGACTTGTCTGGGCCGTACTTCCTACTGAGGATATGATACTCCTTCTACTACCTAGAACTCTTCCTGACCTCAAGTTCATTCACTCTCTGAAACCTCTCTTTATGCTTCTTAGATTCCCTTTGGACAGCTCTACCAATGATTCAGTTTGTTTTCCAAAAGAAGGGTTTGCTCTGGGCGATACCACTTCCTGACGATACCACACTCGGCGATACTGCACTGACCGCGATACGATACCAGACACCCAGACGATACGATACCACTCTAGTGTCGCGATACTATCCCAGAAAACAAACGATACGACACCTCAACAACTCCACGATACGATACCTGAAAATCTCGGCGATACGACACCAATGACAGTGTCGCGATACCGTCCTACTGAACAGACGATACGATACCAGATATAGTGTCGCGATACTCCACTGGGGAACACCACGATACGATACCGGCAAAGTAGACGTTACGATACCTGAAAATCTCGGCGATACGATCTCACGATGATGAGTGCGATCGCGATACCAATCTTGGCGACACGATACCACTATGGTGTCGCGATACCAAGATAAGCAACCGACGATACGACACTTGGGGAAGGCACGATCGCGATACCCAAGTAGTGTCGCGATACCAAAGTAGTGTCGCGATACCACAGTATCAAGCGATACGATACCACTCGGTAAAGTGAGATCGCGATACTAGAAACTTAGGCGATACGACACCACAATGGTGTCGCGATACCAAGTATTAGTACCGGACGATACGATACCTGAAATCGAGCGCGATCGCGATACCGACTCAGTGTCGCGATACCGAAATGGTGTCGCGATACCAAGGTAGGTATCCAGCGATACGACACTTCTGGCGAGTGTCGCGATACAAGGGAATTTTGGTATCGCGATACCAAAACTCAACCGATCGCGATACTCAAGCCAAAAGATCTCCAAACTTAAAAATTTTTGTGCCTCCTTGCACCTCTCACCCTGCTCCTCACTCCTAAGCCTCTGTCTCTCACAAAACACACAGTTATTCAAAAATTTTCCCCCCCGCGATACTGCGCATTCTTTTTAATCATTTGTTGTGCAAGTTAAAGAGTTTTTTTGGTTTTGAATCTTAAAGGGATCTCACCTTGGGTCTAGCTTGGTTGCTTCTGGAGCTCTTGCACACACTTTGAGGCTCTATTTTGCACGATACTACTCAGGCGATACCAGTCGCTGTCGCAGACGATACCAGTGAGCAGTGAAGTGTCAAATGAAAATTTTTTTTTGGTTTTTATACTTTTTTTGACTGAACTTAAAATTTTGGGATTTTTGGTGATTTTCTGAGAATTTTGGCCTACTCCTACTCCTCTTCTCCTCACTTCTCCTCTCTTTCTATTCTAACCCTAACTCCTTCTTCTCTTCCCTCCTCCTACACTTAAACCTAAAACTTATCACACACACCTCTAAGATGAGAAGTGACAAGTGCTGAAATGGTGGACTACTCGCCAATGGACAAATTTGCGTCTACAAGTACGATTCGATCACACTCGCTTTATAACTATCACGAAGGCACCTTGGTGGAGTGACTCCCCGGCAACGGCGCCAAAAACGTGTGTACTTAAGCCACGATGACTCAAGGACTTGTACCAATGAGACTATACCTCAATTGCCATACAAGTGCATATAGTGGATCTTTTCACACCTTTAAATGTCAATCCTAAGGAGTGACTTACCAAGTGTATGAAGACGTGTGCACACGTGATAGAAAATGAAGTGGTTTAGCTATCCGCACATGAGAAAAGACTACTACTACCCACACCTCCTGAAATACTGAAAGTGTTGCCACAAGCCTCTTTTCAGCAGTTTTGGTATTTTGAGGTTTTCTCCCAGCCCAGAACTCCGAACATAGGCAATAGGGTACTCGTTTCGAAGCTCTCGACGAGACGAATCCAACGGTGGTGGTTTCACTCAATTCTGACCACTCTGCTTCAAGTTATGGCAGAAACAGTGAACTACGGGAGTCACAAACACCCGCGCCTCAGCTTCTCCTAGCTTACGCACGCACTACAGCAGCTCAAAACAAGGGGGAAGGGGTAGACAACAGTCCTACACTTGCATTTCAAGCCTCACACACACATACACGAGCAAAATGAAGATCAAAATCAGCAAGGAAGAGGCAAACTCGAAAATTCAGAAGTGCTCCTTCTTCACAATGACAAGAAGTTCTTTACAATGAGTCACTTTTGACTTATATACTAGTGCCCTAAGTTTGGTCCTTTCACACAAGAGACCGGCACTTTATTCACTAAAAGACTAATTTCCTACTATTGTACATGGGTAAATCGCTAATCTTCTGTGGGGGTGCATCTAGAGGACTCCTCTAGTGCATTTACAACGGAAATTATATACAAAAGTGGTTATGATATAAAAGTCGTGTGTCCAAATCGGAAAAATTTTGGGGCCCGTCCTTTTTTTCTCCGCTTTGTGCGCTCTTTAGCTCTGCAACAATCATAAAAGATATGCATTTAAAGTGAATAAAGTTGGTTAAAAGAAAAGAATGGTGAGAATTAGTGAAGATGAAAAGAGAGGAGTAGAAATGAAGTGTACTTAAAGTAGTTAAAGTTAAATTAAAAGTGTGGTGAGTATTAATGGGCTAAAGTGAGGTTGTAGATTAAAAGTTAAAATAAAAAGAATGGTTTAGAAAAGACTCTAAGTGTATATATATGTGTGTGAAGCTCTATTCTCTCCTAATGTTTCTTTTGTAGACATTAAAAGAAGAAGTGTCCGAAGAGCATTGCGAAAGAGTGAAGAATTCAACAATCCAGAGATCCATCAATCTTATAACAAACCATTGAAAAATATCTTTGATTAAGCTATTTTGTATAGGAATCCCTAGCATTTATCACCATTTTAGATAGATTTCATCATTTAGAAAGATTTTTTTATAGCATTGTAAACACCTATTCTTGTTATTAGCATTAATTCAATTACTATCTCCATTTATCTTTATTGTCGATGTCTGTAGTTGAATCTGAAAGTAATGCAACTCTAGAAGTCAAAGTAGAAGTAGTTAAAGCCATTATTACGCACGAATCTTTAATATTAGTATCTCATGATTATTGTCTTACTAGGTTTTTAGCGTTATTTTTTATTGCATCTCTCGAGCCTCAAGATAGTGCAGATTCATTTCCACCACCTCTAATTAGACGTACACAACCTCAGCATATTGAAAACCAAGAAGAAAAAATTATAAAAGAAAACATAACTGAGGAAACCGTAATATTACCTTCACCTCAAGAAGCTATTGATAGGTATAGGGCAGCTCAACCATACAGTCCTTAGAAGTATTAAGTGATAAGCTTACCTATATAGATATTTCTTGGATTTTTTAGTTATTTAGAATTTCATTTATCATAGTCCTAAAGAAAAATATACCTACTTTACCTGAGATTGTCTCAACACCCTGCATGTGCCGAAGGATTTAGCGGTTGACTTGATCCACCAGTCGTGTGTCCGCAACTTCCCGACATTTGGTGAACCCGATGTGAAGGTTCGGCGCGACACCTTAGGTATAAAGGTATATTTTAATTTTTGTTTTGCATATGCATATAGGAAATTTGGCGATTGAAGCAGAAGCGTTGACATCCTTGGTAGCTGAAGCTGACTCTTAAACCTTGTGATTTCTTGGCTGTTGAGGACTGGTCATTGTGACCTGAGTGCCTCCACGGAGTTTTACAAGTAGAAGGATCCTCATCACGCCACCTTTGTCCCTCAACTTTTGTGAAAGCAATGATTGCACATGCATACTTAGAATTGATGTATTAGATTAATTTGATCAACCTTAATGTAAAGACTTTGCGCAAATCACAAACACAAAAAGCCTCTACATCGAGTTTAATCAGGTATATTTTCTATATTTCTGTTTGTAAAGTAGTAGGAAAAGTTTCTTTATTTCTGTTTGCAAAGTAGTAGGAAAATTTGCTTTATTTCTATTTACAAACTAGTAGGAAAATTTTCTTTATTTTTGTTTGCAAAGTAGTAGGAAAAATTTCTTTATTTCTATTTACGAAGTAGTAGGAAAATTTTCTTTATTTTTGTTTGCAAAATAGTAGGAATATTTTCTTTACTTCTATTTGCAAAGTATCTTTTACCACGGCGTCGCATCAAGAACAAGAAATAGATGTACTATTACGTGAACTACATACTTATATTTCATATCTTTCAGTAAAGTTAGATTTATCTAATATGGCAAACCATTTTGAAGAGCAACATATTTGGAAGATAATAGATTCAATTAAAATGGATAGGGGGGAATTTAATGGGACAAATGCAACTGCCTATCTTAAATATTATGAACAATTGACAGAACAATATGGGTTACCTGAAGACCATAAGAAAGACACATTTATAGGTATTTCTCATGGTTTTACTAGAGAGAGAATCCAATTGAGAGTAGTTCAACCAAACATGACTTGGGCGAATTTTAAAACTCAGCTTCTTACAGAATTTTCACATGAAGATTACAATAAGAATAATAGAGCCACATTCATGAGATGGGTAGGAACTACGAAACTAGATCAACATATAACTCAAGGGTTGACTGAGTTTGATGTGAAATTTAACGAAATACCTCAAGCAGATCGAACAACTCTAGAACCGGATAAATTATGAAGTTTCCTAAGTATGTTAGACCCATCTCTTAGACGTGAGCTAGAACCAATGCTTGAGGATGGAGTGACTGTGAGTGGGCTAACTGGAAATTGGGATAACGTTCGAGCAACTGTCCATAGATTAGCTCAAAGACAAGAGCATAATCAGATGCAAACTCCAAGAATAAATGAAAGAGATGCACTAGGAAAGTTAGAAAATGATCCCACTTCTCATAACCCTAGTAAGGATGACTAAGAAATTTCAATGTTAAAAACATCAGTAGAATCAATTGCCAAACATATGGAGACTTTGGCAACTGAAATAGCTACTATAAAGAGTATACAAGAGATTAGATTGAGAGATCAGGAGAAACCAAAAGAATTAGAGCAAAATCCTAGGATTTAGATGCCAGCTAGAAGAACATTTAACCAAGCCTGCAGATGTCTTTGGTGTGATGATTTAGATCATCCTCACTGGACATGTAACCTATTTAAAGAGGCCAAGGATAGGAATTAGGTCATGGAAGTTGATCGAAAGATCTGTGACTATGTAACAAAAAGGCCTTTGGCATCAAAATATGGCAAAGGGGGTATGAAAACCTTCTTTGAAGCCTGCACAAGTCAAAATACTTATGCTTGTAGGCTTGAAAGTGATGACTCTAATTGTGACTTTTGGAATCAAGTTTATGATACTGCTAGTAGGGGGAAGTTATCAGTTGAGAACTTATATGCTACGAGCTCAGATATTAGGGCAAAGACATGTTGGAATGAGCCAGTAGATATGTTCTCAATTTATGCTCATGAAATTAATGTAGATGAGAAAAGAAAATGTGATAAAGAGGGGCAGTCTAAACGAACAACTAGGGCTAGAAAAGAGGGTGAAACTACTGAGTCAATTAATGAACCACCTAAGACGGAGCCTAATCAAGAAACAAAACAACAGGATCAAGATAAAAAACCTCAAAATAAAGGAAAAGTAAATAAAGTAGTAGAAAATTTAGAAAAGAAAACAGCAAATGAAGATAGAATTCACGATAAATCAAATGAAACTCAATCCATACGTGAAGAAGGTAGTAAGGAAGAAAAATCAAAAAAAGAAACTATCGAATTTCTGATTGATCTCTCAAATCGAGAAACAAATAGACATTCGGAAGGTTATGGATGAAAAAATTATGAAAGCAGAGGTAACCATGACATTAGAGGAATGGTTAGCATTTTCACGAACTAATATGAAGGAAGATTTCATGAGTATCATCAAAAGACGAAGAGAACCTATAGAGTATAGAACGGAGGATATTGAAATGGAAGAAAGGAAAGAAGAGGATGAACCGAAAGTGAGTGTTGTACAAATCAATGAATTTGAGTATCGTGAATCTTCTGAACATAGAAATTATTTGGGCCCCGTAATCGGACATTTGGAGAAAGGAAATGATGACCCAAATATTCATTATACTCAGAAACATTAGGCTAGGGGTACCACTGAAACTATGGTTAAGATAGGAAATAATAATAAACCGCAAGTAGCATTAATAGATTCAAGATCAGAAATCAATGTAGTCTTGAGGGAGTTATATAACGAAGGAAAATGGCCTATTGATAGAGACCATGGATGGAAAATGAAGGCATCCAACAATGCTTCTGGATATTTACTAGGAGCTTGTGCAAATGTTCCTATTACTATTGGAGATGTTAAAGATGAAAAAAAATTTCTTCGTTCATGATGACTGTTCGTACCCAATTATTTTGGGGCAGCCATTCATTTGTGAACAAAGGATGGAGACAAAAGTTCTGGACGATGGAAGTGCTTTCGCAAGAATTCGTTCTCGTGATGGCCTTAAATCTGTCCAATTTATGATGCTTTGTATAAACCATCCTCGTAATCGTAGGTCTCTAAGAAAAACTCCTTTAAGACACTTAGATCAAGATTTCGAGTAAATGCCACTGTTGAGCGAGATGACAGTGGACTTTGGTTCGAAATCTCGCAAAACCTTGTAGATAAATTAGATAAAATGACTGTTTATTTTCCATCTGCTACTTTAAATATTTTACATTTTAAACAAATTCCTAGAAAACTTATAAAAAAATATGAAAAACATTTGAAAAACAAAGGAGATCTATTAATGGATGAAAATATTGAATATGTTATTGAAACTACACATTGCTTTTTAACATTAGAAGAATTAGAAATTTGTTATAAAAAAAAATCTAATTCTCATATTCTCATCTCTTCACTTGATGTGTATGCATTAATTCAAGAATATGATTCTAGTATTGATCATGAGTATGATGCCTTAGTGGAGACCAAATATAAAATTGTTAGTAAGAAGGTTAAACCCGTAGCACAGCCACTACCAAAATTCAGTAATGATATTATAAAGAATGTAAGTCATGAGCCAATCCTTAGAGATCCAACAAAAATTGGCCATGTATTTACTAAAGAATCCTTAAAACAAATTAAAAGAGATGCTAGTGGTTTCCTTCTTCCAGCAGAAAAAGAGTATTTTCTAAAGATTATTGAGCAACATGGAAGAGCATTTTCTCTTGAGCCTTCATAGATAGGATGTGCAGATCCTAGGATAGATTCATCGATGATAATTTTTACTATTCCCCATATTCCTTGGAATTTGCGCCCTATTCCAGTACCTAAAGCTCATCTTCCAGAGCTGATTAGATTACTTAAAGAAAAAATTCATATATTCAAACCGTTGGTTTACTGTGCCCAAGAAGAATGGAAAACTTTGGTTTATCCAAGATCTTCAACCAGTTAACAAAGTGACCATTAGAAATGTGGGTACAGGTCCAATTGTGGATGAATTTGTGGAAGCATTTTCAAGCAATTCTATTTATTCTATGGGTGATCTCTACTCTGGGTATGATCAATTTCAGTTGGCACTAGAAAGTAGAGACATTACTACCATGAAAACACCTTTGGGATTAGTTAGGATGTGTACGCTACCTCAAGGTGTGACCAATTCAGTAGCACACATGATGAGTGCAATGAATTTGGTTTTGCACGATTTCATTCCTCACATTACTATGCCCTTTATAGATGACATTCCCATTAAGGGTTGCTTGGAGGCAGAGAAAGATAGCACTCTAGATGAAGATGGTTGTCGTAAATTTGTTAAAGCTCATATCCTTGATTGCCAAAAGATCTTTCAACGGTTTATTCAAGTTGGCTTAACATTATCCATAGAGAAATCTATTTGTGGTGTTAATGAGATCCTTATTGTAGGTCGTCTTTGTGGCCATTATGGACGGAAGCCATACCCTCAGAAAATTGACACCATTAGTAAGATTTCAAAGATTTGTCAAAATGTGAGTGAAGTTCGTGGATTTTTAGGAGCTTGTATCTTCTATGTCATATGGATACCACATTTTGCACATGTAGCTGACTGTCTTTATGACTTATTAAGGAAGAAAAGAAAATTTTTATGGACTGAAAAACATACTCAAGCAATGCGTAGATTAAAGAAGTTATTGCAAGAAGCTCCAATCCTTAAGCAAGTAGATTATACGGATAATAAGCCTATTATTTTGACTGTTGATACTAGTCCTATTGGGATAGGCTGGGTCATAAGTCAGGATGACGAAGAAGGTAGAAGATATGCTATTAGATTTGGAGCTAAAATATTGCATTACACTCAAAGACATTACCCTCAAATTAAAAGAGAACTTTGGGGATTAGTCACAGCTCTAAAGTCTGATAAAGAATATTTTATAGGAGCAAATGTGATTGTGGAGACAGATTGTTTACCGCTAATAGAAATGATCACAAATTTTTCTTCACCGGATATTGCCATGCTTTGCTGGATTTCTTATATTAAATTTATAAATCCAGTTTTAATTCATATTTCAGGCAAATCTAACTCTATTGCTGATATGCTTTCAAGAGCTAGGTTCGATGAGAATGATGAAGCCAAAGTAGATACTAATACGATTAATTATGATTTCCAAGTATATGTATATGAAAAATTTAATACTCATGAATATGAAGGAGAGTGGTTAGATATTGGGAGGTATCTTAGTACTTTAATTAGATCACCTTCATGGTCTTCAAATAGATTTAGAAATATTAGAACAAGAGCATTTAACTTTTTCTTAAAAGATGGATTAATTTGGAGACATGCAAGGGGGAAAATTAAAATGCCACAAAGAGTACTAGGTACTAAGAATCTTCAGATGCAAGTCATGAAGAGCATGCATGATACTTTATGGGCTGGGCATGAAGGATTTGTAGCAACTTATGAAAAAAATGGAGAAGGTTATTGGTGGCCAGGCATTTATGTTAATGTAAAGAATTATGTCAATTCTTGGGATGTATGCCAAGTTCATTCGTCAGTTAAGCATAGGGATCCACTGCACCCTACCTATCCACCGTGCATACACTATAAGTGGGTAGTTGACTTAGTGACCATGCCCAAAGGTATCGATAGGATGAGATACATAGTTCTTGCACGAGAAGATCTTACTAACCATGTTGAAGGCTGAGCTCTAAGATCTAAAACCACTTTCAATGTATGTAAATTTCTTCTTGAAGATGTGATTTCAAGATTTGGGTATATTGATAAGATAGTAGCTGATAGGGGAGAATTAGATGCGCAAGAGGCTAGAGATTTCTTTGCTAGGCATGGGATTTGTTTAGCTCTTACGATTGCATATAACCTTGAGGCTAACGGAAAGATTGAAAGAGGGCATTCTCCTATCATTAAGGCGATTTCTAAAGCTTGCAAAGGAGAACTTAAGAATTGGCCAAAATTTTTGTCGTTTGCTTTGTGGGCTGACATAATGACCTGCACTAGAACGACGAGATTTATGCCGGCAAAGCTAATGTACTACCAGAAGCCAATTTTTCCAGTGCATACCCAAATCCTTACTTGGACTACACTTCCTTGGGAAGATAATCTATCTATTGAAGATTTATTAGCTCTAAGGATTCAGCAACTTGATCAAGGGAATGAAAGGTTAGAAGAAGCTGTAGCTAAATTGAAAGATTCTCGACTTAAAAATAAAAAATATTTTGACAAATCACATAGATTAAGGCCAAAACCAGTTCAAATTAATGATTGGGTTTTAATATACGATGGTACATTTGATTCACAGTATGATGCTCATAGGAAATTAAAAAAGTGTTGGTTTGGACCTTATGTGGTAGTTAAAATTTATGATAATGGAACTCCTCTTAAGGATTTAATTGTTGGTAAAAGAGTTAAATTATTCAAACAAAGAAATGAAGAAATTAATGATTTATCATATGATGAAGAAAATGATGAATAAATTTTTAATAAAAATGATGTATAAAATTTCTTTTAAATATGTTTTTTCTTTTACATGTATGAAGAAAGAAGTTTATTTAAACTAATGAGTCTAGATGTTGTTGATTGTTAGCAGGAGATTGAAGATAGTACATGAAGCCTAAAATCCAAGCAATCGAAGAAATATTTGGATGACAGGTGACGTTGAAGATGAATAAAAGAAATAAGGTGAAACAGTTCTGATTTATGACTTATTTCTCAATTGTTTATAAACTTTCTTGCATTCATGATTAGATGTGTACATCCTTCTGATATATAAAGAATATTTTTTAAAATTATGAAGCAAAGAATTCAAAACTAAATTAGGAATGTGTATGAGATGAAGATAGGAATTAGAGACTCTATGGCTGTCATAAGGCTAGAAGTGGGAAAACTTGACTTTCGACTCCTAGTAGAAGTAAGCTTATTTTATATAGGTAGGCTACCTTAACTTCCAAACCATTTAGCTAATGAGATCCTAGTTCCCACTATAGCATTCCTCTAGAACCTCAGCTCTGAATAGGGGTTAAGCCTTTCGTTGCGAAGAAAGAAAAGATGCATAAAGCAGTACATTAATGGTTGCTGCATAACTAGAAATGAAAAATGAGAAAAATAAACAATTGAAAAAAAAACCATGAATCAGTTGTGATCTCGAAATCACTTCTGGTTTGTATTGCGGGCAATATGAGGTGGATGTAAGCTATAGAGGAATTAATTAAATGCATCTTATGACAAGTGGCTAGGGAATGAGGGATAGAACACTTATATAAAATATTTATTACTTTTGAACACGGTTAATAGAAGAGCAAGTACCAAGACTATCTGAATGACTTCTATAGAAGCTTCTAAAACTTGTTTTCTAATTCATGCATTGAACGAAAAAGTTTGTAACTCAAGCTTATGTAATTTTAAAAGTTTTCTTCACTATCAGAAGTTATACTTATGAGAACAAGCATATTTCAAATACTGTTTCAAAATAATTTGAGAAATATTTTCCAAAAGAATTTGATATTGCCTTCTATGATCTGTAGGTTGGCCCATCGAGACGATGTGCAGGTTTGGTGGGGGCAAATGTTGGAAAGTTTTCCACCTTCCAGTTGACATCCAGATTGGTTAACTCTAATCCCTTTATTGTTTGGAACTTATCTCTTTGTAAGTGTTTGCAAGTACAAATTGATGGAAAAAACATATGGTCATATTAGGGTTTACCCTAAACTGCTCAGTTAATGTGTGTTTGAGCCATTGAAACATTGAAACATGGGTAAAAGACCCTAGGTTTTTATTTAATTATGTGTATTTAAGTTAAGAACATTAATTTTTGGTTAATGTTAGGGTTTAACTAGGTTTTCAATTGGTTTCTAAAGGGTTTCAATGGGTTTTTGATGGGTTTCAAGTAAGGTTTTAAGGGTTTTTAGTATGTTTTAAGGGTTAAAACAATTGACATTTAATTCAATTAATCTATAAAATGAACATTGATTTCTTAAAAAATTAAAATATGATTTAAATAGTTATATTAATAATGTGTGTGATTTTATATACTAAGGTATTTAATCAATTAAAAGCTTAAACTAAGCTTAATTTAAATGAATTATTTAATTAGGAAATATAGGGTAATTAAAATTAAAATGATAAATTAAATGGATAATTAATTAGTGGTGTGTGTGTATGAATTCAAAGAATGGTTCATAAAACATGTGGAATTAAAGTGTGTAAAGAGTGGATCATAAAAGATATGCACTTAAAGTGAGTATTAAGTGATAAGCTTACCTATTAGATATTTCTTAGATTTTTCAGTTATTTAGAATTTCATTTATCCTAGTCCTAAAGAAAAATATACCTACTTTACCTGAGATTGTCTCAAACACCTTGCGTGTGCCCAAGGATTTATCAGTTGACTTGATCCACGAGCCGTGTGTCCGCAACTTCTCGACAGCGCTCAGCTGTCATGGGCCTCTAAGAGTGTTTTGTGGTCTTCAAGGATGAGCCTGATTTTTTCTAGGTGAGGCTACCCAAAAGTGTGATGGCTAACAAGTGGACCAAGCATGTCTATTTTTGCTTCAAAGTTATCTCTATTCTGTTCTTGTTGCCTCTAATTTTCTTCTAGTGTTGCAACTAGATGTCGGCATCATAGACCCATATTTCTAGTTAAACGAGCATTCATTTCCATGTGAGCCTGTAAATCCTCTTGCATCACATACACTACTTGTTTATTTTGTGTCTCAAAGTTGTAATTCTGGAGAATTATGTGCATCTTTGAGTTGTGTGTACCATGCATTAAGATAGGCATTCTCTACATTGAGAGAATTTAAGTGTGATTGTAAGCTTAAAGTATGTTCTTGTAGGCATGTATGATGTTGGCATAATCTAGAAAAGTCTTCACTGACTTGTTGCATACATGAAATACTTTGTTGAAGTGCATGAATGTAGGCTGGTCTAATGTAGATGTAGAGGGGATGGGAGTGGGCATGGGTAATGTGGATGCAAAAGTGGATACATTAGTGACTAGAGGTGATGTTGGTGGTGGGGGGATACTGGATGGTTGGTTTAGTGGTGGTGGAGGTGTAGCTATGGGTGTTGAGATGTCCACAAGTCAGAACATGCTAGTGCTTGTGGTAGGGGTTGAGCGTTCAAACCAATGAGGGGTGAAAAGAGATTCTCCTAAGAAAGAGTACTTAGGATAGGTGGATGGAATGTTGCAAAAAATGTTGGTTGGTTGGGGTAAAATCGTGGATCAACTAGGACAAAGGACATAGGAGTAGGGTGGCAGAGTGGTGGGGGAAAGGGAGCTGATGTAGGTTTGATGGGTGGTGGAAAAGGGGCTACAAGTGGTGGAATGGGAGCAATGGTGGTAAAGGTCATTATTATAGGTGGGTATGGATAAGCTATTGTGATAGCTTTTCATGCAATTTTGTTGGTCATGTACAGTGGAGAGTGGGGGGGGGGGGCATACGATTGGAATGTGATAGTGATGAGGTGTTTACATAGGTGTTTCGAATATGGATTGGAATGCTTGGGAAAGTTGATTGGAAGAGGATATTGGTGGAATGGGAGCCTCCCTGAAGGAGAATATGTTGATTGGTGGGATGGGTTGTAGCATATGTCCTTAGAGGGTGGAGTGTCTTGAAAGGTTGGGTGGGACTGGTATATTGATTCTCTAGCCTTGACGAGGTTGGAAGCAGACTTTGCACATGTCATATCTAGTGGATGTTTGATTGAGTTAGAAAGTTGAGTGCCTCTAGCACTCACACTACTTGAGTGAGGGTTGTTGGGTGTGTGTAGAAGTGTGAGAGACACACGAGAAGCACACATAAGAAGCACAAACATAGCAAGACACACGGAGAAGATGATGGCTAGAATAGCTCTCTCTATTGATGATAAACTGAACTAAAGTAAGAGCTGCATAATATCCCTAAGTACAAAGTACCATCACATATGAGAGTATCAAGTATGTGGTAACATGGGGAAAAAACCTCTAGCTCGCACTAGATTAAAAAGTGTTCATGTATAGGGGAAAGGTTCACATCAAAACTACTCGAGGAACACATAAGCGTAACAAACCCCCCTAGAGTGAATGATGTGAACACATACAGGGAGTGACAGATCAGCCCCCACAAGGTAATAAGGCTAAAGCGTTGCAAAATGCTTCAAACTTTTCCCGTGGAAGAACTTTGGTGAATATGTCTACCACATTATCTTGTGTAGGCACATATACCAAATCAATATCTCCTGCATGAAAGTGCTCTCTCACATAGTGATAATGCACCTCAATATGTTTGGTCCATGCATGAAACACTGGGTTTTGTGCAACAGCCAAAGCACTCTGACTATCAATGAGAATATGCATAGCAACATCAATCTCCATGCAAAGATCCATCAATAGGCATCTCAACCATATACACTCCACTGTAGGTGTGAAAACTGCCCTGTACTCATCTTCACAACTTGATGTCACCACTATAGGTTGCTTCTTACTCAACCAAGATATGCATGAGTCTCCAAGGAAAAAGCAATTACCACTAGTGGACACGCGAGTATCATAACAACCAACCCAATCACTATATGTAAAAAGCATGCAAGCATGGCTGAATATCTCTTCCATAAAAGAGACCTAAGCTCAAAGTGCCCCGGAGATATCTAAACACATGTTTCATCACTTGCCAATGCTTAGTGCCAGGGCTATGCATGAATCGACTCAATTGGGAAACTGCATACTGTATATCCGGCCTTGTGTTGCATGCATATATAAGACATCCCACAACTTGCTTATAAAGAGAAGTGTCAAATGCATAACTGGAATCCTCAACTGAGAACCTGAATCATGTCTCAACTAGTGTGGAAACTAGCTTGCAATCCTCAAAGTCAAAATGTTGAAGTAGTTTTTCAACATACTTTGCTTGATGCATAACAATTCCCCCCTCAATAGATACAAACTAGATGCCAAAATAGTAGCTCAAAAGACCAAGATAAGTGTCATTAAAAGTATGCTACAAATCAGCCATAAGAATGTCAAGTTTTGCATCACATGACCCAATCAAGAATATGTCATCGACATAAAGAACAAGCACTATAAGATCAACCCCATTTTTGTGTACATAGAGTGTGCTTTCACTCCGACTACATGTGAAGCCAAGAGCAATCAAGTGCTTATGGATTTTGTCATACCATGCATGTGGAGCTTGCGTGAGAGCATACAAGGTTTTATGCAAGCGACAAACCATATGCTCTTTCCCTTTGATAGCAAATCCAAGAGGTTGCTTCACATAAACCTCTTCTTGCAAATCACCATTCAAGAAGGCTATTTTTATGTCCAACTGATGCACTTTCCAACCTCGATGGGCACCCAATGCAACCATGGTACGAATGGTAGTCATGTGTGAAGTAGGTGCAAATTTTTCCTCATAATCAATGCCATATTGTTGCGCACATCTTTGGCAACTAATCTAGCTTTGTAGCGATCAATGCTACCATCAGATTTGCTCTTAACCTTATAAACCCACTTTGTACCAATGGCATTCTTTCCTTTTGGCAATTCACATAACTCCCAAGTACCATTCTATGTATGGAATCCATTTTTTATTACATAGCACTCATCCATTGTGGATCATCACATGCATCTTCAAAAGAAAGTGGTTCTTCATCACATGCTATAAGAATAAGAGAATAATCCACAAAATTACTTGATGCATGGTGAGAGCTTGATCTTGTTCTACCAAGTAAAGGTGCACTCAATGTGCTATCCTGCAAAGTTTGTTTCAACCACTTTGGCATACTTTGTGCACTCTTGATAGACATGCATTCATTATGTAATACATCATCAACATTTATATCATGCATGACTGAATTTCATGCTCATTTTCAGCCATATTTTGATGAAAACTTTCAGCCATGTTCAGCCATATGTGGTTGGAAATTTTCAATAGTTTTGATAATTTTTTGCTGAAAATTTTCAGGCATTTTTGGCTGGAAATTCTCTACATTTTTAGGCCTATTTGCCTGGACTTTTTCAGCCCTTTGAACCTTAGTTGGCTGGTCTAGATGGCCATAGTCAAATGCACCATTTTGGAACAAAGGCATGAGTGTATCGAACACATATTGTGAGCTAACTATTGGCTGTTTTTTGCATTCAAGTAGAGGGAAACTTGAATTTTTAGCAAACACCACATCTCGACTCACAATAATTGTGTTTGCCAATGGATGATATAAATGATATCCCTTGCTTTCAACACTATAACCAACAAATATACATTTCTTTGCCTTGTCATCAAGTTTGTGATGTTGTTGTGATGGCATAAGAGCATATGCCAAACAACCAAACACATACATATGACTAACCATAGGCTTATGACCATTCCAAGCCTCATAAGGAGTGACACAATTCTATGAGAGTTGATTGTGGATCTTGGTTAGTACTTGTATCTTTGTTTTTTTTTGCAAGTAGATGATCCAGATTGGAGCCTCAATTACACATTCGTTTGTCACTGTTATTAGCATTTGGTCATTGATTGATATGTATTTGCCAGTGTGATTCTTGGCATATGTGGATGGTTCCCACATGGTTTATTTGGTTGAGATTTTACAGAGGAGATGCTGTCGAAATTTTGATAGCTTTTATGCTAGAAGAGAACTCTAGTGGATCTTGAAGCTTGTGTCATAGCTTTCGATTATTATTTATCTCCATTCACTTGGACTTGGTAATAGGTTATTCGTGATAGATTGGACCATCTTGTAGGATTGATTCTTGAGTGGGAGGTGTATCACCACTGTATTGGCATGTATGGCCATTAGTTTTTGGCATTTATATTTGCCATTATCTTTTGATTGGATCAATGAAAGGTGGTGACAGATTAGTCATTGTCCTTTTGCTATTGGTTATCTTATTTGATTGCTCAGTTTACAAGGGACACTCTGTCGAATTTTTTTAGGATTCTTTCACATCGACTTGGTCACTTTGGAGACTTGGTGAGTAGTTTTATGCTCATGGTTTTATGTGCATGCTAGATGCATGGTTATGTGACATGTGGTTCACATTGTTCCTTCTCCATCAAGACATTTGTGATGTGAGTTATGCAGATGGATATGCAAGTCTGATTCTACTGAGGATAGAGTATTGTTTCTCGTCTCTTGTTATGTTTATAGTCTCTTGGATTACCAGCATCGTGTCTTCTTGATTTGATGGCATTGACTTTCTGAGATGGAAAGCTCAGATGTGGCATATATTGGTTTGTGCAGGTTACACATGTATGTGCACAAAGATGCACAGAGGCCTCTTGACATGCCCGACCATGTATGGATGGATATGGATGCATTGGCCAGCTCCGCTATCCGATTATAGCTTGTGGATTCTATATATGAGTCTGTTATGTATGAGGAGACGAGTAGTGCATTATGGCAGAGACTACATGATATGTATGCGAGTCCATTGACTCATATGAGACATACATCACATCAAAGACTTCGATGTTGGCAATGTGGTCATGAGGGCCATATTTGACGATTTTGCTTTAGGCAAATGCGACGACGACATCAGAGATATGCACGTGATGCAGGTCAGGTAGTGATTTTAGGAGAGTCTATGGCAGTTGGTTATGCCAGTGATGGTGATATCACTTCCTCCTACAGTTCATCTCAAGATTCCTCTTGTTCATTGGATAGCACACATATGGCTTGGTTGCTTGATGCATTAGCCACTTTCAATATTACTCCATACCACGAGTGGTTTTGTCGATTCTCAGGTGAGAGTCATGGATGTGTGCACTTGCCTGATGGTATGACATATGATATTGAGGGTGCAAGAGATGTATACCTTATGCTACCTAGTGGAGCATCAATTATACTCAAACATGTATGCTATGTTCCTTCATTCCCTATGAGCTTGATTTCAGTTAGTCAGTCATAGGAGAACAGATGTTATGCATTCCTTGGTGAGCATCATTTCTAGTTGCAATTGGGACAACTTATGCTTGTTAGAGGTGCTAGGATTGGGCACATGTATCCACTACGGGTACTTCATGTGAGAGACAATCTCATCTCAGTGGAAGTTCAACCTTATGTGCGATGTGAGACTCATCATGTCTCATTTTATCTACCTAGACATAGGTACATTGACATCATGATGCACATGTATGGCAGGATTTGGATGCTCAGATGGATGCACATGTAGAGCATTTTTTGGATGCTCATGATGCTTATATAGAGCATGGTTTTATTGATCATGTGGATGCTCTTGTGGAGCACACTTTGGATGATGAGTTGGATGCTTTAGAGCATTATGCGGATGCTCATGTAGATCATTGTGATGATACTCAGTTAGAGTTAGATCATCAATTTGACCTTGGTATTGATGTTGTGCAATTAGCTCATGTGGAGCATGATGATACACTTGGTGTGGTAGAGCAGGATAGTTGTTATGATACACAATGTATGATAGAGCATATTATCTCTCAGGATTCACGACTAGATATATCCTTGGTTGATAGGATGGCTGATTTGGATGCTGAGGAGTTAGCAATTATGCAGTCATTCTTGGATTTGCTCATGCCAGATCTTGACACAGATATATCAGGACATGTTGCTCTTGATGATGGTGCTTTGGATGCCTTGGATATAGGCATGGCTGACATGCTTAGGTTAGCCAGGATAGCATATGTTTCATCAACATTCGAGAGTCTGATGTACGAGTTGTTATGCTCGAGACCAGACATTGCAGTTGCTATTGGAGCATTTGCACTTGGAGTTGTCAATCATTTTATGATTGACACAGGCATAGAGCGAGCGGCAGCTTTGCAAGAACTTCATAAATTCTAGCACCAGTCAGATTTGAGCTCGACTCTTATCGATATGAGTCTAGTGCAGTTTGAGGTGCATTGATACACCTTGTTCGAGGCAATTGGTGTAGGCTAATCTGGGATGGGTAGAGATCCGGACTCTTCCTGTACATTATTGTCTATTCCTACATGATTCTTTGTATGTGTTTCCACTTATGGGCACATTGACCCTTAAGTGGGAGATTGTTGGGGATGTAAGAGTCATGTGACCTTACCCCCATATTCATATATATATATATATATATATCATATATATCATATATAGAGCATTGCCTCAAGAGAGATCATTATGTAGGTTTCAAGACTCCCACGCATCTGTGCACGTCTTTCCTCTCTTCTCTCTCCCTCCATCTCCTCCTTCCTCCTCTTGTTCTGAACACCAAAGCCCTTCAGTGCTTCCTATTCTAGACTCCTTTGTCTTGCTCATGATATTTTTTGAGGAAAAGTCTTCGTCTTCAAGAAGGGAACTAGATGACTGCTCCAATCTTGTATTAACAACACTTGATATAGTGTTGCATGTTCTATTGGGGGCTAAATAATACGAGATGGAAAATCCTTAAGAAACTTAGAGGCATTTGCTTCCATGGTTGGCCAACATGCACCTAACCACCATAATGTCTAGAGGGTTCATTGCTTTGAATAATGTTGCCTTATTGCACCTATATGTGTTGATTGAAAGCACTTATATTGCTCTTCTTCATCCACATAACAAGTTAAGATTCCTTGTTCATCTTGTTTATAGATGCTTCATACAAGTGTATGGTAATTTTGAGATTTATTATTTCCTTTTCCTATCTTCTTACTACAAGGTTCTTGGGTCCATACGTAAAAAATGGTACTAATTGTTTTTCCCAATTTGGAACTACTTCAAGGTTGAACAAGTATGCATCAAGAAGATCATTTGACACACCTTGCAGGGATTCTCCCAAAGTAAGTTGTGAAAGGTGATCCGTCCTAAGGTGGATCTTACCTTTCCTAACCACTACTTCAAAATCATCTGCCATTAGTAAGAGACGCAATCTTACTAACTCAGTATTGCAAGATTTGTTCACCAAGTATAGTAAGGCTTGATGGTCCCTAAAAGGTTTGAACTTATTTGAGATCAAACTAATGCCAAAACATTTTGACCGCATGACCATGCCTAATCCTTCTTGTTTAGCTGTTGTGTAATTCTTTTCTACAACTTTCAACTATCTAATCACATATGTTGTGGGTAATTCTATATTTCCTTCTCTGGTTGGTTGCACTAGAACATATCCAATGGCAAAACTGTAGGCATCCACATGGATGTGGAATGGCTTATTCCAATCTAGCATTGTTAAAATTAGGGTTGAGCATAAGCGCCATTTTAGCTCTATGAATGACTTCTCACATTTATCATTCCACTCAAAAATTTTCAAGAGGTTGTACAAGGGCTTAGCTATGATTGTGTACTTGTGGATGAATCGTCACTAATAACCATAGTGACCCTTAAACGCTTGCACTTCCTTAACTATTATAGGCCTTGCTAATTTTTCTATGGCTCTCACTATATCTGCATCCATCAATATTCCATTCTTTGATACTATGTGACCTAAAATCGTGCCTTGTTTGACCATAAACACACACTTCTCTAGGTTCAGGCACTCTTGGTATTCTCTTCATTTGTCAAAGATATGCTTGAGTTCTAGGATATGATATTGTATTAGGTAAGAATAAGCACACAAGTCGTCCACATAGACCTCTAAGTTTTTACGCAACAACTATTTAAACACATGACACATGAGCCTTTGAAATGTAGTAGGTGCATTTGTGAGCCCAAAGGGCATCACACAAAATGCAAGGATACCCCATTCTGTGGTAAAAGAAATCTTGTCTTGATCTTCTAAGGAATTGGCTACTTGGTTGTAACTTGAAAATCCATCAAGGAAGCTATAAACTTCCTTGCCCGCTGCTCTGTCCAATAGATTTCTAGTGATAGAAAGAGTATAACTATCTCTTATCCTCATGACATTAACTTTCTTCAAGTTAATACACACACACATGTAATTTCCCATTTTTCTTGGGCACTTCCAAAATGGTGGATAACCATTTAACATGCTCAATCTCAAGAGGAATCTGGCTTCTATCAACCTATGGATTTCCTCTTTTATTTTAGCTACATATGTCTCATTGTATGTCCACGGCTTCTCTTTCATAGGTTTGGCTTCTAAAGTCATGGGGATCCTATGTGAGCATATGTGTAACAAAGTAAGTTTATGATCTAAGGGTCCAACCGGTTCAAAATGATCTAAAATTGGATATCGTTTGGTCACAAATGTGTATGACCAAAGATCTCGAGTCTAGACTTACAAGTAGGTCACTTGTAAACAAGTGGTCCACTTAGCCTAGTGGTTGAGTCTGAAGGGTGTGAAGGAGGAGGTCTTGGGTTCAATCCCCATGGGATACATGAGGAAAGTATTTTGCCCAAAGAGATCTAGAGCCTTGGCAGAGAATCATGGGGCAGAGTTGAAGTTTGGAGAATATAAAATGAATAAGAAGGTCTCTACAACATATGCCTACAAGATTCAAATCATTAACCTTTTTTAAGTGCATGCACTCTTCTACACCAGTAGATTAAGGCATAATGGAACCTAATATCTCTTTTTTGGACACATTTTTTTTATAATGGTCGCCAAGAAGCCTTGATTGGCAAAGAAAAATGAAGGCTGGTTTCTACTATGGGTAGCGGCCATGATTCAATCTCTCAACCTTCCCTTATAGATGGGACCAATTTATCCAACGTGCATCCTGACCTTCTTGAGGCAAAATGGTGTAGACTACCCACGAATCAAATCTGTGGATCTCTTTTACTGGACAATCTCTTCTATCCACAAGAGGAAGGTGCCTACTTGCTACTGTTTAATTGAATTTTCATACTGAGCATTGTAACAGCTAGACAATTACAAAAAGGATACAAAGAGGGTTTTTATAGAGAGGCAACTAGCACGATTCAATCCATCAACCTCCATTTCAAGAGTAAGAGATTTACTTTGTGATTTTGACTCTAATCTGCATTTCTCTACTAATCCTAAGCTAATAAATTTATTTTCTGAGTTTTCTGCTAACATCTCCAACTCGACCTGAATCTGAGCCGATCTTGCATCACTTCTTGTTCCCAAGAAAGAAAAAGTGAAATACTATTCACTTATTACCCAAAGATGAAGGAAGACAAAGTAAAGTCATTTTTGAACATGAGCCAAAGCCATTGGAGGCAAACTATAAAAAATTTTGGAGATACTAAAGAAGGCATTTCTTTACTTTGGATCAAGTCATCTCAGAGCCTCAAGAAGTGTTTGAAAGTGAAGCTTTGGATTTCATCCACTCGTGGAGGTTTTGTCATGTCACATTTCTAGCACCCTTCGCTAGAATGGAGTTTACGTCAAAGCAACATAAAATCAAGAAGTACTCTTGTGAAATTGTGCATTGTTCTTTTGATTTTATCATGCACCACCTGTGTTAGGAAATCTAAAGAAAGGTCATATTAAAATGTGTATGATGGAGGATATTTCAAGACATCTTATGCTTACTAGTAGTACAAGTGTATATATGAATGTTTTTGTATCACTTTCATTAGTATCTTCATTCATGTTTAGCCCACCTATAGCACCACGTGCATCCCATGCATATGCAACTTCAATTCAAATTCATGTGCTTGATGCATGGAACATAGAATCAAGGACTTTAGCTTTAAACATTGAGGGTACCATGTAGCAAGGGGAAACCAACAACAGTTCAAATGAGAGAAACAAATTCAAAGATAGGTTGTTGAAAGTAGATCAAGACCTTGGACATTTGTCCAATGTCTAGGGTAAGATCACAAAGCTTTGACAATCCATTCACAGGGTTTTACAATCACCTTTGGGCCATTTTGGACTTACTTTAGAAGTCTGAGGATGTGGATAGGGCTATCCTTGCTAGCCATAATAATGCAATAGCGACCTTGCCTATGTCTATTTTGTTGGAAAAGGATGAGAATAAATTTATTTTCCGAACGGACTTGTTTTCGTTAACTGGTAGTTTGAGTCATATCAGTTTGATGACTCATACCACTATGTTTTTTGCAAACACTTAGGGGCAATCAATAGGTGTAAACCATCCATTGCATCTTTCTTTAGGGAAATATCTACGCCCTCCTTACTTCTCACGTGAAGATAAGGATCAAAATAAAGATGTAGTATTAATGTTTTTAGAAACATGGAACAATGTCCACCTACTCAACAATCTCGAACTTGTGAAAAATGATAATGGCCAGTTTGTCATTAGGCCCTAAAACCTACACGTGGTGGATGAGTCTCATTCAGACTCATAAAAACCCTCAACTAAAGATGAATTCATGCACCTCTTCAAAATGGAGTTTCTCCCCAAGAATGAGGAGAAACACAATTGGGAGGCTTGGGATCGAATTCAAAAGAAGGGAAAGTAAACATCTTGAGGATATAGATGTTTATTCAATAAAGCTATCTAGAAAATAACTTTCTGGCATGCCAAAGTCTATTGATATATTTAGGAGGATTTTTTCCCCTCAGCTTGTATATATGGCTATAACCCTAATGGGTTACTTATCTTCATACATTCTCTTGGTAATACATTTAGTATTGTGTGTTGTGCTCTAAGCATCTTCTTCTTCCTTAAGTTGTTTGCATGCTTTTGCAGAACTCAAACTCAAATAATTGGTATCATAGTAGGTCGCTGCTTCATCTAGGGCATCATCGATACTTTTCTGATCATAGTCGTAGAATCGCACAAAAATTGATGAGCATACTCAAGGCGATTAGGAGTTCAAATGATGGAAATCGTGCTTTCAGCTCGTTTTGGCCTCCAAATGCACTATCATAGTGCTTGTGTGGGAAATTTTATCTTTTTGTGCCAAAGTTATATACAGGTTTTGGTTTGCCAGTATAAGCGCCTCAAAGTCTGCTATAGGTTTAGCAAAACTTGACAGGGTAGTTCTATTCAACTTTTTGAGATACAGTCATTTTTTTGCATCAGGGTATTATAGTCAGTGGCCATGGCTGAAAGCAATGATGTATTCCATATCTTAGCTGGTGAGGATAAGTTGGATGGTACCAATTACCCATTATGGGCTTATATGATGCATCATGTATTGATCGCAAAAGGACTATGGAATATTGTGAAAGGTGTTGAAAAACACACTATTTCACTTGCAAACATAGTTGTTGAAGGTGATGTAGATCCTTCATGTTCCTATTTGTGTTGCGGTTCCTACTGCACCTATTGCAAAGAAATTTCCTGTGATGACAAAGATGCTCAGATACATGCATTGATAGCCTTTTATGTCAAACATGCCATTATTCCTCACATTTGCTCTTGCAGAACAACAAAGGATGCTTGGGATGCACTTACCACTTTATAGCAGGCAAGGAATGAGGCTCGTGTTGCTTACCTTTGAAAATAGTTAGAGAGTGAGCAAATGAATGAAGGAGATTCCATGGATAGTTTGTTGACAAAGATCAAAGATTTCAAGGAATAATTGATTTCTACTGATGAAGTCTTGCCTAATATTTTACTTGTGCAAATTGTTTTGATTGGTCTTCCCAATTCATATCAAAGTTTTTCTTCTACTCTTAGTTTGATGATGAAAAGCAATCAAAATGCCTTAACATTTGAGGAGTTAGTCTCTGTTCTATTGTAGGAAGATCAGTCTAGGCAGAACATGTCCATTATGCATGTTGCATATCAAGCTTTCTTGGTTAGAAGGGCAAATGTAAATGGAGGTGTTCTACTAGTAAGCAAAAAATTGCTAATTTTGCACAATCAAAGAAGGATGATAGAGACGAGAAGAAAATAGAAAACTAGAAATTGTTTTGTAAATACTATAAAGGAAATGATCATGTCATAAAGAGTTGTCGAAAACTAGCTACTAAAGAGGCAAGGAAGAAAGAGGCTGGAATGGTTGTTGCAAAGGCCTGTACACCCAAAACAGAGTCTATTAATCTTGTGCAGAATGAAGAATGGGCATTTACTACTGTTAGGAGTTTTGACCCATCTTCTCATGAACAATGTATGTCTATACTAGACTCATATGTTTGGTACATTGATACTGGGGCATCCAAACATATTATCTCGTAGCATAGTTTCTTCACTTCACTCAAGCCTGCCCCTATAAGGAATACTATCACATGTGCCAATAACTCCTCTTATCCTATCATGGGAGTTGGTAAGATAATTCTAAATACTGCTAGTGGTAGTTTTTTTGAAGGGCTTTGATGTGCAGAACAAGAGGAGCAAGGAGGAGGTGGAGGGAGAGAGAGGAGAGACGATACACGCACAGATGAATGGGAGCCTTGAAACCCACATAATGATCTCTCTTGAGGCAATGCTCTATATATGATGTATATATATGAATATGGGGGTAAGGTCACATGTCCCTTACATCCCCAACAATCTCCCACTTAAGGGTCAATGTGACCGTAAGTGGTAACAGGTACAAAGAATGATGTAGGACTATATACGAATGTACAAGAAGCGTTTGGATCTCTACCCATACCAATCAGCCTACACCAACTACCTCAAACAAGGTGTATCCATGCAAGTCAAACTGCTCTAGACTCGTATCAATAAGAGTCGAGCTCAAATCTGACTGATGCAAGAATTGATGAAGTTCGTGTAGAGATCCCACTCGCTCTATGCCTGTGTTAATCATCGAATGACTGACAACTCCAAGTGCAAATGCTCCAATAGCAACTGCAATGTCTAGTCTCAAGCATAACAACTCGTACATCAGACTCCCGAATGCTGATGAAACCTATGCTATCCTGGCTCACATAAGTATGTTAGCCATGCCTATATCCAAGGCATCCAAAGCAGCATCCTCAAGATCAACATGTCCTGACATATCTGTGTCAACATCTAGAAAGAGCGAATCCAAGAATGATTGCATGATCGTTGACTCATCGACATCTAAATCAGTCATTCTCTCAACCAAAGATGTGTCTAACCATGCATCATGAGAGCTAGTATGCTCTAGCATACACTATGTATCATAAGAACTATCTTGCTCTACCACACCAAGTGTATCATCATGGTCCACATAAGCTAACTACACAACATCAACACCAAGATCAAATTGATGATCAAGCTCTCATTGAGTATCATCACAATGCTCTACATGAGCATCCACATCATGCTTTAAAGCATCAGAATGATCATCCACAGTGTGCTCCATAAGAGCATCCACATGGTCAACAAAATCATGCTTTGTATAAGCATCACGAGCATCTAATGTATGTTATATATGTGCATCCATCTAAGCATTTGAATCATGCCATACATGTACATCATGAATGTCAACAGACCTATGTGTAGGTAGACAAAATGAGACATGATGAGTCTCACATCGCACATAAGGCTGAGCTCCCATTGAGACGAGACTCTCTCACATGGAGTACCTGCCGTGGATACATGTGCCCAATCCTAGCACCTCTGACAAGCATAAACTTGTTGAAAATCAAAACTCAATCATGCAAAAGGCTCAAGCACAAGTTTTGAAAGTGGACCAATAAAAAAGGAGGATCCAATGTCATGAAATAAAGTTATAAGTTCCACCAAACTCAATCAAATTTAAATCTCATCAAATCAGCCACCAAAAAGTGCACCTAAACTGATTGGTGGGTGGTTAGCTAGATTGTAGAGAGTGTTGCAAACAGGTAGCCTCTTTTGCAGAGGGTGGTTCTCCCAGCTAGAATATCCATTTTCGATGATTTAAAGCTTGTTGGGCAGCTCTTATAGTCTATGGTAATTTTGAAAAAGTTTCATTTTTAGTCTATGTACTAGTGTAGAGAAAAGTTCAGAATAGTGAGCATATATCACTGCTTTGTGGACCTAGTGGAGGGTAGCCATCTTCCATTGTTGCATTGGGGTGTTAGAATCATCCACCACAAGTGGTATCAGAGCCATTTTGGAGGCTTGGAAACATCATTGGGCATCATATTGAAGACTTGAAGGAATCACGACAACCCGTGGAAGCACAAGGAGGTCTTATCAAAGCAGGATGACATCGAAAGGGGGCTACATCGATCAAGATCTCAACTAGTCGAAGGTTACCAAGGGAGAAGCTATCAAAAGGTAATATCCACACTTTGTAAAGCATACAAGCACTTGAGGAGAAGCTAGAGGAGCATCGTAGAGCTCATTATGGCTGAGTATAATGCACAAATAGAGAATTTAGAGAAAGGCAATTATCAACCATGGAAATTTAGAGTTAGCAACTACCTTATGGGCAAAGGATTTTGGGGATTAGTGAGCGACACAGAGCCAATGCCTCATGTATATGATCCACCACTTCAAGGGTAGGTCAAGGAACTTAATGAATGGATAGAGAGGGATAGGAGAGTCATATTCATTCTATCCCAACATATACGCAATAGCATGATAGGGCATATACAAGACTTGGACACATCCAAGAAGGTTTGGGAGACTTTGGAGAGATTGTACTCTTCATCAACCAAGGAAAGGAAGATTTAGCTCAAGAATGAGCTAAATAATCTTAGGAAAGCACCAAGTACTAACATAAATGAGTATATTTTGAAGGTTAAGGAGCTTGCAGATGCCCTAGGCTCAATTGGGAGCCTAATCGAAGATGATGATCTTGTCGCACACACTATCAATGGCTTGAGAGAGGATGAAAGGTGGAAAGCATTCACTACATTAGTTTATGTGAGGGATTCCCTACCAGAATTTGATCAATTAGTCATATTGATGGTGACCGAGCAGATGAACCAAGGAGGTTCACAATCAAAGGGCAGCCAAGCCCAAGTCTTCTATGCAGGTAGAGGAAAAGGCAAAAGATGTGGACAAAACTCCCAAGGTAGAGGGAGAGGAAGATCAAGCTCAAGAAAAAGCAACCAAGAAGGCTTCAACCAAAGCTATGGATCAAGAGGAAGAGGAAGGAGTAGAGGAAGAGGAGGAAGATCACATGGAAGAGAAGCATCCAATGGAGAATGCTACAATTGTGGAAACCTGGGCCATTATGCAAGAGATTGTTGGTCCAAAGGAGGAGGCAATCAAGGATACAAAAGGAACCAAGGTAATTATGCTAGTACTTCAGAAAATTCAGAAAATTCAACTTGCTTATGATGTATGGTTTAAGTGAAAGAGTCAATTCAGATTTTACATGGTATTGATAGTGGTTGTAGCAACCATATGAGTTGCAATAAAGATGTTTTCTTTAATTTACACTCACCCATCACTCAAGGACATGTAAAGACAAGGGATGACACTGAGCACAAGATTACACATGTGGGAGATGTTGCATTGAATGGATCTCAAAGATCCAAGGTGTTGAAGGATGTGTTGCATGTGCCAATCATCACAAAGAACTTGGTTTCGATAGGTCAAATGGTTGAAAGAGGTTATGAGGTGAGGTTCAATTATCAAGGATGTTTTGTTGAAGACCTCATGAAGGACTACAAGCTCATTGCAAAAGGAAAGAAGCAAGGAAGACTCTTCACCATGGAGCTAAAGCCACCAACCCCTCACATTGTCTACTTATCAATTGGAAATAAACATATTGCAAAAATCGACTTATGGCATAAAAGAATTGGACACATAAACTTACAATGGATGAAGGAAATGCAAAGGAAGGTCTTGATGAGTGGTCTATCTGATCTTACATCTCAGAATATGCAACATTTGTGCCATGCTTGTCAATTATGGAAATAAAGCAGATTGCCATTCAAGAAGGGAGCACATGTGAGCAATGAAGTGTTGAATCTCATACACAGAGATGTATGGGGACCTAGAAGGGAGCCATCCATTGGAGGTAATAGATATTTTGTCACATTTATAGATGATCATTCAAGGTTTGTTTGGATGTATTGCATGAATTCAAAGTCAAAGGTGTTTTACCATTTCAAGAGGTTCAAAAACCTAATGGAGAAGGAAACAGGGAAGTATATAAAGACTCTCAGATTGGATGGAGGGGGAGAGTATTTTTCAAATGAATTTTTAGATTTTTTACATGATCATGGCATCAAAAGACAATTCACTTGTAGGTATACACCTCAAGAAAATGGGGCGACAGAGAGGTAGAATAGATACATAGCAGAAGTAGTTAGAGCTTTGTTAAATGAAATGAATGTGCCTAACTCTTATTGGGCTGATGCAACAAATGCAGCCATATACATTATGAATAGGTGTCCAACCTTAGGAGTACATGGAGTTACACCTTATGATGCTTGGTGTGGTAAGAAACCCAATCTTTCACATCTCAAAGTTTATAGTGATGATGGATTAAATGTACAAGCTTATCGTGATGCTTGTCGGGCAGGTTCCAAAGATGACAGGAGGAGCACTAGTGGATATGTTATCATGCTAGGGAAGAAGACCATCTCATGGATGTCAAAGAAACAACCAACAATGGCTCTCTCATCGACCAAAGGTGAGTATAAAGGCTTAGCACAAGTCTCATGTGAGCTTATGTGGCTCAAGAAGTTGCTTGTTGATCTTGATTTGTAGGTTAAACAAGTACCTATTTTTTGTGACAACATAAGTAGCATATGCTTGGATCAAAATCCGGTGTTCCATGCAAGGTCGAAGCATATAGAAGTGCATTACCACTTTATTAGAGAGAAGATCATGTCAAAGGATGTCAAGGTGGAGCATGTCAATACAAAGGACCAATATGCAGATATGTTTACCAAAGCATTGGATGGAGTAAATCTACAACACTTCAAGGCATGCATTGGAATGAAGGACCTCGGCATTGAGACTTGAGGGGGAGTGTTGAAAATCAAGTCTCAATATTGTAAAATGGCTCAACCACGAGTTTTGCAAGTTGAACAATAAAAAAGGAGGACCCAAAGCCATGAAATAAAGTTACAAGCTCCACCAATCTCAATCAAATTCAAATCTCATCAAATCAGCCACCAAAAAGTGCACCTAAACTGATTGGTGGGTGGTTAGCTAGATTGTAGGAAAAGTAAAACTCTATATAAGCATCACCCCACCTTTGTTTCTTGAGTTTTATGCATTCCATGAGTTTCCCACTTAGTTTAATGAAGTCATGAACTCCAACAAGCATCCCCCTTGCTTGCTTACCTCATTTTCTCATGATTTTGCTCCTCTCTATCTAGAGGTGTAGTTAGGCTTTTCCAAATCTGAGTGTACTAGATTGCAGAGCATTTTTTGCTCTCTCATGTACTCATTTTCATTGATTTTAAGGTTCATTTGGTCTCTCATGTAGTTCCCTGAAGTTTTCCAAAGTTTCAAGTTATTTGGCTAAGCGAGTTGTGAGAAATTGCCAACTTTGTGAAGGTATATCTCTGCACATAGGCAAAGAGTTTTGCAAACAGGTAGCCTGTTTTGCAGAGGGTAGTTCTCCCAGCTGGAATATCCATTTTGGATGATTTAAAGCTTGTTGGGTAGATCTAATAGTCTACTATAAATTTCAAAATTTTCATTTTAATTCTCTATAGTGGTCCAGAGAAAAGTTCAGAAGAGTGAGCATATATCACTTCTTGCGCACCTAGTTGAGGGCAGTCATCTTCCATTGTTGCATTGGGGTGTTAGAACCATCCCCCATTAAAACTGTCCCAACTACAACTAAAAATGATGCTCACAAAAGAATGCATAACATCTTCTCTCCTGTAACTAGCTAACTAAAATCAAGATCATAAAGAATGAAGGCACATAATATACATGTGCGAGCATAAGTGATGCTCCACTAGGCAGCATAAGGCATACATCTCCTGCACCCTCAATGTCATATGCCATACCATTAGGCATGTGCACACATCCACAACTCTCACCTGAGAATTGAAAAAACCACTCATGATGTGGAGTATCATGAAAACTAGCTAATGCACCAAGCAACCAAGCCACATGTGTGCTCTCCAATGAACAAGCGGAACCCTGAGGTGAACCATAGGAGAAAGTGATATCACTATCACTAGCATAATCAATTGCCATAGACTCTCCTTAAATCACTACCTCACCTGCATCATGTGCATATCTCTGATGTTGTTGTCGCATCCACCTGAAGCAATGTCGTCGAATATGACCCTCATGTCCACAGTGCCAACATCAAAGTCGTCGATGTGATTTTTGTCTCACATGAGTCAATGGACTCGCATACATATCATGTAGTCTCTACCATAATGCACCACTCATCTCCTCATACATCACAAACTCATATATAGAATCCACAAGCTGTAACCGGATAGTAGAGCTAGTCAAAACATCCATATCCATCCATACATGGTCGGGCATGTCATGGGACCTCTGTGCATATCTATGCAAATACATGTGTAACCCTGCACGAACCAATGTATGCCACATCTGATCTTTCCATCTCAAAAAGTGAGTGCCATCAAATCGAGAAGACATCATGATGGAAATCCAAGAGACTAGAAACAATACTCTATCCTCAATAGGATCACACCTGTATATCCATATGCATAACTCACATCACAAATGTCTCACTGAAGAAGAAACCATGTAAACCACCTGTCACATAACCATGCATCTAGCATGCACATAAAGCCATGAGCATAAACCTACTCACCAAGTCTCCAAACTGAACAAGTAGATGTGAAAGAATATTGAAAAAATTTGAGAGAGTATCCCTTGTAAACTGAGCAATCAAACAAGATAATCAATAATAAAAGAACAATGAGTAACCTATCACCACCTATCACTGATCCAATCAAAGGTAATGGAAAATACACATGCCAAAAACTAATGGTAATATATGCCAATACAATGGCGATATACCTCCCACTCAAGAATGAATCCTACAAGATGGTCCAATCTCAGAAAAATAACCTTGGACCAAGTCCAAGTGAATGGAGATAAGCAATGATCCAAAGCTATCACAGAAGCATAAAGGATCTACTCGAGTACTTTTCTAGCATAAAAGCTGACAAAATTTTGGTAGCATCTTCTCTATAAAATGGACTCTAAACCAAATTTACCATGTGGGAATCACCATCCACATATGCCAAGAATCACACTGGCAAATAAGATATCACATCAATGATCATATGCTAATAGAATAGCCAATCAAGGTGACAAACAGATGTGAAACTGAGGCTCCAATCTGGATCATGTACTTGCATAAAAACAAGAATACAAGCAATCGCCAAGATCCAAAATCAACTCTTATAAAATATGTGCAACCGACAAGTAAATCCATAACCAAGTGGCATAAGCAAGATATAGACCACAATGCCACTATACATCCACATATAATATCATGATTGTTGAGGTTGTAACAAGAGAAGACCAAAAACCCTCACCACCTTGCATGGAAGCAAGAAGGGAAGCTCAAGAGTGACTCTCCTCTCATCCACCCCTACCTCCAACATGTTCAAGGCCATTGGCATCAGACACATGCTATGCCACATGCTTGAAAACATGGAGAAAAGGGAGTCAAGGATCCTAGTCCATGAGGAAAATACAAGCAATGCAACTACTCTGCTCACACAAAGGGGAGACATGCATAGGCACACACACCACTTTCACACACTCACAAAGATAAAATAGCTTGTCTATTTCTTCTTTTATTTTCACCCCATAGACCTCGTTGTACGTGTAAGGGTGTTGTTTTGATGGTTTTGCCTCCGATGTCATTGGTATTCTATGAGAACAAATGGAGGGTTCCACACCCTTGAGATCCTTATAGGTCCAAGCAAATACATCTTGAAATTCCCGGATCAACTGTATTAATTATTCTTGCTCCTCGATTGACACATCCTTTCCTAGGTATGTACACCTTTCTTCTCCATCTTCTACAGTCACTATGATCTTTTTTGTTTGTTCCTTGTTGTCGTATGCTTCTCCTTCTCTCGCCTCTCTCTTAGGCATTTGAATGGCTATTTTTCTCTCTTCTACTTCATACCTTTTGAAATGCTCTGGCACCTCAAAAAGATCAGGGTTTGGTTCCATCTTACTTACGCTTTCCTCCAGTTTTGCTACTATAGGGGCTGCTTCTAATGCTAATAATTTGGTCATTCCATACTTGTCTTTAGTTCTAATGACTTCTAGGTAACGTTCCTCTGAATCAAATTTTCGTTCCATTTCTATGCTCTCGTATTCTTCTTTCCATTCCTTTTCCAATATTTCTCCTGCTTCTACTTCTTGAAGGACAACCATGTATAAATTTACATCGTAGCCTTCTTCGTCCACACATTCATTCATGGTAAGAACTTCTTCATTCACACATACATCCATGGTAGCTAGGATTTCCATCCATCCGTGCGGTTCAAACATTTCATCAGGGAAGATTTGAGGCATGTACATTGGATCTTCTATGGGTCGATAATTAGGATGTCCTATCGGCCATAATTGGCTTTTGTTATCCTCTTTTTTGGTTCTTTACACATCCATAATTGGGAGTCTTCATGCATCTAGGATTGATCGCTTGATCCAACACTATGGATAGACAAATCATCCTCTTCCTTGTGTATGGGGTTCCATTGTAGTGGAGGTACATCCCGGTATGCGAAGGTATGCAAGTTTATCTTGGTAGTGTTCCCTTGCCGTTGGAGATATAAAGAGTCTAGTCCCCAATCTCGCACTACCCTAACTTGCCTCATGAAGGGTCGTCCTACTACCATCTCATAATTGTTGGCCTTTCCAAATTGACAGATGGCTAACGTATGCTCAAATTCAACTCCACAGGTGGTTAATTTGATCTTTTCTAATATTCCCAATGGTTTTTCAACATGACCATCTGCGAACTGAAGCTTCATACGAGTGGGTCGTAAGGCAAGCTTTCCCCATTTCTCCCACATTTCTTTGGTAGCAATACCTACTCCTGCTCCTGTATCTAATATGGCTTTGGTCATATAACCATTGTAAGTGACAAGTAGACACATGTTACCTTCATCTCCTTCACTAAATTCTCCAACCTTATCCACTGGAATTTGTACATTAGGTGGGTTTTCGTTTCCCTTGCTTTCCTTTTCGTTCCTCTCCTGCTCTAACTCCAATTGTCCTACCAATTGTTTCCATAATTGTGGTTTAACACGAAGTAGTTCTTCCACGGTCAATTGGCATTGCACTTTGGTCTTTTTACGTTCTGTTAGATTGCGTGAATTCTTATCTAAGCTTCCCTTTCCTTTTCCTTGTATTGTGGGCACATAGAAGATTATGGACTCTTTTCGTACTCTCCCATGTAATTTGGTAGGGTCGAAATGCTCTAAGCTTCTTCCCTATTTTGATCTAGTCTCGATACTTCCTCATATATTCCTTCCATTTTGGGACTTGGTTGATAATCTTCCACATATAATTCCTCAAAAGGAGGTTTATCAACTCCATTCCTTTTCCATTGTTCTTCTCGGATTCTATTCCACAACTCCTTTGGCCAATCAACCTCTAAATCAGGAACTATGGACATAGGTTCATCCTGGGTTTTCAATAGCCCTTGTTTATCATCCTTCTCTTTTGGTTTCTTGTCCTTGGCTTCAATATACTCCTTGTACTGATCCTCCGATATCCTTGTCTCGGGGAGGGTAGGGATAGTCTTTTCTAGGGTTGCTTGTGCTACCTCTATGAGTTTTCTACATATCGCCAACCTCTCCTTTTCTATCTCTCCTTGTGGGTAAAGCTTCTCATGCTGCTCCACATTCGGTCCATTCTTGATTCTAGTTTGGTATGCTTTGAACCACATGTCTAAACCGTCTGGTTTTGGGTTTGCTAGAATGGATCCTGGCTTCTCTGGGTCTTGTGTAGGCGGTGTAATGGAAATTTCTTCCTGATCCTCAGGTCTTTTAGATTTCTTATTGCTACACATATGCTTCTTGTCTTCCTTGTTTTTGTTTTTCATCCATTTTTCTATGAGTTTTTCTCTCCTTTCCTTCCACTTTAGACTTTTCGTGACTTGGGTGCTCTCGCGTGGGTCTTCTGAATCTTCCACTATTTGAATTCTGGTTTTTATGGTTTTATAGTTTTCTTGTTGAAGGTCCGATTGTTTTCCTTCTTGTTCCTTCGTTCGTGCTCGTGTAATGGCCTTTAATGGTACGGTCTATTCCTTGTCACTTCCTGATGCTCCAATCACTTCAATCACATTAATAGGTGCTATGTCCTGAACCTTATTGGGTTTTTTTGGGCAATCTCTGAAGAGATGTTCCTTTCCACAATCACTGCAATATGCTTCCTAAGTTCTAGGAGGTGGTGGGTTGTAAGGCCGAGTGCATTCTCTGATAAAGTGGTCCCCTCCGCATCTATAACACGGTCCTCTTGGGATAGGTGGTCTGATGGGTGGTCTTATAGGTGCATGTGCCTTAGGTGTGGTGTACAGTAGTGTGGCCACCTTTGGTCCATAAATATTGTCATAACCTTCGTATCCATAGTATTGCGGGCCATAAGCTTGCTCGTACTCCATTATACTAGCATCATAGGAATAGTACTCTCCTTGGGATTGCTCATATCCTGAGTTTGTTGATTCTACACTGGCTATTGGTGATGTTGGCACTATAGCTCTTTCTAAGTTTTCCTCTGGTTGGGCATACTTGACAGGTACTACATGTTGGGGATGTGACAGTTGTGGTCCTAACACTGGCTAGGGTTGTGCATATTGTGCTTGCTCATATGGCCTAGGTGCTCCTAGTGGTGCTGGGTAGGGATTGTACCTAGGCATCTTCCTGCCTACATCTCTAGGGGGATATCCATATGGTCGATACTGAGGTGGATGTAAAGGCCGTGTCTGCCTATTGAATGGGCAATTTTCTGTGGTATGTTGGTGTATTTGTGTTCTATGTGGCAATACATGGCAGTTCCTTGATGTGGCTACCTATTATAAGGGTAAGCTTGAGGTACACCTGTTCCTCCTCGTACACACATGTGAGTGGGGTGATCACCTCCACATAGGCTACATCTTCTCAACATGGGAACTCTTAGAGATGGATGCTAGTGGTTTCTTTGTCCATGAACTCCTAACTTCTTTGCTACCAGTTGTGCTAATTCTTCTACGTTACTGGAGTTGGATGTAACCGTACTCTGAGTGTCTTCTGACTTAGTGGGACTGGTTGTACTCTTGAGATCATCTGCTAGGTTGTCCTCTAGATCAATACACCCTTGAAGACATTCACTCAATGTCTATAGTCTCTTTACATAGACTAAGGTTCTTAAAGTTCTGTTAGTTAGTCTGTCCAAGAATAAAGATATCATTTTTTGCTGCATGGGTCTTTCTGCCACTGGACATCCATCAGCATACTGATTGAATCTTTGGGCCGCTATTTTCACAGTTTTGTTGGGGTTATGTTTAAAGCTATGGATTAAAGATGAAGAGTTGTGTTTAATCCCTCTCTTTGTGAATTCCCCTATGAACTCTTGAAAGAATTGTTCAATATCTCCAAATTGATTGGGATTAATGGTTGGAACCATGTCAGAGCTGTTCCTGTGAGAGTGAGTCCAAAGGACTCATACTGCACAAAGAAATCATCCATTTGTTCAACTCTTAGAACTTGTTTAAATTCAACTATGTGGTCATAAGGTTCTCCCAATCCATCATAATGATTTCTCATACATTTGGCCACTTGAATCGGTCATAGTCTTCTTAAGGGCTCTGGTTGTCTAGGCATTACAGGAATTGCTGGTCTGATTGGGGGTATTCCTAGTTGCACTCCTAGTGGTGGTCTTGGTCTTACTGGTGGCCTGTGTAGGTTGCCTACTCCAGGGTGTGTTTGATTGTGTGCTTGCATTCCTAGCCTTGTAAATTGTACATGGGTTTAGTTTGGAATATTCTGATGACTTGTTTGTCCCGACATTGTATGTTCTGACTCTTGTTGTGTCCCGAAAGGATTTTGAGATGTAGTTGCCTGCTCTTACTGAGGGAATATAGGCAAACCCATATACTTGAGTCGAGCCTTATCTATTGCATCGACAAGCCAATAACTCCTTTGGTTCTTGTCCAGGTATGTTACTCTAGACTCATCTTCTGGATCTTTTAACTCATAAAATGTCATCGGGCTCTCTTTTCTTCCTTGTGTAGGTGAGTCAGTTTGTATCAGTAAATCTGCTCCATGGATCAAGTAGACCTCCAATAAATAGTCATCCTGAGGTATCAGATCCCCTCTCAAGCCTCGTGTCACTACTGACTTGCCTCTGGGAGTAGTTACTAACTCTCGAGGGTCCGGTCTTCTAGAATTTTCTTGTCCTCCTGATTCTCCTCTCTCCTTGATCAAATTTGGGTATTCTATCACTATGTAGTTGTGAGCCAACTTATCCATGTATGCTCCTCCTTCATACTTGATGGCTGGTCTGGGCACAATTGTGGAATTGGTGGAGGTCACCATCCAGGCAACTGATCTATTTAATCCATCCAGGTATATGGGAATCTCCTGAGCATTAGTAGACACATATTGCAAAGAGGTGCAGTACTCCCCTTCTACAATAGACATGAAGTTTCTCCTAGAAGCAGGACCTTGCATGTATTTTGAAGCCATGGGTATCTCCTCCTCTGAATCACTAGAGGTATCATAATAGACAGAGTGTTGACTGACCTGAGCAGTACTTCCTACCAATGATATGACACTCCTCTGGCTACTTAGAACCCTTCCAGACCTCAAGTTCATCCACCCTCTTGGGGCTTTCTTGGGCTTAAATTATCTCCCTAATTGGATATTTAAATGCCTCAATTTTACCCTTGAAAATGCTCAAAGTGTTCTTGATGATACCACTTTTGCGATACTGCACTAGGCGATACCAGTTTGTCGGCGATACGATACCACAACTAGTTGCGATACGATACTTGGGTAATCAATGATACGATACTGGAGAACTGAACGATATGATACTGTTTTTTTCACACGATACCATACCAGTGGTCTAGGCAATACGATACTATGTGCTTCAGGCGATACGATACTATGTGCTTCAGGCGATACGATACCACCCAAAGGCATGATATGATACTACTGTAGAGCACGATACGATACTAGAAATTCTAACGATACGATACCAGTGCAGTTAGCGATACGATACCGCAAACGTGCATGATACGATCCCAAAATTCATCTCGATATGATACCAATAATAGTCACGATATGAAACTGGTGCTCTATCGCGATACGATATCGCCACAATGCATGATACGATACTCGAGTTCTATGTGATACAATACTCCCGAAACACAGGATACGATACCACTGGGGGTAACAATATGATATTGGATTTGTACGCGATACGATACCGCTCGATCAACGATACAATACCATGACCGAGGCCATACGATACCAAGTGGATCACGATACGATACCACTTAGCAGATCGCGATCGCGATACCAACTTGACGATACGATACCAAAAATGGTATCACGATACCTCAAGTGGTATGCGATGATACGATACTTCGGCGAGTATCGGGATACAAGGGAATTTTGGTATCACGATACCAAAACTCAACCGATCATGATATTATAGCCAAAATACCTCCAAATGTAAAAAATTTTTCACCCCCTGATTTCTCTCTCACTCCTCTTCACTCTTAACCCTCTGTCTCACTCAAAAAACTTCTCAAATCACTCTGTCCCATCCCGCGATACCGGATGCGCTTCTAATCACGTGTTAATGCACTTCTACAGTGTTTTTGATATTGAAATCTGTTGAAGCAAGTCTATGACAAGCCTAAGTATTGGCTTGAGTCCCACAAATTCAAAGAAGAAGCCTTAAAATGAAGAAAATGTAAAGTTCACTTGTGAACTACCTCTTGTAACGTTTGAAGACTTTACTTAATGTAAAAGTGAAAGAATCTTAAGTGGTTGAGTCCACTTGATCAAAAAGGGAAAGAGGAGCCACGAATTTGTGATTTTTGGTAGATAGAGAATCAAATCAATCACTAATTGATTGGAGAGTGATTGACGGAAGTTAGCCTCCCAAGCTCAACTATAAATAGATGGCAGCTTTAGTTGTGGTTAGAGAGACCTCAGAGAAGACCTCGACTCATTTGAGTTCATATTTCCATGTTCTTGTGAAGTGTACTACTCACTACACTACCATATCTCTCAGTTTTCTCAGTTAGATTGCAAAGATGGTTTCTCTGAGCTTGGTACATCATTTTTAGTGCTTTAACTTGTTAAAGTTAGCTTTGTAAGTCTAATATATGCTCACCAATTTTCATTTCATTTGGGTGTACCAATCTTCAGTTATGTTCAGTTAACGTCAACCCTATCTGTTCATTTTCACTTCTCTGTCAAGTACCCAACTCTTTAACTTATATTGTCAGAGTTGTTTCTCAGTGTGTACTTACCCAAATGCAATGATTTAAAACTTTTTGGATTCAACCTACTGTCTAGTATAAGCATACAAATTTTCATAATAATTGGATTCTTGAATCTAAAGTTATGTTCATTTTTCTGCTCACTAGTTGCATTACTCTAGCAGCCCGTGAAAATCAGGATGATGTCAGCACTTGTTAAACATCATTCTCAGTGTGTGATTCATTATTTTTGCTCAGATTACTCTTGAAAGTTAGTTCTTTAAGTTAACTAGACTTCCCCAAAAAGAATTAAGCTAATTGCTGCTGTGCTCAGAGAAATATGCAAAACACAGGACATGTATATGAACCAAAATAGCAAGTTCTTCACCTTTGAGCTAATTCCAACTTATCTGTTTTGATCTATCTTTTTGAGAGTAATCTTCCAAGGTACATAGGGTGTCTAATACATCCCTTGGCAATCTAAAAGGGCCCACAACACAACTCTAGACTTCATTTGTCTGGTGTAGTGCAAAGTTTTTGCAGCACCACTTCATCTTCATCAAGTACAAATCCATCTCTTCACAGTGGTATCAGAGCAAGGTTGGACAACATGGCAAATGGATTTCCTTCATCAATTGACAAATTTGATAGAGGTAACTACTCAGCTTGGTCATTAAGGATGGAATATTATCTCCAAGGTAGAAGTCTATATGGTTATGTGGCTGAAGATGAAGTTATGGCAAGTTTCAAGAACAAAAGTCAACCAACACAAGAAGAGCAAGAAAGATTGAGCACATGGTGCTCCAAGGATGCACTTGCAAGGTCTTATCTCCTCAACTCTATCTCATATTTTTTGTTGCTTCACATTAGAAGTTGTAAGACATCTCAGGAAGTGTGGGATGCACTTGAAGCCTTCTTCTCTTCAAGTACCAAAGCTAGGAAGCATCAACTATGGCTGGATTTCACAACTCTCAAGAAAGCTCCCAAAAAAAATGTGACTGATTTTGTCAGAAAGCTCAAGGACATAGTAGATCAGTTGGGAAGCATTGGAGAGGTAATAGATGAAGAGAAAATTGTAAGGCAGGTCATCAATGGGTTGAAAGCAGATGACAAGTGGGAAGCATTTGTTGGTGCATGTCAATCATCAATTGAAGGTTTATGAAGAAATGAAGTCAAGAAATCAAGAAGAGAACAAATTCAGAAGTTTGAAGGAAGGACATACTTAGAAATCCAAAAGCTATGCACACATATGTACATTAGTTCAGATATAGCTGACTCACACTTTTGATTAGTCATAAGCTTGTACATATTTGCCTATAAATGTTTAAAAAAAAAAAGTCGGGGCATAGAAGAATAGAGAATAGGAAGAGAGAAATCAGTTGTAGAAAGTGTCATTGGACACATGAAAGTTAGTTGAAGTTATATCTTCAATGTAGTTGTAATTTTTCTGAGAAATCAAGAAAATCTTGCGCCCGATGTTTTGCTGTCTGCTACTTTTGTAGTTAATCTTTTGAGAAATCCTTCTGAACATATCTAAGTCCATAGTTAATCAATCTATGGCTAGAATTTGAGAGTCTAATTGTCATCAGGTTAAGAGAATTTTGCATAGGAACATTCATATGTGATGATGTTCTGAGAGTCGACAAAACTGGCGCAGATTTCATGTTCAAAGAAATGAACATTGCTCAGTGCATGGTGTAAATTTTTACACAAGTGAGGGCTCAAAATCTAAGTTGGAAGGTAAGCCATCTATGGCTAAAAGATCTTGATCAAACGGGTTCGACATTGGGAGAACTATAGCTAAGAAGTTACAGGTGTCAAAGTCGCTACTGCAGAGAAGGTCTTTTACACATAGGTAAATTGTCTGTATGATTTCTCAGAGTATACTGAATCATTTGCAGATATTTAAGTTGGAGAAGATGCGCAACCTTAAGGAGAAGCATTGTGCAAAGTTTTATTAAAAACTTTACAGAATTGATTAGTCAATGAGTGATTAATCTGCAGCAGACTTTTCAGAGAAGTGATTTCTTCACAGTTAGTCAACTTCTTGGTAATGTGTTAGTGGATTTCCAAAATTGTGTGGAGTCTAAAGTTATTCTTGGTCTAGAGGTGGTCTAATACCAAGGATAGCTTGTTCTTTTGGAGATTAACACTCTCCATCAGTGGTATCAGAGCAGGTTGTGTCAAAATTAAGGAAAGGAAGACTCCGACTGCTGCAGACATACAAGTTCTACATTTCGAAGGTTCAGAAGGATAAAGTGTTGAAGAAAGATTGAAGGGAGACACGCAAAGATTATCAAAAGGATCAGAAGAAGCAACACTCGAAGTTAAGGTACATTTATTCCTTGTAAAGTCTAAAGTTTTGAGACTACAGGTGAAGCAAGGATGGGAGATAGTCTCCAAATTGAAAAGTTGGATAGAGAGAACTATCCAGCTTGGTCTATGAGAATGGAAGCTCATCTGATGAGCAAAGATTTGATAGCATACATTACAGGTGAAGAAGAGAAGCCTCAGTTCAGAGATCCTAGTGTTCCAACTAGGGAAGAATTGTCAGATCTAAAGAATTGGATGAAGAAGGAT